>CAVLGL010000085.1:19977360-21177360 GCA_963668995.1 Parnassius mnemosyne
CTAAATAATGTATCATGCTCACAGAATACTTTTACTCCTAGCGGAGAATCATGCTATTTTACTATTAGAAATACGTCGGCTTAGCAGGTCAATGTAGTACTTCACATAACATGTAGATGACGCGGTTACAGAATAATTTCATTTGTAAAAAAAATTAAAAGCTTTTTATCTTAAAGTTCCCAATTTATTTGAAAACCTCTGAAAAGAGAGTATGTAACTATTGATTTTAAACTACCATGGCTTTTTTTCTAACGAAATAATTCTGTAACAGCGCTATCTATACGTTCTATGAAGTACTTCATCGACTTATGAAGCCGACCTAGTCCTATTAGTAAAGTAGCATAATGGCGGAAAGGAGAATTTGAAGTAAATTAAATACTAAATATTTTTTAATAATTAAAGTATACTTTCATTTTAGAACATATATTTAATATTACATGATTCACAAGCCTTTACAAAATGTGCTTTTAGCTAGTTAAATATAATTAAGTGAAATAACATTTTATTTTCTAACGACTTCCAAGAGGAGGCATTCAATTCGTCTGTATGTTTTTTATGTGTGTTACCTCATAACTTCTTTTTTGGGGAACCGATTTCGATGATTCTTTTTTTATTCGAATTCTGGTGCTTCTCCTGTAGTCGTCACAGAGTACCTTTGTATAAACTGTAGTCGTGAGTGAGATCAAGGTCTGACCAGTAGTTTTTAAGTTATCCTTAATAATTTATATTGACGTCGGTTGTACAAAATTTTTAATTTGAATTATGAAATGTATTGTGGAAATTTCTATCTTGACTTTTGGTCTTCATAGTACAAGCAGTAAGTTATGAAGATAGAATACACTAAATGGTAAAACTATTCTGCCTGACAGTCCGTCTGGGTAGGTCTAAGATAAGCAATCAAGGTTAAGTAACAAAATCTTGGGAGACTTCAACGCAAAACTAGGGACAAGAGAGAACGGTGAGCTGAAGTTACAGAAATTTGGAATAGGACAACGTAACCCAAGGGGCCAGCAGCTGGCCGACTTCAAGGAGAAAGAGGGACTCTTTATGGTGAACTCTTTCTTGAAGAAGCGGCCCCACAGGAAGTGGACCTGGTCGAGCCCCGACGGTTCCACAAAAAATGAGATTGACTTCATTATGACGACCAGATGACAACTGTTCAGTGATGTCTCAGTGATCGCGAGGGTGAAAACCGGCAGCGATCACCGAATGATGAGAGGCACACTGAATCTAAACGTTAAGTTGGAGAGGTCACGTCTAATGAAGTCAACGCTCCGTCCCTCGTGCTCTAATCGAAAGTCCCGAAACCTTTCAGCTCGAGGTGCAAAACTGTTTTCAGTGCCTAGAAGATTGCAATGCAGAGAACGATATAAATGACAAGCTCGTGGAAACTGTCCGTGCGGTCGAAGCTAAGTTTTGCAAGACCCGCCGCAGAAGAACACAAAAACTCTCCGATCACACTCTTAATCTCATGGCTGTTAGACGGGAAATAAATCTGCATTGCTCAGTAGATTTGATATCATACAGATACAGATTACTAATAAATTCTTGTTTAGTTGTTTTTAAAATTTTTAACATTTGTTAGACGAGCTAATTGCCATCCTCGTTTAACCGAATGATGTAGCGCGCTCATGGATCTGACAAATGTTTTTTACTTTACATCCCAAATAAATCTAAAAAATAATCTGAGAAAAACTGTGTTTTTACTTTTTTCATATATTAAAAATTGGCTGAGATATTAACGATCAAAGTGCGTGTTGCCGAACGAAGATTTTTAAAACCGCGGGCGGGCGCTCACTAGGCGATGACGTCACACCCCCGCTCATACAACAATGGCGCTCTCGTCTGTACGCCACTGCGCAGTAAAAATCAGAATTTTAAAGTGCTCTATGGTAAAAATGGAAAAAAATACTGTATCTTGCCTCAGTGCTTCAATTCAACACTTAAAACACCTGATACACTCTTTTTTTATACGCCTGAGGATCCAAAAATGAGGAAAATGTGGATAACAGCCGTAAAGAGAGTCGATAGAATAGACCATTTCGATGTAAGTATTTTTGTAAGTATTAAACTTATCCTTCTTCTCTACCTATCCTTGCCCTACTAAACATACCTACCTACTTGTCTACTTTGATTGTTTAGATAGATAGGTATCTTGTCAAAGTTGCCAATTACCTAACACCTAGTAGCAGCGCAGTGCAGTGATCCTCAACCGACTGTATTGGCGGGCCGCAAAATACACATATGGCAAAATATACATAAATATATATTTTCTTCCTACCTCATAGTCAAACTCGCGGCCCGCATTTATCCTTGGTTTTCGTTGTATTTTTTTTAACGATAGCGACGTACATGGTACATTAAACACGATTTTTATTTAGGTTTTCAAAACGTACGTTTTTAATGTACTATTAGAACGGCTTAATCAATTTTGATAAAACATGTCTATGAACCACTGTTAAAAAACAACACGATTCACCCATTTATGAGTTTTAGTACTGCAGACAGACATACTGACACACATACAGACATATAGATACACAGACAGACATACATAGCGGTCAAACTTATAACACCCCCCCTTTTTGCGTCGGGCATTAATAAATAACCAATAAAATGGTAAGTGAATGGTAAGTAATTTGCGACCGACAAGTTAATCAGCACTGATTTTTTTAAATGTTTTAATTTAAAAAAAAAAAACTGTAAATGAATAAACTAAAGCGAGCTTTGGATGAAATTAATCAAAAATAGGTGAATATCTGTTTTAGTATAACAACAGAACAATAGGTACCTATTTGCCTAGTTAGAAAACTAATAACTACCTAAATACCTAGGTAGTAAGACTAATCCACATCTTTTATATGGTATATAGGTAAATATTGACATTTTCTGTAAGTTTAAACTAATAAAACACAAAATAATCATCGACAACCTCGAGATGTGGATTACGAATAGGTACCTAGTATTTTTTATCGCCACCCATATTAGGTAAGTATTAAATGAAACACACAAACTTTACACATACATAGGTTTTGTTCAAATTTTACTTTTGAAATACAAGCACAAACACTATAAGTAATAGGAATACAAAGACGATTGAAAGAAAATGAAACGAGACCCGCGTAATTTGGTCAAACCGCATCGGACCGAGCGCCGCGTTTGTGTCGCGGTCGCGGTCTGCGGGGGTGTGACGTCATAGTGTGAGCGCGCGTAATCTCTGAAATTCAAAAAAGGGCTTAAAATTCTCGTCGATATAACTTCGAAAATACTGCATGTATTGAAGTGAAATAAAAACTAATGTAATGTACATGATCTTTGCTACGATTTTAATAGTATTTGGTAGTAATATTTTGACCCTTTTGTGTTCCCCATTGCCAGTAGTACAATATACACATCGGGATAAATAATAATAGCAGGTAGCATTTTTACATATCTGTCACTGTCATCATGACATTTATTTTTATTGAAAAATCGAATTGGTTTGCATAGTACTGACATATCGGTTTGTGGCTGATTCATAAATAAACATAAACTTTTAGGTAAGTTTTGTTTTACACCTACGCTAGTACATAGATTATTTTAAATATATTTGTGATGCTAGTTATTCTTATTTCTTAGTTTGTTCTTCATTATAAAGTACTCCATTTCATAATAAAAAAATCTTGGCATAGGCATCGATTGCAAGAAGTGCTAGTGCAATTTTGTAAGCTATTCGCGTCCTTATTGTATATTTTTTGTCCTCTAGTTTTAAGAAGTTATATTATATAATAGTTATGTCCTAATTCGTTGCTTAATAAGTGTTAATTTATAATTATTAAAACTTATTCATATATATAAAAACCTTAGTCGATTTCGGGCGCGATTGAGAATAATTTAAACATGACGTCATTGTGTTCAGCTAAAATAAAGTAACCGGCAAGTTGATTTCTCATGCGCAGTATATATTTAATATATTTTTGAGGTTTTCTGTGAACTACGTTAGGTTTAGATTGGGTGTTAATAAGGTTTTGTAATATATTTTTGTCTCTTTTCGTACTAACATGGCATAGGTTCCTGCCGCCTGAGGCGCGAGAGGTTTATACGCCGCCCTAAAATCTCCCCCTCCCTCATTTTTGAAGTAAGTATCTTAAAAAGTATAAAATGTACAAAAGCCTTCTATAGTCCGAATATATATAATGCAATGTTTATAATTATCCATAGCCTTGGCATGTGTGTGAATGAAGATTATCTCTATTTATTATAAAATGTTTGTAACATTCCATTTAGTAACAGCTAATTTTCAGATTTTAAAGATTTTACTAGAATCCTCTATATTTTTCCTTATTTGCCACCCTGAACATTACATCTTGATATTATATATAATATATATAAAAATTATTCTTGTATTTGCATTTTGAAATAACAATTATATTAAACGTGATAGAGCTATGCTACAATTACAATATGGTAGTTTCCTTAATCTTCTTTAAAATAATATAGTTCTTTTACAATTTTTTTTAATATATTATTGCTGCAATAATGGATTGTGTCCTTCAATTTTTATTTTATTTTGACAAGAGTCTGTTTTAGTATATGTGCAAAGATGTAATCAGAAATGATATTGCTCAGCAACTTAAATAAAAACTTACACAAATCTGAATCTCTGTGCATACTCATGTCAATGCTCATAGAGATACTTATAGATCTCTTCAGTCATACCCTTCACCTATGTACAACCAATTATAGCTTAGATATTTTGAACAAATTTGTGTTAAATATTCTCTAAATTTTTTTATAAACTATTATTCCCTAATCTGCCACAAAGCAGCAGTGTAACTACTGCTGTGTTACTGTTTGAAGGTTAAAAATTTTGTAAACCTTTACCATAATTGTAGTTCTTTTGTAAATAATTGGTATTTAGTTGACAATGTAATTATTTAATTTTGACACTAACTTTCTGTAGAGCTTATATTATAATGAATTAGTAACTCACAGGATTTTAGCCTATGAGCCAAACTCTATGTTTTTTTTGGCACTGCATATATTATTCATCATTTCAAATGAACTAAAATCAATTTTGTAACTAACAGAAATCACCAAATATTATGATCACTATGTTAGACCACGACAACCACTATACCGACAAGGTAGTATTAAAAAAATATACATAGGAGTAGTGTGAGATCTGCACAGTATTTCTTTACAAAAAGTAGTAAGTACATTTACATTGTCATCCTAGTCCTTAGAGTATAAAGCTATAGAGCGCGCGTATCGCTCATTGCCAATTATGCCAAGCGTAACCAGACATTCTATAGATACTGATACATAATTAGAGCGGTTGAATAGTGATGTGCCAAGATAGATGCCTATGCGTTATTGTACTTAAGTTATCAATTTAATTATGCATTTGTAAATATTAGGTAGGTCAGTAGTTAATAAGGTAGGTTTTAGCAGATCAATAAACCACAGGTACGAATTCGTAAAACAATGTTAATTAATCAAACATAAACATCTAATAATAATCGAGTTTATAATTTAATTCGAGATTTTTATCTATTAAAGTTTATCTTTTAAAATATAAATTGTTTGAATTTTTACTCCACTGTGTACACCTTTACCGTGTGGTTGCACTGATGACTCACTATTTTCTTAGCATGAACAGCTTGTAGCATAAAGGGAATTAGGAACAAAATTCTTGTAGTTGAACTCTTAATGCATATGAAATTTTACATGGTATGAAATAAGATAGCCATATTATTCTCACCTTCTTTCTTATACAAGGTTGTTGCCAGGTTTCCATTCCATATACACCCCTACTGATGTACCATAGCGAAACAAAATACGTAAAATTAAGCAATACCTATTTATATCAATGAACGTTAATAGAAGATTCATCTGACATCTTACAACAAAAACATTGTTGAATAATGTGGAATATTTTTTTTCTTTTGGTATTTACTATGTTGGTTTAATTAAAAATATATTGTAAAAACGGCACTATGAAGTCTACTTAAATTTAGCCGGTATGTTTCTACCAAACTATACTAAACTTATTATGGCTTTCCCAGGGAATATTAACTGTAAACATGTAAACTTTTGAAATAATTCAAGTTTTTATGTTTTTCTAATCGACATCGGGCTTGTTTCATGGTATATACACAGAGAATACTACTACGTTAGTACGGAGGGACCAAAAAGTTCACGGAATGAAAGGGAAATGGAATGAAATTAAACATGATATAAATTTGCCTTTTTCGATATATGTAATCTCCATTAACCCTAATACATTTCTCAGACTATTCAAAACTTTTTTTCTGTTTCTGAAATGGTGTGAGTATTCTTAGCACACATCTTGCTCTGACCTAAGACATCCCAAGACCCAAGATGGTAATGGAGAATATTTAAAACGGTCGTAGATGATACTCCAGTCATTTCTGCGATCTGTTTTTTCTTCAGACAAACAACTTCAAGAACAAGTTTATCAACGATCGACGGCTCCGTGGCGCAGTGGCTTAGCAATCAGTTGTTGCGCTGGGGGCCGCGGGTTCGAATCCTGCACGGAACAAGTATTTGTATGGCTTATAAATAATTGTTCCGGGTCTGGATGTTTGTCCTTGTGCAATTTATGTTTGTAAACTGCCTCCACGACACAGGAGAAAATCCTAGTGTGGGGGTAACGTTTTTAAAAAAAATGTCTGAGGAATTTTTTTTTATATATATTTTATACGTGGTAGAGCCATGCTGCATCTATATTATGGTTGTAGCACGAATGGGTCGGCTCGACCGGGGAAGGAGCGTGGGCTCTCACAGAACACCAGCGTAAAATAGCAGCTTAACGCTGCTGTGTTTCGTATGGTGAGTGTAGAGAACCGGAGACCCTTTTTACTGGAAACGAGGTATTCCATCTTAGTAAAAAAAAAGAATTGCCCCCCCCCCTCCTTCATTCCGTGCCCTCATATAATAACCGCGGCACGACCGTGGTTTGCCTTTTTTTTCGCTCCATACAACTACCAATAAATCGATTACGAACGTATTACCCGTTCTCCTTTCTGCTCCTTCAAGGTATTATCCATCATTCATTCTTTAATTACAGGCTATCAAAAGTCCATTGCTGCACATATGTCTTTACTATAGATTTCCTCACAGGGGCAATATTTGCCAAAGTTCTCTCTTTTTGAAAGCGGGTTGGCAACCTCAATTATTTATGATTTTGAGTTGTTATCAGGTAGACTGCTGCCTACCTGTCATTTTATTTTTATCCCTCGGTCCACATTTTTGCTTCTAGCTCGAAATGCCGCCGCAATGACCCAGGATTTTTTAATTCCTTGTATTATTGAATAGTTAGCGAATCTAAAAATGTCATTAATATCGGCAGCTATGGGCATCAAGGAAACCACAACTTGAAGTTAGAGAGAATAGACATAAGATTTCCTTAACTAAAAATTAAATCAAAATATTTTTCATATAAATAACGTACTTGTAAACTAAAGAGCCCGAGCAATCCAAAAATGTATAATACATACTTAAATATTTCCTTGAAGAACTTAGAAAATATCTTATGTTGAACTTCCATAATAAGTACCTAATCTAATTAATATGATTTTTTTTTATAGGATAGGGGTGACAAACGAGCACACAGTCCACCTGATGGTAAGTGGTTGCTGCGGCCCATAGACATCTACATCTATCCTCGTTTGCGAATCAAAATGCAGATGCGTTGTCACCCGTGAGGACTAAGATGGAATGCTTCATTTCCAGTAAAAAGGGCCTCCGGCCACCTGCACTCACCAAACGAAACGCAGAGGTAAACCTCTACTTCACGCTGGTATTCTGTGAGGTCGTGGTACCACCCCGGTTCGAGCCGGCCCATCCGTGTGACAGCAAAAGCTGCCGCGTGGCTCTACCACTTTTCAAAATGTGGGTGTAATTTTATGTACCTAAAACTGATCATTATTATTTTTTACTATTATATCGGGTATATTATATTCTCAGTATAGTATATTCTCAGAATATAAAACAATCATAACGGTTTCAGTATCACGACTTGTCCACCATTTTTGAGATTGAATGCATCGTTTGGCCCCAAAGTGCAGCGGCATGATAGGCCGATCGCGGGCCATGACGTCACAAGTACAAGCAGCAAGGAATTTCCCTGAGTTACCAATGTCTACCACATTGGTAACTCAGTGAAATTCATTGCGTTAACTCGGTTACTCAGACGCAGTTTACTGTACCAGCCCATTGCGTTAACTCGAAATTGCACTATGACGCAACAAATTTTACACATAACTGTCAACTCGGCCATCTTTCAAAATAAAACCTTGTGGGCGGTAAGTAAAATAAAATATATAAAAGAAAGATTACCCATTACTATCACTCTTTTTACATGCGTGCATCATGCATAAAAACAAATCTATCGCCTATAAAAAGGGCAAATGGCACTATCATCGACACTAAAATCTCAGTTAAATATCGACCCATTCTCAATAACGCGGAGTTCCGTACGTGCCCCCATACAAATACCTCCCCACAACATAACTGACCCTCCACCATATGCCTATTTACCAATGATGTTGCACTGAGTTTAATCCTTCCATCATCTGGCTTCAGGCAAAATCTGGATTCATCTGTGAATAAAATTTGACTCCAATTGCGAGCAAAATTAACTCGAGCTATTCGATGGCATGTGGCCTCTGGCTCTGGTAGGCAAGTGTAAACTTATTCCGACCGGATATCAGTCTTTTAGTTTTTATCCTTACTGTAACTTCTCGAACTTCTTGTAGCTTCGTTCGATCCTCAGAAAAAGTTAAGGGCCGGTTTCCTGTTTTCCGTTTACGTCCTTGTCCTGCAAGTCTCGTATACTGTCTGGTCTGCCGTTACTTCTTGACAACTCTGTGTACCATTGATTTGTTTGGGTCACATGTTTGTAGATGAACTCAGTTAAAGTAACCGCCTTAGCAAATTGATTGGCGTTTTGATCTGATATTTTTTAGTTTATTTGCAGAATAAATGCACACTCAATATAATAAACAGTCAAATCAAAAATTTAAACATTCAATTGTTTGTAAAATTATTCGTAGTATGAAAGAACTCAAATTACGCAATTATTACATTAAAAAAATTAAATTCCAAAAAAAACATTGCAAAACATTCTTTTTTTAAAAACATTTACTAATATTTGAGGCCAGTACGCACGATAATGGAAACAGGTGAAATTAAACTTTCTTTTGCGGCCCTCCTAATTTGTCCATGAGTATATAGATATTTCTTTATATATAAAAAATACGTGTCACATTGTCCGCGATGAACTCTTAAACTACTGAACTGATTACAATGACATTTTGCACACGGTGTGCAGTTTGGTCCAACTTGAGAGATAGGATAGTTCTTATCCCGTTAAGTGACCCTCAATATTTTTTTTTACTAATTTAAGGATTTTTATAGGACAAAGTCGGAGAGGGCAGTACGACGTCTGCCTGGCCACCTAGTACATATATATATAGAATCATGAACATAGTTATGATATGTATTGATAGCTAAAGTTATATTTATTTACAGTCTTACAATGGCACCATTGCAACTTCAGGGCAACACTCTTGGAGAGAAACATAAATATTACAATAAACTTGTGCAAGAACTTATTGACAAACAACGACCTGAATATCTAGCAAAGATCAACTATGATGAGCCTGATTTAGATAATATTTTGAAAATTGATATAGCGAGCAGCAACAAAAATGTTGAATACATTCTTGAAGTATTCAAGTGTGAGGACATGTTATATGTGTCCAGAGCTATAAAACAATCTATTTGGTTAGTAACAGATGAACAATATGCACACATAATTAATCCTAAATATTTACAATCTCAACTTTTTCCCCATATGAGTTCTAAAGCCATAAACAAATTAATGCTTTATATAAGAATGAACCTAAAACAAGAAAATCGTGTTGAGGAATTCTTTAATTTTTACAAAGAAATAGACGTTGCAGTAGCACTTAAATGGCTTCCAAACTGTTCTTTAGAATTTATACAGAATGCCATTAAAACTTACGCTGATATATTTAAAGTTCAGCTCCTGAAACGCCTTTGCGAAAAATCAATAATATTGCTTGAAACCTACGTTAAACAGCGAGATCAACATAGTATTTGCGCTGTGATGAATGCAACAACATTTCTTATAAATAATCATTTTGAAAAGTATTTAGAAATAATGGAATCCGTTAAAGAGCATGAGATTCCACAACTCAAAGCAAAACACACAAAATTAATCATGGAAAAAAAACCGCAGATAATTATTGACAGTTTTGAAAAATATGCTAATAATATACATCTGGCAACTTTTGTTAAATATTTAAAAGCTGAAAATATAAATCAGTTCTTGTTAAAACATCACAAAAGCAAGAAATTGCGGTACTGGTTTTGTCACGAAAACCTAAAGCCATTTATCCTGATGACGCCGCCAGAAAACAGGTTAAATTTGGTACAAAAATTTATAAATGATAATAATCAATATGATTTTGATCAGGAATGCGAAGATGATTTTGATCAGGAATGCGAAGATGACTATGGTGAGGCTTCACATAATTCCGTTTCCAGTTACCATTTATATAAGTATGCACCATTTAAAACTGCTTTCGTGGAATTGAAGAAATTAATCCGAGCGGAAACATCACCAAATGAGCGTGTTTCATTGCTAGAAGTGTTATTATACTCTGCTGGACGTAATATGCTACATATTCAAACTTTACTACAATATTTTAGAGAAAAACACATCAATGAACCATTAAAATTTAAAATAAAGTTTATTAATAGCGTGCTTAAACAAATCCAGGCTTTCAAATTGAGTGAGCCAACGTGGACAACATTGAATGAACTGTTCATTAGCATGGAAGTTTATAGCGAATCACAAAATAATGTACAACTTTGTGTTAAAGTAGCTATTGTGCAAAAAATTCTTCACAGTGAGGATCTACCAGAGGTCTTAGGAAATAAATTTTGTTTCGAAACATTAAAAGCATATAAAAAAACCTTAAACGAAATAGACGGTAATAAAATTTTTACTTATTTATATAACTCCCAAATCGTAAAAATTGACGCATTAAATGTAATCGGTGAATCAGAATTAAATATAAAAATTCACTTTGTTGAAAATGTTTTAAAATTATTAAAGGACTGGGATAAAGACCTTCTCGATTTTCCTATTGTACTAACTAAAATCCGAGAACTCGTAACTATAAAGAAAACCAATTCTTGGAATACAAATTTTTCTTGTTTATATAATATAAAAAAATCTTGGAGAAAACATTTGTTTGTCATGTCTCTTGATTTGTGGCCTACTCAAGATACTTGCGTGAATGCTTTGAAACACGATCCACAATTATTATCGACTTCAAAACAAGCATTGGAATCAATTTACTGTAACAATAGCTTAATATTAAAACAATTTCTCAATAAACTACGCATGTACTGGTCTTCCTGTCTAACCAGAGAATGTGTTACTTTTGTTCTTGATCAGCTAAATCGTAAAAATGATAGGAAAGATATTATTCGACATCTCTTTGTTCTTTTACAACAAAAAGAGTATTTTCATATTATAAAGAAATATGTACCGCAAGAAGAGACAATTGATTGGAATAAAGATGACAAAGTTGTATTGGATATTCGTAAGAACATTGCAAAACACATTCACATCACTAGACCGCAAGCTTCACTTGAAGTCGTTTTATGGTATGCGAAGGGCGATTATTTACAGTTTGCTATTCCTTCAGTATTAGCAGTACTTTCAAATATGAGTTCTACAAACATCCAAAAATATATTAAATCTTTGATAGCAGCTCCAGTTTCTTTACAAAAATACGGTATTCGTGCAGCGATTGATAATCTTAAAAGTGAAGAAGTCATTGATATATTTTCTAATACCTGGAATAATACCAAAAATAGGTCTATTCGTGCGGACATATTTAAATGTACTTTTAAACTTTTGTGTAAGGAGAAAAACGTTAACACAATTCACACAATATGGATGTTATTAAGTAGTTTTATCGATACATTAACAGATGAAGAGAATAAAGTAATTTATAATACCTTAGAGTGGGTGGATCGAGTACCACTTTGCGTAAGAGTGGCTTTTTGGAAAAAAAGTTATACTTTTCTAAAAACTTTGCCACCAAAATGTAACTGTGATGCACGTACTACAAGAGTTCTTCTTAGCGCATCTGAATTTATGGAGATTGTAGACGTCGATTTCATTTCAGACATATTTTTAGAAAGAAACCGCACGAAACTGACAACAAAAACAAATGATCTTGAAGTTTTGATGTCTTGTTGTTTATTGTCAGTAAAAGATGTTAATTCACAATATGAAAGATATAAAAAAATTATCTATCCAAGTATGGAACTATATGTTGCATCTTGGAATATACAACATAAAAATGAATATTTAGTTCGACGTAAATTTTGCAAATTGCTTAGATATATGTGTCAACACTTCAAAAATATTGTTGTACAAAATGAAATGGTTAATCCTGTGATTGTATTTAATGAAATTTTAGAATATTTAGAATTAAATCTACCGACGGAAGAAAATTATACGTTACTCAGGGCTTGGAAATTAGTTTCTTATTTAATAAAAACCATATCTCAGAATATGTCTGTTAAAATTGGCGATAAAATAAGTGAATGTAATCTTTCTGAAACACGTTGTGAAAATTCTGATTATTTTAATGTCTTAATGTTACAGGCAATTCCTAAATTTGGGAAACAGTTGCAACAATATTTAAAAGAAGATATAAAATTGTATTATCCGTCAATTTATAAAGGTTTTGGTGAAGCTTTAAATTTTATGTGGAATTTCTTTTCTATAGATTACTCATTGAAGTTACAAATATTAAAAACTATTTTAAATTATGATATTATAGAAAGTTATTTGTTAGTTATAATGTTAATACCTAAATATATACCAGAATTATATGTGGCTGAGAAAAATGAAATAATAGATATAATACGTTCACATCCATCACCTGAAATTAAAATCCATTACTATAACTACCAATCGGATTATTATTTAAGTAATTGTTAATGATCATAGAGTTATATGTACCACGTAGTACATATAACTCAATGTTAATGATATATTGTAATCAAGTATATGTATCTATTCTGTTATACTGGATGACTTTTTTACCGTCTGGAAAAAATAGGGTATAGCAGGTGAACGAAGTAGAAGACTGGCCTAATATTTTACAATTTAAAAAAAAAATCAAATTCTAAAATTGATCTATCAATAAATACTATTGATTTGAAGTAAACTTTCCATACTAAAACATAAAAACATAAATAATATTTATAGTTTTGACATAAATTATTAATAACTAATTAAAAACTATCGAAATTCAAATTATCGCACCCTACTTTACGAGCGGCAATAAACAATGAATTTGTAAAGCAGTTGCCGCAACCGCCGTAGGCCTCTTTGTCCTTGTCCTTTGGCAAGATCGCAAGCGGAAGGCCGCCCGCGCGCTCCCATTTCAGTGCCTATAATAAACGCCTATTCGTAATGCACATAATGTAATGTATCAGCTTCTTGCGTTTTACAAAGCGGCTGATAATGCTGAATTTTAAGTGCCATGCATTACAAAACAAACAAATGCAGCGTGTTGTCTTTAATACCACAACATTCATTAGCGGTTTCGCATTGTGGCTAGAAATTTTGTCGTAAAGAAAGTGGACCTAACTAGTTCTGTAATCAGGCTAGACATTGTCTGCCGTTTTAGTCAACATATTGTAACGTCATTCCGGTATAAAAAAAAACACTTAACTGCAAGCATTACGAAGCCAAGTATTATAGCTAGATATTTTTGAATACAAGTAATTCTAAATGTTAGCTGCAACGATATGTGGCTGCCCCCACTCGGCCGATAACGACAATAAACGCCGAAGAAACGAAAGAAATGTGCATGCAAATGAAATGTGCAACAACTTTCATTTACTAGCTATCGTAGCCTACTCCGTTTAAAATAATATTACCTTTTTAGGCCCGCCACATACATACAGAATTCCGTTACGGGATTCCATTTCGATAACCCGATTCAGAATTCCGGACGCAGCAAGTCCATATAAAGTCTATGACCCGACACACACGTTCGGTAGTTTTCCGTTCGAAATTTTGCCAGAAAAACGGGATTCCGTATGGGTATGGCCGTCCCGTTCAGAATTCCGTATGTATGTGGCAGGCCTTATAGTTATACTTTTAAGCTTATGCGATAGGATTTTCAGAAATTTTGTCTATCAGTTATATTTTACAAATACTTTCGAGAATAGCTTCTATTTCACTTACAAAAAAACTCTATATTATTTTCCAGACGGTAAAAAAGTCTCCCAGTATTTGCAAATTGGCATCTTCTTTAAATAATGATTTATTTAAAGAATGATTTAGTATGTACAATGTTGCAAAATTTCAAGTAGAAGTTAATAATATAATGTAGATTATAAATGCGTACACTTTCATCTTTGATTAACTTTTTTTGTTATTAGTTGGTTTGTTAATTTCACTTAGTATAAGCAAGATAAATTAAGTATTTATGTCTTTAAAGTAATATTTTTTTTGCATTCAAACTTTTTACACTATTATTATTCTTTAAACTAAGATGTTACCTTTTTTGAAATATTTATTCTGTTGCCTTGGCGTTGTTTAGATTTAAGATAATTAAAGACGATTTATTTTATCAATTTCGTTTTTTTTTAAATCGCAAGTTTTTCGTATAAATTATAGATAGCCTAGATAACTCCTGGCATTGCCCTCTAGCTGTTCATGAAGTTGAGTTAAATTAATTAGTATAGCCATTCCGAAGGATGAAGAAACAGATAGACTAAAATTTTAAAAATTGATATTCACAAATTAATTTATTATTATTACATGGATTGTTAAAATAGATACATTAAACCGTTACTGGGGTATTCATGTCTTATCGTCAAACAAATAACTCCTTTCAGCTCAATATATGGCAGAGTCTGTAGCGAAGCCTCAATAGAATCCGAGAAGCCGGGCTTGCCCTATCAAACTGCTCAATCAATAATATCAACTAATAAAACAACTCGTAAACTGTTTCAAATTTCCCGCGCGCTCCTCTGTTCTACACAGGTCATGACCTCGTAGCCTTATTATGTAACGTCAATACTTGGCAGATTGCTTTCAATTCGAAATACACTGATTCGTGTTCTCTCTGTCTCAAAACGAACACGCAATGGACTGTCAAAATTAATGGAAACTGTCATAAAAAAGGAGTTGAGTTAAGCGATTAGTCGTCTCTCTCGCATGCGTGGGCTTTTTACCGGGCTTTCGAGAAGACGATCGCTCCCTTTCTAAGTTGTGGCAAAATGAAATAATAACTACGATTTTTTATGTAGCAATTAGTATGGAGCCTCAAGCTGGGCTTTCGGTGTGAATTTAATCGAGTGCGGGGGCGTTTGCAAGTTCACTTCACATTTCAATGCTTACTCTGTGTGTTTTCTTGAGCGAATGAATATTACAAGTTGAAAATTTATGTTTTTTTAAAGATTTTAGTGAAAATGGAGGATAATAGTGTTCCTTGTGATGAATTGAAGTGTTTTAAAGTGCTATTCGGCGAGGAAAAGGTAAAATCTTTAAACTTTGTTAAATAAATAGAAATACGCTAGGTCAAGAGCGTCTTTCAGACTCATCAATTATCGCTATTGAAAAACAGTTATCGGTATAACGTTCACCAACATTTTACGCGGACGTAATCAAATCTTTCGTTAAGAAAGAGAGACGATTCGATTTAGAATATAAATATTTTTTATTTTTATTTTGTACATTGTACTTTGTTCATGCTTCTCTTTTGTTCATGTATTGTATTGTATGTAAATATTTTTTTCTTTCGCTCAAGTAAACCCAAACGGCTTTTTTCAAAGCCACCGAAGGTATTCAATTGCTGAATTGTCATACAATCTATCTAGCAGTAGTATGCCTTCTGTGTGCTTTGTTAAACACGTCCTCGACAGCACTGAAAAACTGAAGAGTGGAGACAGACCAAGATGGGTGTATATTTATAAAACTGCCAAAAAGAACTAAACCATATCTTGGGCTTGCCCTAGTTTGGAGCCCTAGCTTCGCCATTGGGCAGAGTCGTTTCGATATTACAGACAGACCCTTTGATTTTATATATAGATTACTTTCGATCTCCGCCCAGTTTGAATATTGACACTCATCACAATTCATATTCATTATTCACTATTGGACATGACCTGCTTTATCCTGAAACCTCTTCTAATGTTTGACTGATGAACATACTAACAGTCTATGCATGGTACTTAGCTACTCTAGCTCTTAAACAGGCATATCCTACTTTAAACAAATAGGTGTAAGATCGTTTCTTGAAGGTCCCTAAGTCTTACCGGTCCGGAAAAAATAATGGTTGACAATTCCACAAATAATTCGTGCGAAAATGAAAACTCCTGCGCCTTTTAACGTTTGCAACTGGTGTGCCGGCATGAAACATTGTCCCGCTCTATTGCGCACGACAAGCTATTTAGAGGCCAAGTTAGCTTTCCCTTCCAATTGACCGTAGAACTGCATGTCATTCGATATGTAGACTGAGGCAGCAAGAGGAGTTTTCTGGAATTAAGAAGATACGATAAAGGTATTCTTTTTAGCGGGAAACGCACAAGCCTGTGTCTTCTGAGAGTTTAACTGCACTAGATGTCGTGCTCAGTCTGTGATTTTGTTTAAGAAATACTTTACTACAGGCACAAGTTTTTTTGATATTCGACGACATGTTATGAAATATTGGCATGGCCGTTGTAAAAAGTATCATCAGTGTTATCGTCCGCATATTCACAAGAAAGAACGTAGGTGATACGTAACCTACGAAGGCCTTCGTTAGGTTCAAACTAGCCGCCAAGGGGGAGCCCTTTGGTCTCTACTGCCTCAGCTTGAGTCAGGTAAACTAGAAGATCACCAGCTGAGTAACCCTGACGGAAACCGTATTGATGGTCCTCAAAGTACCCCATGAGTTGACTGACAGCTTATAATAGATTCTTACGTAATGGCGATAGGCCTTTAGCTAGATGGGTCTGAGCGGTCTTGTTTTTTAGGGATCGGATGCACTAAATCTGTCGTCTGGATTCGGGACTAGGCTTAGGGAGTAAGAGTACCGGGACGGAATGCGTTCTTTTTTTTTTGCATCCTACCCATGGTGGCGGGTTTGTGTGTTGATCTCATCGTTGTTGCTAATGTGGTACTTCAAGGAATACTTTTATTCCATCTGTAGTGCTCATCGGATCATTGTATGATCGCTCCTGTATAATTCTATCACGCCATAAGCAGTGTACTTCCGAGCCTGGGGTAACCAATCGACACCCCGGTATGTAAACAACAGCGCTTTAAAAAACAAGTCAGAGCACACCGGTAGAATTGACGAGAAATTAGTTCGCTTTCCTTCGGCAATCAGTGCATTCTGGTTTTCTGGTCTCTCGCCAAGGCTATGCAATGGAACTTCTGCCAGCCATCTCCTCCATTTCTGCACAGAGAGGACAACTCACTGGCCCATGTCGCATTGGAGAAAGCAGATTTTTACGGCTCTCTTTTTGTCCATCTCGATTCTCCATGAGACACCGCTGACCATAATGCGATGTAAGTGCTCCATGCCTGAATCATGCATGCATTCAAATCCAGCATGAATTCAACTTGATCAATTCCCTCCTATTGTGCTGAAGACATGTTCTTAGGCCGACATTTATAGACAATCGACTTAAATTTGAACTTCACAGTGTCTATGGTCAGTTCAGAGTAATAGTGTTCTGTGGTCTAGACCATACCATATATCGAACACGATGACCATTATGTGCAATAATTTTGTTCCTTCTATAACTGAGTTGGATTCATGGGGAAAAAGAGTTCTGTAGGGCAAGACGCCACACTGCCCTTAATTCGAGATTTGACTGAGCCGCACCGTTGATTTAGAGGGAGGAATGTCGGAGTAACGATGTTACTCTTTATCCTCCGGGCCCAAATATGTTTGGTAGGGGGAGCCAAAGAACCCATCTGCGTTTTAACTAAGGGGTTCTTTGTTCAGGTGAAAATTAACCTTGCCCTTATGGCAGCTTGCCTAGCCTTGGATTAAGATAAGGAGGGGGTGTCTTTTTATATGATTACGGTGACAAGCGAGCACACAGTCCAAGTGATGGTAAGTGGTTGCTGTGGCCCATAAACATCTACATCTATCCTCCTTTGCGAATCAAAATGCAGATGCGTTGTCAGTGTCTCCGGTTCTCTACATTAACCATAGGAAATACAGCAGCATTACGCTGCTATTTTACGCTGGTATTCTGTAACAGAGTGGTCCTTCCCCGGTCGGGCCGACCCATTCGTGCTACATCTACACAATTAATATAGCTGCAGCATGGCTCTACCATAAGGCGTGTAGTGGCGGGTAAGAATATCCACTACCCTATATCTTACCGTGGGTATCGTAAGAGGTGACAGTGGGAGACAGGCAGGAGATCGGCAGCAGCATCTTCCTGATAACAGCAATATTACAATATAAAAACTGCGGTTGCCAAGTCGCTTGGCAAGCGTGGCAACTATGGCAAATATCCCCACATGATGAAAGTTACGAAAAGACAGCTCCCAGTCCCCGGTGGCCCCGCTATTCCTGGCTACGATGGCGACCATGGTAACGGCGGGGCAGGGGGTGCTGAGAATATCCAGAGGAGTTTCGATTGTCACCTAAGACGACTCGACCTGGCAACATACCCTGAGGACTGACGAGAAGATCCTGGAGCTGGAAGAAGAGATGGACAAATTACGCTGGCATATTATAGGATGATCCGAAGTCCGAAGAGAGGGGGAGGACACGGAGGACACACCTCGAATCCGGCAACTACATAATTACAACAATATAAATAAACTTTACGTGGAATACTTTTTTAATACTGTGTAGGGTCTCCGTTAATGACAGTTTATGTTTTATTTTTATATGTGAGATTTCCAGTTGAGAGTTATCTATTATGAATGCCACGATACGCGTTTTTGCCGATACGATACCGATACCGATGCTATTATAAAAATATCCGATACTATACCGATACCGATACGCTTATTGAATTCAAAAATGAAGGTAAATTAAATAAAATACAAGTCAGGTATTTTTTTTTAATTAAAATAATAAGAACAAATAACATGACAAAGTAAATAAAACCGTTTAAAACTATAGACAGGTTGAGATTAATTAATATCATGCGTATGTTAGCTCGCCAAGGGGCTCTGCAATAAAAAAATTCACTCGTTAAAATGAGTTGTAGCGAGTTTTTTCCTCGAGACACTAATTTAGATGTAGTTATCGATATCTTATAACATACTAGCGATCTGCCCCGGCTTCGCACGGGTGATTTCTGTATTTCGTCAACAGCGTACCTACCGGGTCTATTGTGAATCTAAACACTCAAATCAATTTAATCACACACACAAAATTTCATCAAAATCGGTCCAGCCGTTTAGGTGGAGTTCAGTTACATACACACGAATAAATAGATAGGTATCAAGCTAACCTACTTACTTATCCTAATCCAACAAATCTTAAGAAATATATATCTATGGAAATATTTATACAGCAAATGCTTTAGAGTAATAATTAGTGATCGGAATAGGTAGTGCAATTTTGTGGGATTTCGTGACATTATCCTAATTAGATATGCCTGTAATTTCCACTTAGTTGGAATTTAATAGGATCAATTTAATTCTTAAAATTTAAAGTACTTAACTACTTGTTAAATGTATTGTTTATTGTGACGATGGTTAGTGAGCGCGTAATTTTAAATTTAGATTGGTTTTGTTTGGACGCAGATCCCGGTAAGTTTTATTTTATTTTTCCAATAAGCTAGGGAATAAGGGTTTCGTGTAGAAAAATTAAAACCCATTTGTTTGATAGATTCCAACTAGACAAAGTTGCGAATAGCAGCTTGCTTAGTAAGAAATTAGCGCTAACTTTTTATAAATAACTTTGTTAAATTTTATTGTTCTTCATTTTACTGGTAAAAAAAATATTTTATTTTTGGATGTAGATATGGTGTGGCAGTTTGCAGAGGAAACCGTTCATCGATGAATTGAACATTATCATGAACTATTGTTCTAATCAACAAATCACAAAATCACAATCAGAAAAAGTACTATTAAAAGACACGTCAATGGAGCTAAACATAAAGGAACTCTTCCGAAGCAACAAGAAGATTTTTATATTAAGTTCATCGAGTTTCTTATTCTCTGTAACATTCCGTGGTCTCAAGTAGAAAACCCAGCATTCAAAAACTTTTTCGAGCAGTACATTTGTTGTCCTTGCGCTAATCGCCCCACTCTACCAAGCGAGTCAGTGCTTAGAAAAGCTAATGTGGACAAATTCTTCCAAAAACTTATACAATTTATACACAATAAAAAAAAACAACAAAATATTATACGAAAACAAAGCTTTAAAATGACCTTCATTTTATTGATACCAATTTTAGTATTATCAAATTAGCTCTGACCCAAATGCAAAAGCGCGATTTGTCTTTAATAGAATGTTTGGAAATTTTTGATATGGTAAGGTTAGTTGTAGCTTGGAGTTCGTGATCACAGATTAAATAAAAATTAGAAGCAGTTATCAGGACGTATTCAAAACAAATTAGTAACAAAACTGCTACCAATGACATGATGTTTTATAAATTTTGCTTCACTGACATCAGTAGAATTTGAATGATCATTTTCCACATACAAATGTATTTTATATGTAAAATGGAATAGATCAAAGATTGAATATTTAAAGAAAATAGTTGTAGTTTATTTCAATTCAATAGAAAGCACAGCATGTTGAAAATAAGTGATTAAAATGCAATCTTATAAATACTTGTAACCTTACCAAGGTTAATATAATATAGAGTAACTAAGCCATTTTTGCTTATCTGCGTAACACATATGTAAGCAATAATTAATCAAGGAACTTTCTATTAACTCAAAACGATAGTTTAGTAGCGAGTATCAGACAGTAGGAATTGTGCAAATCCGGAGCCCACCCCTTAAAAACTACTAGAAAACTTATCTCAATTTATAAAAAAAAAATACTGTTGCTGCTTTATACAACTATATTTAGAAGTAATTTTCTAAATACTTTACAATATTACATGTATAAAGCCGCAAAATTATTTTTATAATAAAGAATTGAAAACTAATAAGGAATTTCAAAATATATTAAAAATAAATAATAAAATCCCGCTTCCCACAAGGCTTATCCATATAATACAACGTTTAAGGTCGTTCACCCTAAATTGCACTACCTATTCCGATCACTGATAATAATATATACCTAGTTCAAAATAATAATTTTACAATAAATCATAATCTAAGCATAATAAAATCACTAATAATTCAAAAACATAAACCCTAACACGAAAGACAACTTATCTAACTTTCCTACTTGAATAAAAATTGTTTACACAAATTATTATTCAAACGTCAAAAGCATCATACATGAACCAATTCCAAAAAACGATTTTCGCAAGACAACCTTAAACGACGTCTGCCCACACGCGTCTTCCCATTTGAGGAGCTTGCCTCAGTTACCTCGCCGACAAAGAGTGTCACAAAAAGTAACTTCAGTTTATAGATAACCCGCACCCGCAGTAACCATTTCTCTATACTACTATTATAGCGAGGTAACGTTTGTAATATTTTGTTTGGTTGTGAACTTCAATTCTTATTTTAACGAATAAATACTATGTAAGTCAAAAATGTGATTTTTCTTATCCAATTGTACATACTGGTTACATTTCGATTTAAATATAGATACAAATAGTTTTCACGGCAACAAATTTAAATGAATATCTTAAAACTAAAAGATTTCGTAATTCGAAACATCATTATCAAAAAATTGTGTCGGCAGCACAGGCGTACAAGAAATAATCATAAAACGGAGTAGTACCTATAATAATATACCTATATAAATAGTACGGTATAATATTTCAAAAGACATGTTTAGACAGTAACTTAGTTCTCTAAAAAGTCCAAAATAAAAAACAAAATAATAATATAAATCCAAAAAAGTCCGTCGGGGCTGCCATTCACTGCCCTGAAATGAAATGAGTTTCTGACTAACTGAAATGACGGCGAGTACGTAAATAAATGTAGTCTTTAATTGATATAAATTGCTGCATTTATTAGCTTTTCTTCTAAATTGAAATAGGGAACAAAGATGGCAATGGCAGCCCCGACGGTTTTTTTTAGATTTATAAGTATACTAGCTGTGTCCCGCGGTTTCACCTGCGTTTTTCTCGTTTCCGTGGAAATACCGAGATAAAATATTGCCTATATTATAGCCTCCCTCAATAAATGGACTTTTGAATATTTAAACAGTTTTCATATCAGATCAGTATTTCCCGAGATTACCGCGTTCATAACAAATAACCAAACTTTTCAGCTTTATAATATTAAGAAAAATATAGATTAAGTTAAATTGTATAAGTCGCAGGCAATAGCTGTCTGTCTGTTCGACATTCAGCCAGACACATAAGAATTACGACTACAGGCGGGAGTGTCCGTCTACTTTAAACCGGGTTAAAATATTATTTTAAAGTACTTCTGAGTAAATTATATTTTTCGTTTTATTTTCTTGTGGCAGAAGAATATATTGATTGTTTCCGCAACCTTATCTTGACAACGCGACATATAGTTGGCCGTGCGAAAAACAGTCTTGCCGTAAATCTAATCCTACATATTTAAATGTTTGCCCCTGTGATTTATTTATCGTTACGGCAAAAGATAATTTAATTGGGAATTGGACTCTTTTAAAATGAAAAGGCAAATCATTTGGAATCATTGGGATCCGAGGTATAAGTACTGTTTGACCAACCGCTGGACCAGTCAAAACTGTTGCAACAATCACGTTATTGCGAAGAAATTTAACCTGAAGTCGAGTCCCGTTACATAAATTTGGTGGCTTAAGATTTCTAAGTAAAATAATTGGGGCACCAATTTTTAACTTGAGAGAATGTGGGGGAAGGCCACTCGGGCTTAAAGAATTAAGAAATTCCTGTGGATAATGGACTGCATCTTCTTGATCCATTACATTATCAATAGAAGTGTAGGTGATTATATCCCCTGGAAGTTTAGTTAAAATTAAATCGTTAATTTCGTCAACACTACTGTTTCTCGCCGCCAATATTGCTCGTTGACACATCCATTGATAATCTTTATTTTCTATTTCGACGATATCTGGGTAAACTTTTGATATTAAACTCTCAATGCTAGTCACTTTTTCTCCTAAATCTTGATCAATAGGTATTTTATTTTCCAAATGAGGTACTTTTCCGTCTCCAATTAAAAGTAACTTCAAAGGAAAATTTGTACTACCTCCCCCCAAATGTGCTCTCATGTTCGTAGATAGATTTAAGGTATGAACAAATTTCCATAATGGAGAACTTTTGAGGCAAGATTTTACAATGTCTGCTCTAGTTCCTCTTACTACTACTGGTAAAGTTTGCCGAAAATCCCCAGCAAACATGACAGTAATCCCACCCATGATTTTATCACAGCTTCTAATATCTCTAAGAGACCTATCTAGAGCCTCTACGTGAGCTCTATGAATCATGGTACATTCATCCCAGATTATTAAAGTGACGTCTTGCAAAACTTTTCCTAAAGGGCCATTTTTACGAATAGAGCACACGCTATCTTTCTGTAACGAAACGGTTAGGGGCAGTTTAAAAGTGGAATGAGCTGTGCGTCCACCAGCTAATAAAGTTGCAGCGATTCCTGATGACGCTACTGCCAAAGCTAGTTTTCCCTGAGACCTTACTTTTGCTAATATCAAATTAGTAATGAAAGTTTTGCCGGTTCCGCCTGTAGCATCCAAAAAAAAATATTTTTCCCTCATTGAAACGAACACTGTGCATAACACTATTGTATGCCATCACCTGGTCATTAACTAACTTGGGTTCATTTACAGTAATATACTCATTTAATTCATTTACATCGTATGGCTTCCGCAACGCTATTTCTAAAGGATCCAAATTATGGTATGTGATATTCCTTTTTGTTGCAGGAAGCCCAAAATCAGTTAATGATTTATCACAAATCTCATGAATCTTATCTTCAATTATGATAAGTCCATCATTGTATATGTCATCACTATATGCTAATGTCATATCCTGGGTCTCATTACGCATTCTGTATAATATATCTTGACACAAATCTTCCCGAAATTTGTTCCATAGCTGCAAGGGATCAGATGGTTGGCAAAATATGAGGATTATGGTAAATAATTCTCTTAATTTTGGAGCCGGCTCGGACATGACAGCATCTGACATAGTATTTTGCCAATGTTCATCTCCCTCCAGTAAACCTAATTTCTTGCAAGCTCCTTGATAAGTATTGAAAATAACACCATTTACTGTCCTTAGATGTTCAAATCACATTGGACCGCGAATATGATGCAGTAACATTCTTAAATAGTAACATTCAGTTTGTGTCGGATGAATGTTGTAGACACGACCTAAAGTTGAGTCTTTTTTTATACCGGGATATCCTTCAACATCTTGTCCACGTCTTCTTCTAGAAAATGAATTTCTTTCCCATACGCAATACTGGGGTACTTCGTAATATAAAAGGGTTTTGGCAAAATCGTCTCTTTTGCAAAGATCAAAGAACGCTGTAAGTGTCGTTGATGAAGGATTGTTGACGCGATCTTGAAGATTTTCATTATTATAAAAATAAACTCTTTGTCCATTTTCTAAATGAACTGCTAAATGAACTATTGCCGGAAAACGTTCATGAATCGGAAATTGGAAAATTCTCCAGAGTGCTTCCGAGGAACTTATATAGCGACCATTTAAATATTTTTCTACTTCATCGTTATTATTTTGTAACGAAAATGTGGCTAGATCAGAACCTTTATGGATATACTTACAGATGTACTTAATGGCTTTGACCGATTGGCAAAACTCTACGTTAATGTGTGCATTGAAACTTCGTGATAGCACAGGGTTATAGGGAACAACCCACCTATTATCCACTCTCATTTCTGTACCTTTGACACGAATTATTGCGGTGTTTCCACCATTATCTGGTGAACGGTGCTTGTAGGTTGGGTAACCGTCATCCCCGGTTTGTGTTTCAGAAATAAACTGCCTGGGGTATTTTTTAGAGCAAATGTTTTCTTTCATACATGGTGACGCAGGATTGTGAAATCCGCAAGGCCCATGTATCATATTTTTTATGACAATGTTATAAAGCATTGGGTCTTGTTGTTTGTCAGGTATTTCAGCCGACATGAATTACATATTTTATTCATTCTGCAAATATTAGTACCATTTAGCTCAGCATAGTCAAGGGTATAATCATAAGCAAATGCTGAATTCAATAAATTATATTGTCTGCGAGTTCTGTTCCCTGCTGTTCGTGCATTTTGCTGTGCTAATCGATGGGAACGTTCAGCACTTGATTCCCGTTCCCGGTTTGCCGAAGTGCGTGAATTCTGTGTAGCTAAACGTTGAGAACGTTCAGCGCTTGATTCCCGTTGCCGGTTTGCCAAAGTGCGGGAATTCTGTGTAGCTAAACGTTGAGAACGTTCAGCGCTTGATTCCCGTTGTCGATTCGCCGAAGTACGGATATTTTGTGAGACTAACCGCTGCGAACGTTCAACACTCGATTCCCTAAAACGGTTTTGTTCACTGATCGCTCGTTGAGTAGCCAACCTGTGCAGATTTTCTTCGGGTGTTTCATTGCTGCGTAGAAGTCGCAATCGCTTTGCAGTAGCAGTCTGCCTAGAAAGCTGAGTTCTTTTTCTAGGCATAATAGTAAAGAGATAAAAGAAAAACCGTATAAAATTAAAACTTAATTAAAATAAACTGAAACGTAGTAATCAGGTAAAAGAAACGTAAGGTGAGTAATTATTAAAAGTCGTATGAAATATATGTCAAAGGAACGATCGTAAATGACTTCAAAAAACGCAACGCTGCATTCAACCGTACCGTAGGGAGCCGACCCACAGAATACTTTACTCCTGAGCCGACCACGCATCTGAGCCGCGCGGCATGGTACCTTGTAAACCAAAACAGGCGGGCGGCGCCGCGGGGGGGGGGGGGGGGGGGGAGCGACAGGCGGCCAGCAAGCGCGGCCTCCTCGTCTCGCCCGCCGCCGCGCCGCCAGCGTCTCGTCTTGCTTGCATCAAGCGCGCGTGGATTTCCTTAGCAGAGTTATTTAGAAATTTAGAAATGTATTTATTATACTCTTCAAAGATCTTACTTACTATATTTCGAAAAAGATTATTACAGGATTTTATGTTGATAAAAAACTCTATGGTCCATAACTCATTAATAGTATCAACTCTTAACATCTTACACACGTGATAACTTTTAAACGAAATATCCGATTGAGATGAAACAAAAAGTATTTTACTTCTACATAAATACTCTTGATAACATAATGCTTAATTTCGATAAAGATTAATATTACGATACATATTTCACGTAGTTTTTTTTTTCTTCAGACGATTTAATAATTAATTTGAACACAAAATCGGTTATTGTGATTAAACCATGATAGCTAGATATATGTTCTCGCAGACTTTTTTGTAGGTCTTAATGGGATCTACAAACCCGTAGTACATCATTTTGTTTTATTGTCAATAGTTTTTGCAGCGCACGCAAAAATAGGTTTTCGATTTTACACCTTGTGTTACAAAATAGCAATTTTATTACGGATCCCTAATTTTGAAAAAAGAAAACATAGCCTATAGCCTTCCTCGATAAATGGACTACCCAACACTGAATGAAACATTCAAATCGGACCAGTAGTTCCAGAGATTAGCGCGTTTAAACAAACAAACAAACAAACACTGCAGCTTTATAATATTAGTATAGATTACCTAATAGGTAGGTGAATAGGTGTATAACCTATATTTTATATTATTGCTGTGTCTATCGCTACGACAAACTAATAGGTACACAAAGGTAGGAAGGAATAAGGAAAGACATAATTAGTTGTTTATAATTTATTTTTATTTTTCGTGAATTTCTTCCTTTTGGTCGGGGGTTTTCTAATATGTTTATTTAATCCTTTTTAGATTACAACTTTTACATCCGTCGTGGGTTTTTTCAAAATTTTTAATTTTGCTTTTTATTGATATAGTAATAGTAGACTGTGATTGAAATATTCATGCTTTGTAATTGTAACGAGGGTGCATTGTGGCTAAACTAGACACTGAATAAAGCGCGGGGTTTCCCCGAGCATAGTTAGTTCGTGCCTCGTTTGCAACGAAATAGACGAGACATCACGCGCGTTTATATTACACTTTTAAAGCGCGTAATTTGAAAAGTATCGTTGAATCGGCCATAAAAATATCGTTGATGCCAATATATCGGCATATTTCGAGTTTCGCTGCCGATATATCGGCATCGGTATCAGTTGCATCCCTAATATTTTTATTCAATATAAAGCCAAGATATTTTTCTTGCGGTTAGCGATGGGCAAGGGGAAAATGTATCGATATATATCGAATCTATATTAATAAACAGTATCGATATATATCGCGTGATAAATATCGATATATCGTTAACATTTGCATGATGTAAAGATAAGGTCCAAAATTTTATTTACTGACGGTTGGACGACGAAAAAACGATCAACATTTTAAAATATATCAAAATTGATACGAATTCGATACTCTAAAATAAATGTATGATGATGAAATAATGATATGTCGATATATCGCGACTTAAAATATCGACGATATATATTTAGATATATCGATATTTTTTGCCCAAGCCTACTTGCGGTTTTATTTCTATTAATTCATTGCGGGATACCGTGGGATGGTTGGCGGTGTGTTTCCCCCGTTATCGAGAGTCGAGTTGCACACAAAGAGAGAGCCTAACAGATCGGCTTTCTCCTTTGCGGCATGGGCCAGTGAGTCGTCCTCTCTGTACAGAGATGAGACCAGAATGCATGGGTTCCCAAAGGAAGGTAAAATAGCTTCTCGCCAATTCTGCCAATGTACTCAGACCTTGCCTTGGCAATGACTCTTTTGAAGGACCTGGAGGCGGAATTATATTTCTTTTTAAGAGCGCTGGTGTTTACAACCCGAGAAGTTGATGCGGCAACCCAGACACGGTAGCACTCCTGCTTATAGCGTGATGCTTTTTTACAGGAGCGACCAAACCATAGCTGGGATCTGCCTCCAATGGGCAACTTTAAGTCCACAGAGGATGGAATAAAAAGTTCCATATCCTGAAATACCACATCAGCGACGGAATCAGCAACAACGCTGCGATCGTCCGGCGAGAAACAAACCCTCTCCCAAGGGTCGAATGCAAAAAAGACCGCATCCTATCCCAATCGGCCGACCTATAGTGTTAAGCACGGCGGCAGCCTGAAGAATGAAACCGCGACGTTAGTGTGAGTGTCACCAAACTCCGGACAAGACAATGGCCCGACGAGCCCAAAGGAGCGTCGACGAATAGTAGGATAGATAGTAGGTTAGCAGAAGGTCCTACAGGGAAGGTGCATGATTGTCTACATCTGGAATCCGCGTAGGCGAAGTAACCAGCTGCGTAAGACAATATGCCAAGGTAAAGTCATAAACAGATCTCCCCGCATGATCGGTTGAACGTGAACCGAGCCATTTGGTATGGTGGCCGTTAAAATCGCCAAGGATAACGATCTCTGCGGATGGGATCTGCTGTAACAAGGACTCTGTAGCCATTTGGACGTGGTCGATGAGTCGGTCTGTCTCGGTATTACCGCTATGGGACCTATAAAGGCACCCGTAGACGCGGGGATGGTCGTCGCTGTTTACGCGCAGCCATAGGATGGACAGGTCCGTACCTTCAAGACTGCCGAGAGATATGAAGTATCAGCCTGAGAGGACACGAAAAGAGCAAGGCCGGCAAAGCAAGGTTGCAAGAGTTCACCGATAGCGAGACAGGGGTCGCCTTGGTCTTATTGCCCCGCCTGTCTCGAGCAGTTTTCGTCGCGTCCGGAATTTCGCCATAAATCTATAATAAATCATAATATAAAATTATACCTATATTGTCTTGCAAACAACATTACGAGTATCAAATATATCAAATATATTATTACAAAACTTGGTTTACTACACGATTTTTAATTAATATATATATTTAGATCCGACGACAATACTATAAATTTACTTTCTCACTAGGATCAATACATGTTTAGGTTTTTTCATAATCTTGTATTATTTTTATAGTGTTACTGAGAACACTTAGGCATGCTGCCAATATGCCGGTCGAGACTAGGCATGCATAATAAAATTAGCGCACAATTTAGATTCCTGCGCTCGTTTATTGGTTGACGTTTTTGATCTGCTGAAAGCACATCTTTAGTGTTTATTATATAACAAAAATTCCAAACTATGAAGTATTGAACTTAAGATTGAATGTACAACGAAGCTTTTAAAAGTAAAGAAATATATTTTTCTTTACTTTGTATTAAGTTATTAAAGTGTAGCGTATTCTTACTCAGCGTGCAGCGTACATAACAATCAAAACTCTTGTATTACAGTGTGCAGAATTCTAATAATTTTACATTGTTTCAGAGAACAACACAATGCCATCGGTGGAGCTCGAAGGCAGCAATCTTGGAGACAAACATAAACACTTCAATAAATTAGTAAAAGAGGCAATTGCAACTAACAAAATTATAAAAATCAATGAATTAAACTCGGATGATTCTGATATAAGCAATTTAATTAATATTGACGTTGTTAACGAAACTAGGAATGTTGACTATATTGTCAAGGTTTTAACATGTGATAACATGTTATATGTGTCTAGAGCATTAAAGAAATGTGACTGGTTAGTCAATGATGATCACTACGGCCATATAATCAATCCAGAGTATCTTAATTCGAATATTTATCCTCGTATGCACACAAAAGCTATTATTAAATTCAAGGAAGTAATACGGTTAAAGTTAAACAACGAATCACGTGCGGAGCAATTTTATAACTTTGAAGAAAAACCTTCAGAAGCAGTGAAATGGTTACCTCACTGTTCCGTAAAATTTATTGAAAATAATTTTGACAAACACATTGATAAAATGGATATATCATTATTAAAACGTCTTTGTGAAAAGTCAATAACGTTCCTAGAGATTTACTCAAAAAATGGATGCAATGTTAGAGAAGCGTTTCAAAAAACCTTATTTTTGTTGCATGTTGACTTCAATAAATACTTAGATATCTTAGAATCGCAACCGAAATATAATTATCCCAAATTTGGTAAAAGAGCCACTAAGATTTTGATGACAAAATGTCCTAATAGAATCCTAGATAAATTTGGAGATTACTGCCATCGTATTGATACGCCCACTTTTATTAAATATATAAAGAAAGAGGACTTAAAAAAAAATCTCCTAAAAGTATTACTGAATGTAGAAAATGAACGAGACCAATTAAATTACTACTTTAGGAACGTTAAAAATTGCAATTTATTTATAACCGCAATGCCTAAAGAAGAGAGATTTGATTTTGTTAAGCAAGTTTTTATAGATGAAATCCAGAGTAATAGTAATTCATCAAATGATTTAGATAAGTCAGTAACCATATTGCGGGATTTGCATGCTTTTACTCCTGTTTATTGCTGGTATCAGTTCGCAAGCTTTGAAATTGCTTTGAATAGCATCAGAAATATGATTGGTCCTGAAACTGATGCTAACGATAAAAATTTAATGTTTAAAACTTTAATAGCTTCTACTAAAGGTAACTTGGAATATGCAAAGTGTGTACTACAATACTTTCACGACAAACACATCAACTCTTCGCTTGAAATAAAAAAACAATTTTTAATAAATTTAATATCACAACTAAACACTCACGCTTTTGATAAGGACAGTTGGAAATTTTTGGAGGACATTTTAAACACTATGGACATATACAAGGATTCACAATCGAATGGTACAATAATAGAAGCTGTATTAATATACAAAATTCTGCATAATGAGATCATATCAGATGAAATAGTAAAGCTATTTCAATTTAACTCTTTAAAAGCTTACCAACGGAAGTTAGATTCAAAGGAAAAAGATATGATCTTTAATTATTTACATACATTTATCTGGAATAAATTACAAAACATTAAAATAACTAGTGTAAGCGAATTTGAACAGTGCGTGGATTTACTAAAGAATACATTAACATTACTTAAGGATTGGGGAAAAGACATCCTTGATTATCCATTAGTACTTGACAAGATAAGATATTTAATAAAAATTAAGCAAGAAAAATCATGGACATTAAGTATGTTAACACTGTATAATTTACACAAATCTTGGAGAAAGCATATGTTTCGTGAATCCATACTTTTGTATCCTACGGAGGAAGTTTGTATTAATTATCTAAAACATGGTCCGAATTTATTAGGAGTTCATAAACACGAGGTTGAGACGATGTTATTAAACGACGCTATTTCGATTAAACGTTTACTTAGAAAAGTCCGAATTTACTGGCCAAAATCTTTTAATAATGACTGGCAACTCATGTATTTAAATAAACTAAACCAGTCTGAAGGACATGTAGCAATAGCAAGAGGTTTGTGTATATTACTACCAAGATCCCAACTTAATGCTATTTTAGAAAAATATGCTCCAAAAGATCCTAAAATAGATTGGAATAGAGTTCAAGAACTTGAGTTAAGCCTTCAGAGGTGTATTGCTAAGAACATGCATATTGCATGCCCACAGCCTTCTTTTGATAAAGTATTATTGTACGCAAAAGGGGACTATCTACAGTATGCTCTTCCATCTCTACTTGCCATATATTACAATCTAACTGCAATGCAAAAACAAGAATCTATACCAAAGATACTGGATGCTCCTGTGTCATTGCAAAAACATGGAATTCGTCTTGTCTTTACTAAGCTACCTCCTGATACACTTAAAGAAACTTTTAGTATCCTGTGGAAAAAGACTAAAAATTCTACAATACGTACGGAAATTTTCAAGATTACCTTCAATTTACTGTGCCAAGAAAAATGCGATGGAAAAATTAAAGATACTTGGATGTTATTGGAGATGTTTATAGATAATCTAACATTTGGTGAAAATAAAGAAATATACAAGCTACTATGTAATATTGAAAATATACCTGAAAGTGTGAAGCCTATGTTTTTAATGAAATCTTACAACTTTCTAAAAACTTTAACAGCAAACAATAAGCGCGACTACGTTAGTTATGAATGGGATATTATCAGACTTGCTCAGTATTCGAAGGAAATTATGGAATCATTGCCATCACAGTTTATCACTGATATTATATCAGAATTTACAGATGAGGTATTTTTCAAAAAAGACGACATACACGACATGAATGGGATTATATCATCATATCTGCTATGCGCAAAGGACGAAGAAACTCAAAACGAAAAATACGAGCTTACCTTAGCTCCAATTCTACACCGTTCCTTTGAGTTATGGAAAAATACAAATAATGGAAAAAACTACGTAAAGATCAATTTTGAACGCTTTATTAGTAATTTGATTCACGACCTAAGAAATTTTGCCGTGGCAAAAAATATGATTGTACCTGTTAAAATGTTCAAGAATATACAAATAGAAATGGAACGGTCTTTGCCTCTTTCTGAAAACTACGTTTTATTGAGGATATGGAAGTTGACTACAGAATTGGTAATATTGCTTGATAAGAATCAACCAGTTATTTGGGAAGAAACCTGTTCTAAAATCGCCCCTGAATTTGGAAAAATCTGCTATGAGTGCTTAAGAAATGATGCTAAATGCTTATTTCCTTGTATATATATTCTTTTCATTAGATCTTTACAAGTTTTCAAAAATATATTTTCAGAAAATTTTCACTCCGAAATTTGTACTTGTTTAATTCAAAATGAAGATTTCGTACAAGGGTATTTAGTCGCATTGAACCTTCTCGATTCGCTTTATAGTGAAGACTTGGAAGAAAATATTGAAACAATTCATAACAAAATGCGTACAAATTCATCCGTAGAAGTTAAAATGCATTACTATAACAAGTTTCAAGAAAAACGAGCCTCGTTGCTTTCAATTTCTTCTACAGCCTAACTACTAGTTACTAACTAATCTCAATTTGGTACATGCGTTCATTTATTCGTGTTTTTAAAATGCAACTAAATGAATAAAACTTTGTAACTTTTATATTAGTATTAGGCTATTAACCTTAGATATACATCATACCATCTTGATAGTTGTCTAGCTGTCTAAATATAATAAATAACTGATTTAACTTAATATGTGTTTAATTCATAGAATAATTACATACTACATACATACGTATGCAGTTTAAGTAATATTTTTATTATAGTTCCCCTGTTTGGCCAAAATATGAATTGTATGCTAAGCAGCATAAGAACTATTTTCCATAAATATAAATACTTTATTTTTCTTAAGGGATTTATTAAAACAAAAAATGCCAAATCAGGTTGCAAGCTATCTGATAGTAGTAAATGGCTACTTCAGACTTAGTAACAAGCAGAACTCTAAATAGAAGTCTCTGAATCAATTTTTACCCATTATAACTGACAGGAAATGTCTCATACTTGATCAAAGACATTGTAAAGTACAGATTTTTATTCATTATACAACATTTAGTAAAATGAATTAATTTTATCTTTAATTAATTTAAGGTAGGTAACGTACATACACAAGTTAAACAAAAAATGTATCAAAATTTTATTACATTTGTTTGAAAAGTATCATTCAGTCAGTTTTATAATTAATACGTATCCGGTAATAAAATACTTGCCACTTTAAAACACAGCGCTGTAGCTAAAAGAAATGACGTTTCCTTGTTAGTATTTTTTTTATAGAATAAGGGTGACAAACGAGTACACAGTCCATGACAGACACAATAGTAAGTGGATGCCGTAGCCCATAAACATCTAGATCTATCCTCGCTTGAGAATCAAAATGCAGATGTAAGTATAAGAAAGATTAGTGGGGGCCGCCTGACACTTTGGTACGAGACTGCCATTTAAGAACCTTGCTTCCTGACATCGTTATTTCTAAGTTTATCACGCAGAGAAATCCTGAGTATAACCCTCTCCATAGCTCGCTGAGCGACCTTGAGCTTCCTCATACGACCAGCAACAGGGCCTGATTTACCCATAGGCTAACTAGGCTAGAGCCTAGGGCGCAAGGTTCGAGGGGGCGCTGAGCTTGCCTTAGCAAGCACACTAATGTACAGAATAAAATTTGGTACAATATGCTCAATAAATAATAGAGTAAGTGCCGCAAGTATTTTACTTGTTGCTCTTTCTTTATTTTTGGTACAAAACAAATAAATAGATTGTAAAATTAAGACTTATTTTGTGTCTTTCGTTGACTGACTGGACGTGATTCAAATATTTTAAACTGCTCAAGCTCTTTTCTCTACCTCTAATTTTATTAAAGTGGCTCAAGGTTATCCAAGGGAACTTCCATCGACCATTTGTTCCATCTCTACACTGGGAGAACGACTATCTGACCCATGCCGCAAAGGAGAAAGTCGATCTTTTAGCTTCTCTTTTTAAATCCAACTCGACTCTCGATGACGGTGGGTACACATCGCCGATCATACCTGATTACTCCATGCTGGATATGCGGTTTATGCATAGCTTTTTTGTTTAGCTCAGTGTGCAAAGTACTCCTCTCATACATTTTGTGACAAAACTAAACCAAATCAAATATAATTAATAACTACCACGTATAGACTGGTTCTTCATCTTCAAACAGTAGTGACATTTTTGTTGAAAATAATAGTTTTTATATTGTAAAAACTATTTTCCCTAGCCATTTTCTACAAAATTAATAGAATATTTCAGATTGTGTTGCATTAAAACCTTTATTAGAATTTGAATACTGTCCTCTTAGAATCTCAATGACATTCAAACAATTAAAAAAATTGTTTAAAACAAAAACTATGTTGGTTAAAAGTTGACACGTCGTTAACAGAAATGGAGCTCACGCGTGAACATTTCCGTGCCATAATTTACCACATTTTTCGTCGCGGCTTATCTCAAGATAAATATTTCAGTGAATTTGTTTCGATTTATGATGTTGAAGCACCGAGTCAAACGACAATATACCGCTGGTATGCCGAGTTCCAACGCGGTCGTGTGTCGCTCAGCACTGTTTCTTCTGCAGGTCGACCAAGAACAGCGGTCACGCCTGAAAACATCGCAGCTGTGCGATGTTTTCAGGATGACCGTATTATAGTAGATAAGTAAGTAAGTCGTGTGACATACGAGCAGATTCGGGCTGTTATCAGTATCGGAATGACTGCAATTCAGTCGATATTACATAATGAGCTGTGTGTAATAAAGCTAGTTTCCCGCTGTGTTCCCCACAATTTGTCCGAAAAGCAAAAGGCGGCTCGTGTAGATTGGTGCCGGAATACTCTGCAACGCTTAAACGGAGGGAAGTCTAATGCCGTTTATAATATCGTCTCAGGTGACGAATCATGGATTTATTCAAACGAACCTGAAAGAAAACATCAGTCAGCAGTTTGGGTCTTCGAAGACGAGGTCAAACCAACGAAAGTGGTTCGCTCCCGCAGCGTGTCAAAGAAAATGGTCGCTACATTTGTCTCTAAAAAGAGGCATGTTGCTACAACTCCTTTACAGGACCGCAGAACGGTTACCGCTGAGTGGTATATCACGGTTTGTTTGCCAGAAATGATAGCCGAACTCCGAAAAAATAACCCAAAACGTCGCATCATATTACATCACGATAATGCGAGCTCCCATACGGCTCGGAAGACAATTGATTTTTCGAAGCAGGAAAACGTTGAGCTGATGAGCCATCCTCCGTACAGTCCTGACCTGAGCTCATTATATTCCCTAGAATGAAAGATTTATTACGCGGTCAACGGTTTGAAGACCCCGAAGCAGCTGTGGAAGCGTACAAATCAGCCATTTTGTCAACATCAACTTTAGACTGGAATTACTATTTTAATGATTGGTTTGAACGAATGGAAAAGTGCATTAAATTGAACGGAGAATACTTCGAAAAACAATAAAATACAATTTTTAATACCGTGCATGTGGTTTTTCTTATTCCCGATCATTTCAGTGTGCCCCTCGTAGTACTAGGTTTACCTAGTTTGTGTTTGTTTTGTTAGTTATGATGAGAACTTACCTCCGGACTTGATGGAGAGACGTGATGGTGTACTTCAGTAACTGCTACTAGAACTCCTCGACGAGTAATACTAGGTTTACCTAGTTTGTGCTCGTTTTGCTAGTTATGATGAGACCTTACCTCAGGACTTAGTGGAGAGACCAGACGGTGTACCTCGGTGACTACTACTGGTATTCCTGGACGAGTAGAACTAAGGGTGCCGAGTTTGGGCTCGTTCAATTAGTTATGATGAGATCTTACTTCCGGGCTTAGTGGAGAGACCTGACGGTGTACCCCGGTGACTACTACTGGGACTCCTGGACGAGTAGAACTAGGTATGCCGAGTTTGGGCTCGTTCAATTAGTTATGATGAGACCTTACCTCCGGACTTGATGAAGAGACCTGATGGTGTACATCGGTGACTACTACTGGAACTCGTTATTTGTTAGTTATGATGAGACTTTACCTCTGGACTTGATGGAGAAACCTGATGGTGTACTTCGGTAACTGCTACTGGAACTCCTCGACGAGTAGTACTAGGTTTACTTAGTTTGTGCTCATTTTGCTAGTTATGATGAGACCTTACCTCCGGACTTGATGGAAAGACCTGATGGTATACTTCAGTGACTGCTACTGGAACTCCTCGACGAGTAGAACTAGGTGTGCCGAATTTGGGATCGATTTGCTAGTTATGACGAGACCTTACTTCCGGACTTGATTGAGAGACCTGATGGTGTGCTTCAGTGACTGCTACTCCGTACCGGGCTAGGATGCATTGACTATTTGCTGAGTTTGAGCCGTCTATTACCGTCACTGAGCAAAATCTGGCAGACCGAGTTCGGTACATCATGCGCTCAAAATTACTCTTTTTGATGCCGCACTGGCGGTATGACGTATTATTGGCGCTAAGCTTTCCATGTCTGGACGTGCTACTACACTAAGTAGCGCCATCCCAGCGTGGAGAAAAAGAATTGAGGACAGTATCGCAAAGGCAAAAGCCCTGATCGCCAGACTGACAAGCTTCAGGTCGGGTAATAATAGACCGAGAATTGTGCGCACCGTCAGGATGGCGTTTGCTGGGACAAATATAAGTATGTCCCAGCCGGATATAACGCAAAAACTGACGGAGCGCATAGACGACCTGAAGCAGACAATCGCTGCTTGGGGAAAGCGGATTCGGCGATATACCGAGATGTCAACACGGTTCAACCAGAGTGATCAGAAGAGGCTCTGATTCGGTGTGTGGTGGTCCAATGGTTTATACCATTGGACCACCACACACCGAATCAGGCCGACACTGTCGCATTCTGGCGAGGCTTGTGGTCAGAGCCCATAAACCACAACGAGGGCCCTTGGACGGAGGTTGTGGCGAGTCAGTGTGCGAATATTACGCCCACGGACACCATCATTATAACGCCGGACGACGTAGCTGAGGCGGTCCGAAGAGCCCCGAACTAGAAAAGTTCGGGACTCGACGGACTGCATCACTACTAGCCGAAGGGGTTCTTGGTGTGTCACGCTGTGCTCGCCTGACAGTTTCTTACGTGGTAGAGCCATGCTGCAGCTATATTAGTGGTATAGTTGTAGCACGAATGGGTCGGCTCGCCGGGGAAGAACCACGCTCTCACAGAATACCAGCGTAAAATAGCAGCTTAACACTGCTATGTTTCGTATGGTGAGTGTAGAGAACCGGAGACCCTTTTTACTGGAAAAGAGGCATTCCATCTTAGTCCTCACGGGTGACAACGCATCTGCGTTTTGATTCCCAAACGAGGATAATACGAGGATAGATGTATATGGGCCTCAGTAACCACTTACCATCAGGTAGACTGTGTGCTCGTTTGTCACCCTATCCTATATAAAAAAGAGGCTCTCGACCAGAAGTCGCTCCCAAACCTCTTAACTACTGGGATCACTCATTTGGTTCCTAAAGACTGGTATCACATACCACAGACCAGTGGCGTAGCGTTCCTTAGATAGGCTCGGTATCAAAATTTGTTGGGGGGCCCCAATGAAGAGTAAAGATTTCATAAAAGGAACAAAAACGATTGCATTGAATTAAAATTATTATATATTGTTTATAAGTTATTACTTACAATTAATACTCCTAGGAACTGAGCTAGCCAAACAATTCAAATCAAATATACACTTTTCTTGCTTTTTGTTCGGCGAACATAGCTGAAGACGATTCGGTGGCATTCATAGCTGAAGACGATTTCAATTTTTCTAAATTCTTTGCTTCTATAGACAATAGTGGTAGCCTTTCCTGTCCCATAGAAGTCTTTGAAATTTTGGCTTACACAGGTTCGGGGCCCCTGTAGCCCGGGGCCCCGTATCATTGATACGGCTGATACGGCAGTAGCTACGGCCCTGCCACAGACCCGAACAAATACCGCCCCATCACGTGTCTACCCACGATATACAAGGCACTAACATCCATTTTGAGCGCGAGAATCACTCGACACCTGAACTCAAATCAGGTGATGTCGGGGCGGTGGTCGTGGAACCAAGGAACCACTCCTCATTGATAACGTCATTGGCAAGGTGATTAAATGCAACCGTCAGAACCTCTCCGCCGCCTGGATAGACTACAAAAAGGCATTCGACTCGGTGCCTCATACATGGCTGAAGAGGATCCTCGAGCTGTACAAGGTTGACTGTACAGTTAGAGACTTCCTTGGGCAGTGTATGGGGCAGAGGTGTACGATCCTTTGTCATCTAGGCGAGTGGATAACGGCTGCGGAGAACCACATAAGGATGAGAAGGGGTATCTTCCAGGGCGATTGTCTGAGTCCAATCTGATTCAGCCTCCCTCTGAACCATCTCAGTACCTTACTGGAGGGTTCTGTGAGAGGATTTCAGCTTCGGAGAGGAGGTACAAAAGTGACCCACCTTTTCTATATGGATGATCTCAAGTTATTCGCCTACAGTCGCTCACATCTTATGGAATTGCATTATTCATTATTCTTGTGATTTTAGCAATTCTATTAGAATGGAGCTGGGGACGGATAAGTGTGCGGTCCTCCATGTCGAAAGAGGTGGGGTCGCTAACTATGAGGGCATAGACGTATCTATGCCTTTATAGGCATAAGAACCCTTTCCGGGGCTGAAACATACCGATACCTGGGTATGTCACAGAACATAGTTATCGATGAGGCGGATATGACAGTCAGTTTGCGATGTGTTTTATGCACGCTTGACAAGTGCTCAACAGTCTTTTGTCGGGCGTGAATAAGACACACGCATATAACGGTTGGGTCATGTCTGTCCTCATATATACCTTCGACATACTCAGGTGGACTGAGACCGAACTGAACGCTCTGGATAGAAAAGTCCGCTCCATTCTACAGAGACGTCATTTCGTGTGATAAAGTGCTTACTTCTCTATCCTTAGCCAATGAAGCAGCAGTACAGCGCATTTCCGACCGGGAGACCCTATGGAAGGAGAAAGAGCTCCACGGGAGGTTCTACAAGCCTCTACATGAGCCTTTCGTAGACACAGCTGCCTCCCTCCACAACCGAGGGTTTTGTCTGTACGATACAGGATCAGGTTATTAAGACCAACAACTATCGGAAATACATCCTAAAGGATGGCGCCGTCGACATCTGTCGACCTTGTCGCTATCCCAGTGAGTCACTTAGGCATGTCATCTTCGGTTGTTCGGCGCTTTCTTACTCTGAGTATTTGCACAGGCACAACCAAGTAGCCAGGATTCTACACCAGGAGTTCGCTCTGAAATACGGTCTCGTGGATTGGAAACTGCCATATTATAAGTACTTGCCGGAAGCCGTGCTCGAAAATTACCGCGCCAGGTTATACTGGGACCGGGCCATCATCACAGACAGGACTATTCTTGCGAATAAGCCTGACATTGTACTGGTGGATCGGGCACAGTCAAGGATATTTTGGTCGACATTACTATTCCTTATGACGTGAACCTCGTGAAAGCCGAAACAGATAAACGAACAAAATATCTGGACCTGGCTCACGAGGTGACCGACATGTGGGGTGGACTGCCGATCGAAATTATGCCTGTAGTCATCTCTGCGAACGGGATAATTTCAGTCAGCCTCTCGGGTCATCTGAGTCGACTGGGACTCCGTGACGGACCGCTCCAAGCTCAAATGCAGAAGGTGGTGCTCCTGGATACCTCCCGCATCGTCCGCCGGTTTCTTTCCCTTTCCCCCTAACCCTCGGCCGTTTGGTCTCCCCTGCCGAGGATTTCCGTCTGGTTGGGTTTTTATTTAATTATGTATTATTTATTTATTTATGTTAGTATATTAAATATATATAGCTATTTATGTTTATTTATTATTTCTTTCAATATATTTACTCAGCCCAACCAAATGAGAATACTATATAAATACCCTAAATAATTTATTTCAAGAAACTGTACAATTAATTCAAATAATGTATTAATTTAAAATAGTCTACAATAACAGGCACCTGAACCAGGATAAACCTGTATCTCAGGTGTATGTGCTAGATACTGTATAGATACATTTATAAATATTTTCTGCTTCTTATATGAAATTAATAACTTACCAACTAATTACGGTTAATTGGGTAAAATATATTATAATTAATTTACTTAAGATTTTAATCAGCTTAAAACAATCAGCAATTTTTCCGTATTATCATATGACAAACTTTGTAACCATGTCCGAATTACATTTTTACAATCTGCCATTTTTAATGGATACACGTACAAAATTTAATTGACTTTATTATACAGAAAAGGGCCAAGAAATGTAAAAAATCTATGCATGAAAGAATGCCTTATTATAATGTTAGTTTCAATGACTTTATCTTTGCGTCTTTTATCAGTGAGTGAGTTTCTTCTGTAAGGCAATTTTAAGTGATGCTTTAGTATACGAATATATATAACGAATAACTGGCGCACTGAGAGGACATTATAGGGTTTATATAAGAGATGGGACGGGAATAGGATAGGGCGAAGTGTTGCGACTTTTAATACAGCTCTTTCTTTTCTTTTTCTTTTATTTAAAAAATGTTACCCCCACACTAGGATTTTCTCCTGTGTCGTGGAGACAGTTAACAATTATTTGTAGGCCATACAAATACTTGTTCTGTGCGGGATTCGAACCCGCGGCCCCCAGCGCAACAACTGATTGCTAAGCCACTGCGCCACGGAGCCGTCTAGCGCGTTCTTTGAGCGCGTTCCAGTGGTAGCAGTGTAGCTTTAGCTGCTCCTCCCCATGAGGTTATACAATAGGTGAGAATTGATTGACATAATGCGAAATATACTTGCTTTGATACCTTAATATCAACAAAAAAACGAATCTTTTTTAAAACAAACATTAGTTTACGGACTCTATTGCAGAGATGGTCTATGTGATTTTTAAACGTAAGAGTAGAATCTATAATTACGAGTATTCCAAGGTATTTATTAGTTTTTGTATTAAAAATAACTGGGCAATTACAATTGGACTCTGCGTCTGAGCAACATTTATGGGCATAAATTTCTGGAATGGTTATATGCTGTGTTGAGCAGCGCATAGAAAAATGAATATATTTGGTCCTTATTCAGTGTTAATATGTTTTGTTGGAGCCATTTATTAACCCTGTATTTGCGGAAAAAAGGAGCACGGTATCATCTGCGTAAGATATTATTTAACCCGAGTTAAGTTCAAGATTGCAAAGGTCATTTATATAAATATATCAAAAATAGGGTTGATCCTAATACACTTCCTTGAGGCACTCCAAAATGAGTATTTTTTTGTTCAGAGCTAATAACCTTTTCAATTTTTATGCATTGATATCGATTTTCTAAATAGTTCGCAAAAAGTTGAAGCTGTTTACCTCGAATACCTATGCTCTCTAGCTTATTTAATAGGATGGGAATAGAAACTGTATCATAAGCTTTTGCTAGGTCAAGAAAAATGCCAATTGATTGGTTGCCTTTATCTAATTCTTGAGAGACGTAATCAGGCATTACCTTCACAGCATCAGCAGTGGACAGTTTTGGTCTGAAACCATATTGCATATTCGATAAAATGGATTTACTTTGTAAATAATACATTAATCTAATGTTAATTAATTTTTCTAATATTTTAGACGTAGATGAGAGTATTGAGATAAGCCGATAACGTCGCTGGGGCTATCCCAGCTGGTACAACAAGCGACTAGGGTACCTGATGTGGATGGGCACACACCCAACTGCCTCGACCTTCTGCTGACGACCGATCCAAACAGGACACACACACACCCTTGGGAACTTCTGACCACTGTCTGGTGAAATCTGTGTCGTTATATTCTCCACCTAACTACGATTTCCACGGAGTGCGACAAATGTGGCGATACAAGTCAGCAGATTGGGATGAGATGCGGCATTTCTTTGCATCTTATCCTTAGCGGCAGGTCTGCTTCTCCTCTGAAGACCCGTCGAGCTGCGCGGATGCCATAACCAATGTAATACGTTAAGCGATGGAGTATTTCATCCCCTTTGCTGACATGCCCATTGGTGGTAAAGCTCGCCCTTGGTTTAACGCCGAGTGCGCTCGTGCTGAAAAGTACAAGCATATGGCGTACTTATCCTAAGTCGATGCTCGAGACCGTAAAGCTGCGGATATTAGCCTTAAGAAGAGAGCCTTTAACCAAGCCGCCAAGTCGTGCAAAAAGACATTACGCCAAGCCAGTTTCGACCGCATTAAACGCATCGGCACAAAGCTCTCTGTCAAACCATCTGGCAGTAGAGCTTTTTGGTCTCTCGCTAAAGCGGTCAAGACAAACTTCTGTCGGTCTGCACTGCCTCCGCTGGTAAAACCAGATGGTTCACTAGCGCATGCGCCTAAGGAGAAAGCGGACTTATTTGCTTCTCTTTTTGCTTGCAATTTGCGTCTGGACAGTAGCAACAGCGTACCATCTCAATTACCTCACTGCGGTACCTCTATGTCTGAGGTCCGTATCACCAACAAGAAGGTTCTTAAAACCTTGCGAAGTCTAGAGGTGTACAAAGCTAGTGGACCTGAAGGTATACCAGCTATAGTTCTAAAGGTCTGTGCACCTGAATTGTCTCCTGTGTTGACACGCTTGTTCCGCCTCTCATTCAGGACTGGAATAGTGCCAAAATTTTGGAAGCTGGCCAATGTGCAGCCTGTGCCTAAAAAAGGTTGCCGTACCGGCCCTACCAACTATCGGCCAATTTCAATTTCCTCCATACTTTGCAAGATTATGGAGCGTATATTGAACGCCCACCTCATGGCATATCTAGAGCAAAATTATCTCCTCAGTGATCGCCAGTACGGGTTTCGCCGAAATCGATCAACTGGGGACCTTCTAGCGTATGCCACTCACATATGGGGATATGGGGCGAAGCCCTCGAGAACAGTGGTGCAGCACTTGCTGTTTCCCTCGATGTTTCGAAGGCTTTTGGCAGGTTTTGGCACGCTAGTCTATTGGGCAAGCTATCAGCGTATGGTTTATCCCCTGGCCTAATTGTCTGGGTGAAGGACTTTCTGAGTGAACGGTCTCTCTGAGTCGTCGTTAATGGCTGCTCATCCGATACTGTGGTGACTAACGCCGGTGTTCCTCAGGGATCCCTTCTCTCCGCAACTCTCTTACTGGTGCATATAAATGATCTGCTCATTCCCGGTGTCTATGGGTATGCAGACGACAGCACAGTTGTGGAGAGATACCAACCAAGCGCCCGGGGCAGTCGGGATAAAATCCAGTCAGAAAGAGAGGCTATGGTTGATTGTGTGAGTCTCACACTACAGGCAGTCTCCGAATGGGGCGATACCAATCTCGTGAGATTTAACGCCTCCAAAACACAAGCGTGTCTTTTTACCGCTAAAAGGAGCCCGCTCACCTTGGTTCCTACTTTCCGGAATGTATCCTTGGAGTACACTGAACGCCTTCAGTTGTTGGGGATTGAATTTTCTCCGAACCTAAACTACGGGCGGTTCATTAAGTACAGAGCCAAAGCAGCCGCAAGGAAACTTGGTGTCCCTGCAAGGGTGCGGCGGTACTTCACGCCGAGGCAGCTTCTTACCTTATATAAAGCGCAAGTCCAGTCGTGCATGGAGTACTGCTGTCACATATGGGCTGGTGCTGCAAAATGCCACCTGGTAGCATTGGACTCAGTAGAGAGACGTGCTAAGAGGCTCATTGGTGACCTTGATTTGGTTGAAACTAATCTTGTCAGCCTCGAGCACAGGCGCAGAGTAGCCAGTCTCTCGGTATGCTATAGGATGCATTTCGGTGAGTGTGCGCAGGAATTACACGCCTTAATTCCTCCCTCTCCTTTCCACCATCGGACAACCAGACGGTCGGCGGGTCTTCATCCCTTTGTTGTCGATATTGTCGAGTTGAAAAAGTGACCCTGTATTCATGATAATTGTTAATTATCTGTTCAACAAGATTTTTACTAGAGTAATTATTTGCTTTATTTGCTGATATAAGCGGCGAGGATATATTTTGTAATAATTCTGCTGAAAATTCATGCTCTTTGTATATAAATGCAATATCTTTTACATGCCGCCAAAGCTTTTTTTATTTCTACCAGACTCTTCCAGTAAGTTTGTAAGATAATTATACTTACTTATCTATATATACATACATACACAAATGTTTTATTACACAATTACATATACAAAATGTTTTATTTGATTACGATTCCCGCAGCTAACCGTGCGTACACTTGTGTGTGTGACCCGTGTCAATGTAATACGAGTAGTTCAATTCTATACTTATCAATTTTGCAAACGCGTCCTTAACAAATCGAGTGAGCCTGATTGTGCTGAAGACGGGTGTTCCAGAGTTAGCACCCGTTCTAACGCGTCTTTTCCAGTACTCCTACTCCCCAGACATACTCCCGAGAAATTGTGCAATTGCATCGTCAGTTTTCTTGCAGATCGGAGCATCAAGGTTGTGCATACTCCGACTACGAGCCTATTAATGCTAGTGTTCCACAAGGCTGCGTGCTATCACCTACGCTGTTTCTTCTGTATATCAATTATATGTTGCTGTTACTGGTTCTAATACTAATGCCTTTTACACCGGCCGTGCTATTATATCTGGGGAACATGTCATCGAGTACCGGAACAAACTTGTGTCTGAGATTTTTGCTTATTAGAGTCCAATAAGCAAAGTCTCGGATTGGAGACGAATAAATCTTGTCCAGTTTAAACTGCAAAAGACACAGGTTTGCGCGTTTACTGCTAAAAAGAAGGTCTCTGTCGTATCTCCTTAATTTCAGGGCACTTCCCATACTGCCTCAGCCAACATCGGAATCCTCGACATCGACATATCGAATGACGTACAGTTCCGCGGTCACTTGGAAGGTAAGACTAAACTGTCCTCTAAAATGCTTGGCATGCTCAGCAGAGCGGGACAGTATTTCACGCCGGCACACCGCTTGCAACTTTAAAAGGCGCAAGTTCAGCTTCACATGGAGTACTGTTCCTATCTCTGGACCGGGGCACACCAGTACCAGCTACTTTCACTTGACCGTATCCAGTGAAGAGTGGCTGAAATCGTTAACGAACGAGTTCTTTATCATATTGATAGCACATGAGTAAAGTAACCGTACAAGGCAAAGCTTCTATGGAGCTGTCAATTTTTTTACATATTTTGGTAGGGTTGGCACTGGAGGATAAAATCTTAGGATAAAATTAAATAAACAAAACGTTTATCAGCTTCTATATACATATGATAGAATATTTTATTACAAACTAAGTACTTATTCGAAATATTATATTTTTATACTTTTTGTTCTTCAACTATTTGTTTTGCCCTTTAATCAAATGTAACAAAAATCTTCTCTTCTTCTTGCACACGTTTTAATATTTCATTATCAATATTTATAATGTTTCTTTCGACATCAAAATATTCGCGAAATTCGCAGGCAATTCATACATTCATTTTAGATACATTCTCACATTGCCTGGAACTCGAACAACCATCGTCATTTGTTGGCAAGTTGAGTGTTGGAAAAATATTTCCAAATAAATATTTTGCAGTTCTTTTTTTTTTTATTAATACAGAATGTTTTAAAGTAATCTCCACAGATTCTACATTGTTGCCTTTTTTTATAATCAAAGTTTTGAAAGGAGATCTTCTCGTCCTACAGCTTTTTACCACTATTGTTCTATTATTGTTCATATAAACAGTAACTACAGTAAACCATATTTACACTTTTTTATATTTCGTTTGACACGAATAATAATTCTTTAGAAAACAAAATTTGACACTTATTATTCTTTACATCACCCTAAGTTTGAGCACTGGCCGAGCCGGTTTGGTGCAGTTTCTCTCTGTACGTTGTCGTGTAGCGACAATTAAAAACAAAAGAACTTAACCTAACAACAACGAAACAACAAAAATAGAACAAAACTAAATAATTTATTTAAAATTAAAAAAAAAATATTTACAGTTTTATATAAAAAAAAAGAAGTATGATGATGATGATGGGTGACGTGAATTACAGTTATTTTAAAAAAAATAATAAAGATAGTTGAGAACTGAAGCGGAGCCCGAAGACCAAAGTGGCAAACCGCGCTCGGCGGTGGTGCTCACCGCTCACGGGGTATGCACACACAGCGCCTGGAGTAGGCACGTACAGCGCTTGGAGTAGGCACACGCAACGCCTGGTCTACACGCAGCGCCTGGAGTAGACACACGCTGCGCCTGGAGTAGGCACACGCAGCGCTTGGAGTAGGCACACGCAGCGCCTGGAGTAGGCACACGCAGCGCCTGGAGTAGGCACACGCAGCGCCTGGAGTAGGCACACGCAGCGCCTGGAGTAGGCACACGCAGCGCCCGGAGTAGGCGCGCACAGCGGCTGAAGATAGCGCGGGCACTAGTAGGTGGAGGCGTGGGCGTGGCTAGGCTACGACTTCAGGTGAAGGCAGAGGCTTGCAGGATCCCGGGGCAGTGCGGCCCCGGGATAAGGCCTTTAGGAGATGCTTCAAGTTTGAAAGCTGAAGCGAGACTGAGTTTATTGTCCGATTGTTCGGCTTTTATACCTTTTTAGAGAGTTCCGCGCTCGACGGGAAATTATTTAAATTAAAAGCAAATTTTTGTAAATGGCCAAGAAGAAAAGAGTATTTTTGTGGAAGTATTGAAGTAAAAACATCAGACCGGTAACGAATTCGAATAAAAATTGCCATGACAACCAGATAAACAACGATGTCAAAACATGTCAAATTTCGGTTTCAGGCTCGTAATAGAGAAAATTTAAGTGAAAAATGAGATATTATTGATATAGGAAAAAAGGTAGCGCACCAGCGCGCACGAAGCCCGAAAGTGCAGAGTTACGGAGAACTAAATAAAAGATCGAAAAAGGTAGACTCCATCGACACCGATTTAAAAAGTGCTGATAGCGTGAAAATACAAAGTGAAAATGATGTTATTGTGTTCTTATGGTTTAAAAACGTTATAGGATCCTATGGAAATAAAGGTGATACAAAATATCCAGTTTTGAGGTGAATGCAGAAAATCAAAACAGAATGGAAAAATGAATTTAAAATAGTGTAAAATGATATGTAAGTAGCATATCACTACATTTTTCCCCCGACCCTGGAAAATTTTTGACTCAGCAAAAATTTTGATATGTACATTCTAAAATAAACCGTAAAAACACAGCTTTGCAGAAACAGACATCACCAGGCAAAATCAGATATACTATCTCTTACATTCATCATCTGCATTCAGGTAAGGGTGGTGAACTCCACCCTTACCTGAATTCAATGACTACCACTCTAAATGTGTGTTTTCAAAAGGACATTCAGGCTTACTTAAGAAGTTGTCATCCGCTCCTGCGTGGAAAAAAAAAATTATTAAGAGAGTAGTCAGCCGCTCCCAAGTGAAGATAAAGATAAAGAAATTAATCTTAAGTAAGCTTTAGTCGCTATGACTTAAGTAAAGATTAAGAACGGCCAGAGCGGTAGGGCTCAAAGCCAGAGATCAGCAACATCACTAACGAGATGTGTCTGCAATAAAAATAAAAAGTGAAGATTAACCAACGAAAATTCGAGGTCCTAAAGTAAGATGTGTTGAAGAACACTGGATCACCAAACAGACAAACAAATTAAAAGAAATAAAAATAATAAGGTGAAAATGATGGTGATATTTATACATATATACAAATTAACAGTTAATAAAAGTTAAAAAAATTTGAGGGGGTCCATGACAGTCGGGTCAACAGGAGGGTCAAGTGATGGAGAGTCATTTTCAGTTGAAGGTGGAGTCAAGGATTCGAATTGTTTAGTAATAGCGTCAAATTTCATCTTCAAAGTATCGAAAATAGCTTTAAAGTCTGGATATAAGTCAGTATCTGTTCGCTCCAATCTGTAAAAAACATGATTAATAAAGGTTTCTATTAGTCGTAAGTATTTGGTTTCACCTTGTAAAAATTTTTCAATTTTACAGTCCAGGTAGGTCAAAGTAGAACCAATTTGAGACAAGTCATCCTCGATCGGAATTGGAGAAGTCAGAATATCTTCGGGGTGAGAATTCGCAACTAAACGCAAAACCTGTTTTTTTAGAAGCAAAACAGTATTAGCTGGTTCCTCACATCTAATCTTCACTTCGTATTCGAGCTCGGCCTTGTTAAGGAATTCGTACTTAATAACCCTTATCATTGTTATAATTAAGTGCAAAGTTAAGTTTAAGAAATAAAAATTTCATTAAAAATTATGCCTCTTTAAGTTATCTAGAATAAAAATATTAAAGTGACGAATGTAAGTGTAGTGTTAAATGTAGGTCTAAATATAATCCGGATAAGTTGAAAAACTAGATGAAGTTTTGTTTTAGAATTTGGAAGGTATGAAAAGAATGAATAAATAAAGGGTTAAGAACGAAAGAGAACGCAATTAAATTAAAAGGAAATGGACAAGGCGCAGTAAAGGTGAAGAAAAGAGAAAAAAAATTAAAAGTTTACGTTGGGCGCCAAAAATGTCATGTAGCGACAATTAAAAACAAAAGAACTTAACCTAACAACAACGAAACAACAAAAATAGAACAAAACTAAATAATTTATTTAAAATTTTAAAAAAAATATTTACAGTTTTATATAAAAAAAAAGAAGTATGATGATGATGATGGGTGACGTGAATTACAATTATTTTTAAAAAAATAATAAAGATAGTTGAGAACTGAAGCGGAGCCCGAAGACCAAAGTGGCACACCGCGCTCGGCGGTGGTGCTCACCGCTCACGGGGTATGCACACACAGCGCCTGGAGTGGGCACGTACAGCGCTTGGAGTAGGCACACGCAACGCCTGGAGTAGACACACGCAGCGCCTGGAGTAGACACACGCGGCGCCTGGAGTAGGCACACGCAGCGCTTGGAGTAGGCACACGCTGCGCCTGGAGTAGGCACACGCAGCGCCTGGAGTAGGCACACGCAGCGCCTGGAGTAGGCACACGCAGCGCCTGGAGTAGGCACACGCAGCGCCTGGAGTAGGCACACGCCGCGCCCGGAGTAGGCGCGCACAGCGGCTGAAGATAGCGCGGGCACTAGTAGGTGGAGGCGTGAGCGTGGCTAGGCTACGACTTCAGGTGAAGGCAGAGGCTTGCAGGATCCCGGAGCAGTGCGGCCCCGGGATAAGGCCTTTAGGAGATGCTTCAAGTTTGAAAGCTGAAGCGAGACTGAGTTTATTGTCCGATTGTTCGGCTTTTATACCTTTTTAGAGAGTTCCGCGCTCGACGGGAAATTATTTAAATTAAAAGCAAATTTTTGTAAATGGCCAAGAAGAAAAGAGTATTTTTGTGGAAGTATTGAAGTAAAAACATCAGACCGGTAACGAATTCGAATAAAAATTGCCATGACAACCAGATAAACAACGATGTCAAAACATGTCAAATTTTGGTTTCAGGCTCGTAATAGAGAAAATTTAAGTGAAAAATGAGATATTATTGATATAGGAAAAGAGGTAGCGCACCAGCGCGCACGAAGCCCGAAAGTGCAGAGTTACGGAGAACTAAATAAAAGATCGAAAAAGGTAGACTCCATCGACACCGATTTAAAAAGTGCTGATAGCGTGAAAATACAAAGTGAAAATGATGTTATTGTGTTCTTATGGTTTAAAAACGTTATAGGATCCTATGGAAATAAAGGTGATACAAAATATCCAGTTTTGAGGTGAATGCAGAAAATCAAAACAGAATGGAAAAATGAATTTAAAATAGTGTAAAATGATATGTAAGTAGCATAACACTACAACGTGACGAGCCGCGAGCCAAAAGACCGAATGTGGCAGCATCGTTGCCGGGGCACCAGAGATTTTGAGTGAGATTGAGAGGTTCTATGGGCAACTGTACACGTCATCTTTGGAGCCACACGCAAGTGTGAGTAACGATCCAAGAGCGAGTCTTATCCGACACTATTCCGAAGATATCCCGGACGTCAGTCTGAGCGAGATTAGAATGGCTCTCCAGCACTTTAAAAATGGCAAGGCCCCAGGTGAGGATGGAATTACAGCGGAGCTTCTGAAAGCGGGTGAAAAACCGGTACTTGCAGTCCTTCAGAGGCTCTTTAATTCCGTCCTCCATGGTGGCACTACTTCGGAGGCGTGGAGCATAGTGCGGTGGTCTTGTTCTTCAAGAAATGTGACAACGCTCTCTTGAAGAACTACAGGCCGATTTCCCTTCTGAACCGCGTCTACGTGCTGTTTTCGAGAGTCATTACGAATCGTCTCGCGCGCAGACTTGATGACTTCCAGCCTCCCGAACAGGTTTCCGAAAGGGCTTTAGCACCATAGCCACAACATACCCTTCAGCAAATTGTGCAGAAGTCCGAGGAGTACAATTTGCCACTATGTCTGGCATATGTGGACTATGAGAAAGCCTTTGATTCCGTCGAAATTTGGGCAGTGCTGCGGTCCCTTCAGCGGTGTCAAGTTGACTGTCAATATATCGAAGTGCTGAAGTGTTTGTACAGTAGAGCTACGATGGCTATCCGAGTACAGAACCAGAATACGAAACCTATCCAATTGCAGAGAGGTGTAAGACAGGGTGATGTTATATCTCCGAAACTCTTCACCACTGCATTGGAAGACGTTTTAAGCTTCTGAACTGGAATTGATACGGTATTTACATCAATGGCGAGTACATCACTCACCTTCGGTTTGCCGACGATATAGTTCTTATGGCAGAATCGCTGGAGGACCTAAGCACCATGCTCAATGACCTCAATAGTGTCTCCCAACGAATAGCTCTTAGGATGAACATGGACAAAACAAAGATCATGTTTAATGTCCTTGTCACACCTATGCCGGTAGTTGTTGGGAGCACTAAGCTCGAAGTTGTTGACGAGTATGTTCACCTGGGACAAATAGTCCGACTAGGTAAGTCCAACTTCGACCCAGAGGTCAATCGACGGATTCAACTCGGCTGGGCAGCGTTCGGGAAACTACGACACATCTTCTCGTCAGACATACATCAAAGCCTTAATACGAAATTGTGCAACCAGTGCGTGTTGCCAGTGATGACTTACGGATCTGAAACGTGGTACTTCACTGCTGGCCGTATGAGGAAGCTCAAGGTCGCTCAGCGAGATATGGAGAGGGCTATGCTCGGGGTTTCTCTGCGTGATAAACTTAGAAATGAGTATATCCGCAGTAGAACCAGAGTAACCGACATAGCCCAACGGATTAGTAAGCTGAAGTGGCAGCGGGCCGGCCATATAGCTCGAAGAACCGACAACCGATGGGGAAGAAAGGTTCTTGAGTGGCAGCTTCGTACCGGTAGGCGAAGTGTAGGGCGACCCCCCACGAGATGGAGTGACGACCTGGTAAGACATGCAGGAAGTCGATGGATGCAGGTGGCTCAGGACCGTGCTTTGAGGCATTCCTTGGGGGAGGCCTATGTTCAGAAGTGGACTTATGAAAGGCTGTAATGTTGATGATGATGAACCATCCGATACTTGCGACAAACGATTCATCGCCACATATTTTTTTATTTAACTGTAATGCTTTTTCACAGAGCAAGGGCCAGGCCAAATATCGGTCGCCCAGTTGATCTTTTCTGTAAAAACCAACAATACAAAGCGTCTTCTAAAAGTTCCACCAATTCCAACACGTTCATGCATGCATAAATTCGACTTGTAGTACATATTATGTTAAACAATTTGTCACTTGGCTCAATATGACTTAATTATTTAATTGGCCGCGGTTGATAGTCCAGATAATCGCGAATCCGTATAACTGAGGGCCGGATAATCGAGTTTCTACTGTAATTATAAACCGTATCCCTACAAACACAGCGTGCTTTTACCATGCAACGTACTACTTACTCACACAAAAATATCGGTCGCTATCGTTGTGCTGTGCAAAAGCCATTTTTTTACATATACATTAGTGATTGACCAAATTGGAAAGTTATCGATTATCGTCCATTTATACTAAAATTGCACTAAAATTGAAAATAAAATAAATAAAAAACATTATATAATAAAAATAAACAATGTAGCTAAACGTAAATTATTAAGTACCTAACCTAACTTACAAATTAAAACAATAAAAAAATCCGGTTATGTTGGTTTAGATTGTCATAGCGTATTGAAAAAGTGGGTATTTTGGCATATGGTACTAGTTTTTGTAGGGAACCAGTTTGATGGCCTCCCTGTGGAATCAATTCATTTCTTTTTTTTAAATTAGGATCTTTTGGGAAGCTGAAAAGGTACGATAATAATTTATTTATCATTTACATATATCCTACGCAACTTCTTAACCATGTACCTGGCTAGCTTTTGTTAAAAACCCCTGGTTGGTCAAGATATTGTTAAATATATGAAAATAAACACACACTCATGCATATCAAATAAATAGCAAGAAGAATTATGTTGACTTATTTTTAGCAAAAGTCACTATTATAATATTATCTGAATCCTGAACCATGCCAATTAGGTATAATAACGCATTCGTAGTTTTTGAAAACATAAAAGCATGGAATTAGCACGAAGATAAGGCATAATATACTATAATTCAATCCAAAACACTCCACCGATGACTAACCTAATTATTTAAGCAACTTACTTTACGATCGCTGGTTACGCATTCAGTGTAGTAAACGGTGAAAATAGTCAAAATGATTAAATACCATTATGTCACATCAGTCTTCCCACCGGGCTGAAACGGTTGACAAATTGAAAGAATAAACTATAATAGCAATTCGCCAATCAACATTGCTGTCGATAGCATACGTTAGTGGATCTGCACAAGCACATCACTAACTCATCGCAAGATACAGTGACCGTACTATACGATGCATCCCCATAAATAAAATATCGTTTTGTCATATTTACATTGCTTGTTTAGTCGCTTAACGACATACATAAGTAGTGGTTAAGGAGCAATGTATTTACTACAAAATAGTACAGTCGCAGTGATATTTTAAAACAAAAATAACGCATTAAGAGCAACAAATATTTTACGATTTGTTGTTTTTCATGATTTTAAAGATAAATATAGTAAAATACTTGTTCTTACATATGGTAAGTGATTCCATGATTTACAAAGATTTTGTTTTGGCTTCAATTTTTACAAGAAACCACTGAACAACATGGCATTCTGATATTGTTTCACGATTACGGTTGAAAGTACACTAATACGCGGAGACGGCCGTTTGAATAGAACTTGAGCATTTTGATCATAGCGCGCGGACACAGACACGCCCCCTTGCCACTTCTTCTCTTTTTAATATTTCTATGTGTTCGCCATTCATCTTAATACCGTATCATTTCCAGACCAGTTGCTTGAACACGTCTTCCAATGCAGCGGTGAAATTTCGAGAGCCTGTCTTAATGTCAGAGTACGAAACATACCTATCCAACTGCAACTCCGATGTAATTCCATCCTCACCTAGAGACTTGCCGTTTTTAAGGTGCTGGGGAGTCTTTTTATCCTGCTCAGATTGACGTCCAAAATGTTAGGTGTCCTGGAAACAATGTTGCCACGTTCTTCTTCACTACGAGCTGTATTGAAGTTGCGTAAGTTCCGCCGCATGTAGGGTGGGTGTACCAGTCCCAAACCAGGTACCAGTGGATGTTCAATTGAATAAATTAAGAAATGGCGGGCATTTTTTAAGAATTCAATAGTTTTGTTATGTAGCCTAGACTATAACCAATCTTCCGAACATCATTTTTTGCGAGAGTAAACGAAAAATATTTTTTTATAGGATCGGGTGACAAACGAACACACAGTCCACCTGATGGTAAGTGGTTACTGTGACCCATAGACATCTACATCTATCCTCAATAAAGACTCAAGATGCAGATGCGTTATCACCCGTGATGACTAAGATGGAATGCCTCTTTGCCAGTAAAAAGGGTCTCCGGTTATCTACACTCACCATACGAAACACAGCAGCGTTAAGCTGCTATTTTACGCTGGTTTTCTGTGAGAGCGTGGTCTTACCTCGGTCGAGCCGACCCATTCGTGCTACAACCATAATATAGCTGCAGCATGGCTTTACCACGTAATAATAATAAAAATATCGATACTTAACTCTTTTTCTCAGACCAGTGTCTCGTTTACTGCCTTTCGGCCACCATTACAGTTAGACTTGCACGTCGACATGATAAGTTCAATATTTTAATATTACCTATTATTTCCTAATTACTGTCATCAAGTTGTATTATTTTAAAAGTTTTGTGTTTATTTAAGTGCTATGCGGTGTTATTTTTATTAAATAATGACATTATCAAGTATTTTTAAAGGTGGTTAACTACTGGAACACACCTTGTACTGAGTTCCTATTGTTGACCAACTGGTTTGCAACTGGTTGCTCATGGTGTTTCTTTTTTTGTTATTTTTTATCATAGCGATGCTTTTGTTTGACAATTTAGAGCTTAAAGCCAATTATTAAAATCGTTTTATGCGGTGTGCCCCAATTGTTGACCACTGGTTTGCTATTGGTACACAGTAGTAAAAAGTGTTCCTATGGATGACCACCAGATTAAAGTTTTAACTTTTTTCGTTGTTTTAGATTGAAAATTTACATTTTTTAAATATATAGAGCTAAATTTGCTTAAGTATCTTGATGAAATTCATAAAGGCGCTAAAATAAGACGAATATGTCGAAAATATCATATCCCTCAACCGACTGTTATAAACAAACTGAAAATGAGACATTCTCAACGGAAAATGGGACCACTAACTATATTGACCCTACAAAAAGAGTTTGTATTATCTAGGTGCATTAACACAAACGCTAAAAATGATTGCTTATTGGAAACAGTTAGCCAAATAATAAGAGAGCACATCTTTAACTGATTTTGGACCTGGACTATCAATCCAACAGCCAGAAGAAAAGGAAGTTACCCTACTCCCACGGGATTTTTTATAGGATAAGGGTGACAAACGAGCACAGAGTCCAACTGATGGTATGTGGTTGCTGTGGCCCATATACATCTACATCTATCCTCGAATTACGAATCAAACTGCAGATGCGTTGTCAATCGTGAGGACTAAGGTGGAATGTCTCGTTTCCAGTAAAAAGGGTATCCGGTTCTCTACACTCACCTGACGAAACAGAAGATTTATGCTGATATTTTACGCTGGTATTCTGTGAGAGCGTGGTCCTGCCTCGGTCCAACTGACCCATTCGTGCTACAACTATACTACTAATACAGCTGTAACATGGCTCCACGTAAGAAGTCTTGAAGCGACACCACCAAAAGCCAAAGGTAGCCAAGCACCTAAACAACTATTTCCCTGGGAAAATCAAAAACATTGATGGATGTAACGCTGAAGTCAGTACTATGATGTTATCATCTGCGACCATTTTCAAATGGCTTGAAAAAGAAGATAATATTGTATGACCGTGACAGCATCATTGGAGTTATAAAAGCACCTGTTTCTATAAATACCAGAGGTTCCTACAAGGTTGAAGACATGGCCAGATTTTCGCAATGAATCCTACTAATATTATAAATATGTAAGTCTGAAGAAAATCTGTCGTCTGCGAACTATTTTGGCATGAACACGCATCAAGCAAAAACCTTTGAACCGATTTGGATGGGACTTTCACTGGCAGATAGCTGATGTTATAAGGAGTAACTTAGGCTACTTTTATTTTAGGGTTCCGCGCAAAAAATTCCATGCGGGCGAAATCGCGGGGAACAGCTAGTATAAGACAAAACTTTCTAGTTCTTTTGGTAATTTTACGGTTTCTAGATAAGATTTTGTCAAAATCGCCTACCTCCATATGATGAGACTGATTTATTTAATTCAAAGTCTGTGATAGGTGATACTGATAATTTATGTTCAAAGCTATTATTCTATTCATCATCATCATCATCATTACAGCCCTTCACAAGTCCACTGCTGAACATAGGCCTCCCCCAAAGAATGCCACAAAGCACGGTCCTGAGCCACCTGCATCCATCGACTTCCTGCATGTCTTACCAGGTCGTCACTCCATCTCGTGGGGGGACGCCCTACACTTCGCCTACCGGTACGAGGCTGCCACTCGAGAACCTTTCTTCCCCATCGGTTGTCGGTTCTTCGAGCTATATGGCCGGCCCACTGCCACTTCAGCTTACTAATCCGTTGGGCTATGTCGGTTACTCTGGTTCTACTGCGGATATCCTCATTCCTAAGTTTATCACGCAGAGAAACTCCGAGCATAGCCCTCTCCATAGCTCGCTGAGCGACCTTGAGCTTCCTCATACGGCCAGCAGTGAAGGACCACGTCTCAGTTCCATAAGTCATCACTGGCAACACGCACTGGTTGTACAATTTCGTTTTCAGGTTTTGAGGTATGTCTGACGAGAAGATGTGTCGTAGCTTCCCGAACGCTGCCCAGCCGAGTTGAATCCGTCGATTGACCTCTCGGTCGAAGTTGGACTTACCTAGTCGGACTATTTGTCCCAGGTAAACATACTCGTCAACAACTTCGAGCTTAGTGCTCCCAACAACTACCGGCATAGGTGTGACATGGACATTGAACATGATCTTTGTTTTGTCCATCTTCATCTTAAGACCTATCCGTTGGGAAACACTATTGAGGTTATTGAGCATAGTGCTTAGGTCCTCCAGCGATTCTGCCATAAGGACTATATCGTCGGCAAATCGAAGGTGAGTGATGCACTCGCCATTGATATTGATACCGTATCCTTTCCAGTCCAGAAGCTTGAAAACATCTTCCAATGCAGCGGTAAAGAGTTTCGGGGATATGACGTCACCCTGTCTTACACCTCTCTGCAATTGGATAGGTTTCGTACTCTGGTTCTGTACTCGGATAGCCATCGTAGCCCTACTGTACAAGCACTTCAACACTTCGATATACCGACAGTCAACTTGGCACCGCTGAAGGGACTGCAGCACCGCCCAAATTTCGACGGAATCAAAGGCTTTCTCATAGTCCACATACGCCAGACATAGTGGCAAATTATACTCTTCGGACTTCTGTACAATTTGCCGAAGGGTATGTATGTGGTCTATGGTACTAAAGCCCTTTCGGAAACCGGCTTGTTCGGGAGGCTGGAAGTCGTCAAGTCTGCGCGCGAGACGATTCGTAATGACTCTCGAAAACAGCACGTAGACGCGGCTCAGAAGGGAAATCGGTCTGTAGTTCTTCAAGAGAGCGTTGTCACCTTTCTTGAAGAACAAGACCACCGCACTTCTGCTCCACGCCTCCGGTGTAATGCCACCATGGAGGACGGAATTAAAGAGCTTCTGAAGGGCATCAAGTACCGGTCTTCCACCCGCTTTCAGAAGCTCCGCTGTAATTCCATCCTCGCCTGGGGCCTTACCGTTTTTAAGGTGCTGGAGAGCCATTCTAATCTCGCTCAGACTGACGTCCGGGATATCTTCGGTATAGTGTCGGATGAGACTCGCTCTTGGATCGTTACTCACACTTGCGTGTGGCACCAACGATGACGTGTACAGCTGCCCATAGAACCTCTCAATCTCACTCAAAATCTCAGGTGTCCCGGAAACGATGCTGCCACATTCTGTCTTCAGCTTTGACAGGTGGCTCTTTCTGGCAGACAGATCTCTGGCAAAGACTTTGGAGCCTTGGTTCCGCTCGATCGCTTCTTCAATACGAGCTGTATTGAAGTTGCGTAAGTCCCGCCGCATGCATTTGGAGATCTGTCTGTTCAGATGCCTGTATGCTGTCAAGTCTGTTGAAGAATGTAGCTTCATCTCCCGTCTAACAGCCATGAGATTAAGAGTGTGATCGGAGAGTTTTTGTGTTCTTCTGCGGCGGTTCACTGAAAACGGTTTTGTAACTCGAGCTGAAAGGTTTCGGGACTTTGTAATAAAGCACGAGGGGGACGGAGCGTTGACTTCATTAGACGAGACCTCTCCAACTTAACGTTTAGTTTCAGTGTGCCTCTAACCATTCGGTGATCGCTACCAGTTTTCACCCTCGCGATCACGGAGACATCACTGAACAGTTGTCGTCTGGTCGTCATAATGAAGTCAATCTTATTTTTTGTCGAACCGTCGGGGCTCGACCAGGTCCACTTCCTGTGGGGCCGCTTCTGGAAGAAAGAGTTCATCATAAAGAGTCCCTCTTTCTCCATGAAGTCGGCCAGCTGCTGGCCCCTTGGGTTCCATTGCCCTATTCCAAATTTCCCTACTTTCAGCTCACCGTTCTCTCTTGTGCCTAGTTTTGCATTGAAGTCTCCCATTAACACCGTATATTGGGTTTTGGAGGAATGCATGGCTCTAGAGATATCCTCATACATTTCCTCCACCTCCCCATCGGGGTGTGCCGAGGTTGGTGCGTAAACCTGTATGACCTTCAGCGAATACCGTTTGGTGATTCTGAGTATAAGGTACGCAACCCTCGTCGAGACACTCCCGATCTTTACAACGTTGTTAACGAGAGACTTGTGGACGATAAATCCGACACCTCCTTGGGACAGATGGTCGCCCTCCCGGTGATAGAGCAAGTTGCCGGATTCGAGGATTACCGTGTCCTCCCCCTCTCTTCGGACTACGGATAATCCTATAATATGCCAGCGCAACTTGTCTATCTCTTCTTCCAGCTCCACGATCTTCTCGTCAGTCCTCAGGGTGCGTGCGTTGTACGTTGCCAGGTCGAGTCGTCTAAGGTGGCAACCGAACCTCCACCGGAGATTCTTAGCACCCCCTGCCCCGCCGTTACCATGGTCGCCACCGTAGCCAGGAATAGCGGGGCCGCCGGGGACTGGGGGCCGTCTCTTTGTTACATTCATAGGGGGGTATTTGCCATAGTTGCCACGCTTGGCGAGCGGGTTGGCAACCGCAGTTTTTTTATTGTAATTTTGGCTATTATCAGGAAGATGCTGCTGCCCATCTCCTGCCTGTTTCCCTTTGTCGCCTTTTACGACACCCACGGGAGGATATGGGGTAGTGGCATTCTTGACCGCCACTACACGGCGTATTTTTCTATTGTAGTTTGCTAATAAGCGTTGTTAACGTTAATGTTTGTCTTCTAATTAGTTACCTTCGACTGTGCCATTAAAATTGCTTGTAAGTCTAGACAAACTTTCAGTCATCATATGAAAGTCAATTTGTGTAACAAAATAGTGTTTTATTTTCAATTAGCTACCTTTTCTTGATAAGTTTTTCAGTGGTCAACTATTGGCGCAAAAGTGGTAACTTATTGGAGCGCACTGGTCAAACTTAAGCACATTCCCGTTTTTCGTATAATTAATGAAATCTATAAAAAACTTAAATATTTGGAATCAAATAATTTATCTATATTGCAACATTAGTGATCAATAAGCAACTTTGTATATACATTTCTATGTTAAAATTAAATAATACCAGTTCAGAGCATTTCGAAGTGAAAATGTGTCCTTAACTGGATTGGGACTGGTACACCCACCCTATTTGTAGATCTGTCTGTTCAGTTGCCTGTTTGCTGTTAAATCTGCTGAAGACTGCAGCTTCATTTTATTTTATAAATAATACCTATTGAAAGCTACTTTTGTTTAATTACCACTGGTTCGAAAAATAACTTCTGTCTTGGGAAGAACCAGCAGCAACCGGGACTGATTTTTTTTAAATAACTTCTTAAAATCATGTATGTTACACAATTAACCACACAAAACAAATTAGAAATAGCTTGGTAGCGATCACCTGACTCCCAGGGGTGATTATTATCCATAAATTCCTTAATATTATAATAACCCTTTTTATACAAACTTTGTTTAATAAATTTTTTGAACTTTGAGTAGGTCACATTTTGTATATTTTCTGGGATTTTGTTGTAAAAGCGTATAAATCGCTCCAAGAATGAATTACTAACTCGGTGGAATCGAGTAACTAGTAACTAGCTTGTGTCTGTTCCTAGTATGTACAGAATGAATGTCACTTATTTTTGTATAATTAATTTTATTTTTGTGTACGTACCTGCATCCATCGACTGACCATCTGAGCCACCTGCTCAGGACCGTACTTTGTGGCATTCCTTGGGGGAGGCCTATGTTAAGGTGGACTTGTTAAGGGCTTTAATGATGATGATGATAATTGTGTACGTACATTACGTTTTCATAAATGTATTGAGAGGCCAAAGTTAATATACTGATTTTCTTAAATTTTTGTCGGAGTGACTATTTAGTTTTTTAATCATAGATTTCTCTTATGACCCTCTTCTGTAAAACAAATATAATTTCAGTGTCAGTCGCGTGTCCCCTATAGCAAAATACCATACGACATTATGCTATGGAAATAGCTAAAGTAAACAAGTCTAGCTGTTTCCACACTAATAAGATTTCTAATCTTTTTTACAGCATATGCTGCAGAACTAACTCTGCTTGCTAATTTTAATATATGGGGGCTCTATTGAAGCTTCGCGTCAAATGTTATTCCAAGAAAAATGGTGGTATCCACAAGACTCAGTTCCACCCCATTTAAAATTACATTAGTATTTAATTGTTTGACATTTGGAATCAAAATTTCATAAATTTCGTTTTAACATAACATAACATAACATAAACACTCACGCCTGTCATCCAGAGGGGTAGGCAGAGATTATGGACTTCCATTTGGCACGATCCTGACACACCTCTCTCGCTTCCTCCACATCCATATACCTACGCATACACGCTCGTCGGTTAAAGGTACTCTTGATTTGGCCCATTTTTAATATATCGCCAATTTGGTCGATAAACTTTCGCCTAGGGCGACCCTTCCCGACTATGCCGTTCACCTCTGCAACATAAATTTGCTTTGTCACTCTTTCCTCATTCATTCTTTCTACATGGCCAAACCACCGAAGCATTCCTTTCTTAATCCTGGTCACAACATCATCTTGCAAACCACACTCTTCTCTTATTAAACAATTTCTCACTCTGTCATTCAGCTTCATCCCTAACATACTCCTTAATGACCGCATTTCTACAGCATTTATTCTACTCTCATGCTTCTTCTGCCACACCCAACTTTCACTACCATACATTAAAGTAGGTACTAACACAGCATTGTGAATTGCCATACGTGCCTTTTTGGACACATTCTGACTTTTCACAATAGAGTGTAGAGAGCCCCATTCACTCTATTTCCTGCATTCACTCGTCGTTCTATATCCTTATCATATCTACCATCCCTGCTAAACACACATCCCAAATATACAAACTCATCTACTTGCTCTACCAACTCCCCTTCTATTCTTATTTCACATATCGTTTTACTTTCTTCTCTTTCAAAAACCATAACTTTCGTCTTACTTGCGTTCACTTTCATTCCCTTTTCTTTTAATGTCCTGTTCATTAATGTAACCATCATTTGCAACTCGGCTGCCGACGACGCAAGTATGACTTGATCATCGGCGTACAAAAGGCATTTGACGGTTAACTCACCCATTCTTAACCCGCATTCTTCTACTTTCAAATTTTCCAAACAACTGTCCATAAATAGGTTGAACAACCACGGGGAAGCCACACAGCCCTGTCTGACACCTTTATGGATGTCAAACCAGTCCGAGTAGGCCCCGTTGATCCTGACACAAGCACTAGAGTCCCTATATAGAGACTTCAATGCCTGTATCAGACCAGCGCTCAACCCAAATGAGTTCAGTGTTTGCCATAACACATCCCTGTCCACTCTGTCATAAGCCTTCTCCAAGTCCATGAACGCACAAAAATCTTTTTGGTTTTTGGCCAAAAACTTCTCGGCGATCATGGGCATGGAAAAGACCTGATCCGTACATCCAATTCCCTTTCTAAATCCCGCTTGCACATCCCAAATTTTTCCGTCAGTTTCTTTCATAACTCTTTCAATTAGTACCTTAGCATACAGTTTTCCCACAATGCTAAGAAGGCTGATACCACGGTAGTTTTTACAGTCCTGCTGTGATCCTTTTCCCCTATATATTGGGACTATCACGGCTTTGCACCAGTCTCCCGGTACCCGCTTAAGTTCCCAACATAAATTAAACAAGGTGTACAGCAGGTCTGCCACCACTCCTTCTCCAGCCCTTAGCATTTCGAGAGATACTCTATCATAACCAGCTGCCTTACCTGCTTTCATACTGTCTTAAATGCAAATTATTAACATTAAACCAATTTATTAATTTAGATACAGCACTATTTACTTCGTCATGTTTTAATAATTGTCGTTTTAATTTGAAAATTAATGAAGTGTCATCAACAAATAAAAGTATATTATGAATAGCCTCTACTATGTAAGTAAAATCTCCCATGCATTGAAAATATATTTAATTAGTTCAACACCAGCATCAGTTGTCGAGCGACCCCTTGTGAAACCGAATTGATTTTTATGAAGTAAATTATTTACATTAAAAAAAAATTACACTCATCTATACATATAATAAAAATGTAAATAGCAGACGTCTGTACATTTTATATTTTTGTAATAAAAGTGATTGAGAGATACTAAAGATAAGTAATTAAATACATTTCTACCGTTTTTAGAATTGTCTGTCTGTCTGTTTGTTTGTTAACGTATCACATATAAAGTACTAATTTATATCATGAGAATCGCTAAGGAATGATAAATATTCTGAAGTATGGGTACGAGGTATATGTACGAATTTGTTCAATGGTAGCGTTGATTGAGTCATCAAGTGAATTTTAAACTAATATCATATTATAAATCATAATTAAATGATGTTAAATCATGTTCTATAATGATATAATTATATCTAAAACGCAGTAAACAAAAGTATTAAAGAAAAAGAACGTAATAAGTTTATACAAAAATATATTAATCTTATTATCTAAGTCTAATGTACAATAGTTAACCAATATCATCGATAGATGGCGGTGTTGTAAAAATGTAATACAAAAAGGCAGGTTGTGATTTTTTCCTGTAGATGAGTTTTCATATTTGCTGCTAATCTTTATATTAATCGTTGCCCTACTGCGTGTTGACAAACTCAATTATTCTTTACCGCCGAGTAATCTCATTGGTAAATAAAATTTTAAAAGAGCTATTAACAATTTCCTTGGTTTCGGCTAGGATCAAACTTTCTTTTTTGATTACTATGCACGCACTGATTTATAAGTGTTTTTATGTTTTATATAATGTATCACTTACGTCAATTAATCTCTTTTATTTTCCGAATTGATGTTAACAGCGCCATCTCTCTTTTAATCTATACATATAATAAACATGGTGATAACATGTTGTGTCTGTTTATGTACATTGTAGAGTAGGTATGTTTGTGACTAAAACCATTATGGGGACTGAAAAATCATTAAATAAGTACATTTTTATATCTTTTAGAATTGTCTGTCTGTCGGTCTGTCTGTTTGATTATGAACGCATAACGTTTTGAGTAAACATCTTTTTTGCAAAGAAGTCGTTAAGAAAATCATAAAGCGTATATTCGAGTTCATTTTTAATCTTTGTTTTATTAAAATTGGTTAATTCTATCGAAAGTTATGATTATTATTTTGAAATCTAGGTTCGAATATGTTTAAAGGCGCCATAAAACTCAGAAATAGTAATAAAAAGATTCGTGTGTAAAAAAAACCGTTCTATTATAATATACTTAAAACACAGTAAACAAAAAATGTTTTCCTTAAATTAAAAAAGGATGTTTTCTCACAATGAACGTAATAGATCGCGTTGTATAAATTACAACTTTTTCTGAATTGCGTGGCGTCCCTTTTCCCTAAAGGGGGTCGCGTCCGATTCGGCAGGAAGGCCATAATGGCCAACGCCAGTCCCACAGGTGGTGTTTAGTGGGTAGGCACTTCTTCAAAGTGAGTTCCACATAACCACGCTGCCGGCTGCCGTGGTATGCTATCAGCATTCACCACCTCCCTCCCCCGCTTCCAGAGGGTAGCCTCGCTTTGGGCGCAAAAAAAGAAATAATTGAGGTGTTAAGATTTTTCGCTTTTTTTAATCGTTGTTACGGCCCGCAGCTACCCCTGCAAAGGTTCAATATCCCGGGGCCCATGAGCGGAAGATTCAACGGGCAGCCGTGGGTTCGAGCCAGAATGGCCTTATGGAAAACGTTCTATCCTACTACACTTTAATGGGGAGGCTAGTCAAATAAAGAGTACTTACCTGAACCTGAGGCGACGACTGTCTCAAGGTACGGTCAGGACGGAGGTGTGTATGTGCATGTGTGGTGGTGTTTTTTGTGGTGTGGATGTGATTGACCTGACTGGACCGTTGAAGTCGGCAGCTGCCCGGACTCCGGCACCGCTCCAAATTCTGGTAACCTCCAGCGGCGTCACCCACGGTCAATTTCTTTCTTCTTCACTATGTCAGTCTATTAACTTTATCGTACAATTAACTAACTTCAAGACGCAACTAACTCCCGTTTATTATAAAGCGTAACACGCAGTACGACTCGTAGGTCAAAGTTCACCTTCACTCATTCCGCAACAAATTGTTTCTAGAACTCAACACGACCTCTAGTGTCACAAAGTTCAGCGTTCAACCGACAACGGAAATGTCTCCGAACTATATCAACAGCCGCACGAGCAAATTAATATTGTCAAATGCACTTATATACGCTATCAAATTAGAATAACCAAATTCGCGGTAAATTAGGCACGCATAACACACAAATTCAGACGTTGATCGCAATCAATGTTAACTTCCTAACAATTTGTCAACCCGGCATCTAATTCCAGACTACAATTCTTCGTCGTTGCACAATTTGCTAACAAAACCAACTCTAAAAATGGAGGTTATCCCGAGCGACTTCACGACGTGCGATCGACACACCGCATTCAAGCAACTCACGTTCTGCGCTCGCGCCCTCTGCCAAAGCCACTCCGCTCGCCCGAACGTCAAAACCGGTATGGCACGGTCAAAGCCGAGCGCCCTCCGGCGTCAAATCTTGAAACCAGCGTTTGGGCGTGAACAAACCCCCGTCCCTGGCATAAGGATTTATGTCCGCGAGCAAACCGGCAAGCGGGACAGGGTCACGACGGCACGTTGCAAGACCGAATCTACAACCAACCTAGGCCACCTTAGGCACCCCATCAGATCTTGCAACCCTAACCACCGCCTCAAAAATACCGCCCCAATGTGGGCAAGCCGGAGGGTTGAGCCTCCACTGGATGCCCTTCCTGGACATCGCAGCACCTAAATAAGTCCTGTTACTGGACAGAAGTCCGACGACCTCTTTCAAACACCTATTTGTGTCCCTATGATTCGTTCCACAATCAGACCGAATCAGGACCTAAGCTTCCGTGCAGAGAGCACCCACAAGTTCCACATGAGCGGCATCTGTGGAGAGCCAAACGAAACGCACAGATAGTCCTTAGTATGAATTTTCAAACGAGTAGGCTGTAGTGTTATGCTACTTACATATCATTTTACACTATTTTAAATTCATTTTTCCATTATGTTTTGATTTTTCTGCATTCACCTCAAAACTGGATATTTTGTATCACCTTTGTTTCCATAGGATCCTGTAACGTTTTTAAACCATAAGAACACAATAACAAATCATTTTCACTTCGTATTTTCACGCTATCAGCACTTTTTAAATCGGTGTCGATGGAGTCTACCTTTTTCGATCTTTTATTTAGTTCTCCGTAACTCTGCAATTTCGGGCTTCGTGCGCGCTGTTACGCTACCTTTTTTTCTATATCAATAATATCTCATTTTTCACTTAAATCTTACCGTTTCTCTATTACGAGCCTGAAACCAAAAGAGCAATGGCAGACTTTCATACATAAAATTAGTTGAGAAGAAATGGTAGCGTCTATATACCAAAAATATCTTAAAATGTTAAGCGTCAGTCCCTTAATAACTCTGTCAAAGAATTTTGTACTGAGAAGGCGTCAAAAAAAAGATATTTACATTTGAACCTTTTTAAGTTATGTCCTATGTAACTTGGAAAAAGTCATGCTTCCTGTGGTTGTTTGATGTTAGCTTAATACATAGTACATAATTGAGAGTTTTTAAGATTATTGTATCTCTATTATATATTTGCATACTATAAATGTATATTTCTGGCATGGCTCCAGGGCTTTTGTACCGTAGTGACATTCTCAGAAGGGCTAGAACCTAGAGCCGTAAAGCCAATAAAAAAAAGTGACATTTTATTTTAGCTAGTGTTGGCATAACATTAAATGGAATTGTTACATAGTACTATGATTGAAATAATGTATTATTGTAGGAAATTCTTTGTAAGAGACTTATTCTCAGCCATATTACTTTTATTTTTGTTATTACTGATAGTACAGTTATTACTAATAATAACATAATATAAAAATATTTTGTGTGTTGTGTTGGTAGTGTTACAAAGTGTATACGAAAATAGTAGGAATATACTAAATGGCAACATTTGAATAGAGTAAAATGATTTTAGTCATTTGATATTCCCAAAAATGTTTGATATTTTCTGTGGCTTTAATTAAAATACATTTTTATTTGAAAAATCATAGAAAAATAATAAAACTCATTTTATATATAACTTATTTCTAGACGCTATAATTTTTGTCAACTATTTTTCTGCCATTGCTCTTTGACATGTTTTGACATCGTTGTTTATCTGGTTGTCATGGCAATTTTTATTCAAATTCGTTACCGGTCTGTTGTTTTACTACAATATTTCCACATAAATACTCTTTTCCTCTTGGCCATTTACAAAAAAATTGCTTTTAATTTAAATAATTTTCCGTTCTCTCTAAATAGGTATAAAAGCCGAACAATCGGCAAATAAACTCAGTCTCGCTTCAGCTTTCAAACTCGAAGGGGCCGCACTGCCCCGGGATCCTGCAAGCCTCTGCCTCTGCCTTGCCTGAAGTCGCCGGATCCTGCAAGTCTCTGCCTTCGCCTGCAGTCGCCGGATCCTGCAAGTCTCTAATTCTCTAAGTCTTCTAATGTAATTTTTATTACGTACTTTTTTTATACTATATATTATATTATTAATATTACGGCCGTGGCGTGATTGGAGACACAAATTAAGCCAATCCAAACACACTCCCTGCTACCAAAAATGTTACGGCCCACAGCTGCCCCTGCAAAGGTTCAATATCCCGGGGCGAAAACATGTAAATGTATTATTGTATAGCAGCTGTCCATGCGGACGCATCGCTCACTCAAGTAGGAGAGAGACAGATGTCGAACGCTGCCGAACGCGGAGGCCGATTGTGCCTCTTTGTCGCTCGTTCCGCGCTCTCGCTTGCACTTCAAGCCTTAAATGGAACGCTTCAGAGCGAGGTAACGCCGCATGAGTCGTTTTTTCCTGCGTCCAGCCAGCTTCATCGAATTATAAGACGTTGTCACGTCAAAAAAAATTAAAAATTAAAGAATCAACTGTTAGGCGGTACGAAGTTCGCCGGGTCAGCTAGTTTTACTAATAAATTCTTGTTTAGTTATTTTTAAACTTATTAACGTTTATTAGACGAGCAATTGCCATCCTCGTTTAACCGAATGATATAGCGTGCTAATTTTTTTTTCCGCATTTTCAGCATGCCGTCGTGCACAGAAACAAATTTGCTTTATCATGAACGTATAAATGTACTAAGTATTACCTGTTTACACCTGGTTGCGGAGAGGTTGCGGCCAAGTGCGCTACTGCAACCAAACCTTTCAAAGTTCTTTACATATTATATTCTTGTGAAGAGGTAGGTGTATAATTTATTTAAAAACAGGTGAATGACAAGTGAACCACTTACCATCGGGTGGACTGTGCTCGCTTGTCACCCTTATCCTATAAAAAAATGATTTTTTTTCCCAAAACATCTATTAATATTATTTTACCTATGAATAATTGCGGCAACATTTTGATAGGCATCCTAGGAAAAATATATTCTCCCACTTATAATTATATAGTAAAATTAGATTTTGATTAAAAACTACATGAATGTCGGTTAATAAGAGCAAGGAGACATCGAAGTCTCCAGATGGACGGCGTTAAGGTTCGAATGAAGTCCCCTGATGTTGCAGAAATTCACGGATAGCGTGAATACGCGGGGCAGACTGAGCACCCACGGTCAGGGAGAGTAGGGTAGCTTGGGCATGGATGCTCAGCAAGGGATTCTCCTTCAACAGGGGTGCTGGTACCCTCCTCGGTAGTGTCTTATTTATCTCCGCTACCATGTTAAGGTGGGAGGGGGGGGGGGCTATGGGCCACCTAAACATTATACTTTATCAATATATTACATTACTAGCTGTTCCCCGCGACTTCGCCCGCGTGTTATTTGGGGTTTTAATTTTTTTGCGCGGAACCCTAATTCTTCTTCTAAAATAAAAGTAGCCTTAGTTACTCGTTGTGACATCAGCTATCTGCCAGTGAAAATCCCGTCAGTCTAGCCGTTTCGGAGATTAGCCGAAACAAACATACAGACAGACGGACAGTCAGACAGACAGACAAAAACTTTAAAAATTGTATTTTTGTTATTAGTACCGTATATTCTTTCTTATGCATTTAGTAAAAAGCTGTAATTTTGACATTACAAACAGACACTTCAATTTTATTTATTTGTATAGATGTATAGATTAATGATAGCTATTTGAAGTTACATTATTAGTGATAACTGCTTCTGCTTGTACCTGCTTGGCAGCGGTGAACAAACAAGGAAGAAAGCTTCGTGTGAAGTAAGCCCTAACTTAGCGTTACTGTTACAGTCTATAAAAAGTCCACCGCTGAACAAATGCCTTCCCCATAGATTGTATCAAAGGGTGGATATTTGGTGGACGGGTTGACAACCACAGTGTTTAATTTAAGTTGTTACTAGGAAGGCGCTGCTGCTGTCTCCTAGGTTTTTCCTCTGTCGCTTCATACCCTCGGGACGATATGAGGTAGTGGATCTTTTGACAGCGTTACCTCACGGACAAAAAATCTGTGTAAAACACAAATGTGGACTCCAGTTTGAATTCGAACTGAAACCTGATTCAGTCAGGTAAAAATAAAACATTTACATAGGCGCAAATCAAATTAGAATTGTCATAACTCCACTGCTAATTATAGGAAATTTAGATTTCTATTAAACTTTGTGATTTTTATATTACATGTCTAAGTTAATATACTAAAATTATCTAAGTCTAAGTTAATATAAATAAATTATAATAAAATATTATAATAGTTTTTTTTTTTTAATATAACAGGCAATGTCTTAGCAAGTAGTACTAGTTGGATCGAAATGTTTGAGAATCACTGTAAAGTAGGTAAGTGTTCAACAGGCTATAAATATCGAATTAGGCCGGCCACACACATTCGGAATTCCGTCAAGGACCTATCACACACGATTAGAATTGACATTGGGGAATCCCCAATGTACGACGCCCAAATTTTATAAGCATTGCCATAAATGGAGTGATGGATACTCTTGCCCCGGCGGTTATAACCGCCGGGGCAAGAGTATATATATTATATTTTATTGTAGTAAAACCTTTGCTACAAACTAAAAACGAATTAGCAAAACAAAAATAATTTTACGAAATTTTATTGGGTTTAAAAATACCTTCTTAATTCCCGATGTTTCAGGCTCTTCACATCACCCATGGTCACGGGAAGACGTCCTGGTGTAACTCCTCTAACATCCTGAGCACATACTAGAGGATACGTCCTAAGTTAACGAAGGCTACCTTCAACTTTTAAATATAAATATTTGGTCCGAACTACGCATAACGAGCTTACAGTATCTTGAAGTTTTATTCTTGGGCTTGAAGTTAATTTCTAATTGATTATGGGATACCAAATACCAAGCAGCCATCTCTTCTCTATTGAAATTAGGATGTTTTTTTAATTTCAATAACCTCACAAATCATACTAGGCAGGAATCGGTGTTCTTTTACGAGGATTTGTTGTTTATCAAATCTGATGTGAATGACGATCGAATCCACAACTTTTTGAGGTGAAATATTTGACAGATTCAATAGCGGGGGAAGTTAATTAGGTTGGAAAATGTAAGGATTATGTAAGGTTTTCTGAAATATTATTTACATATTATATTAATTAGACTAGAAATGGATAAACCTAACTGCGGCAATTCTCGAAGTAGAAAAATTAAAAAAAGAGTAAAAAAGTCGCAAGAAATTAAAGAGCAAACCACTGAGGCATTGTTTGGTGTATACAAGCTCTAGAAACCGGTAAACTCAAAACGCAATTTCTCAATTATAATGACCTTGTGTAATAAATAACTTCTCCCAACTAGCGACATCTTGTGAGCGTAAAATAATTAGCCCTCATTAGTGTTGCGTAATACTTACACCAGTTGTCGTTTATGCACTTAACATAATTTTACACGCACAATGCTTATCTTCTAGGATTCTATTTTTTTCGCAATATCTTCTAAGATTCTAATTATTTCGCAAAGAAAAACAGACGCGGAGGAATGATGGCAAGAAATAATAAATGCTGATTAATTTTATAAAAAACTATATATTGTATTTTAATCCTATTGATGTTATGTAGTGATCATTAAAATAAAATTAGACTTTTTTTATTACTATATCTTAACCAATATTTTAACACCAAATAAAACCTTATAATTAAAAATGCACATATCTTAATGAATATATATATATGTAATGAAAAGTCGGGTATATATCACTGAAAACAACAACTAATAAAATTAGTTTTGTTACTATTGGTAACAGGATTTTAACATAAACATCAATATTTTGTAATTATTTCAACAATAAGTGTCATATTATTATTTTCCGTTGACAACTTTTTTTAAATCAATATTAAAAAAAAAATAGATTTCAAATCACTAGTATCTAGAAAAATGTTGCTACAATCGTAACAGTCTTGGTGAAAAAGTATGTTATTTGTGGTATACCTGAAAAGCAAATATGTTGATATTATCATTATAAGCGAATATTTTATGTTTGAATTACTATTTATAACTGTATCGGAACATAAATAAACACATAAATTGATATGCTGGCCTGCGATATTTGAATAATTGCATTTGTTTTGTATTGTATATTCCATTATCGCCATCATTACAACCTTTCACAAATCCGCAGCTGAACATAGGCCTCCCTAAGAATGCCACAAAACATGGATTGAGACACCTACATCCATCGTTAGCACAAGAGGGTTCGCAAAGTTGACTTTTTACTATTGATAAACACTAATAGAAAACTACAAAAACGACAATAAATATACAATATTTGACCTGCTCAAAGTTCAAAAACTTTATTAAACTAAGTTTGTATAAAAAGGGTTATTATAATATTAAAGAATTTATGGATGATAATAACCCCTGGAAATGAGGTGATTGCTACCAAGCTATTTCTAATTTGTTGTGTTGTTAATTTGTGTAACATACACAATTGTAAGCTGTTATGTTAAAAAAAGTCCCGCTGGGTTTCTTGCTGGTTCTTCCCAGGACTGAGGTTTTTTTTTCCGAACCAGTGGTAATTAAACAAAAGAGTGACTTTCAATAAGTATTATTTATAATCTATATTGAATAAAAAAGTTTCTGTTTCTGACATTAGATCTCTATTTTAGTCATGTGACATAACGTTCATTCATTTCCTGTTCCTGTCCTTCAATCCACTATCCTCGCCAAAATTTTGTGAGGGAATTGTGACAATTAGTTGTTAAAGAAAAGTGATTTGTGAACACTTAAGGAGCTAAAATCCTGTTTACAGCAGACACTTCAAAAGGAGAAGGTTCTCAATTGAACTGTATGTTAACTTTTTTTTGTATATGTATGTTACTCGTATCTTTTAATGATTTCTTTTTTATTAAATAGGCCATTTTATCCGTCGCAATGATGGAGAATTTTATAATAATATAAAATATAAACAAATTTTATTCCTAATAAATTACTGACAATAAGTAATGTAATATAACATCTGAGTCTCCATGTATGTAACAAGAAGTTCATGGACTTGAACCATGATTTCTTGATCGATGCCAAATTGCAATTTTAAGTGTAGATTTACCACGTGCTCGGCGGTAAAGGAAAACATCGTGAGGGCACCGGTATGTCCGCCAACACGCATTGAGGCAGCGCAGCAGACATTTCTTTGACCTTGATTCTTCTCGGAAATGAGAGGAGGCTTGTGTCCAGCAGTAACTTTATTTTTTAACTTTAGTAAGAGGGTTTGGTGACGATGTATGTTTGTGGGTAAGAGTAGATGGCGAAAATATGTGAATTTACTAAATGTTTACTATGAAACATGTCGTTTTTTAGTTTCAGATTGCCTGCCAGAAACGCTAACACAAAAAATCGAGCTGACCCATTCGTGCTACAACTAGACTACCAATATAGCTGCAGCATGGCTGTACCACGAAAGCCACGTAAGGTACGTGAAATAAGATTTTTGGTATTGTTCATACACACAGTACACTAAATAGGCATATTTACACTCTTCTACACTAAACACTTGTTTGAATAATCAAATTATTAGTTTTCGTAGGGATCAAACACAAAACGTATAAAGCTCTACGAGGGGCACACTGAAATGATCGGGAATATAACATTTCGGATTGAGTTACAATAAAACCTTTTTTAGAATTTGAATACTGGCCTCTTAGCAGAAAAATGAAAAATGTTGGTTAAAGTTGACACGTCGTTAACAGAAATGGAGATCACGCGTGAACATTTCCGTGCCATAATTTATCACAATTTTCGTAGCGGCTTATCTCAAGATAAATGTTTCAGCAAACTTGTTTCGATTTATGATGTTGAAGCACCAAGTCAAACGACAATATACCGCTGGTATGTCGAGTTCCGACGCGGTCGTGTGTCGCTCAGCACTGTTTCTACTGCAGGTCGACCAAGAACAGCGGTCACGCCTGAAAACATCGCAGCTGTGCGAACTATTATATTAGATGACCGTCATGTGACATACGAGCAGATTCGGGCTGTTATCAGTAACGGAGGGAAGTCAAATGCCGTTTATAATATCGTCTCGGGTGACGAATCATGGATTTATTCATACGAACCTGAAAGAAAACATCAGTCAGCAGTTTGGGTCTTCGAAGACAAGGTCGAACCAACGAAAGTGGTTCGCTCCCGCAGCGTGTCAAAGAAAATGGTCGCTACGTTTGTCTCGAAAAAGGGGCATGTTGTTACAACTCTTTTACAGGAACGCAGAACGGTTACCGCTGAGTGGTATATCAGGGTTTGTTTGCCAGAAATGATAGCCGAACTCCGAAAAAATAACCCGAAACGTCGCATCATCTTACATCACGATAATGCGAGCTCCCATACGGCTCGGAAGACAAATGATTTTTTGAAGTAGGAAAACGTTGAGCTGTTGAGCCATCCTCCGTACAGTCCTGACCTGAGCCCAAACGATTTCTTTACATTCCCTAGAATGAAAGATTTATTACAGCGGTTCCCGAAAGGTGGTCCGCGGAACCCTGGGGTTCCGTGGAAAGGCCGCAAGGGTTCCGTAAAAAATATTATCACACGTTTCGTGACCAACGTTGATCGCTCGCGCGCACCGACTTGTTTACGCACGAGATAGAGGCAGGGCGTGCGGGCGAAGTAGTACAGCGCCACAGATTACTAAATAGTGACAGCGCGCACAATGTCTCCATATGTAAATCGAGAGTTACCGTGTTGCAAGGGTAAAAATACCGTGTTTCTTGATAAAATTACGGTGGATTTACTAAAACTTTACCGTGTAAATTACCGTGTAACTTTTCTAAGAAAAATACAACATTATGAACCAAACCAAGTCCAAATATGTTTGCTTTTAATTAATTACTAATAAAATTTTAAAAAACCGGTAATTACCGTGTATATGGAGACACTGGCGCGCACAGCCCCCCACGCCCCGCGCGCCCGTGTTGCAGCGACGCGACGGCGCGGCGGGGCTGATTATACCGGTCTAGATCGCGATAAGAGCACACGTATTTCAATTATTGAATTAGTGAATAGCTGCAGTGAAAAAATACCTGTTGTTGGGTACCTATTGATCTGGAATTTTTTTACTGGTAAGTCACAATGTTTTTGTTTATTTGTAGACACATTTTCGAAATAAAATACGAGAGATATATTCACGTGTTATTTTTATTGTAGGTAGTTCAAAATGGAAAGTTGGCTCAAAACGGGGCGCCTCACAAGTGGCAAAAGGATTTCGGATTCTTCATTAAATTCAGAGCCACCAGCAGTGTGTATTGAAAATATTTCAGAAAATGTTCCTGGATCGTCGGTAAGAAAGTTATGCATAAGTTTTTTTTACAATTATTTGGGTAATTTACTGTGATACAAGTTATTTACTAAATTTACTAATTTTATTTATTGTCGATTATACGTATGGCTATGGTGGTTATCATTGTTTGTCAATTCTTTTCAGGGTTTGCTAAATACACAAGACCCTAGTGCCGGACTGAATATACAACATACAATCACCAAAAGAGTTGCAACCCAGGAGAAAACTTCTTCAAAAAAGAGAAGATACGACGAATCCTACTTGTCCTTTGGATTTGTTCCTGTGGGAATTACTGAGAACTCGGATGGACAATGTGTGATTTGCAACAAAATAATAAGTAATAGCTCACTGGTACCTGCAAAGCTTAAACGACATCTTGACACGAACCACCCAGAACTGAAAGATAAAAGCGTCAGCTTTTTTGAAAGACACAAAGAAGTGCGTAGAACTGGTGCAGCTGCTATACAAAAATTTGTAAAGACCGATAATGAAAATGCAACAGAGGCATCATTTCTGCTAAGTTACAAAATCGCTCGTGCTGGTAAACCACACACGATTGCAGAGGATTTAATAAAACCATGTATGACAGAAATTGTCACTTGTGTACTTGGAGAAGAAGCAGCAAAGAAAGTGTCAGCAGTGCAGTGTTCAAATAACGTCATTTCTGATCGAATTCATAAGATTTCTGACCATATTCAAGATGAATTAATTAGTAGATTGAAGACCAGCGAGATGTTTGCAATGCAACTGGACGAAAGTACAGATGTCGTCGGGTTATCAATACTGCTTGTTTTTGTGAGATATCCCTTTGGAGGATCTATTGAAGAGGATTTGTTTCTTTGTACTCCTTTAGAAACCAACACAACCGGAGAAGAAATTTTTAAAGTTATCGATAGTTACATGACTAAGCACCATATTGATTGGAACAAATGTATTGACGTGTGTAGTGATGGAGCGGCAGCTATGGTTGGCAAAATAAAAGGCACTGTAACAAGAATCAAGGAGGTTGCACCTAAATGTAGTAGCAGTCACTGCGTATTTCATCGCCATGCCCTTGTCGCAAAAAAAATGCAATACGAGCTCAAGACAGTTCTCGACCAAGCAGTACTAATTGTAAACTACGTTAAATCACGTCCACTCCAGTCGAGGCTTTTTAAAAGTGTGTGAGGATATAGGAAGTCAGCATCAATCACTTCTTCTTCACACGGAAGTAAGATGGCTTTCAAGAGGAAGAGTTCTATTAAGGCTGTTTGAATTGCACGACGAGCTTAAGATATTCTTTACCAAACAACCAGTTTCTGCACACGTTAATAAGCTTGTTGAACTGCTGCATGATGAGCAATGGTTGATGCAATTGGCTTATTTAGCTGATATATTCGATAAGCTCAACGTAATCTGCAAGGCATTACAGGGACGAGCTACAACAAAATTTACAGTAAATGATAAAATGTCTTCACTGAAAAACAAGCTTGCGTTCTGGATTGAATGTGTTGAAAAACATAATTACGAATGTTTCACAATATTAAATGACTTTCTAAAAGAAAATGAGCTGCGGGTATCTTCAGACGTGGAAAAGAATATACATGAGCATTTGACAAGCCTTACAAAATCTTTGCATGAGTATTTTCCGGAGCAGTTGCAGGACATGGACTGGGTGCAGAATCCGTTTGTAAATCACACCAAACCTTCGATGCTGTCGGTGTCAGAGTATGAGAATTTGATTGACATCAAATTTTCATCAACGCTAAAACAAAAGTATGAAGAAGGAACTTTTGATTTAAACGCCTTTTGGATTGGACTCAAAGATGAATACCCAGAAATTGTTAATAGAGCCATCACATTACTGTTACCGTTTGTGACGACTTACCGATGCGAGACTGGTTTTTCCGCATATGCTTACACCAAAAGCAAGTACAGAAATAGACTGGATGCAGCTCCAGATCTTCGCGTTCAACTGTCGGACATTAAGCCTAATTTTAATGCTATTTTAAGAAAATATGTAAAAAAATTTCATTCGTCACATTAAATTCACAAACGTGTTTTTATGAATTTAATGTGACGAATGAAATTTTTTGTACGTTTTATTACTCTATGTACCTACCTACATATTCACAGTAAATGTACAAAAATAATTTCATAAAAACTTAATTGTTTTTCATTTATACCTTTTTCAAGGTAGGCAAATTTCCATTTATCAAGGTAGGGTTCCGCTAGGAAAAGTATAATCAATTAGGGTTCCTTGGCAAAAAAAAATTGGGAACCCCTGATTTATTACGCAGTCAACGGCTTGAAGACCCCGAAGCAAAGTGCATTAAGTTGAACGGAGAATACTTCGAAAAACATTAAAATACAATTTAGCTATACCGTGCATGTGGTATTTCTTATTCCCGATCATTTCAGTGTGCCCCTCGTAGCCCTCAGAACATCAACTGGCCGAGACAGAGTTAACGAGTTTTGTTAACTAGCGGCGCGTACGTGAACTCGTCGATGAGAGGGACATACACATACACACCGCCGAGCCTTTTAGTAGTGTTCTGTCCTGTCATCGACTGCCTCGCTGATCTAGTTGTCGTAAACGCGGTTGCTAATCATAATGTCCCGGGTTCGGGGTTGAGCCAAAGTCAGTTATACTGAGTTTTACTGTCAAGAAATTCTCAGTAGCATCCCGGAGTCAGGAAGTTGGCGGTGTTTCAAGTATACTTTAACTAATCTTACGGGCGCTTTCCTTTTTTATGTAAACTTTTGCACGCCTCATAACGCCAAGCGTTATTAGGTAGTACTAGTAGTTTACTCTCGACATGACAAAGTCGAGCAATTTTGTGTTCTTAAAATGCCTTTATCATAACCAAATTGCACTTATACCATAATATGAGTAACCGTATATCAAGAAAACACTCTAATTAATCCATCTTATATTTTACAAAAAAAATCATTTTATAACGCCACTTTGAAAAAAAAACTTTTTAAAAAAATTACGTGAATATCCGGATGTTGATTTTGTATGTGGTCACGATAACAGCCGAAAAAAATGACGTATCGAGACCGGATTTTCATTAGCTTCAGAATTACATCAACTGGTTCCTTATTCTATGTCAATAGCCTAGTACGGGCAGTTTGTTAATAAAATGATTTTCAAGTTTTATAATAAAAAAATTATAACTTTTAATGCTATTAAAAATTTAAAGGCCCTTTTTTTCCTTTTTCTTAGCCCTTGATAGACAACGGACAAATGTACCATACGGCCTATATCGATTTTATACTTTGTGTAATCGATTTATTTTGGTAAACATTATTAATTTTTTACCTGTAGGTGACACTTAAAACTTAAGTGAGGAATACAATTTTTTACCTCAAAATTAAATGAAACACTCGTGAGGCGTGCAACTTTGGATTTTTCAAACTATTTTACCTTTTTTTTGTATTCGTAGTCTGAATGGCAAGTGTTTGCGTGTACAGCTTATTATTATCTATTTTGAGAATATTCAATGATACTATGTTCGTTATATTGTAATAGTTTTGAGATTTTTATTGCAATCATATAAAAAGTTAAAATCAGAAAGCATGAGGCCATCCTCATTTTTGCAGAACCACTACAATCATCATAAGATCATATTTTATACCGACAAAGTACTGTAGTCTGAATGTTTTTCCATGTAAAATGCCTTTACTATACAGAAGAAAATGTGATGGAGATACCGTTTAAAAAAAATTAACACACCTATACTTAACCGCTAGTCTTCATTGTTTGCTTCTTCAGGTGCTGGTGTATGCCAGGTTAGCCGCTCCTCATAGAACTGAATGACGACCTGCGGGCATCGCACATTGGCCTGCTTGGCCGGTACAAGATCTGCTTCATCTGTACCTTGCCACTTCATCAGGAACATCAGTTCACCACTGCTGTCCGTCGCGCCTATGAAACATGCTCATGTTATGATATAAGGTTAAGAATAAGTTTAGCAATATCCTATTTATATGTAAAAGTAAAAGAAAAAAGTACGGTAATATATTATACACTCAACCCTATGTAACACTTTCACCTATTTCTGCGTTAAGATGTGTATTCAATATTCATCAATACTAGATTTAAATCTCAAGTGGTGACAATGCACCTGTAGTTTTGTCTTCATATTTGATTGCAGTTAGTAACGTCTCTGACTTTATTGTTACAAAAAAAAATTGTTTATGGTTTCTACATCCAGTTCTTCCCCTCTCGATGCAGTTAATTTAGCCAACGAAATGTTGTTAAAATTGGTAAGAATTTAGCAGAAAATATTGTTAACATCCAATTGCAAAATTCTAATAATTTTCTGGATAGGAATAAAAGTAACCTGAGATCATTTGTGTTGTTAGAAACAGATGTAAAAGAAGTCCATGATACACTCACGAATCTTAAAACCAATAGTGTTCAGAGTTGGGACAGTAGCCCAACAAGTTTACTCGTTCAGGGTTGGGATAGTAGCCCAACAAGTTTCCTCATAGTTATTTTGATTGAGTTTATTCCTGTCATTACCCATCTTGAAAACCTCTGTTTTAATAATGGTATTTATCCAGAACTATTAAAGAAATCAAAAGTTACACCAGTCTATAAGGGTGGTGCTAAAGACTAGGTTAGTAGCAATTCGCCCGATTTCGGAAATTTTTTGGAATAGTTTTTCCATAAACAAAATATTATTAAATTATGTGGATAAATTCAATCTCATATTAAACTCTCAGTTCGGCTTTAGACGTGGAAATGAGTGTCTTACAGTCTTCTTGGGCCTAAAAAATCATTCGACACAGTCTCCAACCCCATACTTTTGAATAAAGTAGAGCTCATTGGTTTCAGTGGCACACTTTTAGAATTATTTAAAAGTTGTCTCTCAAATTGATTACAGAGTTAAAATAGCTTCATATGTTAGTAAATACTCTCTATATTCCGTTTGGCGTGCCGCATGGCAGTGTACTTGGACCTACCTTGTTTTTAGTTTACATAAATGAACTGTGTAATCTAAACTTTAAAGGAGCCCGCGTTTTTTCCTGCGCCGATGATACCGCAACAATATGGTCAGACACAAATTGGGAATCAGTACAGGGAGTAACTTGAGCTTGGTTTGACTAAAGTTGCATTTTGGCTCAAGTTTAATTTTCTCACTTTAAACGCTCAAAAAACAATCATATTTGCTTCACATTAACTAATAAAACTCAACCAGATACTCTTTTTGCCATAAAAATTCATACATGTGACATTACTAATGCTAATTTTCTATGCCCGACTATCGAAAAAGTAAATAAAAGTAAATATTTAGTAGTTGTTTTAGATTAGTGACTATCTTGGTTTGATCAGATAGAACTTGTAAGTGCGCGAATTAGAAAACTAAGCTGGCTCTTTTAACAGTTGAGATATGTATGAGATATGTCTAACCAACTACTTAAACAGATTTATATTTCCCTAATCCAATTCATTATTACTTATTGCATTCCTATCTAGGTTGCAGCAAAAAATAGCATTGTTTCTTTCCTTTGCGTTGCTTCAGATTGCTATTTTAAAAATTAGATACATAAATTCGTATTATATCAAAAGAAACTGAAAAGATTAGTTCTGTGTTAAACTTTTTTTGGTTTGCTCCTTAAATTATAATTACATACATATTACTCTAAAATTTGCACAGTTAATTTATTAATTGATTAAAATTAAATTATTAAATATTAGCAGAATTCTATCAAAAGAAGCCATGAATGAAAAGAAAAAATAGATGACATTAATTTGTTTGTCAACATCTTTCATATTGAAAATATTTTCTGAAATTAATTCAAATATATTTCATAGGTTTAGATTTTAATATTTATCATTGATTTTTGCTTTAATTTAGTTATTATCGGCTCAGAATACTTCATTTCCGTATGTAGGCATTTCCCCGTGAATACACAGTCATAATATCGTCGTAAATATACAGTAAAGATTTTTTGTGAGATGTTGACTCTGTATAAAATATTAATAATTGAAATTAAGTTAAGTGTTGTGCAAATAAAAACCACAAAATTCATCTGACCACTTACCGAAGGTTTCCTAAAATAGGAAAAGAAAGACTTATCTGACAACATTGTGGTAAGTCTATAAACATTTTGAATTTATTGACCGTTATTTGTAGGGATTATTACTACATTGACTCGAATTGTATCTATTCAGATCACGTATTTGGGCTGAGTTAAGTTTTCACCATGAGTTTTGCTGATTTAAATTTACTTAAATGTTCTGTGAAGAATAACTCTTTGACAATAACATGTGTTATACAGGGTTATTTTGCAATTACCGGCTAAATTTACAGAGAAGGTTCAGTATAAGTAATATAGGCAAACGTGTGGATTCACATTCAGGCAAACTTCTTCTATCAGAAGAATTGTGTAACATAGTAGATGCAGAAGAAGAACTTACTGAAAAAGTTTATCCGTCTATTGAACAGGATTATCTAAATACGACATGGTTGTGTGAATGAGCAATTTTAGCTACATAAAATGATGTAGTACACCAAATTAATGAAAGGATACAGAATATAATACCAGGAGATGAAAAACTGTATAAATCAATAGACACAATGATGAATCAAGACGAAAGTGTGTACTTTTCAACAGAATATTTAAATTCACTGAATCCACCTGGTATGCCTCCGCATGTATTGAAGCTAAAAATTGGATCACCAGTCATATTATTACGAAATCTTAATTCGTCAAAATTATGTAATGATACAAGATTATGTATAAAACAACTTCTTAACAACATTATCAAGGCATTATTTCTAACTGGCAAAGTAAAAGGAGAATCCGGTTTTATACCAAGAATTCCATTAATTTCAAATGATTTACCATTCTGTTTCAAACGGTTACAGTGTCGTCTACGATTGACTTATAGTATAATTATCAATAAGGCACAAGATGAAACGTTCCAATATTGTGGGGTGAATTTGGGAGAATCCTGGTTTTCACATGGTCAACTCTATGTAGCTTTTTATGTTAGCATGTTGGATAGAAAAAAAATATATACATGTATGCGCCAGAACACAAGACAGTAATTGTAGTGTATAAAAATGTATTGTGATATAAGTATTCAGTACATGACTATCTGTAAAGTATTTTTGTATAGTGAATAAAAAGATATGTAAGAAAAAGAAATTAAAAATTTAACAAGAAAATTCAAGATTACTTATTTAAAAAAAAAACTTATTTAATAAAATATACATCCATGAATAAATATTCAACAAAAAATAACCCAATGAAGCGGGTTTTCACAGCTAGTAAGTTTATAATAGAATAAGGCTATGGAAGTGTGGCGTTCTGGCACAATTATTTTAAATACTTAAAAGGAGGTCTCAACTATAATCACTGTAACAATTTACGTTGTATTTTTTACCAAATAAAAAATATATTTTCATTTTTTTATTTTTTACAGTTGAAAAGTACTAACCAATAATTTTTTCAGGCTCGAGACCCCGATCAAAGCCTGACGACTTTTTGTCATCGGTTTTAGTCTTCTTGGCCCCCTTTAGATCAGGAGTGGCTGCTGAAGACTTACGCTTTTTTGGATCCTTTTCAATTTTACTGCTTTTACCCTCTGAAAATATAACAAATAGTACCTTAAAAACTAACTATTGAACCTATACCAAACATCAACAAATTGTTATCAACATCAATAGGCAGTAACAGTTTCCAACTGGGTTTAACTTTTTTTCACATGGGGGGATATCTTTTACGGATATGTGATGGTGATCTACAGCTGTAGCAAAGGAGCAAGCATGCTATACCAAAATCATATCTGTTATCCTTTAATACCTAATAAAATTAAAACCATATTTGCCACCTCGAGACAAAAGTACTCGTCGCCTTGATGCACTAATCAAAGTATCTTGCAATACTCCAATTTCTGGTTTTAAATGGAATGGCTAACACGTCAGAGGCAATGAATAAGTCATTGTGGTTTACTATGCTTAATCAGAGGTAAAAATATAGGTTGACTCATTAGCAATCGGCCTGTGAGATCCCATCAGCAGTCAGGTCAACTGAACTGATAGTAAAAGACTGTTAGTAGTGCTTAGAGTAACACAACATCCTGCTCTTTATCTTGGCTTGCTTAAGCAGAACCTGTGTTAGTTTGAAACACAAGAAAGCGCGGCTTTGTTTGATTTTCTAGGCATGTTGGTGAAACAGTGCCAACTTCCTTATTTCAAATTACTACTGAAAATTTCTTCTTTGTATCTATTAACTGATTTTGGTCCAACCCAGGTTTCGAATCTAGGACCACATGCTCAGCAGTTGTGCTTACGACCACTAGACCAACAAGGCTGTAACAAAAATAAGGGCAATACCATTGACTGACTTAACATTGTCAGAATTCATTACAATGAGATTTTTGTAAATAAAAATTGGAAGTAGAATAACAACCAGCTTCTCTTTTTTTCCTGGCCTCCTCAAAGGCTTGAATAAGGTCAGGACAGTCAAGGTTTTCCTCTGGCTCCCATGTATTGTCTTCATCACTGTATCCCTTCCATTTCAAAAAATATTCCACCTAGAATAAAATAAATATTTTTTGGTTTTGCACTAAAGCTCTCTTAATTTTAAAAATGCAAACCAAATATTTTTTCTATAATGTATACCTTTCCATTCCTCACTCTTCGGTCTAAAACTTTCTCTACTGAAAATTCATCTTCCACCTCTGGCTCACCCGGTTTTTTTTCTGCCATCTATAATATGAAATAATGGGTTATAAGCCATCTCACAAAATTTAAGCAATTGAGTTTTGGAAAAAGCTGGCAGCATTGTGTATGTGTGTGTGAGTGTTGAGGTGAAACCGGCGAGAAAATACATGTACATCATGTGAGACATGGTTTAAAAAATGGTTATATTGCAAAGACAATCATTTAGTGCATTCTTGGTTTGGGATTGGATTATTATAAAACACAAACACATATATAGACATATTAGCTATTAGCTATAACTACTCTCCTATTACTACATAATAACATTAATTGCTTGAACTTGTGACAACTACAATTTTAAGAAGCCTAATTATATATCTATGGAAAATTACATTACATAAAAAGTAAAGTTACAGCTTTAAATGAAGGCTGTTGCTAGTCATACAATAATCATCATAATCAATATTCATCAAATAAAAATAGTTGTAAATTTCAACTTAAATAAATAAGACAAATCTAAAATAAACTAAGCTAGCTGCCACGTTATACAACAGTAAATGTTCCCGACATCAGCCCTAAGGATTTACACTTAGTTTTAATTTACTTTCTTGTAATAGAAAATTATACAAAAACAGATATTTTGTTTGTAAATAAGTGATTCTAAAACCGCAATTCATCGCAATTTTTATTTCTTGTAAAAATAAAAAATAATAGCAATTTCAGAATAGTTTCTCCTACATTATAAACAGTTTAGCAGAGAATGAAATATAACACTGTTGCAATATTATCGCAATAACAATGCTCGAAGCATTCAATTGGGATATTGGTAAGGAACAATGAAATACCGACATTATTTATTAAATTGATGTAAGAACTTCATATGTATTTGTTTTATGGTACAAATAAATAAAAAATTAATAAATAGGTAACAACTCACCTTTAATGCTTAGAACAGAAATAACACTCTTTATGATATGAATTTTAATAAAGTATATATTTTCAAGAATGTACTGTGAAGCGAATATAAGTTACCCCTATTATTATAAAACACAAACCACATAAAACTTTATGTTATCACAATTTCAAAAAATTTATAAATAAATGTGCTTGTGCAAAACTTGCGCGTGAGTCATAGACAAAAACTATATAGAAACACTACGCGTTGCCATAGATAAATATATATGTAGCAAGCTAGCGTGAGCCAAAGACAAAGAGTATAGTAACCAAAGAGTATAGTAACTGTCCTATTAAGCGGGGAATTCACTTGATAGATCGGGAGATGGTGAGAAAATAGTCTCCCATTTTCTCCTGCATGCCTTTTTAAGAATTGATAAGTAACCCTAAAATATGAAAGATAGAGGGGTTACGAGCCATTGCGCGCTTGCACGTCATAAAGAAAATGGCTTCTCTTTGTGTAAAGAATTTTAGTATTTTTCCGTGACATTATATTGCATGCCTTTGTAATATAACGTAGTTGGAACAAATTTAAGCTATAATAATTGATGGCATGCAATTCGCAACGGCCAACGGGGTTTAAAGGGTTACGTAGAAATGAAAAAAAAATAGAACATTTCCATGTTTACAAATTGCATGCCGTTGTTAAAATTAGTTTTTTTTTTATCTCAAAAATACTCTACGAAAATTGGCATGCACCCCTCGTATGACCAAGGGTGGAAAATATTAGGAAAATGTTGTGAAAATTCAATACAACTTTTCGTTATTTCAAACTGCATGCCATTTGAACAATACTTAATTTTTATAATTTATTGACGTTAGCAAATTTGGTATGCACAACAGCAACTTGTAAAGTAGTGGCATGCATGACGAAAATTGCAAAAAACGCTGTTATAAATTCCGTGACTTTATTTTGCAAATTGTTGTGTTTACAAATTGCATGCCCTTGTAAAAAATTTGTTTAGGACTTCAACCAATCAAAAAAAAATAATTGTAGATAGGTATAGGAACAAAACAAAAAAGAATTTTAAAAAAAAAAACCAAGTACTCCGGTTACTTAAATAAAAAATGAATTTGAAATCTTTTAAATACGCAACAATCTAGAATCTGTCATAAGCCTGTGTAAAGTATGAATGGACGATTAATTACTATTCATTACCTTGACGTATCGGGATCGGCTGTACGTAAAGACTAAGACAGGACGTAAGCCACAGAATAAATAATAGTGCTACGTATAGAAGTTGCACTCTTTTGATTTTGACTGCTTGCCGACGTTTTAATAGCCTACATAGTTATTATTAATCAGATAAATCGCGCACGCAAGCTAAATAAAACTTTATCGCTGCACGCAAGTGATCCGTATTACTTTGCATCTTTTCTCCTTACTACGTCAGAACGGAATTTCCGTGGTTGCTAAGGGCTGTTAATCTACGCTTTTACCCTATATCAAATCGTACCTATGTTTTGGATATGAATAAATACATAAATACAATATATCTATAAATCTATATTCCATATATATATATATTGTATCTATATATTTCAATATCTATATATTTGATAATATCTTTTCTATAGATATATTAATAATAATAATAATAATTAATAATAATAATTTATTTTATTTTCTCACCACAATACAGAATTATTGTACATAATATTATAGTATAGCCTCAATAATATACTGTGGGAGACTGGTGCCTAAGCTAGGCTTTACGCCTGTATTTCAGGACGCCAGATCTCCGCCCTATGGTTCTAATTACAATACTTTTATTATGCACTCGTACATGTACCATATTTATAATTTACATAATATCTCCTTTCATTTACTTAGGATTCTACATATATTAACTAGTATTAGTGTGTGTGTGTGTGTGTGTGTGTGTGTGTGTGTGTGTGTGTGTGTGTGTGGGTGTGTGGGTGTGTGTGTGGGTGTGTGTGTGTGTGTGTGTGTGCATGCTTTTGTTTGTTAGTTTGTGACTGGGTTAGTAATTAACTTTTATTAGATTAGTAATTAGATAGAATTAGTAAGTAGTTGTTCAGTGTCATAATAATTTAGTTCTTGGAGCCAGATAGTTATTTTCTTTTTGCATATAGTTTTGTTAAGGTTAAATATAGGGATAATTTTATTGATTTTATTGTATAAGAAACCTCCAATGTGACAAAAGAAACGTTTAGATAATTTGGTGGATAGAGTTATATGATAGCGGTCCACGGGGTTAAAACGCCTTTTATCTCGGGAGTGTGAGGGGTTGTATTTTAATAAAGCATGTTGTTTTAGTAAGGTACTTTGTATAAACAATTGCCGCACAGTTAAAATTTTCAACTCTTATATATGATAGCGATACGGCAGTGAAAAAGAGAACTTTAAGATGGCTCTCTGCGTTCTCTCCAATTGAAGCATTTTAGTTTTTGGAGCACCGCCCCAGGAGGTAATACCATATGTTAACAGAGATTGGGCCAAGGCGAAGTAGACGGATTTCTTTAGTTTCTCGTCAGCCACATCTCTCAGAGTTTTAAAAACATATATAAGTTTACGCAACCTGCTATTAAGGGTATTAATGTGTTCATGAAAACGTAGAGTGCTATCAATTATTACTCCTAGATATTTTACTTTTTCAGCTTGACATAGTTTGATGCAGGTATCCGCGTTATTAAGTGAGTTGGAACATGAGTGACTTACGATAGAGTATGGTGGTGATAATGTTGTTAATGTGTTATTTTTTAATCTAAATGCAACATAACATGTTTTATCTATGTTGAGTGTCAGCACATTACTTCGGAGCCAGTTAGAGACTATGTTGTAGCCCAGCTGGGCGTACGTATAGACATCTTGCCATGAACCTGCGTTAAATAGGAGGACGGTATCATCCGCATAACTTATTATCCGCCCTTTAGGAAGAGTGAGCATACTCATTTCATTAATATATATTAGAAATAAGGTTGGAGAGAGTTCACTGCCCTGAGGCGTACCATAGGTAATTGTGCGTTCAGTACTGATGAATTTATCCACCTGAACGCACTGAGTACGTCCACTCAAGTAGTCTTCAAAAAGTTGCAGTTGTATACCTCTAATTCCCAAACTCTCCATCTTACGTAAAAGTATGGGTACAGAAACCGTGTCGAAAGCTTTGGCGAGATCTAGAAATATGCCAAGAACCTTCTGTCCATTGTCCAAGTTTGTAACAATATAATTAGTAAGGTCATGAATCGCATCCGAGGTAGATTTACCTGACCTAAAACCATATTGTGAGGGCGAAAGAAAGTTATGTTTTTCCAAGTAGTTTACGAGCCTGTTGTTTATTATGCGTTCGAGTATTTTGGACAAGGCAGGCAGCACAGCTATAGGTCTATAATTATTGACATGGTCTCTGTCCCCACCCTTATAAATCGGGTGTATGATCGATTTTTTAAAAGCTTTAGGAAATTTTCCGGTTGTGAGAGCCAGATTGCAGATATATGTCAGGGGTGGGACAACTACATTAATATGCCTTTTAAGGAGATTAGAGGGTATTCCATCCCAACCCACAGCACAGTCATTACGGAGAGATAATATTAATCTTGCAACCTCGTCCTCATCCGTTGGTAACAATACCGTGGAGTGCGAGTTGATGTTATTGTTGTAGTTAAAAGCTTTTTTTATTGACTCTGTAAGTCCATCCGATATCTTTTCCGCGAGATTTTTACCTATATTAGCGAAAAATTCATTAACTGCATATTGCAACTGCATATATATTAACATATTGTATTTATGTAATCTAAGTATTCTTAAAGTATCTCATAAAATAAAAAGTTTAGTATATATATCAATAGGATTTAGCCTGCGAGATAATGAAATAATCTATTGTACGTACCACCTTGAGAGTTAATCAAGTTTTCTGCCGACTTCCAAAAAGGAGCCGGTACTCAATTCGACTGTATGTTTTTTTTTTCGTTTTTTTTTTTATGTGTGTTACCTCAGAACTTTTTTCTGGGTGTACCGATTTCGATGATTCTTTTTTTATTTGAAAGCTGGTACTTCTCGTGTGGTCCCATATGAATTTGATCAAGGTCAGACCAATAGTTTTTAAGTTATTCTTAAATAACTTATATTGAAGTCGGCTGTACAAAATTTTTAATTTTAAATTATTTTCGATAAAATCATTTTACGTATAGAATGAAGTAGATGTCGCTATTACAAAGTATTTGTTTACTCGTTTACTCCAAATAATATATTCTTTTAATTTATTACACTTAAATCTAAAAGACTCTACATGTCTAAACATAAGGATTGTGACACTTATTTGCTATAAAATGAAACTATTATATTTTATACTACACTTGTAGTTGAAAATTATCATGTTTTAAAAGACTTTGAAGGTCGGGGTGTATTTTGTGTTGGTTGTTTCAGTACTGGTTATGGTTAGTGGTTATACCCCTACGCCAAAGGAAATTAGCCCATATCTATAAAGCGAGTATAGTTTTTCAGAATCGGTAAAAGAAACTTTCCTTCATACTTTCCTCAGTTTTAATTTACATACCAAATATAATATTCTATTAAATACACAATAAGATCTAAAATCGTTGATTTTGAAAACAGTGCTACACAAAAAAATATTAATAAAATACTACTTAGACTGGATATTGAAAGTGATGTGTTCTGTAATAAATCGTATGTTACTACTTACTACTAATAAGGATTAATATTAATAATGTAAGGCGTAAGCGTATCACCTTTTCGTTGTAAAGTAGTTGTAATATCTGCTTTTTACCCATAAAGCAATTATACAAAGAGGAGGTGTTGTAATTATATTTCACTATGTAACAATGCCTGTCATTTTGCGGTGTGAGGGGATGTTTAGCTCCACCCACTTTACTATCTACATCTACCGATAAATAGTAAAACTACTCGAATCGTTTCATATCGATGTTGCAATGTAGTTTAGCTATCTTGACGATAGATGGCGACCTGTTCACAAAATGATTATAAAAACTATAAAAATAATATTTTGGCGATTAAAAATTCTTTAGGACTGAATACAAAACAAATTTCAGCACCTTCGTATGATTATTTTACCAATACTGAGCTCTACGTACCTTTATATTTTTAGTTCACATGACACAAAGTGTCGCCATTTAGTATCGAATATATTTAATTATATTTGAAAGCCGACGCAAGGAGATTTTTCTAGAACTATTTTAATAAATTAGTAGTAAAATTACTTACAAATGAAATGTGATGTCATCCATAGCATCAGAGCGTCTATCTGAGTAGTTTTTACACGATAAAACACAACACTTCATCCTTTTCTTCTTAATACTACGAAAATACACCGATTTGCGATTTTCAACACATAAGCACACAGAACGAATGCAGACAGTATACTAACTAAAGCCACGCCCACTATGATGACGTCAGGACCTACTTAGAATCACAGTGCACAATTGCTTATGCCGTCTCCTCTTTGTATTTGCTTCATGTTTTTACCTACATACTTTTTTTACCTATCGCACTCACGGTTTGTTCGGTATCCGAATCAATGTATATATTTAGATATTTTATGTTTAATTTCGAGTAGAGATTAGATATTCTGCGATGACTCATATCAACACGGTATCGTAAAGTCGTAATATCTAATACATAGTTAGTTTGTCGTCCGATATATAATATTGAATATTTTACTGATATATAGATATTGTATCTATATACGATTTGTATCGCCCACTCCTAGTTTAAAGTGGCTTTTGATATGAAAAAGTGGTGCAATTTTGTGTATCAAATGTCTCCGCATGTGAAATCTCAGTGGAAACGATGAAACAGGTGCTCCCATGGTGATGTATGTCTCAACCAAAGAGTATAGTAACTGTCCTATACAGGAACATAAGGTCTCAACATAAGGTGTCTGTCTGTTTAGGAGCCTTGAGATACTATTGCCAACTCTCTGCTGGTTTAAGTTACCGTCAAAATCTCCCAAAAACTACGCATTGTGATGCATCAACATATTATTCGTATATCATCAGATCAGATGCTTCTGATTCCCAAGTCACAAAAACAAAACTTTTAGCGTTGTTGGAAATAATATATTTTGTAATGCTTTTGAAGCGCCAATAGACGCCCGCGCATAAGATGCATGGTTCAAAATGCCAGGATAGTATAAATTCCATAGTATTTGATACTACAACGCTCGATGCCCGATTCATGCTTGATGGCCGACGACATTGCACCAAGGTCTTAAGTAGCGTGGTTCATCGCCTACAGCGTTAGTCGTAGAGAAGAGTAACTCGTAATTAAGTAATAGCTCCGCGGGTCAATTGATCTGCGAGATTAAGTTGCACTTGCCGCGGTCAGTCCATGAATAAGTGATCATTTTCTTGACATACCGAGATTGAGAGAATAGAGAGTGCATCTGTATCTTCAGAAACTTGATGCACTTTACTCTGTTAAGATTATTATGTTTTTAAAATTCATGCAGCTAAAATGATAATAAATTTATTATTACTTTATACTTTTCAGGTACAGATGAAAGAATAGAAACATGAATCATGTTGAAGCCTCATATACATATTGGCCTTTAAATAGAGCAATCTTATTTAACTTTATACGTGGTAGAGCCATGCTGCAGCTATATTTTAAATTTTAATTATATTTTTTAATTGTAAAAGTATTAAGAGATCGTTTGAAGATGTAAGAGATTTATGTGAGAAAGCTGATTGTGTAATTCTACAAGAGACCTGGTTACTGCCATGGGACATTCCGATTTTAGGGAAAATACACAAAGAATTTTTGTTACACGGGAAATTCGGCTATAGATGTAGGCGCTGAAATACTTCGAGGAAGGCCATATGGAGGAGTTGCTATTTTTTGGCGAAAAAGTGTCTTTCAGAGTGTATCGGTAATTAAGTGTATTAGTTCACGGATTACGGCAGTGAAAAGGACTGTTGATTACAGATCTTTTCTTATTATCTGTGTCTATATGCCCACGGACAGTAATGAAAACCAGTTGAAAATGACACAGTGCCTAGGTGAAATAAATGCGATTGTTGAAATCTCTGAATTAGAAACTGTTTATATTCTAGGAGATTTAAATGCGCATCCAAATGAACGTTTTTGTAAGGAGATGGTGAATTTCTGTGTAGATCAAAACTGGACATGTGCTGACTTTGAGATAATAGGTATCGACTCAGGCTCGTATAGTATTGTGAGTGAAGGTCATGGATGTAGGCGATGGTTAGATCACTGTCTCGTCACTCAGTCAGCGTTAAAAACGATAGCAAATGTTAACATTGACTATGGTGTCTTTTGGTCGGATCACTATCCACTCATAGTAGAAATAAATGTAAAATGTATAAGGTCTAAAGAGCAGCTTAATGTAAATAACTTACATAGTAAAGTTATATGGGGGACGAGATAATTAGATCAAATTAAAGTATATACAGAGATCTGCAATAATAAATTAAGAGAAATTAATTTTCCTGACGAATTTTTAGAGTGTGGTGATAAATTTTGTAATAATTCATGTTATAAAATTTGTTTGGATAAGTTATATAATAGTTTTGTTAATATTCTAAGTGAGACAGCCGAACGAACAAGAGAGGATAAGAGTGGGCATAATAGTAAAAAGGAACATTATATAACTGAGTGAAATAAGCATGTCAGTAACGCACATAGGCAGGCTCGGCTAAAATTTCATATCTGGTTGCAATATAATCGACCTACTTATGGGTCTATATATGATGAAATGGTAGAAAGTAGAAGTATTTCTAAATCAAAATTACGTTGGTGTCAAAATAATAAAGATAGAATTAAAATGGATATCATAACTACAAATCATATAGAATATAATTTTGGGAAATTTTGAAAAGAAACTAATAAATTAAATGTAAAACCAGACCTACCTATGAGCGTTGACGGAGTGAATGATTCAGAGGCCATAGCCAATATGTTCAAAGAACATTTTAGTGTCGAGTCTCCTCTGAGTTCTTCACAACAGATGGTCTATGCTGAGCCGAATCTAATAGAAACACCAATTAGATTTTCCGCTAAACAGGTCAGAGAGATAATCGGAAGTATGTGTAGGGGTAAGTCTCCGGGACATGACGGTCTCAGCATAGAACATCTGCAGTATGCTGGTTATCACCTTCCTCGCGTCCTCTCCATGTTTTATTCACTGTGCATAAGTCATGCGTATCTACCCGGAGATTTGATTAAAACGATAGTTGTACCAATAGTGAAGAATAAGACTGGAGACATTTCAGATAAAAGCAATTACAGGCATATCTCTTTAGCAACAGTGACGGAAAAGGAGCTCGACAGGCTACTAAGCAATGAGTTAGAAAAAGTTCTTCGGATTCATGAAACACTGCCAATAGAAAGTGCAATATTAGGTTTAAAACATAACACAACAGGCCTTTGACCTGGTGTCGTATCATATTTTATGGAAAACTTGCCGAATGTAATTGCCTATATCCAATTTTTATTAAAAAAAAAAGAAATGTTATGTTCTGATTTGCTCTACGGTCCAAATTAAATGTATATATAGCAGAGACGTCTATGATAACTATATAGTTTGTGGGTGCTGCGTTATCGCTTTATATTATACCTCTATGGCTCTAAGTGGAGATGCTCTAAGTTTGAGGGAGTGCTACTGTACAACAAGCTGCCTAATGATGTGAAAGAATGTAGCACTATTGCATTATTCAAACACACCTGTTAAATTATTTATCCTAATTGTTAAATGTTTACTAATTACCTTTACTCGAATTGTATATTGTTCTTATATGATAAATAAATGTCTTTTTTTATTTATTTATTTCGACCAACAAGGATCATAGGGTAATTATTACATTTTACATTCATTCAAGTTAATTCTAATACTAAAATTATAAATCACTAGCTGACTCGGCGAACTTCGTACCGCCTAACAGTCGATTCTTTAATTTTTTTTAATACTTATTCTGCTATTACGGACACCGGATCAGCTAGTAAGATAAAAAAAGAAAAAATAAAGTTGATAAGTCAACAATTACATTATGTCAAAAAATAAAAATTATAATTGTTTTGCCTTCCCGAAACCCCCCCCCCCCCCCTCCCCACTAACACATCAAACTTATAACAGTAAAAAACAACAACAACAAGTAACACCTTAAACATTAAACTTTATGGTATGGTATTAAAGTTCAAATAGACTTTTAAGTATTATCGCGAATCTTTTGTATGGGAATATATAGAAAAGTGTTGTTTTTATACTTTTTCAGGCAATTTTTTAAATTTTTTTCTCCGTAAGAACCATCTTCGTACTTCAAGGAATATTATAAAAAAAGAATTAGCGAAATCGGTTCAGCTGCTCTCGAGATTTGCGCTTAGCAACACATTCAGCGATTCATTTTTATATTATAGATTACTAAAATTAATATGTCAAACGCATAAGTATTTAAAATAATATTGAAAATATAATAATTATTTAATAATAATAAAATAATATAAATCGAAATCCACGTAACTCACAACAGACCCGACTTAATAATATATTAAAAAAAAACACAAACAAAACTTAAATTAATGACATAATAATATTAATTAATCCTTTTAATTATCCCTAATGTGTTAAAAATACACAGAAAAAGTCATAAAATCTATGTTATTAAAAGTAGGTAATAAATGAAATAAACATTAGTTCGTATACCTGGGTTGCCTGTCCGAGGCAACGAGTACATGGACATGAACATGCACCCAGTGCCTCAAAAAAGTACAATTGGGTTTCTCGTTAAGTATGTTGTTTATGCAGAGTCCATCAATAGAGCAGCCGACATATGCACTCCCAAATCTTTAACCTGAACAAAATTAGTTTCGTACATGAAAGTGAATAACTTTAAAAATTAACCGATTTTTCACCATGATAGTTCCAAAATAAATAATTATAATATTTTTTTATTTATCCAAAAAAATGTTAGCGGAAATAAGCTGAACCTGCCTGCCTTTTGTTGGATTTTAATATCATTATTACAGTCCTTCATAAGTCCACTGCTGAACATAGGCTTTTCCCAAAGAATGCCACAAAGCACGGTCCTGAGCCACCTGCATCCATCGACTTCTCTTACCAGTTCGTAACAATACGTACAATTTGCCGAATGGTGTGTATGTGGTCTATGATCCTAAATCCTTTTCGGAAACCAGCTTGTTCGGGAGGCTGGAAGTCGTCGAGTCTGCGTGCGAGACAATTCGTAATGACTCTCGAAAACAGCACGTAGATGCGGCTCAGAAGGGAAATCGGTCTGTAGTTTTTCAAGAGAGCGTTGTCGCCTTTCTTGAAGAACAAGACCACCGCACTACTGCTCTACGCCTCAGGAGGAGTGCTACCATGGAGAACTGAATTAAAGAGCTACAGAAGGACTTCAAGTACCTTTTTTCCACCCGCTTTCAGAAGTAATTACATCCTCACCTGGGGCCATGCCGTTTTTAAGGTGCTGGAGAGACATTCTAATCTCGTTCAGACTGACGTCCGGGATATCTTCGGATAAGACTCGCTCTTGGATCGTTACTCACAGTTGCGTGTGGCTCCAACGATGACGTGTACAGCTGCCCATAGAACCTCTCAACCTCATTCAAAATCTCATGTGTCCCGGAAACAATGCTACCACACTCGGTCTTCAGCTTTGACAGCTGGTTCTTTCTGGCAGACAGATTTTTTTAACTGCACCAAATTGTCATCATCTCTTTATGATTATCCACCCTCTGACATCCCTCGTCCAATAGACTTTAACTCCCTTCTAATCTTCATAAATACCTCTTTTGTATATAATTTAAGTGATTTTATTAACTCTAACAACATTAAACAATAATTTGTTTGTCATATAATTCGTATTGTTTTAACAACATTGTCTGTCTTTTGTTTTAGGTGATTCAGCAGACTATTTGACCAAAATCATTCACATAATATTCGTTGTTACCATTTCCTCTATTATTAATTTCTCTTTGTTAAGCAGAGTTTGGGTCTCAATTATACCTTTTCGCGTGTAACATGTCATTGGCAAATTCATCGTAACCGCCATAAAGGAAGAAGAAGAAGATCTCTGGCAAAGACTTTGGAGCCTTGGTTCCGTTCGAACGCTTCTTCAATACAAGCTGTATTGAAGTTGCGTAAGTCCCGTAAGATTTGTTGCTAAATATTTTAATATATAATTTAAATTTTAAAATTTTGTACAGCCGACTTCAATATAAGTTATTAAGAATAACTCAAAAACTATTAGTCTGACCTTGATCAAATTCATATGGGACCACTCGAGAAGTACCAGCTTTCAAATAAAAAAAAGAATCATCGAAATCAGTTCACCCAGTTAAAAGTTATGAGGTAACACACTTAAAAAAAACATACAGTCGAATTGAGTACCGTCTTCTTTTTGGAAGTCGGCAGAAAATGTATAAAATCCCAATACTCTGGAAAGGTAAGTTACCCATAAAATTAAACAATTTTCCCCAATAAATAGATCAGAAAGTTGTGTTTTCTAGTATTTATAACCACAAACTAAAAAGAAGCACTACAGTGCCTGTGCCATGGACGTCACATATAGTGTATTATCTATGATGTACGTACCTATTACCAGCTTATACTGAAAGTAAGATCGAATGATGTGCTTATGTGTTACTACCACTACTCCTTATATCCCATTTACACTCTCGCGCGAGCGACGAGGCGAGTCGCGAGGCGAGCCACGAGGCGCGAGTGTAAACGCTAGCTCGTGGCTCGCCTCGCAGCTCGCCTCGCCACTCGCGGCGCTCTCGTCGGAGGCGGTTTTTTGGACACGAGGCAAAGGGCCTCGCGAGGGACGCGAGCATGGTGTTTACACTCGCGTCTCGTTTCAGTTTGTTTACGGCGCCCTTCCATAATAACATTCGAATTGCTTTTGTTTTAAAATTACAATTTTATAAAATAATATTATTTAATCTTGCACAATAGGTACTAGCAATTTATATAAAATTATGAAACTGAAAAGGTTCTTTTTCGATGAATAATCAGCCGTCATATTTTTCATATTCTTCCTCAACGACGTATTTTTATTAATTTCCTTCTTTTTAAAATGGTCAGACATCGATACTTATTGAGGCAATAGTTGATGCCGCTATTATTTCGATGTCATTCATCGTTGCTGGCTCAACACAAACTGACCGCATCGCGAGAGTGTAAAGCGTTTATTACATTATTCAATTTTTAGAAAATCTAATTAGAAAGTTGGAAAATGTAATCGTAGTTAGAACATTAAGGATCCGATTAGGTTAAAGTTGGAGGTCCCGACCGCTCTACTTTCTAAATTGTCTTCTATTTAGTACAGTGTAATCGCAAGGTTACGATTTAGAACGACCAGTCGGCGCCTGCGCTTTGATCATAGAGTACATTGTATATACACGAAATTTGATCTAAGCGGATGTCTTGACTGCGCGTGCTACATTTGTTTGTTATGGCGAGTGAAGCGACAGAATTGAGCAGTCGTTCGTGTGGCATAGATATGGGCAATGTGTATCACTTAAAAGAAAAGATTGATATGTATCTTTTGATCACTTGGATATGTATCACTCTTTTATATCTTTATATCCTTATGTATCAGTAGATCAAGCTCGCTTTCACGACACGCATTGCATTACGTTGCGTTGCTCACTCAGCGTGGCTCGCTTCGCTCAACTCAATCCTATCAGTAAGAGTGATAGATAAGTACCTATAGAGCTGTTTGCATTTTGCTTAGTCGTAACATTGTGTATCTTTCTGATATATTTGTCTGTTGTTTTTTTCTAGGTATCTATTTGTTATGATTAAAAAATTAAAGTTTTTCTATTTCTCAGACATGCAGGTTTCCTCACGATGTTTTCCTTCATCGCCGAGCACGTGGTAAATCAGCACTTAAAATTGCAATTAACAATTTCATTGGTGCCGGCGGGGATCGAACCCGGGTTGCTTGCGTACTGTAAAACTTACAGCGAGCGCTGTTATTGTTATGATTGATAAATATTAATGGGCACTTATTCGAGAAATTAACTTAAATTTTTAGTTTAAAATAATAATTAAATTAATGATTAACGTAAATAACGTAGGTAGGGTAGGTATTGTTTGTATTAATTTGTAGAAAATATATATTATATAGTTTCGGCTTCTTGAAAACATGCCTGCTGCGTTGGCTGTCTTTTAGCTACGAGGGGTACTGTGGGGAAGGTTACCACAATTTCCAGCGGGTACATTTAGCATGTTCGCACAATAAAAGCATTTTGCTTTTTTTTTTGTTCTACTTCCTCAAAATGATTCCACACTGCGCTTTGTTTTCGTGAACCCATTTTTTTTTAATTAATAAAATACTAACTGCACAAAAAGACTATTTACACTTAAAATAAATGAAAAATTCACTAACTGTACGTACAGAACAAAAACACTTTAAACTATTTACACTGAATGTCTTATTTACCTACATTTAAATTAAATAGTCACTAAGTGTAGGTACAAAACAACTTCAAATATTTTTCTATTCGATGCAATTAACGCAAACAATATTACTCTCGTTCCCAAACCGAGATTAAGGTTGAACTAATGAAGCGAACAGATATATTTGTTTAATTTTGTAAATCACAAATCTTTGTTCTACTTTTTTTATGGATATAAACGACTATTAATTTCGATTATAAAACTTTTTTAAAAACTATGGTTTTATAACTGAAATTAGTTTGCATTGTTTACTAAAAAATTTATAGGCAAAGTACAAATAGGTACAGTTCAAACCAGTATAATACGTAAATGTTAACGTACCGCTTAATGACTTTAAGCCCTATGCACCAGTCATAGAGTTATCAATTTACCTTTTTGTGCTAGCGTATTACAGTTTATAATGGTCAAACAACTCACTCTCTCTGTCTTGCCAAAGTGCGACAGAACATTCTAAATAGTGACCTGCGAAAGAAAAGTCTGTACTATGGACTTTCCGAAATCTTCCTGGAACGACCGGCCGTGCCGGCCGAGGCATAATAAAAAGCAGTGTGCGCAATGTGCGACACAGATGTTAGAAAAAGTTAAAAGATGTCTTGAGTGGATATGTTGTAAAGATATACTGATACAGTGATACATTCGGATGCGGATGGATATAAAGAGTGATTGATGGAAACGGATTGATTCATATCTTTTGTATCTATCTCTCCTGAGTTACCCATCTCTAGCTGTGGCAGCATGCCCACAGAAAAAGAGGTGTTATTACAAATTATATATTCGTATATGGAAATATATTTGTATAATAAAAATGATAAAAACTATTTAAACAAAGCAATGCGTGGAGAGGGCTTCAAGGTGTTGTTAAATATTTACAAATACAATAACAAGTATTTTTTAACCCAGCATTTTCTCTTTTTTCATTTTTAATATCCATTGTTCCCGCCACGGCTAAGACAAGTCCTATTTTCTGCTGTTTTGATAAATACAGCGCCATCGATCAAACGTGCAACCACGTCGATACTTCTTTTACGAATGTGCTTCGTCACGATTTAGAATTCAATTAAGTGTAATGTGATCACTAGCTTCCAACTTAGGTTCCTTATTAGATTTTCTAAAATTTGAATAATGTAATAACCGCTTAAACAGGCACTCGTTACCTCACAACAACACGCGAGCAGCGAGGCGAGGTACGAAGCGAGCCGCGAGGCGAGAGTCTAAACGAGGTATTAGATTTTAAAAAGAAAATATGGTTCCTATAAATTATAACAGAGGGCGCCTGTTGTTGAAGTTGAAGTCTCAGAGGAATATGTTCCTGTACGGGAAAGTTGTAAATAGTTTTTGATAAAATTTCAACAAAACGAATTCTAAAAACGTAAGATAAATAATTTGTGACATAACTTATATAATGTGAGTGCGAAAAGTGATGGGAAACCATAAACTGTGTGCCTTATAAAACAAAAAGCTATCATCACATACTATACCCCAACGCCATTTTGAGGCGAAATTTTGTATTGTAAGTGCCAAGTATTTTACAATATTTTCGATTTTCATTATATTTGGGGCTTGTTAATGATAATTTCCAAAAAAAGTGAATGTGAAAGTTATTCATGCATGTACTTATCTATGTTAGAGTACATATGTGACGGTTAACAAGAGTGAGGAGGCATATAGGTGGGTTGCTGCGACGTCTAATCTAGAGCATTTAATTAGATTATAACACAGATGTATATCAATTGTCAGTATTAAACTGTCTGTTAGTTTAATTCTTGACATGTTCATAAAGTGCTATGGGCTGGATATAATGATTGTTAAAAATATGGCGTGGTCAATGTTATCGGTGGCGTTTCCGACTGTTGCAGATAGCGAGTAGCGCGGAGAATGGCCTGGGACGGCGGGAGCGTTCTAATTAACTGACGGACGCCACCGGCTTACAGCTGGCGCAAGCAGTATGTACCTTTTCTGCCTCTTTAAACAATCTAAAACAAAAAAATGTCAAACAACCATAGGTATTATGGGATTGAGATCAAACCTATCTTGTATTGACAGTAGATACCTGCATATAACACAATAAAAATACTAAGCATCACAACATATGTATAATGCATTTCTATATACTATTGGTCATAGGTCTAGATAGATGTACCAGCTGGCTATTATATTCATTGGAAGACTTGTATTGGTGGATACAGATCTGATACCTACACACTTGTAATGATGCTCAACATCACTAGCCCTTAAAAATTTCACTGTGTAGTTGCAGTGTAAGAATATCCACTACCACATGTTGTTTCATAGTTGTTATGAGAGACAAATAAACCACGAGATAGCAGTGTTTTCCAAAAACAATTAGAAAATAAAATAAACTGCAGTTGCTAACCCACTTGCCAAGCTTGGCAACCATGGTAAATATGGTGAATATCCACCTTGAGTTAATCTATGGCAAGGCCTATGTTGTGTTCAGCAATGGACTTTGACAGGTTTTTTTTAATAGGATAAGGGTGACAAACGAGCACACAGTTCACCTGATGGTAAGATGTTGCTGCGGCCCATAGACATCTACATCTATCCTCTATTACAAATCAAATTGCAGATGCGTTGTCATCCGTGAGAACTAAGATGGAATACATTATTTCCAGTAAAAAGGGTCTCCAGTTCTCCACACTCACCATACGAAACACAGCAGTGTTAAGCTGCTATTTTACGCTGGTATTTTGTGAGAGTGTGATCCTTCCTCGGTCGAGCCGACCTATTCGTGGTACAACTATACTACTAACTATAGCTGCAGCATGGCTCTACCACGTAAATAAAATTATTTATTAAAAGACATGTTTGCTCAAAAGTGATTTAACCAGACAGTAACCATTAGTGTTCAATTGATAAACTTTGCTTTCAAGTATTGTTGTTCATTCGGATCATTCTTAAAATCAAAGTTTTTACTATGAGTGATTAAACCAAAAATGCACAGTACATTCCTTTGTTGTATCCTCTCCAAATGCAACATTGATTTTGTGTCCTGTCTCTGCTATATAAAAGATTTATAATGTACCATGCAGCCATTATCTTTAAAGCCTATCATAATTCCACTGCTGAACACAAGCCTCCTCCATAGATTGCCTCAGGGGATATTTGCCATAGTGGATACAATAGTTGGCAACTAATTTTTTTTTTTATATGGCTGTTACGAGGAAGATGCTGCTTCCCATCTCCTTGTTCAGTTTGCCTCTGTAGCCTCTTAGACACCCAAGGGATGATCTAGGATAGAGGATATTCTTACACTGCTGCTACATGACCATGTTTGACCATAACCATGTAGTGCAGGCATGTATATGTCGGTATGTTAAGTTTTCTGAAGCTGCTTTGTGGAAACTATTTTATTGTTTTTAATTATTTGAAGTCTGCTTTTAACTGTTTACATTTATGCAAACAAAACATAAAATGGGTTGTTTATAAGTACAATTAAGTAAGTATTTATTTATTTAAAAAAAATAACAATAATGTATGTAATATTACATGTTCCTATTTTTGCTGATAGTTTTGTTACACATTTTATGACACACATGTCGCTTTGCCTATAAAAGAAGAAACTAATAAAATTAGCTTTTCTGTATGAACAGACGATAGTCTCATTCAGATTTAACAAATCATTTAAATAAGAACTATGTGTTGTCAAAAGATTTTCACTATTATTATTAATAATTGAAACAATACAAAATGCCTTTTTGGGTACATAGCCAAATATTAACATAACATATTTATTGTATTGTATTGTAGCCTTTTGTGAATACTAATATTATATAATGCACTTACAATTCATCAAAAAGATGTATATCAGGTTTTGCAGAAGTACAAGTAACAAGTAGTACTTAACATGCTCATAGCCTGTAGTTATACTGGCTCTTAAAAGTTAAAGTTGCAGCCTATATACGTCCGATTGCTGGGCACAGGCCTTCTCTCATTTCTGAGAGGGTTTTAGAGCAAGGAAGTGTCCACCGTGCTGCCCCAATACATGTTGGTGAACTTCACATCTTTGAAATATTTTTTTTTCTTATTTCTCAGACATGCCGGTCTCCTCACGATTTTTTCCTACATCGCCGAGCATGTGGCAAATCAGGACTTGAAATTGCAATTAACAATTTTATTGGTGCTGGCGAGGATCGAACCCGAGTTGCTCGTATAATGTGAAATTTACAGCGAGCGCTAATCATCTGAGCTACCACGGCTCTTATACCAACCTTAATCTCTCCTAAGCATAAAAGGAGCCAAAAAATCTAATAAATTTTGCTCATATTTACTTTATGCTCTGTAAGATATGCTAGATAAATAAGCCATAAGGCTCAGTAGCACGGTGGCCTACAAATTATTGTTCCATTTCTGCATGTTTGTCCATGTGCATTTTTTGTACTTCATTCATCATCCTTACAACCCATCACAAGTCTACACCTGAATATATGCATCCCCTAAGCAATGCCACCAATTTATTTTATTAGTACATGTATTTTAATAGAAGGTTTGAGGTAAAGAGGTTTGTTATGGGAGTTATATTGGGAATGTTTGGTGATGATTGTGTTAATGAGCAAAGATGGACCATAATAGATTTCATAATTGTGGATGGAAGAATGAGGAGCACAGTGGTACATACAAGGGTTTACTGGAGCTCCCACATAACAGATCATTACTTACAAGTCAGGTCATATGCTAGTTAAATATGGTGTATTTCAAGTTCATGACAATGGTCTGTGTCTTGTTACAGCATATAAGAAAATTTTTGGAAATCCAAAAGTGAAAAAAATAAATTGTATTCCTGACTTTTAAAATATATTATTTATGTGTTTTAAATTTAGCGCTCTATTATTTTGACAAGTAGTGTCACCTACAGGGAAGAAATTAATAATGTTTGCCAAAATGAATCAATTACACAAAGTATAAAATCAATATAGGCTGTATGGTAAATTTGTCCTTTGTCTATCAAGGGTTAAAAACAATATGAAAGCGCCTATAAATTTTTAATAGCAATAAAAGTTATAAAAGTTGAAAATCATTTTATTAACAAACAGAGCATTTATTTTTGTGGATAACAGTTTTGGTTGTGTAATTAGCTAATCTATTCTCTATATCTATTTATATAAGATTTTAATTGTAATTTTTACTATACGACTGTTTGTTGTCCTTAATTTGTATTAAGGACAACAAACAGTTGTATAATTACATCAACTGGTTCCCTATTTTATATCAGTAGCCTAGTACACTTATTTTCAAATTGAAATACTGGAAATGAGGTATTCCATCTTAGTCCTCAGGGATGACAATGCATCTGCATTTTGATTCTTAATTGAGGATAAATGTAAATGTCTATGGGGCCACAGGATCTGCTTACTATTGGGTAAGCAGATCCACAGCAGGCCACAGGGCCTCATAGACGGTGTTTGTTTGCCACTAATTAAAAGTGTTGTGGTGGTGTAAGTATATCCACTACTGTTGTAACCACAGTTGTGAGACGCAACAGTGGGGAAATGAAACAATAGATAGGTAGTAGCTTCTTTCTGATAACAACCTAAAATATGATTCAAATTGAAAGTAAGCGTACTAGGCTACTGATATAAAATAGGGAACCAGTTGATGTAATTCTGAAGCTAATAAAAAACCCAGTCTCTATACGTAAATTTTTCCAAGAGTTATCATGACTACATACAAAATCATCATCCATATATCCAGCTAAAAAAAATTAACCATTTTTTTCTTCAAAGTAGTACAAAGGAAGGTTACTAGATGAAGGTTTGAAAGATTGTGTCTGAAACATTCAAAACTTGGAAAAGTTTAGAGAGGTTTGGTGGATTCAGCAACCGAGAGTTTTAAAGAGATGAAAGCAGTACTTTGAAACGTCTTTAAGTGTAATCACTAGTTGTTATTGAAAAATAAACTCAAAGAAAAAGTAGAGGGTAGTAAGATAAGTGTAGATAAAAATAATGAAAGCAGGTAAAAGCAGCTAGGGTATAATAGAGTATTAATAGATATGCTGAGGGCTGGAGAGGAATGGTGAAATGGATCACCATTAAAAATCTCAAACATTCTGTCCTTTTTATCCTTTAAATTCAAAATGTGTGGTAATGCATTATTTGAACTGATTTTACTGAAATAAAGAAAAACATTTATTGCAACACGCAAACATCATTAATTACTTAAATTTTAACATTTGTAGACACATCAATTGAAAATAGTATAACAAAATAAAATAAAGAGTAATAATAATAAAGAAAACAACAATTTGATGGATATATAATTATACCTTCTCTAATCTATACTTGAAGATTAAACTTACCTACTTTATGTGCTTACTACTGTGAGACTGGCTCAAAGTCATTATAGTCCCCCTGTATAAGGGAAAAGGGTTAAAGCAGAATTGATAAAACTACCATGGAATCAGCCTGCTTAGCATTGCCAGAAAAATGTATGCTAAGGTGTTGATTGAAAGAGTTATATTTTTTTACTTTGGGTAAGTTAGCCCGTAAATGCCTCTTGTACACCGACAATAAATTCATATTTGCATCGTCGATGGGCGAGATGCAAATGATTGCTATAATTATCATATCTTTATAAGAGAGCAATCCCCCTTTGTAAAAAAGTAAAAGAGTTAGTTGAGCAAGTGTATGAGTTTGTGTAGAAGTGTTGTGTAGGAATGATTGATGTGAGAAGGATATAGAACAATGAGTGAATCCAGGACACAGTAAATGGGGCTCTTTACCCTATTGTGAAAAATCAGTATGAGTCAAAAAGGCCTAGTCCCTAACTAACTTGATTGTATGGTACTCAATGCATACAATACATAGGCATACGAGTGTAGAAATGTGTTCATTAAGAAGTATGTTAAGACTGATTCTGAATGCTAGTAAGAAATTGTGAGATAAGAAAAAAGTGTCATTTGCAAGATGTTATGACCCGGATTAATATAGGAATGCTTTGGTGGTTTAGACACATAGAAAGAACGAATTAGGTAAGAGTGATAAAGCAAATGAATGCTGCAGAAGTTAGTGGCAGAGTTGGCAAGGAGCAGCCTATACGGAAGTTTGTCAATCAAATTGTCAATTTGGCAAGATTCGCTAACTTAAGAGTACCCTTAATACGCATGTATGTGTAGATATATAGATGTGAAATAAAGCAAGAAAAGTGTGTTAAATAGAAGTCTCTGCATACCCCTCTGTATGACAAGTGTTTACTTATTGGTGTTTATTTTATATATTATGTAAAATGTAAAACTACTTCATGATACAGAAGAAATTCCTAGTTTAATTTTTTTTTGTTGTGGAGTAATTAGGCCAGAAAAACAATTCAATTATAGGTAGATATATATTTGCAGACAAGAATGCCGCGTCCTGGCAGCCTCAAGGACCCAGACATCGCGGAGTTATTTAGTAAACATGATCCTGAAAAGATCTTCGAGGACTTGCGTGAGATCGGCCATGGATCTTTCGGCGCGGTCTACTACGCTCGCTGCAATCTCACGAAGGAGATTGTGGCTATCAAGAAGATGTCATACTTGGGGAAACAGAGCGAGGAGAAATGGCAGGATATTTTAAAGGAGATAAAGTAAGAACATATTCAATATACTTCTTGATCATACAGAATAAAGGCTTACTTATAATATTTGTAAGTGTCGAAATTGTTTGTCATGTAAATGCATAGAGCTACACGGGCCACCGGCAGAACAGAGGCGAGTAGCCCTTGTGTTTTTCTGATATAAAAATATTTGTCATTTTTTGGGAGATCTGCATACACAAAAACAATCGTCTGTTACTATTCACACACACATAGATACATTATAACAGTATTGCTCAGTGATAGTGATAACTCGGATACAATATATTATAATTTTTAAGTTTAAATATAAGTTAATGCAATAATGTCATAAAAAATTACTTATATAGGAAAGGTAATGCCATCTTTTTGTAAATTTATTTATAGGTGGTAGAGCCATGTTGCAGCTAAATTATGGTTGTAGCATGGCTTTGGTTTGACCAAGGTAGTACTCACAGAACACCAGCGTAAAATAGCAGCTCAATGCTTGCTGTGTTTCCTATGGTGAATTTAGAGAACCGGAGGCTCTTTAACTGGAAATGAGGCATTTTATCATAGTCGTCAGGGGTGACAATGCATCTTCGATTTTATCGAGGCTTAACGTAGATGTCTATAGGCCACTGTATCCACTTACCATCAGGTGGACTGTATGCTCATTTGTCACCATTATTCTATAACAAAAAATTGAGATAACAGATCTTTTTTAGCAGCAAAAGACTAAACTTATTTGTAGGAGAATGATTTAGTTGTGCAACTAGATTTAGTCTTGTGATCAGTGCAGCTGCAACTATTTTTACTGTACAAATAGAACCATGTATTCAATGGTATGTATACCATGTAGAATACATGGCTCTATGTATTCTTCATGATTTTAATTATTAGATCCATGTAATAAAATAAAGTGTCTACCCTAGTTAGGAAAGCAACTCCCCATCTTGTTCAATTGTGTGCATTTTCCCATCAACACTAATCAAATCACCACACAAGGAAAGACACACAATCAAATGTACCAGTGGTGGTTTGTTTTAAAAGTTTGCGAAATAATTAAATTACAATTAGAACATAATATAATGTATGATTATGATGTTATTTTGCTAGATTTGTTAAAATTGCACATACAAATAATCTGGATTACATTAAATCTCCAAGTAATTTGGTTTCTCTTGTTCAGCGAGTAGTCTTGTAAAATTCAACAAAGATATGATTGGCATTTATTCCTTAATCTGCATATATTTCTTATTTTTACCAGTTATCAGGAGCTTACTCATCATCTCCACTCGTCACCTCCAAATTTATAAGTACTATATACGAGTTTAGAACAGGAATGCATTGTGAAAACTACAAAACAAAACTTATCAGAATAATAGAGCTGAAAAATTTGCTGTGCTACTCCAGTGCCAATTGGTAGATTCCACATGTGTTTAAAATATTTATCAGATTTATTTTTCTTGCACTGCCATGCATGTGACTTAGATATTGTGCTTAACATGGCTTTTGTACATGGTAGAACTAAGCTGCTGCTAAAATATAGTTGTAGCACGAATGGGCCGGCTTAACCGGGGTTAGGACCACTCTCACAGAACACCAGCATAAAATAGAAGCTTATTGCTGCTGTGTTTCGTATGGTGAGTGTAGAGAACCAGAGACCCTTTTTACTGGAAATGAGGTATTCCATCTTAGTTCTCAGGTATGACAATGCATCTGCATTTTGATTCTTAATTGAGGATAAATGTAAATGTCTATGGGGCCACAGGATCTGCTTACTATTGGGTAAGCAGATCCACAGCAGGCCACAGGGCTTCATTGACGGTGTTTGTTTGCCACTAATTAAAAGTGTAGTGGCGGTGTAAGTATATTCACTACTGTTGTAACTACAGTTGTAAGACGCAACAGAGGGAAATGAAACAATAGATAGGTAGTAGCTTCTTTCTGATAACAACCCAAAATATTAAAAAGTGTAGTTGCCAACCCGCCTGCCAAGAGTGGCAACTATTTCAAAAATTCCCCACTATGAGACAAGCTATGGGCGAGGTCTATGTTCAGCAGTGTACTTTTATAGGCTGTAATTGATGGATAAAAATGGTTATGATGGTTACTAGTTTTATAATTGTCTTCGTAAATGTGCACTTACTCAATTCTTTATATGTTTAATAAAAATAATACCATTTTAGTTTATAACTTGTAAAAGAGTTGATGTTTTATGTGGACCATGAATGTAGTATGTGCATTAAGATGACATAAAGATTGTAATAATGTTCTTTGTGGGAATAATTCCTATTTAAAAAATTCTTTAATTTTAGGTTTCTGAAGCAGTTAGAACATCCAAATACAATAGAGTACAAGGGCTGTTATAAACGTGAGCATACGGCATGGCTTGTTATGGAGTACTGTGTTGGTTCTGCTTCTGATATTATTGAGGTAAAATATTTTTGATAATTATTAAAAGTTAAATATCTCATATTTTAATACCACTATTGTTTGATTATGATTGAAGGACGTGTCTGTGTGTGCTTTATTATAATTCAAACATAATTAATTAGAAAATAAAATAATAATCACATATATTTTTGATTCTACTACATTTAGGGGGGACATTAAATGTGTACATTGAAGAGCTTCCATAATGAAACCATGTAAAAGTTATTATAAAATAAAAAGTCTTATTATTTTTTGATCATGTTGAATACACATTTTTTAAAATAATTGTTATTTTTATATTATGAAAAAAAAAACGAACAGTTCAATCTCTTGCAGCCGCCTGGCCTGTGGACGCCGAAACCTGGTTTTGGTTTTTTTTTTAATAAATTCTCCCTGCTTTAGTACTTCATATTTTTAATTCGGGAAGAAAACTTGGCAGAAAAAATTATCATTTAACTTTAGAATATACTCTTAATACCCTGTATGATTCATAACCAATTAGTTAAAACATTTTTAATTTGTATACACAGACTGACAGACACACGGACAGACCTTCCGAACAGACTTATGAATAACTTAATTTTTGCTTAGTTATTGCTGCAGTCATTTTGAGCACATTACGCCCAATTGGCGAAATAAAACTGCTACTGCTGTGAATAGAATGTAGGAAATATGGTGAATGAGTGTGCTCTAATGAACTTTCCATACAATATTAAATGTATAATATATTATTTATATTGTGTTAGTGAAGCCAAATAATAAGCTATATTAAATAAAATTTAGAATAATAGATAATAGAAGCTATATTAAGCCCAATTTCGGTTACATATTAAAATAAAACATAAACACTCACGCCTGTCACTCAGAGGGGTAGGCAGAGACTACGGACTTCCATTTGGCGCGATTATTACTTGACCTTATTATGTAAAATCTCATTATTCCATGAAGAATCCAGGCGAAAGTGGGGCAGTTTGCTAGTTTTAAATGAATTAACTGGCAGAATTAATGCGTTACGTTTGTAATGTAATGCAATAGGCCTAATAATTCCAAATAAACTTTTAATTTTTGTGAAGTAAAAAATATTTTTTTTAATAATTACGTCATTATTTAAAAAAAATGCTATGATAAAATTTTTTAGGTGTGCAATTTTATACATAAAAGATCCTTACCTCCTCTTGAAGTTAAATCATGTCATCTTTTAAAGTTGCATCAATATTCTATAATTGTTTTTTACTTCAACACCATCTGTAAAATGGTTGTAAAAGATAAGGATCTTTTTTATGTAAAATTAACAGATCTTAAAACTTTATTTTAAACATTGTCCCATTACATGCATAGTTTTCGAGATAATAAAAAAAAACTTTTGTGAATTTAAAGTGATTTTTCGACTTGTCTAAAACCACTAATATAAATCTGCAGTTATTTGTTAAGTTGAACGAGGTCGCTGCTAAATGTTTGTATTTAATAACTCTAGATGTGTATTAGAATTTCAAATAGTCTATATTTTGATTACTCAATGATAGGTCGATTAGATTTTAGCAAAGGTGTATTGTCATAACATCAACCTAAATTGTAATTTGCACATGAGATCACTGATTTCTGAGAAAATATCTGATTTATATGAATACTTTGTGGCTTCCCAAAAGGAACTCTTGAGTCATCCTATTTTTATACATCATCAGTAAACCATTAGCGGAATTTTGTTTTGAATTATATGAATATGATCATTTCCTGATTTATTGATGAATTATATATTACTGCTTATCTATCATAAATAGATTATTTTAAAATGTGTAACACAATATTTTTTAGTCTTTTATATTTATGTTTTCTTTTATATAATTATCTTTCATTGTTTAACACATAACTTTTTACTCTTGACTGACACAATTAAAAGATATTGATAATACAACACTTTTCTGACATTGTAATGTTATAGAAGAGGTGTAAATATTAATGAATGAAATTAATCTCGAACAAACTGTCGCATCATTTAGGCACAGATTTCAATAAAATAATTCTGACAGAAATTTTAGGTAGTAAAAATATTATTTGTGCCTTTATTGTGAAAGTGTTTTATATACATAAATTGCACTTACATTATAAAACATCCTGAAACATTGATTTTAAGTGGTACACACTTGGTTCCGTGATTCGGACCCACTGCTAAGAATGTGTCAGCTAACAAGCAGTACATAAAACGTTTGCCCCATACAGAACAGAGTAGGCTTTTAATCAGCGATTATTAAACTTGTTCTCTGTTAAAATTTGACGTTATTGCCTAACCTTATGAAACTACGTATAAATTACATGACATTAGTGATTCTGCAATATTTTGTTTTCATTAATTAGTATATTGATCAGCAAAGTGATAAAGCTGTTTTGATTGTAGTTTCTTTTTATAAAATAATATGTGTTTCATTATATGATTTATAACATTATAGTGGATCAAGATATAAAGAATGGGTGAACAATGACCGTGAGAAAGCAATGCTGTATAAAGCTATTCCATTGAAGAGTGTATTTAAAAGAAATTAGCACATTGTCATAGATCTTCCCACGCAAGTGAAAGTCAATGAGCCACTAATAATAATTATATCGTTGATTTCACTGCCTTGCAACAAGACCACATAGTATATTTGCTATTTACTGGGAGTTTCTTAGTTTTATTTTTAAAATGTAATCTAGAATGTTTCCTGTTACAGGGAAATGTATTCACAATGTTGTAATTCAATGTTATCTCTAACTTTTAAACCTAGTTTTATTTTACTTGTCCCATGAAACAACAAAGCTTACAGTGTGTTTTTGAAATTAATGTTTTACTTATTACTCACGATATTATAATACACCTTCTTCACGATTTTAAGACAAATAATTACAAACAGAAAACTAAAGATTCATAGAAATTTGTTTCCTTCAGTTAATATGCTTTTAATCTATTAATTTCTGAGCTCGGGATATGGAGTTGTTGTTGGCTCAAATATCTAGTAGATTGAAAGTCATGTTAGTAAAATATTAGCTTAGGAATTTTCATGCTATATACTGTATGTAAACACATCCACTGCTAAAATCATAACTTCTCTTGCTTATAAGCCAATAAATGTCAAATTTAATTTAATAAAATGTATGGATTGAAAACTAAAGTACTTAAAATGCTGTTTATGTAACACCAACAATAAAAGATATCTATTATTTATTCAATTTTAGTTTTTTAAATTATATACGGAAACTTTTCTTTGTCTTTGATTACAAGGATGAAGATATATTTTTGGTAAGTTTCAGAACTGGTAAAATTAAAAATCAACCAGTGTTTTTTTTTTAAATCAATTTAATGTATATAATTGTGGTTTTAACTGTCACAGGTTCACAAACGGCCTTTGAGAGAAGAGGAAATAGCAGCGATCTGCGAAGGAGTTGTGTGCGGACTATCATATCTTCATAGTCTTGGGAGAATTCATCGTGACATCAAAGCTGGAAATATCTTGCTCACGGAGAATGGCACAGTCAAATTGGCAGACTTTGGCAGTGCAAGCATTAAGTGCCCAGCCAACAGTTTTGTTGGCACTCCGTATTGGATGGCGCCAGAGGTCATTTTGGCGATGGACGAAGGACAGTATGATGGGAAGGTTTGTATAGATGACAGTTGAGGAATTAAATGTTTCTATTTGATTGATCATTATTAGGAAATACTTCATCTTCCATCTTCTTATAATTGACTTAACCATCTCATTATAACAGGGGATATCATTTTATTTCTTTGTCTACTTATGACAATAATGCATGGGTAAAAAAAAATTGTACAGCACTGATTTTATCTTTTTAAAAAGTACATTGACTATCCATCCTTTTTTATTCATAGTAACCAGGTCTTTAATAAAAAATTTAAATATATTTCACCTATATTTGGTTTCAATGGCTTGTAAATTATTTACAAATATATTTCGACTTTCTACTTTTTTATAGAACAAGGGTGACAAACGAGCACATAGCTCACCTGATGGTAAGTACATGTTGTGTCCTATAGGCACTTACATCAATTCTCGATAAAAAATGCAGATGCGTTATCACCCTTGAGGACTAAGATTGAATGTCTTGTTGCAGTGAATAGGGTCTTCAGTTCTCTATTTGCACCATACGAAACAGCACCATGTAGCTGCTATTTTACGCTCGTATCTCACATAAAGTGCGTAGTCCCTCCCCGGTCGAACTGAACCAACCGTGCTGCAACCAAAATATAAACTGCACTGTGTCTCCACTACTTACACATATTGTTGTCTTTTCTACATTGGATTTCTACTCGTCTAATGGGCCTGGTAAATGTTAAAATTGCTAATAAAATTTAAATCCGGCTCGAAGAACCAATGGAAAATTAGTTAATATAAACGATCTAATAAGAAGCTGAATACTATTGCATGAAGAATTATAAAGTCTTTTTCCAATTATAATAAATATATTATGTAGTAACTTATCATAAGTGTCACATAATCTATATACGTCTTACTGCTGGGTATAGGCCTAGTTTTATTTCTGAGCGGGTTTTGCAGCAGGTGAGACTACGCCACGATTCCTCAATGCTTGCTAAACAGACTACATGACATCAAGGTCAATATTTTTATGTTCCATCCATGCAGGTGGCCTCACGATATTTTCGTTCATCACTGAATATGTGGTAAATCAGCATTGAACTGCATTCAAAATTGAAGGCATGATCCCAGCCCCTAAACTAACACAGTTCCTATTTCCTGTTTTATCTCTTTAATTTCAAAATATATAATCTTGATGTTATTGAAATATATATTTAAACTAGTTCTCCAGACTGAATTTGTTCTGCCCTCTCCGACGATCCTTTGTCCTATTAAATGCTTAAATCGTAATAAAAATTATTGAGGGTAGGGTATCCTGATAAAAATTATCCTATCGCTCAAGTTGGACCAAACTGCACACAATGTGCAAAATTTCACTGAAATCGGTTCAGTAGTTTCGGAGTTCATCGCGAACAAACAATGTGACACGTCATTTTTATAAATTATTTTTTTCATAATTTTTTAGGTGGATGTGTGGTCTCTTGGTATAACTTGCATCGAGTTGGCGGAACGTAAGCCCCCTTACTTTAATATGAATGCCATGTCAGCGCTTTATCATATAGCTCAGAATGATTCGCCAACACTACAAGTAAGTTATGTCTGCTTTTACTTTCTGTTATTATTATATTAATTTTATGGCAACTGGCAATTTAAACAAGATTAAAAGAAATAAACTTTATGACCGCCGAATTATCAAGTTAAGTTCGCTTCTTTTAATTTTATTTTCAGTCCTTAACAGTCCACTGCTGAATAAAGCATCTCCCATTGTAAGAAGGGTTTCACCACTCTTGATGTGTGTGTGGTTGGTCTTAGTTATGAATGTATGTCGACATGCACATGCACATTATATTAGCGTGCGTAAGCTGTCATAATGAAAGGGTTATTCCATATTGCACTAATAATAAAGTATATATTTAACTTATTTTACCTTAGGGTCGATAAGTGGAATAACCTGACTGGAAAGTAATGGGATGAAAGTTGTTAGCAGTGAACTAAAAAAACATCTGCACTATTCCTTTAGTTTAGTTTACGACGGGCTGTTTTCCGCAACTCCACTTCTAAGCTCATATTTTGCGTGTGGCAGGAATATTGTAATTATTTGAGCCATGAAATCTCGCCGAAGAAGTTCACCAGTCCTTTGATGTTGCGACCAACTTTGTGGAGTGATCCCGGCGTGCCGAGATGTTTAGCACTATATGTAGCGACCTTCGGACATGCCAGCAACTAGTGGGCAGCTGTTTGCTCCTCCCCCACACATGCACCCTGCACAGAGGACTATCTGTAACACCTATAGTGAATAAATGTTTGTTAAAGAAGCCATGGCCCATAATAGCATAAGTGGTTTGTTCACTCTCATTAAGACCTTGGTTATACAACTGTTTATTTCTGGCAGAGCCTCCCTAGCTTGCCTACAGTCCATTAGATTTTTCCAAAGCTGAGCGTGTTGATTAGTAAAGCTTTTATGTACCAGTGAACGAATGTTACCAAAAAGGATTGGTTTGATCGTTCCCGGCCTTTTAATGGCCATAGTCGAATCTCTTCTAGCCAGTTCGTCTGCTGCGTCGTTTCCTCTTGATCCATTGGAGAGTCACATTATTGTGTTTACATACCTCATTTAGTCGTTGATGGCATTCATATATTAGTCCACCACATTGCAACTCGGAGCCTTTAGTACCGTCATGTACTATTTACTTACTGCAGGTCAGATATTTTAGGCTTAGTCTATTTCACCGTTATTCTGTTGTCTGTTGGAGATTGGAGGCCACAAGATCTTTTTAATGTTTCTCTTACGGCTGCCATACAGGGTTATTTTTCAGAGTATCTAAATTTTATATTTAACTTCAAATATATAAATAATGATATACTGTTATTGCAGTTTTTGAAGACGAGTAAATAAGGCTTCTACTTTTTTTTTCAAATTGAATGTGATTTATGGGCACCAACTACTGCGTACGCGTGCTCCTCTGTGTGCGATTCAATTCACAACATTTTTGTGGACCGAGCGACCCTTACGAATGTATGCGTGCCTAGTAAAATAGTAGGCGTTAGATATTTACGAATTAGTTAAATAATGAATTAGCACACCTTCTGAATATAAAAGATAATAAGGACAGAATATTTGAGACTTTTTTAAATTAAGTTTTGTTCATCATTCGCCTATATTACATATTCTGAACCTTGTCAACAAATTTGGGCGTATATTAAAATATAACCTTGTATAATACGAGATAGGGTATTTGAATTGCTTATGGACACCATTACACAGCAAAAAAAAAAGTGAAAAAGTTACACTAACTTAATTAGTCTTGGGCATAGTTGATCGCCATTGGGAGCGCTCAATTTAGTTCGTAGTTCTATAGGGAATTTTCCAGTAGATCTAATTAAAAAGGATGAGCTTATAGAATGTCAATAAATAAGAATTAATTGAATTTACTTTAAAAAAATATTAATGGTTTAATTAGTATGTAGTATAGAACTATTTGATGATATGGAATAAAAATAAAATATAATAAAGGAAACTTAACATGTTTTTATATTTTTGAAGTGTATTAAATTAATGAAAATAACACAACTGCAATTTATAGATTACATGTCGCTAATTAATATTTAACAAGCCTCAATATAACGAATTCCTCGATTTAACGAATTTTTCGAAATCCCCTAGAACTGCCTTGTAGCTAATGCAAAATAAAATTCTACATTACAAATAGATTTTATCAACACATCTTTATAACGAATTTTTAATAATTGCAGAATATATATAGAAGGTATTATTCACCTCTATTTATTTCTAATTCCATTCAGTTTCGTTATATTGAGGTTGCACTGTATTCGAGTATTTATTAAAATTAGTAGGAATAGAAAAGTAAAATTTTAATTTTGAATAAACTTACCGTAAAATCGAATTGACAACTATACGGTATTTATGTACTGTTTACTATCACTTTCATATTAATATTGTGAGCCAGCAATATTTGTTATTTGTTGTGAATTGTGCACTAATAAAACTTTTACTATAGACTATAAATTATATACTTTAATAAGAAACTCTGGTAAGAACAGTAAGAGTAAAAAAAAATCAGTCAGTTAGCCATGCAGCGCCACTCCATAATAGAGCAGACGCCAGAAAATAAATATTTAAAGAACTAAGAGCGAGATAGTCGACGAACTAGTTCGCTCAGTTCACCTAAAAGAGCGCTCTTCCCACCTAGGTCGTTCGCGAACTACCCAAGACTAAATGTAATTAAAAAAATTTCAGGCACCTGAATGGACGGATACATTTCGTTATTTCGTTGAAGCCTGTCTTCAAAAGAATCCTCAAGACCGACCATCTTCCACGAAATTGTTGTCCCATCCATATATCACGAGGCCGCGCTCTCCTAATGTGCTGGTGGATTTAATACAGAGGACGAAGGCTGCTGTGCGAGACCTAGATAACCTCAGCTACAGAAAGATGAAGAAGATATTAATGATAGATGCAGACAATGAGAGTGCCTTTGGTATGTATTAAAAAAAATAACACATTGTTTTTTATATTTTATATGGCAATACCTAACTAGCCATGTAAACCAGATATTACGTTTCTTTTAAATGTTGCAATTCACTTACAAGAACTGCAACTAATTCCCATTACGATTTTGTAGTGTAATGGCACAGATCTTATTAATAAAAAGGTTAGTAATTTAGTCTTGTCATTTGTAATGTTTTGTGATGTAAGGAATCGGTATGAACAATTATTGTGTGGAAATTTGAATCAATGTTACTACTGCGAGGGATTGAAAACTATTTCCGAATTTCACTCCAGTTCTTCACTAAGTATCTTTTTTATACGGTTTCGGGCTTTAGGATAATGGTTTTAAAATACCCATTGCAACGAGTTTTTGAAATTCCAAGTTCAGAGGGGATGCCAAACAACAAAACACACCAAAAAGCTATGTAGTAGCTTAATTTTTATATCACCTCTGTAAAGTTATTTTAAAATTTGGTTACCGATGTATCTTTTATTATTTTTCATACTGTATATACCTAATTATTGTAACAAGGAACTATAATGCTATAAATTGCGATATGCACTGGAGTAGTGTAAATTTTCACAATAGTATACTATTTTAACATATATATTCAATAATTTGGTCTGCGATCGCCGATTAAAGTATCAAGCATTTTTTTAGGCGTTTTTTAACGCGTTGAGTGCGCATGAGACTCGCATTAAAATAGATATATCTTTTTTATTTGTTAAAACACTAAATATTAGTCCACACTTATCTCAATATCTCAATAAAAGTAGAGTCAAATTAGAATTAGGTATTATGGAGATTAGTATGCACAAAAACACAAAAAAAAAACAGTCAAATAAACTGTTTACGATTTTCTTATTTAGATATGTGCTAGGTTCAACGGTGTGAGAGATATCCGATACTGCAGTACCAAATTGCTGAAACTGAAACTGACTAGTTTCTCTCTTTGTATAGATGTGTCATACATCGGACTGTTATGGACTGATAAAGCATACAATTTTTTTCTTAAACAATGATAATACCACTGACTAGCTGCACTGAACTTACAAAGGTCTTTTAATCATTTTGTATTCTATTATTTTTCATGTAAAGGAGACAGTGAAGAAATGGCGGAGGAGCGATCCGGTGGTGACAGCTCGAAGTCCAACTCTGCAACTTCTGAACACAGCGTAGCTGGTGCTTCCAGCCAGAGTTCTTCCTCTGGAAGTCTGCGGCGAAGACCTCATCCCGTGAATATATAATTATATTATGCTTACTTATATATTATCGATCCATTCCAGTCCCGCGAGAGGGAGCAATATCCAAAGTTTGAAACTTCTGATATTGCAGTTGTGAATTCACCGATGAGAAGAGTGATGATTAAGGCAAATCTTTGCTACAATGCAAGAGATCCATGTCTAGCAGTGAACTTTAAAGGCATAGTAGAAAATAACAAAATGTGCTTCTTCATTACTGAGTTAGCTCAAAGTAAGCGCCAAGTAAACACTATTTTAAAAAGTTTCTTGAACTTCTTTTTGAAACAAAGCTATTTTGGACATTAAGATTGATAATGATGATATATTTGATATAATTAGATGTTTTTGCAAATTTAATATTATATAATTATATTATATCTACATCATACATATTTTGTTTATATATTTACATAAACTGTATGTAAAGATTTTGTGTATGTATGTATGTCATACTATGTGTGTATGGATTGATATATATATATATATATATATAAATGCACCTGCCACAAAATCTCATCACTCTACGAGTTGACTTGCAGAGAATGTCGATAAGCATTAAGTCCACTCCTTGTTACACTATTTATTAAAGTGTTAACAATAAAAATTAAAAATATAAATAAATAATATTAATAAAACTACAAAACACTTTCAGATCAATGCCAATCATCATGGGCAACATCAACCACAGTCGCAATACCAACAATTTAATCACCAGCATTCTTCTCATTCTGCCAGGTATATTTTTTACTTTGACTCATGCATCATCAGTATCCATACTCACAAAATATAATTTGTTGTTTACTATATTTTTATTATACAGTTATATTTTAAATTAGTGGCTTTGAATGTAGCTTTTAGTGAATAATGCACGTCTTCAGTACGAAATACATACCCTCATGCTTGTTGTATGTGTCACGCTACCACCATCCTATTAGCTACACCTCTCGCATTAGAGCGCAACCTTACCTTTCAGAGCACGCAAGCGCTGGTTTTACTCATGTTGCTGTTTCGTACGCAGAGAGAGTGAGAGCCCTCTGCCGACTTCGCACGACGACTACGTCAATAGAGACGCGTTGCGGGATTACGCAAATAGGGATTCTCTATGCGACGACTACAGCGAGGACTACGCGAACAGAGAAGCGATACGGGAGGCACAAAGGGAGAGAGAAAGGGAGAGGCAGGCGAACGAGTATAGGGAGTATGTGAACGCGCCGTCAACGTGGCAGCAAGACAGTGGAGACGACAACAGGAATACTCAGCGCCGTGCTACACATAGGGGTGAGTATTTTTTATACTTGTTTGTACTTATCTATTTCAAAGTGTTAAAACTGTACCCTTTATTACCATTGTTAATGTACAGCAATTGGAAAGAATTGTATAATAGTACAAAACAATAGTATATGAAACTGCAACTCTTTTTCTATTATTCTGTTGTTGACTAATATTGATTTTTCTGTAGCAGTACAGTGTAAATATCACCAAGCACTTGGAACAGTCTCATTATTTTTAAAATTCACCGTTCTAAATTTGTAGATGCAATATTGTTAGTGTTTATGCCCAAAATTGGTCATTTTGAACGCCATCTAATCGCGTTCGAGCTGGCGCATCACCCGATGGTATGTAGGTGAGGTAAACGCTGCCAGGTGGGGCGGCTGTCTGCGGCAGTGGCTCGACGCGTGGGCGAAGAGACAGTAGCTCGCTTGCCGCGATGCGGTGAATCCGCGTATCTCGGTTATCGCGGCAGAAGTTCACGCGACCGATGTAGGGTCCAGATGGTTAGATTTAGTGCGTGTTACTTCGCTACGTGGATATGTGAATTTTGCAATATTTAACTTGCTCGGGTGATGCGGAATTTCGCACGCGCGCGCCGAGTAGATATACGGTCTAGGATTCGAACCGCGCATTCCTTGTTCGAGAACGTCTCCCGGTTGATTTGTCATTATAATTTGGCGATAAGTGAATCCGGGACATTGAGTGTTGAACTTTGAACTAGTGTCCGTTACTATGTCGGGTATCACGTGTTCGATTCTACGATGAATGTGGAATTAGGCGAGTTTAAGTTAGTTAAATGTCAATGAAGTTAATAGACTGAAATAGTGACAATGAAGAAAGAAATGGTCCAGCGGTGGAGCCTGCTGGAGCGATGTAGCATTGTGGGGCAGCCTGGAGCTCGGCCGCTGCTGGTCACCTAAGCTAGTCCAGGTCTCGGACACATAAACATCACTAAACACTACTTGCCATGCACCTTACACCCACTTACGGCCTGACCGAGCCTTGGGGTGATCTTAGAGTCGGAAACAGGTACGTACTATATTTTCCTAGCATTCTCCCATATAGTTTAGTATGAAAGGATATTCTTCCATATGGCCATTGGGCCCGACCCACGTCTGACCGTCGAGGAAGCTGCTATGGGCCCTAGCCAAGACGATCTTTGCAGGGGCAGCTGCGGGCCGTAACAGTTAGTCATCGAAAAGTTTATTTATATCATTTATTGTTCTATAGTAGCTCTGATGCTAGATGCTTGCTTTAAATTTTATGGTATGCAAGAAAACCGAAATTCTTTTTATGGTTCCAGCTTATTCTGTTTGTAAATGCCGTGAGGTAACCTAAATATCTGATAAATAAAATTATATTGCAAGAACATGACAAAAAAACCCAAACATACACTACGCAACAGCTTAGTGGATTTTTCCTAGTGGATCCTAGTGTTCCTGCCTCTAATGGTCGTAAGCGCGACTGCCTTGCTGATCATGTGGTCAGTTATGTGTGTTGTTTCTGTCAAGAAATTCTCATTAGCAAGTCTGAGCTTAGGAAGTTGGCAGTGTTTCACTCACATGCCTCGAAAAACACGTAAAACCATTGGTCCTGCGCCAGATCTTTCTCTGATCGTATCGGAGTCTGCATTTTGCAGTGAAACATTATTTTTAGTACATTATTGTTTGCTTTAAATCCATGAATGTTAGTTGTTCTTCGCCATAAATCATCAGCCCATCTAATGTCATTGCTAAATAATATATTTTCGCCTTTCTATGAATACAAGACACGTGTTTTAGTTACCATGATCTGCTATAAATATATAATATATCCCACATCCATAATATGTCCCATATCCATGAAGGTTGACTAATATGTATATATATCCATGAAGGCAGTTCAGTGTGAAAATTCAAAAATTGGGTTTCAATAAATAAATCATAATACTACTAGTCATCAAAAAAATCGACCCACCTGCGTTTTTATAGCAAATCACGTTTTTCGTAAGCAAAATCAAACAAAATGATTTAGTACTGAAATGTTTTATTTAACTTGTTTATTTACACCAATTTACAAAATGATTTACAAAAATCATTTTGATGTTTTAACTCTGATTAAATTGGTGTAAATAAACAAGTTAAATAAAACATTTCAGTAAAAAACGCAGGTGGATCGATTTTTTTTTTGATGACTAGTGTATGTGTAATACAACTTTTCTATTAGAATCAGACATTACTTTGTGGAAATCCACTATGTATATTAAATATATTAATTTCTAATTTACTTAGATCCGTGTAATAAAATATAATGATGTGTGTTAACTAATTTGAAGAGTACCTCTTCGCCCTTCTTCAATTGTTATCCCCCTTACCACTATTCCCAACACCACTACACTAGGAAAGACATACTACTATGGGGTAGCAGATATTCTTACACTGTTATTACACAGAGATTCACTCATTCTAATCGATTTTATAATTATTAATATAAATACTCAAATGTTTAATGTTACTTTCTAGGTGTCAGCAATAATGTTTCTGCGGCAATTTCACTTGTTTCGGAACATGGTGCCAACAATTTTGCTACAATACGAACTACCAGCATTGTTACAAAACAACAGAAAGAACATAACCATGTAAGGAAACTGTTGTTCATTATCTAATTATAATTGTAGGTTGATGAGGCCCTTCTTTTTCTTTTTCACTTATTGTTTTATCCGTCGAAAAAGAATAATGATTAATTTTCATGTTGCCAGAGCTCAAACTGCAAATACCAAGTTTATTATTGGTTTTTGGACACATGAATAAAATTTATTTACCAAAAGCTATCAATTATTTTGCCTTTTCGTAAGACATCGAAATCATTATGTAAATCTGACCGTGGTTGGTTATTAGGATTGTACCACCATTATTATTCATAGTTTAAAAATATTTGTCGGTCCTTGTGCAGGAGATGCACGAGCAGATGTCCGGGTACAAGCGGATGCGGCGTGAGCACCAGGCGGCGCTGCTGAAGCTGGAGGAGCGCTGCAAGGCCGACGTAGACGCGCACAAGGCGCAGCTCGACCGCGAGTACGACGCGCTGCTGCAGCAGCTCTCTCGCGACCTGGAGCGCCTGCAGGTGACACTGATGCACTAACACGCTCAAACCACATGCGAGCATAGTTGCACATACACACTCCCACACCCATGCATAAAGTATACAAGAGTCACTTTTACATACATAAACACCCTTCTACGCACAAACCTGAAAAAGGTTACCGAATCAGCCACTTGTAATATGAAATAATTTAATTAATTTTGTACACCTAAAGTGCATTATGTGATTTTTAAATTTAGTCCAAGTATCATTTAGTAGTTATTATTGTTTTAAATACAAAGAAGTTGTCAAAAAATAATTAAAAATCAAACATCTTATAAAATTTATTAAATTCCGGGATGTCATGTTTATACAAAATTAAGCTTTAACATATGGTAATTAATATACAAAATTAAGCTTTAACACTTAAATTATAATTTCAGACAAAGCATGCGCAAGAGTTGGAGCGAAAACAAAAGCAAAATGCTGCGGCGGAGAAGAAATTGATCAAAGATATTACCGCAAGGCAGGAACAAGAGCGCAAGGCGTTCGAAGCGCAACGTAAACGCGAGTACAAGGCGAACAAAGAGCGCTGGAAAAAAGAACTCAGTATGGATGATGCTACGCCCAAGAGACAGAGGGATGCTACATTACAGTTAGTGTCAATTTTATACATTTTTACTTTTTTATACGAATAACTGACTTATACGTATAATCTTTAATTTGTGTTTTATTAAACCAATGCGACATTGTAAAAAATAATAGAAAAAAATTATCTATTTTACTTCAATTTATAGTATTATTGTTGTGAATTCACTAAAAAAAAAAATGGTGAGTGCTTGCGGTACTAGCCAGTCGTTATGGTTGTCGTCATCGCCAAACATATCTCCGGAATGGACAACCCAAACTGCCCTTAAATATCTACATTATGACTCCTGCCTCTAAGTATTTTAATTTGTATATCGCCTATATATATAATAAGTGTGAAATTTTTTTATTTTTCAAGGAAATTGCCGATCAAGAATGAATTTCTGCTATAGTAACTGCCTTCCAGAAGATAATTTTGTTGCTTTGTTTTCTTGCACATGGTGATATGTAGTGGGTTACCTTAATTGAATCTTGTTTGACGCACAGATCGCAAAAAGACAACCTGAAACAAGCAGAGGAGGCGGAACAGGCTCGACTGGTGCGGTCGCAGCGTGAGTACCTGGAGCTGGAGCTGCGCCGCTTCCGTCGCCGCCGCATGCTCGCCATGCACTACAAAGAGCAGGAGTTGCTGCGAGAGGTGCGTGCCCGCCGCCACTCCACACCTACTCCACCGCCACTCCACCTCTACTCGGCCGCCACTCCACCTCTTCTCCACCGCCACTCTACCTCTACTCGGCCGCCACTCCACCTCTACTCGGCTGCCACTCGACCTCTACTCGGCCGCCACTCCACCTCTACTCCGCCGCCACTCCACCTCTACTCGGCCGCCACTCCACCTCTATTAACATGGTTTTCTGCGTAGGTACCCCGCGTATTCTGAGAGAGAGCGTAATTAGAGTTCATTCAAATCTTGACGCCGTCCTTTACCATCTGGAGAAGGCGAAGCCGGTCTTGCTTTTTCTAACTGAGGCAAATGTCACCTACCCGGGATACAAATTAGATCACTCCTTTGTGTGGGGACATCTGTATTCGGCAACCATCCCCGCGTCTACGGGTGCCTCTATAGGTCCCATCGGGGTAATGCCCACAGACCGATTCATCGACCACGTCCAAATGGCTGCAGACTCTGTTCTGCAATAGGCCCCATCTGCAGAGATCGTGATCCTCGGTGATTTTAACGCTCACCACACTGAATAGCTTGGTTTCCGTTTAACCAATCATGCGGGTATATCTGTTTATGTCTTTGCCTTGGCATATGTTCTGAGAAACTGGATACTTCACGTACGTGGATCCTAGACGTAGAGGATTATACACCTTCACTCTTGGACTTTCTGCTGACCTCTCATCCAGACTGGTATCAGGTGTCCGTCAATACCCCCTTGGCTCTTCTGACCATTGTCTGATCTGGAGTACGGTGCCACTCGCGCTCCCATCGCGGTTGCGTTCTGCAGGTTGTCGCCGTGTTTGGCACTATAGGTCGGCTGATTAGGACAGGATGCGGTCTTTTTAGCATCTTACCCTTGGAGGCGAATTTTCTTCTCACCGGATGATGCCAACGTTGTTAATTCTGTCGCTAATGTGATGTGGGAATGGAACTTTTTATTCCATCATCTGTGGTGCAGAACTGAACCATGGTTTGGTCACTCCTGTAAAATTGCATCGCGCCATAAGCAAGAGTACTACCGGGCTTAGGCTGATGTATCAATGTCTCAAGATGCAAACACCAGCGCCTTTAAAAAGAAGTATAATTCCGCCTTCAGGTTCTTCAAGAGTGTCATTGCCGAGGCAAAGTCAAAGTACATCGGCGGAATTGGCGAGAAACTAAAACTAGTTCGATTTCCTTCGGGAACACATGCATTCTGGTCTCTCGCCAAGGCTGTCAAAGGGAACTTCTATCAGCCATCTCTCCACAGGGAGTGGATGGCTCACACTGGCCCAAGCCGCAATGGGAAAGCCGATCTGGTAGGCTCTCTCTTTGCGACCAACTCGACTTTCGAGGACGGGGGAACACACCGCCTAGCATCACGCGGTGTGAGTGCTCCATGCAGGATGTGCTGTTTATACAGCGCTCGGTGTTCAAGGCACTCCTCTCCCTGGACACAACCAGTTGAATGGGCCTGATGGAGTCCGTCCATTTGTGCTGAAGTTGTGTGCTCCGAAGTTGGCACCGGTTTTCTACGTGTCTTTTCCAGTACACCTACTCCTAAGGCGTTGTCCCGAATTTTCGGAACATTAGTTCACCCGATCTCTATAAAAGGCGACGGCTCAGACCCGTCTATACTACAGACTATACTATAACTACAGGCCTATCGCCATCACTTTGTCGTTCTCCAAAATAATGGAATCCGTTTTAAACTGCCAGCTCAAGAGGTACCTTGAGGATCACCACCTGATTCATAGACTTCTTTGGCCGTTAGTTTGGACACATTGGTTAGTTGGCCTTAGATGGAGTTTGGCAAAAGCGCTTCTTTTGAAACTTCTTTCCTATGGGCTACCTGAAAAATTGTCCAATTGGAACACCAGTTTTCTTGGACATCGGAGCACCAAGGTCTAGGTCGTAGTAAATGGTGCGTGCTCCGATTACAAACCTACTAATACTGGTGTTCTACAAGGCTGCCTGTTTCTTCGGCATATCAATGATATTATGTTGCAAACCGGTATCATTCTATACATCTTCTATGCTTTATACACCAGCTGTGCCAATATTTCTCGGGAAAACGTCGCCGAGTACCCGAACAAACTTGTCTGAAGTCGAATCTTTGTTGAACAAAGTCTCGGATTGAGGGCGACTAAATCTAGTCCAGTTCAATCCCAAGAAGACACAAGTTTGCGTGTTCGCCGCTTAAAAGAACCCCTTTGTCGTATCTTCTCAGTTTCAGTACACGTCTCTTTTTGCCTCAGCCAGTATCGGAATCCTCGGAGTCGACTTACTCCTTCCAGTTGACCAAGAGAGCGTAGTTCCAGCCACCAAATTTCACGAACGCACATCGCGAAATAATTTACGTTACCGTCCACATCATCTGGACGCTTGGCGGTCCATTACTGTGCTATTAACTTCCTCGCACCACTACTTTGGGGAATCTTACCACCAGCGATTTATCCGGACCGATGCGTCCTTAGGGATCTTCAAGAAACGAGCTTACTCATTGTTAAAAAGCCGGCAGCGCATTTGCAACTCCGTGGTGTTGCAGTTGTTCATGGGCGACTCGTTTGCCCCGTCTTCTATTAAAAAAAACTCCATCACCGCTTCACCACTACTCCACCGCCATTTTACCTCTCACTGTACCTGTCCACCCTACAATTCGCAAGTTTACGCCATAATCAACGTGCTAGATTGTAAAACCCGACATCGCACTTTTTCAATCATAGTCATAAGGAGAAGGCTATTAATCTATCTAAGCTATTTTACTGGTACATGGCTTCCACTCGAGAATCTTTCGTCCCAGTTGTCACTTCTTCGACCTATATGGCCAGCCCACAGCCTCTTCACTCTTCATGATAGACTTAAAAAGCCGACCAAGTGCGAGTCAGACTCGCACATGAAGGGTTCCGTACCATCGTAAAACAAGTTTCTAGTAGGACAGCCCCCTTTAATTTTTAATTACTTTTATTTCTATTATTCGTTGTTATAGCGGTAACAGAAATACAAATTCTGGGAAAATTAAAACAGACAGACGGACAGTAGAGGCTTAGTAATAGTATCCCGTTGGTTACCCTTTGGGTATGGAACCCTAAAAATGAGAATATCCGCAATGGAACCAGAGTTACCGACATCCAACGGATTAGTAAGCTTATCGTTTATTTATTTTCGTAACTATTTACAGGAACTAAATAAAAGGCAACAACAGTTAGAGCAAGCTCACGCGATGCTGCTACGGCATCACGAAAAGACGCAAGAACTAGAGTATAGGCAGCAGAAGGGTGTGCACGCATTGAGGTAAATCTTTTGTTTAGTAACTAAATTCTTCGAGATCTAAAATACAATACTTACGATACAATAAGAAGTTGGTGATCGTGGTGAAACATTTTATGGGACTAAATATCTAAGGTTATGGAAAAATATTATTAGCTTAGCCTGTTACCATGATCATCTTTACCTCAACCTTACCTTCCTATTAAATAAGTGTTACATCGAATAAACATAAATGCTAAGAGACCAATTCCAATAGTATTTGGAGATTATTATTATTATTACATATAGATTAATAGTATACTGGTTCTATGAAAATTTATTTAAAAATTGTACAAACCGTTTTTAAAAAAAAGTCCCGCTCGGTTTCTTGCTGGTTATTCCCAGAACCAGAGGTATTTTCGAAACCAGTGGTAAATAAAAAAAGACTTAATAAGTATTATGTGATAATCAATACTGAATAAAAAATCATTTTATTCTATTGAATAACACCGCGGTCAAAATCTGTTAGAATAAAGAGTTAAATAATTGGTTTCCATTTTGTGATTAAGTAACTTAGAAATATTAAAATCACACACACAGAGAGGAGCAACTGGCAAACCAGCACGCGACGGAGCTGGCCAACCAGCGCGACTATATGCAGCGGCAGGAGCACGACCTTCGCAAAAAACATGCGCTGCAACTTAAACAGCAGCCCAAGAGTCTTAAGGTAACTTATTTGTTTTTAACAACATTTGCTTTAAGAAACTAATAATAAAAAGTAATTTAAAAATATTGCAAATTTTTCATTCAACCTTTTTTTTATCAACGCCGAACCAGGCCGAATTTCATCATGGAGAGAAAACACGGCCACATGAAATTCTGTGTACCAATGCCGCCATGAGGTTCTTCCCCCTCAAAAGCATTTTGAAGCAATAGAAACTTGCGAAAAAAGTGAATTTTTAAAGTCATAGTCCTAAAATCTTTTCTTGTTTATTTCATTTTTGTAACGGATGATTTTTAACAGTGGTAGAGCCACGCGGCAGCTTTTGCTGTCGCACGAATGGGCCGGCTCGAACCGGGGTAGTACCACGACCTCACAGAAAACCAGCGTGAAGTAGAGGTTTACCTCTGCGTTTCGCTTGGTGAGTGCAGGTGGCCGGAGGCCCTTTTTACTGTAAATGAGGCATTCCATCTTAGTCCTCACGGGTGACAACGCATCTACATTTTGATTTGTAACAGAGGATAGATGTAGATGTCTATGGGCCGCAGCAACCACTTACCATCAGGTGGACTGTGTGCTCGTTTGTCACCCTTACCCTATAAAAAAAAACGGATGATGTAATTCAACTTGTAATAAAAATAATTGACACGCGACCTGTGTCATAATTTACGTTAGTATAGTTTAGATTACTGCTGCTACTATCCATTGGATAGTATATTATTTTGAAAATTAGTATTAAAAAGTCGACACATTAATTAAATGTTTTGTTCTGACTTGTGATTGTTCTTAGCGTTTGCCTAGCCAAGTATTTGTTAAGACTTCTGTTGTCAAAGTTGTGTAAAAAGTGTATTCATATCCTTTCACAACCTTATACCTAGAACGCCAATCCGCCTGCCAAACATGGTGAATGAGCAAAAAGAAAAAAACGTCATCAGCAATCATGCAAAAAAAAGTAGAATGCTCATGATATGTCTAGAAGAAAATAATTGAAGCACAGTGCTCCATATTATATACTTACCTTGTATGTTTTGTTTGCAGCAAAAGGAAATGCAAATTCGAAAGCAGTTTCGGGAAACTTGTAAGATACAGACACGTCAGTATAAGGCGCTCAAAGCGCAAATCCTGCAGATGACCCCGAAAGTAAGTATTGAACTTTAATTAATAATTATAACTTTTAAGAAAAACTAAAAACCGACTTCAAGTTGGTAAAAAAGAAGTTATTTATTTGCTACCCTTAGGGGTGACATTTTTCTCCAATTTATGTGCGACCCTTAAAGTATATCCTATTTAATAAAAAACGAATCATCAAAATTGGTTCACAGTCTGCAAACAAAAAAACATACACTCAAATTGAGAACATCTTCCTTTTTGAAGTTGGTTAATAATTGTTAATTGTCAATTCTTCATATTTATGTTATCCTGCATGACATATCCATAGAACAAATTTTCATTCTTTTTTACTATTTAAAGATTAAAGTAACACAAATACTATGTTCTTCATTCATAAATATTATGAAATGTCATATTCTATGAAATGTAATATTAAAATAAAATTATATTATAAGAAATATATATTTAATAAATAACGTGTTAGTTGTTTATTAAATATATATTTATTTTTACGAATAAATAGTTCTCGTAAATCCACAATCAATTATCAAGCAACCGATTCTTAGGCCGGCCACATATTCGGGATTCCGTGAATACATCACACGTAAACATTTATTACCGTTCGGAATAACAAGGCTCAGTTGAGAGATGTTAGCCATTGAGTCTAGACATTCTGCCAGCAAATAATGACTTATATATTTCATCTTAAATATACAATTTGGATACTTTGAAAAATAACCCTGTATTATTGTACTGTTTACTGTATATGAAAAAAAAAACTAAACATAAAATCATGTTAAGTCTTAGAACTTAATTTCAATCATTTTAATTATAGTATTCTGTTAGCGTTAAAGATTGTAGAAAGTCAACTTTTTTAACCCTGCTGAGCAGACAAGTGCAAACGTGCTTTAAGTGGTGTTTCAAGATAAGAGTTGGTGACTTCAAGATAAGAGTGAATAGGCTCTGGTTAAGCTAAATCAGTGCACTTTACCAGCTTCGGCTGCATTGCCACTTACCATCAGGGTGTGATAGTATGCAAGCATCGGTTTACAACAGTTCAAAAAAAGTATGAGGGATGATCATTGGTAAACCTTCGGCTTGTGACATATATTTCCTGATAAGGTCAAAGGAATATAAATTTTCAAAAATTATTTATCATTTTAAAACCTAATATTTTTTTAATTTACAGGAACAGCAAAAAGAAGTGATAAAAGCGCTGAAAGATGAGAAGCGACGAAAATTAGTAAAACTTGGCGAGCAATATGACCTAAGCATCACTGATATGCTGCAGAAGCAGACCATCAAACTTGATGAAAGTCAGATGGTATGGTATTCCTGATTATTATCATTTATAAATTTGACTGAAAATAAATGTTCTGGTTTAATGTACATACACTACACTTTGTTTGTAAACATGGTTATTACCTCTACGTTATTTATAGGTGTAGTTTTTAGTACATAACTTGATGTACTGTTTTATTAGAATATGATAACAAAAAAAAGTAGCTTATTTTAATAAGAATAACTTGTAGCTTACAGAAATTTATCCTCGTGCTCCTACCGCACTTCACACCTCTTTTCTTTAATTGAGTCAGAAAACGAAGGCAAATGAAAAAATTTTAGTGGCTCATAAATTAATTAAACCTGTTTGGTTCTGCTTTCCTCCTTACTAAAGAACTCACTGATAATGTTTTTTTTATAAAATGTTTGCAGATGGAGTGCCAACAGAAGAAGATGCAACTGGAGCATGAGCTGGATATGCTGACAGCGTACCAGAGCAAGAGCAAGATGCAGGCGGAGGCGCAGCGCAACCGCGAGCGCCGCGAGCTCGAGGAGCGCGTCGCCGTCAGGCGGGCGCTGCTCGAGCAGAAGGTACGCGATTTGTTTTTTTTTTATAAAACTGTAGTGACAAACGAACTTACAGCCTACCTGATGTTTACTGCAGCGTATGGGCACCTGTAACCAACTTCAGAAAGCTACTAATGCCTTATCAACTCTCAGGATTAAGATGAAATGCCTCCAAGCCTGTTTTTATACTGACTTACTATACCTTTTACACCAGAAAATGATAGTGTATGCACTGCTGTTTGGCTTCAGAAGTAGGTAAGAGGGTGACCCAGACAGAGAAAGCATAAAAAGAGTTAAAATTAAAAAACAAAATCCAAGTTTTGTTTGTTTTGTTTTGTGTTAGTGTTTGTTTTGTTTTCAAGACAATATAGGTGTGTAAACATAAACTCACTTGGCTTTTCTGTAAGCATAGGTGCCGTCGACGTTAGATACACAATATTATAATTTATGGGTCATAATCACAAAGTTTCTTTTTGAAGTTATATCTTACTAACAAAAGTTAGGTGTATTACAATACTACCCATTCTACAAACTTATTGAGCTACTAATAAATATATATTGATTATATTTTGGACTTGGCAATGACCCTGGCGATGTTTATTTTCCGATTCAACAATACGTTTCAAATTTTGTATCGAGTTCATTCGTATCCAAGAAATTATTTACCACCACAACACCATATCTAAGTTTTCCTTCTACAATCGTTAACCTATAAAAAATATTATATATTCAATATTAGTTTTCTTTTAGAGGAATAACGTTTGCTAAAGTCAAATAGGCTAATCCCTCTGGTTTCATTCGAACCGTCATGCATAATCAATTCACCCTTTTCCGCATTTTTTTTTTTTCAGAAATTGAGAATGTAATTTTGTATAACGATTCGTGTAAATTATTTTCAAAAACTAAAAAAAACTACTTATTGGCACTATATCAACTGCAAGAATAATAATAATAAGTCACAATAATGTAGTTCTGGAGTTACTTTCTAAGAATTCAAAACACTTAGTCCACAAATTTGGCATATTTACTCATATAACTAACTCTTATATCATTACTGATCCAACAAGATCTTAAGTAGTTGTAGTGTTCTAAATGATTAATATAACAAAAAGCGTATTTACTCTCACTGAAAAGTTTATGATAGTAAATTGAAGCTATAATAATCGTAAACCTGAAAACCTAATAATGTGCTAATTGTGTGAGCGTGCTTTGGTTATCCAAGCAATGAAATTCTTGACACAAATGAAAATAGAAATTAAATCAATTTATAAATGATTTTGATTAAAAAACACACACACACACTCACGCCTGTCACCCAGAGGGGTAGGCAGAGACTACGGACTTCCATTTGGCGCGATCCTGACACACCTCTCTCGCCTCCTTTACATCCATATATCTACGCATACACGCTCGTCGGTTAAGGGTACTCCTAATCCGGCCCATTTTCAATGTATCGCCGATTTGGTCGATAAATCTTCGTCTAGTGCGTCCCTTCCCGACGCTGAAGTTCAAAAAATTCTGAAAAATAAATTTGCTTTGTCAGTCTTTCCTCGTTCACTCTTTCTACGTGACCAAATCACCGAAGCATTCCTTTCTTAATCCTTGTCACAACGTCATCTTGCAAACCACACTTTTCTCTTATCACACTATTTCTCACCTTGTCATTCAGATTCAGTCTTAGCATACTCCTTAATGACCGCATTTCTACAGCATTTATTCTACTCTCTATTCTACCAGACTCAACTTTCTTAACCCACATTCTTCAACTTTCAAAGTTTGCAAACAACTGTCCATAAATAGGTTAAACAGCCACGGAGAAGCTACACAGCCCTGTCTGACACCTTTTTGAATGCCAAACCAGTCCGAGTAGATCCCATTAATCCTGTCACAAGCACTAGAGTCCCATAAAGAGACTTCAATGCCTGTATCAAACCAGTGCTCAACCCAAATGAGGTCAGTGTTTGCCATAACATGTTCCTGTCCTCTCTGTCATAAGCCTTTTCAAAGTCCATGAACGTACAAAAAACTTTCTGGTTTTTGGCCAAGAATTTCTTCGCAATCATGCGCATGGAAAAGACTTGATCTGTATACCCCATCCCCTTTCTAAATCCAGCTTGCACATCTCAAATTTTTCCATCAGTTTCTTCCATAACTCTTTCAATTAACACCTTAGCATACAGTTTACCTACAATGCTAAGCAAGCTGATACCACGGTAGTTTCTACAGTCCTGCTGTGACCCCTTTCCCTTATATATTGGGACTATAACGGCTTTGCACCAGTCTTCCGGTACCCGCTTCAGTTCCCAACATAAATTAAATAAGGTGTACAGCAGGCCTGCAACCACACCCTCTCCAGCCCTTAGCATTTCGATTGATACTCTATCATATCCGGCTGCCTTACCTGCTTTCATGCTTTTCATTGCTTTCATTATTTCATCTACACTTATCTCCCTACCTCTCTCCATTTCTCTCGGAATTTCTATTTCTCTTAATTCAGACCACTCTTCACTCTTAACTCTTTTTATAATAATATTTAAAAATTCTTTTTATAATAATATTTATTATTAATATGTTAAATAGTTCTAATTTTGTTACATATAGAATAGAAGATATTTTTATACAGATTGCATAACATTGTGATTTCTTACATATTTGTGAACATGCATGATAATTGATGAAATACCACTTTTGCAGATGGAGTCTGAATGCGCTCAATTCATGGCCGAGCGCGCGGAACGAACTCGTTTGATGCACGAGAGACACGAGCAAGAGCTCGCGCAGTTCGACAATGAGAGCGCGCGCCTTGGTTTTAGGTAACCTCATAATTTTATAAAAAATATTTTCTCTAACATAATGTGTCACATGTGTGGATATTATAAATGACTTGCTATAGTATGTATATTGTTGGTTGATAATGACCTCCAGACCGAATTTTGGTCACGACTGCCAATCTCAACGGAAACCATCTGCACAAAACAGGATTTTAGTGCATGTGTGTATGTGCAAACATTAGGTAAGGTAAAGGTATTTCGACACAACTGGAGAGAGATCAAGCGTAGGATAAACGGCTTTATGTGCTTTCTGAGGCCCGAGGTGATTCACCAACAAGTGCCTGACTCTGGACTGCTACTGTGTACTTCTTGACATAAAAACTAGAGTTGAAACGGATATCCGGTAACTATCCGGTATCCGGCCTATCCGGCCCCAAATTACTATCCGGCCGGATACCGGATAGCAAACTGCTATCCGGCCGGATACCGGATAAAAAAATACAAAATATCAAATTTAGTTAAGTACTTTATTTATGTCACTTAACAAATAGAATCAGTATAATTACAAAATTTTTATTTGAAATCTTAGAAATTTAGTACTCGTACTGCACTAAGGGCAAATTATGGTGAATAAATACTAGTTTCTCTGCATTGAAAGGTAGCAAGCGGTTTCGCCTGTCTTCATAAACAAGGCCAGATTCAGAAAAAAGTCTTTCGCTGTACACACTGCTGCAGGGTGCTGAAAGATAGATTTTGGCAAACTTCGATAAATTTGGATATTGTGTAGCATTAGATGCCCACCAAATATAAGGGTCACGATCGCGAGCAATTCGCACTGACTTTAGATACAAATCAATTTCACATAAAATCGCGTTTCTTTCTTCATGATGAGATTGGCTAGTATTATTTTCATTTCCTACTTCATTGAAGCAATCCCAGAACGTGTAATGAGCTTCGCGAGATACAGCTGACACTGTCTCCTCTACTCTACTTTTTTTAGCCGGTGTTGACGATGAACTGGAAGACTCCTCGCTAGACATTTTTAAGTACTCCAGTAGAATTTCCTGGCGAGCTCTTTCAGCTTCAACCACTCCCAAGTAGTTTGTTTTGAATCTCGGGTCTAGATAAGTAGCAATCAAGTAGTTAGAGTCTTGATTTAAGCAGTTAAAACGACTCTCTAGTTCAGCTTTTAACGAGGCCCGCATGTGTGGTAAATCCGGCGTTCTTTGCTCAATTTCATCTTTATCTAAATACTTTTTTAAAGCAGTAACGTGTGGTATAACTTCCGATACGCAGGACAGACCAGAACTTGTTATTTTAGTTATTTCTTCAAAAGGTTTCAATAAATTTATACATTGCTCCATCAAACACCACTGTTGAGCCGTCAAATTAGTGAGTGTATCATGATCAGCAACAAACAATGATATGGCCCTCTTTTGTTCTAACAGACGCTCCATTAAATAGAAAGTGGAATTCCATCTAGTACTGATATCTTGCACCAACTGATGCTCGGGTAGATTTAGCTCTTTTTGAATCGCTAGTAGTTTTTCTTGAGCTAAGCCTGAATGATTGAAGTGTGTAACAAGTCGTCTTCCAGAAGCAATCATTGTTGTCACTTCAACCTGGGCTTTGAGCGACTCATTTATAGCTCTCTGAAGCGTATGTATGAAACATCTAGCAGAATCATACTCAGCCAAACGAACACCCTTCACCATGTTAGCACCACTGTCATGAATGAATAAATGTATTTTACTATGCTCAAGGTCCCAGCAGTTCGCGACAGTGTTAAGCTCTTTTGCTATATTTTCTCCAGAGTGTGAACCTAAGAAAGGCTTCATTGCAAGAACTCCATGTTCTAGTTTAAATTCAGGAGATACCCAATGGGCTGTGAAACTCAGGAAGCTAGCATTGTTGTGTAAGCAAGTCCATATATCAGAAGTCACTGAAATAGCGAAGGCACTTGACATGTTATTTTTAATTTTCTCATAAATTCTGTCATATATGTCAGGAATGATATTTTGTGTAATATAAGTACGGCTTGGCAATTTATATCGGGGTAAAGCTTGTTCCAGGAGTCTGGTGAAACCGGTTTTTTCTACAATGGACAATGGCTCGTTGTCTAATGCAATCATTTCTGCTATTAAATAATGGTACTTCCTGGCTTTAGCATCATTAACGTCCCAAAGCAATTTCCTTTCGAAAGTATCTGTTAAAGTCAATTGCCTATTTGGTACTGAAGATGAACTTGTCCCCGGGATGGCTAAAGAAGTTGTAGGCACGACAGCGGCAAGATCTTTATTCAGTACACGGAATTCATTTAGATGTTTTGTTTTCATGTGATTTTTCATGGCAGAAGTACCTAGAAAAAATTATTATAATTATAAATAAAATACCATCAACAAAACTCTGCTATATACTGTAAACGTAAACATGCCTTACAAATAATCAACAAGCTACAATTTAGGAAAAATTAAATCGACTTCATAGCTTTCACAGTTAATATCTTCAAAACTACTCAACAATTTTTATGAAACTTCCACGGTTCCTTAACTTGAAAAATACCTCATTCAAAAAAAAGATGGTTTGTTGTTATTATATTTTTTATGCGAGTCCATCAGAGAAAATTTCTGTTACTGTATTTGTCAAGTTGTTTTCTACGAATTCGATTTAATATATATAAGATAAATCTTTTCGTGTGTAATTAAATTACCTACTAAAATTGATTAAGCGATCAATTAAATGTTGTGGTTTAGAGCTTTTCGTGTGTAATTAAATTACCTACTGAAATTGATTAAGCGATAAATTTTAGTAGGTAATTTAATTACAACGAAAAAAGTAAAAACACAAACGCTAATATTGTTTGAAACATACCTGCTTTTTTCCCTACGCCGCCACGTGAAATTTTAACATTGCATAGTAAACAAACAGCAAGCTTAGGATCATCACTGTCTATATCAAAATGTTCCCATAAAAGCGATCTTTTCTTTATCGATGTCATTTTTGTCGTTAAATCTGTTAAAAATTATAGAAATCAAATAACAAAAGCACGTATTTTAATAACCTCAAACGATCGTGTTTGCAATCAATACAAGTCAATGAACCAATTGCTAACTTCGCTCATGAACGAAAATACCCGAAGTCGCCCGAGTCCCGCATGCACACGATTCCCACCACTAGCGCCACCTACGCAAGTTCGCTGCTTACGATGCACTAAACGGCAATGTTCGGCCGAATATCCGGCGGCCGGATATCCGGCTATCCGGCGATAAGACTGGCCGAATATCCGGTATCCGGTATCCGGCCAAACAGCTATCCGTTTCATCTCTAATAAAAACCCAATAACTGATTTTGACCCGACCCGGAATTTGTACCTAAGACAATGGCAGTCTTTTAGTTTTAGCTACAGCCATGTGGTATCTACAATTGTTGCTTTAAAGCAAGGCCTTGGTCCACCATTTTTATAAACCGCTTATTATATTGACCCAACTATTATCAATCCAAAAACGCAAATCATGTACCACCGTCAACGACTGTGCAATGTGTTGTTAATAAGTTGATAGTGCTTGGTCGAAGTAGTAGTATTATACCACGCTTGGGTGATGGAATGACCACAAGGTAGCTTGGGCACTTTGTTGCACATCCGTCGTGCTGTTAACTAATGGCTGACGAATGGGCAACTCGCAATACCATCCCTATACAGATTACCCCGTAGGGGGTGGGTAATCTGTGCATCCGTACCATGTGCTGAAGACGTCTGCACCAGAGTTGGTACCGGTTTTAACGCGTCTTTTCCGGTACTCCTACTCCCTAGGTGTAGTCCCGAACTCATGGAAGGTAGCTCTTGTGCACCCGATCCCTAAAAAGGGCGACCGCTCAGATCCGTCCAACTACAAGCTTATCGCTATCACCTCCTTGTTCTCCAAAGTAATGGAAACTATTATTAACTGCCAGATATGGTAACTTGAGGATCACCAGCTGATTAGTGACCACCAGTACGGTTTCCGTCGAGGTCGCTCAGCTGGTAATCTTCTCGGTTACCTAACTCATAGATGGGTGGAGGCAGTGGAGTCCAAGGAGGAGGTTTTGGCCGTTAGTTTGGACATAGCGAAGGCCTTCGAGCGGGCTTAGCACAAAGCGCTTCTTTCGAAGCTCCCTTTCTATGACCTTCCCGAGAAATTGTGCAATTGAATCACCAGTTTTCTTGCAGATCGGAGCATCAAGGTCGTAGTAGACGGAGCATGCTCCGATTACAAGCCCATTAACCCTGGTGTTCCACAAGGCTGCGTGCTATCACCAACGCTGTTTTTTCTGCATATCAATGATATGTTGCAAACTCGTAACATTCATTGCTATGCAGACGACAGCACTGGTGATGCTTTATACACCGGCCGTGCCAATATTTCTCGTGAAAATATCGCCGAGTACCGGAAGAAACTTGCGTCTGAAGTCGAAACTTTGTTGAACAAAGTCTCAGACTGGGTGCGTCTAAATCTAGTCCAGTTCAATCTCCAGAAGACACAAGTTGGCGCGTTTATCGTTAAAAAGAACCCCTTTGTCGTATCTCCTCAGTTTCAACGCACTCTCTTTGTTGCATCAGCCAGTATCGGAATCCTCGGTGTCGACATATCGAGTAACGTGCAGTTTCGTGGTCACTTGGAAGAGAAGGCCAATTTGGCTTCTAAAAAGCTTGGCGTGCTCAGCAGAGCGGGACAGTATTTCATGCTGGCACACCGCTTGCAACTTTACAAGGCGCAGGTTCGGCCTCACATGGAATACTGTTCTCATCTGGGGTGGATGATTGGCGGTCCACCACTGTGAGATTTAGAAGAAGTTTTCTTCCTCGCACAACTTCCTTGTGGAATCGACTACCACCAGCGATTTTTCCAGACCGATACGACTTAGGGACCTTCAAGAAAAGAGCCTACTCTTTTTTAAAATGCCGACAACGCATCTGCAATTCACTTGGTGTTGCAATTGTTCATTGGCGGCAGTAGTCACTTACCATCAGGTAGGCTGCATGCTCGTTTGCCCCCTATCATATAAAAAAACAGGCCGTTAACAAGTAAAATAATCACACGGCACAGCACGGGATAATCGTAACGTAAACTAATTTTTCAAATGTAGTATAAGATCTTGCCAAAATAAAGATAACAATTCAATGTCTGACTTTGAGTCGAGTTAGTGTACGATTGTTGTAGTGTGCAATTGCCGTATCAATATAACAAAACCGATGACACGATATAACAAATTATTTAAGCTTGAAATTCAAACTATGCTTTTTTCTTAAAGTGCAATGGCGATCGCGGAGGGCAGCCGGGAGGGCTACGGAGAGGAGGAGCAGTCGTTGTCCGGTTCCATGCTCTCGTTGGCACACAGCAACTCGTCGGCCAGCTTCCCCGCAGGATCGCTTTAATGCTCATCACACTCCACCAGTACTGTTGCCACCACCCACCACATGAGTTGCATCTCAAATGCAGTTAACGCACGTCATACAATTCGTATATTTCATGTTCACTTGGTATATAATTACAATAATTATTCAAGTAACGTGGATTATGCAACACTTATAATTTTATGATTGTAGTATTGTTACGTTAGATAACAAATATTTTAGTATTTTATTGTGAATTCAATAAGGTATTTACTATTTATTATTTTTCCATCATTATCTTATAATAAACCTCAAAAGCCAAGAAGCTGCCTCAAAATCAATATTAAATGTCATGCTATTCTTTGGACGGCAGTAGAATCAATTATACAAAGCAGATTACCATGCTAGTCTATTCAAAATTATATTCTTTCCAATAGAAAAATAATAAGTAAAAAATCATTATAAATAATGAAACAGTTTGTTCACACTGTTTTATGCTTAGATAATCTCTACCTATTCACTCAAATTATTTTTAAGAAGAACAAGACTAAGTACAACTGTGGAACAACGGTTTCATGTCGACATCGTTATATTTGTCAAGAAAATAATTCCGAACAAAATAATATTTATTTAACTGCATTTAAAAATTTTAAAACTGGTTACTCATAGTTTTCTTCACATACGAAGTCCTGTTTAAGAGAATATCAATTTGACAAAACTAGTGAAGGATAAGTATTAATTTAAATCAGGGTTCACCAAACTCTTCTGCCCGCTGTCTAACTATACTATCAGTCAATTAATATAATGAAGAAATGTGGTTTGACATAGTACTTAACATTATATATTGTAATGTTAAATGTTATATATTATGTCAAATCGTGGGATCAATAGAGGCGACAGAGGAGAATGAGACAGCAAACGGACAACAGCATCTTTCTGATAACGACTTAAAATAAAAGTTTTAGTTACCAACCCGCTTGCCAAGCATGGCAATTATAGTAAATATCCACCCTATGAGACAATATATTGGGTAGGCCTATATTCAGCAGTGGACTTTGACAGACTAATGAAAAGATGACTGTTCAATAAGGATTACTATTTATTTACAATACGCATGATTATGCTTATACTGGACTTCGTATTTGAAATTAACATAAGCTTTGTTAAAAATAGTGAATTTAGAATCTAATGTCATTATTTTATAGTGTGTTTCAATAAATACGGAGAGGCCAGTTTTGATGCTAATCAAATTTATTTATTTTACATATTCGAAAAAAAAAGAATAAAAGATGCACTCTAAATGTATACTTAGTGGCAACAGGTATAAGGTTTAATTTTCTCATTCTATTTACTGAGACTGTATAACAGCCCTCCCCATGGTGTGTTAACAAAATGATCGTTTTAAAAAACGCTATTTAAAAAAAGCTGTCATTGGGCTTTTAAAGCTTTTTAATTTAATTTTTGTTATGTCTTCCAAATGTTCGACAGTATTTGCCTAGCCAATAAATGGGGTTTGGGGGGCATTTCCTATTCTATTACACTATTAAGTTTATTGCACTCCATAATTAATTGTCTTGATGCATAAATATGTTTTTAGCATTTACTTATGAAACTTATGGAAATATCTTGAAATTAACAAAAAAAATATATATTGCCAACTGATGGATGATTCAATTGAATGAGGTAGTTTTAATGGATGCTTGAGATATTTTATTTTGCACGCTGGATAAATATATTTGTATGTTAAAGAAGATATTCGCGAGACTGGGAACGCATGATGTTATTTAAATGATAATACAATGACGTGAGAATGTGATGCTTTTTATTAGAACTTTTAATTGCAACGCGGCTCCATTCCGTCGTCTCCCTAACAAATAAAGAATTTAATATCACGGTCTAAATGTCAACAATGGTTAATGAAGATAAGAATGATAATGAACAGAAATATGTAAACTACACCGTCCATCAGAGAAGTGAAAATTCATTTTGTCAGGACGGCGGCAACGGAGTCAAGAAGACGATGGTTAAGCCTTAACAAACATCTACTCTTGTAGTGTAATAACGTAGTATATAATAAGTTTATGTAGTGGTTTTAGTGAATTTAAATTTAACAACTTGAACACGGAGGAAACCACGATAATGATGAAGGATATTTCCTAGGTTTTAGTATACTATAATATACACAGTTATGAACCGAGGAGTCTTGTCCCGAAGTGTACGCTTAACATGTTTGACAAAAGGCATTATGTAAGGACGGGTCCGCCTCGCGCCTCGCTTCGCGCGCGCTCGCTTACATTTCACAGAGAGAAACTATTATTTAATAACATAATTTTAGATAGTCAAAATTCTAATATTCATATCATTAGTTTTTACTTTAGGGACAATTTATTATTATAAGTTTTTTTACGTAGCGGACTGATCGTGTTTGTTTATTGGCCTAGAGTTGCGTTCGTCTATTAAATGTTTATACACATTTGTAACAACGCAAAACGTTATACACGTTGTAGAACATTTTTCATTGTGAACGACTAACACTTTATTAAATCGTTACAAAAATCAGGTGCTGTTACTATTTTATAACTGACTACTATGTTTTGTAAATATAATAAATTATATCTATATATATTATGTATGAGCTGAGCAAGCACACCATTTGCCTTAACGCGGCGAGGCGCGCGGGGTCAGGCGTTATGTATATAAAGAACAATAATATATAATTAACTATATACATAGTTTGTTACTTTTGTATGGTGCGAGTGTGTGTACATTGCGTGAGCGACGCGAAATGGTCCATATGGCCACAACATGTGCTATTTTTCTTTATTTAGTCTTCTAATACACTATTGTATTGTTTTATAAGCTCACCAGTCATGTTTGTATAGACGATTACATATTATTTAATTTAACGCCCATTTAGTCATAAATATCCAAATTTAGTTAATGCTATTAATAATAAAATCATAATTTTTTTACTAACCATACTCTTTTCCTATATCACATTGCTTGTAAGCATCACACGATGTGATCGTTTTGTATTATTTGACTTTGTTAGTGGTTTAATGTATAAGTATTTCAAATTCGACACCTAAGCTAATATAGATGTAAAATTATATAAAATGTTGAATGAAAATAGTTAGCTGTGTTTGCGTAACGATCGGTGGTGCAATGTCATTGCATTTTGATACCGACGATTGCACTCGCTTGAAGAAAAAAATTGAGTTATCATGCACTGATTTGAGATCAAATTAGCCTTCACTCTATCCTTCCCTCGACAGACCAAATAAATGACAATAATCTCTAGGCTGCCTAACTAGACTCGTCAGCTCGTCTGCTGGTATTGCGTGAACATTGTGCTGGTGTGAGAGTGCAGCGGTATCGTGATCGTAGTGATCGTAGAATGCCTTTACAGGTAAAAAATATACATGATAAAGCATATTTAGAAATTTTAAATAATTCCAGTCAGTCAGTCAGTTTGAAATACGGAGCAAATACAAAGAGTTAATTTAATTAAATTTCACTATGTTACAACGCGTGATAATTTGCGTGGTGAAGGGGTGTTAAGCCCCGCCCACTTAACTGTTTTCCATCTACCGATAAATAGTAATAAAACTACTCTCATCTTTCCATATCGATGTTGCAGTGTAATTTAGCTACCTTGACGACAGACGGCGGCCTGTTTACAAAATGCATGCAAAACTAATTTCAGCATATTCTTATGATCATTTTACCAATACTGAGCTCTACGTACCTTTAGATTTTTAATTCTCACGACACAGTGTCGCCATCTAGTGTCGAATATATTTAATTATATTTGAAAGCCGATGCAGAGATTTTTCTAGAACTATTGTAATAAATTAGGTATAAAATTACTTACATATGAATGCCATCCATAGCATCAGAGCGTCTAGTAGTTTTTACACGATAAAACACAACACTTCATCCTTTTCTTCTTAATATTACGAAAATACACCGATTTGCGATTTTCGACACATAAGCGCACAGGACGAACGTTGACAATATACTAACTAAAGCCAGGCCCACTGTGATGACGTCAGGACCTACTTAGAATCACAGTGCACAGTTGCTTAGGCCGTGTTCTCTTTGTATTTGCTCCGTGGATTGAAACGATTCTTATTTCTTGTTGAACGAAATTATCTAATGAAAAACTGTATTTAACCAGCAGAATTAAGGCGTTACGTTTGTAATGTTAATTTCGCATAAACATCATAGTTTTTTTTTGATATTATGCTCTTTTGCAATACCTCGGACCTTTGAGCCACGTGTCAACTGCGATAAAGCTCCTTCCATTTCAACTGCCTGTCCAAATATTTAAAAAAAAATTAAACCTGTTTGAGCATAGTGTTTCCGAAGGGCCAGATTACAGAGTTCCTGCCTCGCGGGTCCTGTGTTCGAATCCCAGCGGACAAAATAAGTTAGTTTTTTAATTGTGTGTATTGTGATCGTTTTGATACTGTATTGCATCGGGAACGAAGAGTTTAGGACGAGTGAAATTCATAACATGAGTGAATGCTGCGTAAAGTGAATAGCGAGTACATTTGTGGCGTTACAATTTCACCAGTACAGCTGGTTGTTGCCTTTGTTGAAATCTGTAGACATCTTCATCACAATGTCCCATCTCACATATTATCATTTGTCAGTAAAACTTAGTATTATCATTTTTCATTTGCAAGACACTGAGCTTTTTACTATAATTAACTAGCTCAAACTAAAAATAATATTGTAGTTTAATAATATTTATTTCATTTCTCACTAGAAATGATAAATATCCAGTGAATGTCCACTACCCCATATCGTCCCACGGGTGTCGACAGAGGGAAACTGAATCAGGAGATGTGCAGCAGGTATCCTCGTTTTTATTTTTTAATAAAATACTTTACCTCCACTAAGTTTTCTCCTGTATCGTGGTGGCAGTTTATAAACATAAATTGCACAAAGATAAACATTCAGACCCTTCCTGATAACAGCTGAATAAAAATAATATAAAAAAGTGTGGTCACCAACCCGCTTTCCTTCCTTCTATAACGCAATTTACGGGGGAGCCTATGTTCAGCAGTGGATTTTTGATAGCCTGTAATGGTATTGTGTGCGACCTAGTTGTAACTTGACTGTCTCCACCAGCTGCTCTCTAATGAGAGTAATCTGGAAACGAAGCACTGTGCAATTGACCTGTAATGCTGTAATTTTGCTTACGTGCATTAGATGGTCGATACTTTAGGCGTATTGCTTTCGATTGCGTAGTAACTCGGCACGAGACTGCGCTGGTGGTGTAAAGGGCATGACCGTCATGATCAACAAAGAAACAGGTATATAAAATAAAACGAACTTAGATTTTTGTTTGTTTAGCTTTGGTCTCTCTCTGTTGGCCTTACGGTCGGAAAAGGACTTAATGCCTTTCATAAATATGTATGTATTAAAATCATTTTGTGTTAATTAACATTACCCATGTGCATTTTATTGAGAAAACGTATTCTTTGTAATTCGATGTAACTGTACAAATTAGATTGCGCAGGTCCAAAGGTTCGAGTGATAGAACGTAGAGGCAATTTTCCCTTTAGTATTAGGATAGGATGTAACCGTCACCCAACCGGCACGAGCAAACAAATTATTACAATTTAGAAGTACCAAACTCGTAGTTAGCGATCACGTATTATGTACATTGTAACTAAATAATTTTTATATTTTACCATTGTATAGACGTTTATGAGCGTGAGGTAGGTAGCAATGGAGGTGCGACGGTGCGCGGCCGGCACTTTGCGGTTGGTGCGGCGCCAAACGCACCGTTGTTGTTTTCTTTTTATTTTATTTTGTTATATATTTAAATAACACAATCGACTTGTAGTTTTAATAATTATTATCATTAATTATTATATTGTAATATAATCTTATTAATGAAAAAAAAATCAAACTGAAAATAAATAAATAGAAAGGAAACATTATCGTGTAATTATTTCACAGCTCGTTCGTCGTTTACCTCTTATGGCCAGGTTTATACACTTACCAAGTGTCCACAAAGCAAAACGTGTCGCCGATCTGATAGTGTCTCTCCTCTCCTCTGAAATAGGAAATCGGCAGCAACATCTCCCCGGTAACAACACAAAAACTGCGATTGCCAACTCGCCTGCCAAACATGGCATATTGCAAAATGTTCCTATGAAGCAATCTATAGGGGAGGCCTATGATCTGCCTATGACTTTCAGCAAACATTTAAAAACCAAACGCAATAACCGAAACAAATTTGGTGTCCGCTATGCTTGTCTGATCGGAGCACACAGTACCTTATTTTAGTCTATGGAGCACACTGACCCCCCTTTAGGGATATATATGTTCTGAGACACTGACGCATTCAAAAGCTTACAACTTTATTTGTGTTCACAAGCGTGATGACTCGCAAACGCAAATGTGAGCCTAGCACCAGTGTTACCAACTCGAATTTTTCCAAATCCGTAGATGGGTGTAAAAAGATCTGCAGACTTCTTAAAAGGATCGAAAATTTTTGTTTTTGTCATAGAATAGATCAATTTTTGGAGAAATTATTTCTGTCATGTACATCCCCTCCCCCCTTCCCCAAAGAATGCCGTAAAGCACGGTCCTAAGCTACCTGCAACAAATGTCTTCCTGCACTCTTGTCGACGACTCGGTAAGAGTGCAGGCTGTCTAGTGGGAGACTGCTCTACACTGCTTACAGGTACGAGACTGACACTCAAGAACCTTTCTTTCCCATCGGTTGTCGGTACTTCGAGTACTAATCCGTTGAGCAATGTCGGTTATTCTGGTTCTAATGCTCATAATGAAACATATCGCGCTGAGAAGCTCTGAGCATAGCCCTCTATAATTCGCCGAACGACTTTGTACTTCTTCATACGACCTGCAGTGAAGAACCGCGTCTCAGATACACCTGTTATCACTGGCAACGTGTTTCAAGTTTTGTGTTATACGTGACAAGAAGATGTCGCAATCTCCCGAACGCTATCCAGCCAAGCTGGATCCGTCGATTGACGACATACTCGTCAACAATTTCAAACAGTGTGATGAGTGTAGGTGTAACATGGATGTTGTAGGCCATAGTTTATTATGAAAGTAAACTATGTTTTGCAAGTGCTACTGTCCATCTCCTAGCCTTCTTCTATCGTCTCTTACATCCATGGGATGATAATGGAGTAGTGGGTTCTTTGACGCCGCCACTACATGGCAATTAATTTACTTAAATTTCATGATAGCAAACATAGAAATAAAACACCAATGCAACTGTTTAAAAAATCTACTTCATTTAATAAATACAGAATGAATAAAGGTTATAATTTTGGTAAATGATTTTCAACTTGCACAAAGAAGTTCGTAAAAAATTTCTGTATATCATCTTTAAGATGCCTGTGTAAACACAATTATCAAAACTACTTTATAGCATAACATGACAGTGAAAGTAAAAATATATAAAATAAGATTACTTATTGCGACGTATTTTTTTAACTTTACGAACTACACATTATTCTAATAATGTTATATAATTACGATTTCATTATCCTTAAACGCTAACAATAATATGAAATTATAAAAAGTAAACCATGATTTTTGTTGTTGACATGCTGTATAATCTAAAAAACTTGCAGTTGTTACACTTTCTCTTCTAAATTTTAAAAATAAGAGATAATAATAAAAATATCAACCATTGACTTAAAAAAATGAACACATTCAAATAAAGAATAAACTGTAACTTTGTTGGTAAGTTTTTTATACATTAAAAGCGTTAATAGCTTTACTACACAATGTTAATTTAAGGAAGGAAGTTCATATTTCGGCGAGAATTTTTCGAGTCAGTGCTGTACCTTATATTTACATGATAATGTACTCGATAACATACTATCGACCTGAAACGATTTCACTTACGTTAATTAGTTTTCTTCAGTTTTCACATTGTCATAATATTTATTTAACAACTTAAGGAAGATAGTTTATTGTTTAAGTTTTAGTTACATATAATATTTTTATTATAATCCTCCTCAGTCCTTCACCGAGCTATGGAGAGGGCTACACTCAGTCCCTACGTGATAAATCCGTAACCAGGATCTCTTGACGTCAAACGCATAAGTAATCTGACGCGGAGGGACTATTATTTAGCTCGAAGAACAGACAACCGATGGGAAAGAAAGGTTCTCCAATAGTTCAGTGTCGACAAGCGCTATGTAATGCTGCCACCACTAGATGGACTGACGTCCTGATGAGTCATACAAGGAGTAATGGATGGCAGTCCCTTGGGTGTCGTTTGTTCAGTTGACTTATGATAAGCCGCAATGATGGTGGTTTACTATATTCGATGACGAATGATACAACGCCTGGAAGATTCATTTATATAGATGATTAGTTAAAACAAAACAGTACAAAAATGTATTCTACCGATTGGTATTTAGTAATCACTTTCAACTCAACTGTGTTAGTAGATATGTAAATGTTTATAAAATGTGTTATAATTACGTTTACTTCATAAATGAAATCGATTCAGGTTGCTGTCGAGAATTCTCCGCAAGCGAAGCGAGGATTAATATTCATAACAGTTTTACTCCATTGTTATATTCTTAATTTTCCCATACGAGTAAATGCGACAACAAATTGAGACCTTTTAAGAAAAAAAGGAGCTCAACAATTTGTTAGTGGTGGGATATTGAATTATTCTTCCAAGCTTCGCCTGTTCATTATCCCAGTTTACTGCGTGGGTGAGAACTCGGTGGGCTCCAGTATACGACAGTGCATCTCTCGTATAAGCGGCACTGTGTACGCGACACACTCGTCCCAGCCTGGGTTGCGCCATGTGCTTTCGCGAGTTTCACGTCGCGCTTGCAGGTTCTTGTAGCCTGAAAACGATGTGTTACCTTATTATTATACATCCAATCGCTAGTTTATTTTTTATAAAATTGAAGCAACAAACGGACTCACAGTCCACATGATGGTAAGTGCTGCTGTAGCCCATGGACACTTGCAACAAACTTGAAGGATAAACAATACGTTGTCATCTCTGAGAACTAAGATAGAATGCCTCGGAGCCTGTTATTATACTGATTCTCTTTAAACTTCAGACAGCAAAACAGAAATGTACTGTGACAACATGTAGTGTTTTGAAATATTAAATGGGAAAGAAATTAGTCTGAAAAATGTTTTTCAAATATCAACCTAACATTCATGTTGTTATCAACGGTAAGAGTTTTTCTGGGTCGATAGAAAAAAAAAGTGAGTGCCTCAGGGTTCAATTTTTGGCCCTTTTCTGTTTCTTGTCTATATTAATGACTTACCTATTACAGCTACACAGATAAACGTACAATATTATACACTGATGATACTTCATTAATTTTCAAATTAAAACGACAATTACTAAAATAGGACGAAGTAAATAATGCTTTATCTAAACTTAACAATGGCTTTCAATAAGTATTATTTATAATTTATATTGCAAATTCTATTTCTATGTGGTGCATCATACTGATTAACGAACAAGGCTCTTACGATCGGTTGAATGCGGAAAATCCACCTCAAACCTGTTAAACCCGTAAAATCAGGGGAGTGAAAAAATAATACAGCAGGCAAATTTTTGGAATTGTCCATTTCAAACCTCAAAACTTCTAGAAAAAATTATATAACATTTGCTTCAACGACTTCGATTCTGAAGTTAAGATTGGACAACCCTAAATCAAGACTTGTGAGTAATCAAAAAAACTTTTGTGTTCATTCCAGCCTCGATCTTCACACTTAAGCTTGGATCAAATCTTGGCGTCAATTTTATCACGTAACCTTTTAATTGGACACCCTCTTGGGTCGTTGTCATGTATATTTGGTAGCTGAAAATTTTCGCTGTGTCGAGGCGGCCAAGGTAATATCGTAACCTTTGTTGGATATTTTACGTGGTAGAGCCATGCTGCAGCTATATTATGGTTGTAGCACGAATGGGTCGGCTCGACCGGGGATAGACCACGCTCTCACAGAATACCAGCGTAAAATAGCAGCTTAATGTTGCTGTGTTTCGTAGGGTGAGTGTAGAGAACCGGAGACCCTTTTTACTGGAAACGAGGCACTCCATCTTAGTCCTCAGGGGTGACAACACATCTGCATTTTACATACATACATATAATCATGCCTCTTTCCCGTAGGGGTAGGCAGAGACCAGTTCTTTCCACTTGCTACGATCCTTACATACTTGTTTTGCTTCATCCACTTTCATTATTCCCTTCATACATGCTTTACGGTTTAGGGTACTCTTGACCTGGCCTTTTTTCAAGACGTCCCTGATTTGGTCTAGAAATGTCCGCCTAGGTCTACCCCTTCCAACACTTTCATTCACACTCGCCTTATACACTTTTTTCGTCAATCGTTCTTCATTCATTCTCTCGACATGGCCAAACCATCTCAGCATACCTTTCTCAATTTTTGTCACTACATCTTCTTTCAGACCACAACGTTTCCTTATCTCACTATTTCTTATCCTGTCACTTAGTTTAACTCCTATCATACTTCTTAATGCTCTCATCTCAACTGCATTTATTCTGCTTTCATGTTTCTTCTGCCATACCCAAGTTTCACTTCCGTACATGAGTGTCGGAACCAACACCCCCTCATGCACAGCCAAACGAGCCTTGTTAGACACCTTCCGACTGCTCATAAAGGAGTGCAAAGCTCCATTCACCATGTTTCCTGCATTCACTCTTCTTTCGATATCACTCTCACACTTTCCATCTCTTGTAAACTTTGAACCCAGATACACAAACTCTTTCACCTGTTCAATTTGTTCATCTTCAATCACAATGTTGCAGTCTGTCACTGCCTCATCTTTTTCAAACACCATCACTTTCGTCTTCCTTACATTCATCTTCATTCCCTTTCTAACAAAAGCTCCACTCATAGCAGTTACCATCTCCTGCAACTCCTCGGCCGAAGACGCAAGTAATACTTGGTCATCAGCATAGAGAAAACATTTGACGAGTAACTCATTCATTCTCAACCCACTTTCATTCTCTTTTAAATCTGTCAAACAATTGTCCATGAACAGATTAAACAGCCACGGTGACGCTACACATCCCTGTCTAACACCTTTTTCGATATTAAACCATTCAGTGTATGCCCCGTTTATCCTTATACAAGCACTAGAATACCTATAAAGAGATTGCATTACTCGTATGAGGATACTGCTCACACCGTTCACGGACATCTGCATTTTGATCGAGGATAAATGGAAATCAAAGTTGAATTCACTCCGAGACACAGAGATGGAATTGCTGTCATTTTATAATAAAGATGGAATGTCTCGTTATAAGTAGTGATACTTATGCGCATTAATTATTACGTATATATTAGAACTTACACCAAATATGATGTACGTTGTAGAGACGTCCAATTTGCGAGAAGTAACCAGCGAAAGCTTCGTTCTGGGAGCGTCGGTAAGTGAGTCCACGGGCCCAGTTGTTGCCCCACTCGATCATAGTACCCGGCTTTAAGCTGAAAATAATAACAAATAAAGGAGTTAGGTAAGACAAACAGATTTCTGGAAAAGATATTGAAGTAGCGATTGAATGGAACCAAGGTTATAAAATATAGATAATATGAGTTATATTGAAGCCGCTTTAAACTGCCGCGTGTATTTAGAGATCTGTGTTCGGTTGTGTGTAAGCTGATATAGTTAATTAGGGGTCACAAAATATATGGATTCGAATCCAATTAAAGTAAAACATTTTACAGAAATCTGTCAATACACTTATAGCCTCTCTGAGAAAATTATTATTATTTATTAATAAATTACTTGCCTATAGGATCTGATCTCGTAAATGTTGTGCGGCTCGCGTGGTTCACCGTTAGGCCAGAAGCTAAATGCCAGCAGATATTGCAGATGTCTGGACCGTACGAAGTTGCCCCGCTCCTTTTCAAGTGTGCGATACTCCTAGACAATATTACAATGTTAATATGGTATCTTTGATCCCCACGTAAATGTGTGTTGGTATTAATAATATATTGTATGTATGTGCAATTTACTTTTTCTCGCATTCATTACACCCTTTAAGTCTACAGCTAAACATAAGCCTCCCTCATAGATTGCATTATAGCGTCATTATGCCGTCGGTTCACACAATACCCGCGGGTTAATATGGGTTGACAACAGTAATATTTCAGCCGTCTATATATTTAAGGCCTAGATGTTAAGTATTATCTGCTATCTGCCTGCAGCATCTAGATTAAAAGATTCCACATCACATAATACTTTAAAAATATCAAAATAGAAAGACATAAGTTATTAATAATATAGAATACATCAGCTATTAAAAAACTGGAGGATATAATATTCTCCTATATTTATAAAGGTATCGGAGCATCAAGGTTGTAGTAGATGGTGCATACACCGACTACGAGCCTATTAATGCTGCACACAAGGCTGCGTGCTATCACCGACGCTGTTTCTTCTGTATATCAATTATATTCTTTTGTATTTCGACATATTATATGGTTAATAAGTTTAATTCGTGAAAAAATACGGTTAACCTTACAGGTCATCCCTGGAACTTCCCGCTAATTTCAAATGCAAAGCGCTCCAAATTATATCTATTATGACTTTTAATTCCACTTATTTTTAATCAGGTTTTTTTTTCACTTTTTGGCATAATTGAATATTTCACGAACAAATCAACCGATTATGACGAACTTGACGGCGTACGACGCAGATTTTTAAGCACTCATAGTTAATTTATTACATCAAAAACGATCCGACAAAGAATTTGAAAGTTATTTGAAAAAATATTTTTTTTGGAAATTTTTCGTTTACGATTTCTCTTCAACACACCAACCGATTTTGATGCGGTTTCCAGCAATCGACGGCGTTTTCTGCCGACTTCAAAAAGGAGACGGTACTCAATTCGACTGTATGTTTTTTTTATGTGTGTTAATAATCATTTATTTCAATCCATCAGATCATAGTTACCATTTGAAATAAAATTTAGATTTTGAATTACATATGAATTAAATTAAAATAAAATTGCATAATAAATTAAAATCATTAAAAAACCAGCTTAAAACCAAATTAATATCATTAAATATAAAAATCAATAATATGCTTGCCTCTCAGTCATTTGTTTGTTTGTCCTTACACTAATCATATAACAAAGATTAATGTACTGACAATCAAACCTGTACGTAAATACACTCAAGATGGTGTTGGAGGTGGTCCGGAGCCTGCGCCCCAGAAATGTGCACCGCTTTCGCATCGTCGTGTAGAAGCAGTCGGTCGACACGGGCGGCTATGAATTATTTAAGGCGCAGGTTGAGCAAAATGTCGCGCTAGTCGTTATTTGGGCGGTTTTTAGGAGCTATCTACTTTTTATTTAAAAGATATATCAACAAATAAAAAACACATTATATTTCTACATAATCTTGATTCCATAAAAGCTATATCCAATTTTTTTTTAAAGGAATAAATATTAATATAATCTCCTTACAACGAAACCACATAAATGTGAAATTATTATTGATAACATGCATCTCCTCGTAAAGTAAGTATTATTTTATTTTGCGATTTACACCAATGGATAGGCAATTTATTAATAAACATTTCTATAGTAAATTTTTTTTCAAAAGACCATAATTTGATTTTATTAAGAAATTATTTTAAAATCTGGGCATATTTACTGCTCACGGGCTTGCCGAAGTCAGTGAGCGCTGAGCTCTTCGACGTGAAGCCTGTGTCGTTAGAGCGTCGACCAACGCATACGCCACGTCATATGAGTCGATAATATTATTACTTATTAGGTTATTTATAGGTAGTATTATTTGTTTGTTTTGGGTATAATTTTTCGTATTAGTTATACATATATTTGTTGTGTTTTTTACTGCGCGATGAAGATTTTTGCGTGTATTTTCTTTGAAGTAAATGCAAATAAAAAAATGAAGCACCATTAGCATGTAAGGTTCGAATCCATAATTAAAATTTCGACAAATATTATAATTTACACTATAAAAGGCTAATTCAATATTATCATCATTACATCATCATCATTACAGCCCTTCACAAGTCCACTGCTGAACATAGGCCTCCCCCAAAGAATGCCACAAAGCACGGTCCTGAGCCACCTGCATCCATCGACTTCCTGCATATCTTACCAGGTCGTCACTCCATCTAGTGGGGGGACGCCCTACACTTCGCCTGCCGGTACGAGGCTGCCACTCGAGAACCTTTCTTCCCCATCGGTTGTCGGTTCTTCGAGCTATATGGCCGGCCCATTGCCACTTCAGCTTACTAATCCGTTGGGCTATGTCGGTCACTCTAGTTCTACTGCGGATATCCTCATTTCTGAGTTTATCACGCAGAGAAACTCCGAGCATAGCCCTCTCCATAGCTCGCTGAGCGACCTTGAGCTTCCTCATCCGGCCAGCAGTGAAGGACCACGTCTCAGTTCCGTATGTCATCACTGGCAACACGCACTGGGTGTACAGTCTCGTTTTCAAGTTTTGAGGTATACCTGACGAGAAGATGTGCCGTAATTTCCCGAATGCTGCCCAACCGAGTTGAATCCGTCGATTGACCTCTCGGTCGAAGTTGGACTTACCTAGTCGGACTATTTGTCCCAGGTAAACATACTCGTCAACAACTTCGAGCTTAGTGTTCCCAACAACTACCGGCATAGGTGTGACATGGACATTAAACATGATCTTTGTTTTGTCCATGTTCATCTTAAGACCTATCCGTTGGGAAACACTATTGAGGTCATTGAGCATAGTGCTTAGGTCCTCCAGCGATTCTGCCATAAGGACTATATCGTCGGCAAATCGAAGGTGAGTGATGTACTCGCCATTGATGTTGATACCGTATCCTTTCCAGTCCAGAAGCTTGAAAACATCTTCCAATGCAGCGGTAAAGAGTTTCGGGGATATGACGTCACCCTGTCTTACACCTCTCTGCAATTGGATAGGTTTCGTACTCTGGTTCTGTACTCGGATAGCCATCGTAGCCCTACTGTACAAGCACTTCAACACTTCGATATACCGACAGTCAACTTGGCATCGCTGAAGGGACTGCAGCACCGCCCAAATTTCGACGGAATCAAAGGCTTTCTCATAGTCCACATACGCCAGACATAGTGGCAAATTGTACTCCTCGGACTTCTGTACAATTTGCCGAAGGGTATGTATGTGGTCTATGGTGCTAAAGCCTTTTCGGAAACCGGCTTGTTCGGGAGGCTGGAAGTCGTCAAGTCTGCGCGCGAGACGATTCGTAATGACTCTCGAAAACAGCACGTAGACGCGGCTCAGAAGGGAAATCGGTCTGTAGTTCTTCAAGAGAGCGTTGTCGCCTTTCTTGAAGAACAAGACCACCGCACTTCTGCTCCACGCCTCCGGTGTAATGCCACCATGAAGGACGGAATTAAAGAGCTTCTGAAGGACTTCAAGTACCGGTTTTCCACCCGCTTTCAGAAGCTCCGCTGTAATTCCATCCTCGCCTGGGGCCTTCACCCAACCACAATATCTTATCAGGTATAGTACTGCCTCGTTGGTCTAGTGGTTGTAGTAGTGCGCCTGCTGATCATGAGGTCCCGGGTTCGAATCCTGGGTCGGGCCAAAAAGTCAGTTATGAGTTTTTCATTTATGTTCTAAGTTATAATTAGTATTACTAAGTTATAGTTTTTTGCTAAAATATAGTATATTATTTATTGCTTGTTTTTTCTTCTTTTTCAAAAAATAATTGAGTACATAAGGTGTTCTATACTTATAACTCGGTAAAAAGTACTAATATACCTACTTTTTACTATAAACTAAAAATTTTTAAAACTAAATTTAACTAAAAAGACTAAACTGACCATTTATTTTTTAACTCATAACAGGACATGGGTTTATTTATACTCTAAAAACTATAACTTTATACAATTAGTGTTCACTATAAAATTATATTCGGTATAGACGGTAATTATTAAATGTAACATATTTTTTTTAAATTATTAATTACATTTGTCAGTGGATTAAATTTGCTTTAATAAAGTTGGTGATGATTTTAAATAAGAATAAAATTCTGCTCAAGTTTTTTATTGTTATCTTTGTTAACAACATCGCCTTTAGAACTCTGGAACCGTAAGTGTTTCTTTCAGACGTCCACAATTTATGCAAAATAAAAAAATACTCTTTCTACCGGAGCATTCGTACCAGGTAGACATATAATATATTCGATTAAAAAAAATTATGTTGAAGATTGTTGACTTTGAATACTTCCATCCAATGAGTTACGGGACAATTTTGTGTCCCGGAGCTTTGTTTGGGGACAATGGGACAGGAGACCGAGAAAAGGGACAGTCCCGTTCAAAACGGGACGTATGGTCACTTTAGCTATAACCCGGCGACCATGAAGCAAATACAAAGTTAGTCTTTGTATTAGCTTCATGGTGGCGCAGTGGCTTAGCAATCAGTTGTTGCGCTGGGGGCCGCGGGTTCGAATCCCGCATGGAACAAGATTTGTATGGCCTACAAATAATTGTTCCGGGTCTGGATGTTTGTCTTTGTGCAATTTATGTTTGTAAACTGCCTCTACGACACAGGAGAAAATCCTAGTGTGGGTGTAACGTTTTTTTACAACTGAAATTGAAAGATTGAACCCTTATACTTCTTGTTGATTTTTGTATTTATATATTTTTTATTGCACCAAATATTTGTACAAAAGCCGAGTTATCTATTTATTTACCTATAATGAATAGGTATCTTTTAAACTCACAATTTTCAATGCTTCCGTTTTAATATATAATTAATTATAAAATTTCATAATTAGATAATATATGAAAATACATAATTCTAATATAACGCAACTAATATATACAGAATAAAAAAATTAAAATACATTTATCTTTGTACGCTATGTGTATTTCCATAAAATAGTTTATTGATGTTGAAAAAATAATACTACTTTCGTACAATAGGTGACGTCTTACATATTTCTTCCGGCGAGCCGCTCGCTACAAATATTAATATTGTAGCGAACGGCGCGCCGGTCAAATGCTCAAGGTCGTTCGCATGGAGTAGCCCCTTAATAAATAAGTCCGCCGAACAAAAGGCAAGAAAAGTGTATATTTGATTTGAATTGTTGGGCTAGCTTAGTACCAAAAGTATTAATTGTAAGTAATAACTTATAATCAATATATAAATATTTGAATTCAATTGCGTTTTTGATCCTTTTGTGAAAAATTTTTACCCTTCATTTGGGCCCCAACAAATTTTGATACCGGGTCCGTCTAAGGCACGCTGAGTCACTGCTGCTACTGTTACTGGTTGTAACACTGGTGATGCTTTTTGCACCGGCCGTTCTAATATTTCTCGAATACACATCATCAAGTATCGGAATAAACTTGTGTCTGAAGTCGAGTCTTTAATAAGCGAAATCTCAGATTGGGGACGACTATAGTCCAGTCTAAACTTCAGAAGATAGGTTTTCGCGCTTACCGCTAAAGTACCCCTTTGTCGTATCTTCTCAACTTTAGGGTACTCCCCATGCTGTCTCAGCCAGCATCAGAATCCTCGGCAACGACATGTCGAACAGTTCCGCGGTCACTTATAAGGGAAGGCTAAATAAGCCTCTAAAATGCTTGGCGTGCTCAGCAGCGTTGGGATAGTATTTCATGCCCACTGCTCAGGACGCATGTTATTTTATTATGCGCATCTTGGCAATTAAATTTTTACAATTCTTAACACTCACTGTCCGGTTTTCAGACACAATAGTAATGACCTATATGTAGTGCACAGGACAGCGGAAGAGTTAATATTCCATTTTCAAGGATAAATAAGTAATAAGAGCTTTCTGTTTCTAACAGTGGGTATACATACATCCACTTTGCTGCTCTAGTGTATATTGACAGACAAATAATGTCTTTGACAGATTTTTATATTTGCAATGTGCAAGTTTCTGTCAAAAATAACTTAAAATTGTTATTACAAATTTATTATTATTACATTATCACATATATATTGTCACAAAACTATAATATTATAAATATAAATACAATCTATATAAATAATATTATTATTTCGGCTATTATCCACCGCGGCGAGGAATCCTAAGCCATCGGTGAAATTAGGCATCCAAAGATAGGAACCTTCTCACTATTCGAGCCGTATTTAATAAGGCCGATTTTTGAATTAATCCCTTCAGCCATTTGCCCAAACCCAACTTGGATAGATAGTCGTCCATAGTTTTACCAATAAGCCCATTGACTGAAACAACTATTGGTACAATAATAGTAGAATCAACGTCCCACATAGCGACAATCTCATGAGCCAAGTCGATATATTTTATCTTTTTATCATTCTCTGCTTTCACGAGATTCTCGTCATGAGGAACACAGGTTTTTTCCGAACCAGTGGTAATCAAACAAAAGAGTGACTTTCAATAAGTATTATTTATAATCTATATTGAATAAAAAAGTTTCTGTTTCTGTTTCTGTTTCTATTGCCTTGCGTGCAGTTCGGTCTATCACCACAATGTCAGGTTTATTTGCCACTATAAACCTGTCTGTGATAATTGACCGATCCCAGTACAGCGTGACACTTCTATTTTCAAGGACTGGTTTTGGTTCATACTTATAATATGGAACGTCCTGTTGAGTAAAACCAAATTTAATCGCAAGCTGCTGGTGTATTATTCTAGCTACTTGGTTATGTCTGTGCAAATACTCGCCATTTGATAGTTGTGAACAACCGGAAATAACATGTCTGAGGGACTCTCCAGGGTGGTGACATGCGCGACATACGTCAACTGTGCCATCCCTCAAAATGTACTTCCGGTAGTTATTCGTTTTAATTACTTCGTCTTGTATTGCACAGATAAACCCTTCAGTTTCTGCAAAAAGGTCACCAAACTGTAACCAATGTACTGATGCAACCATGTCTACACAAGGATTAGTCAATGTTTTAAAAAATCGACCATGCAGTTGTTTGTCATTCCAAACCTTTTTGCGTTCATCTATAGTCATAGTATGAGGCCTCTGCCAGTCCTTTGCCGATATATTAAGCGGGGTTAATGATTTGTCATTAATCACTACGTCACTATGAATGCGTAAATAAATATTATTATTATTATTACTTAACAGGCCAGCAGTTGAAATAACTGATATAAGCCCGTATTCTATTTTCAAATGTGTAATTATTTTATTTTAGTTGTTTATCTAATCTGTTCTTGAATTGGTTAACAGTTTGTGCAGATATCACTTCTGATGGCAGCTTGTTACATGCTTCGACCACTCTTTGGCTAAAAAAGTGCTTGTGTGGGTTATTATTCGACATGGCTTTAGTTAATTTGAAGCATGTTTTTTGAGTAATGCTAATTTTCCAGCAGGATCTGATTCTGAATAACCACAACTCTACCTATTCTGAACAACCAAATTTACTATATAAAGTAAACAGTATAGCAGTTATTGTATTGTACAGCTTTTAAAGTTGTGAACTTCTTAAATTTTCAGTCAACATGAACTTTCTTAGGTTTAAAATTTGACTTTTTTTGTATTTATGTTATGCAATATCTTCGTTAATTGTAAACCCAATTTAATTATTGTATTTTTATTAAATAGTTTAAAATTCAAGGGTAGTCCCAAATAAACATGGAGAAAAAATTCCACACTCAAGGGTAGTAAAAATATGGTATAATAAGGCCTTTAATATATATAACTATTAAGACAACATTCTAGTTGTTACCTAGAACTATATTCCTCAGTCAGGGCTTAGGAATATAGCTCTAGGTAACTATCCATTATAGGGTCAAAAAAATTTACTTTTAATAAAAAGTAAAAGCAAAGTTCAAAGAACTTAAAAGAACAAAATAATTTTCACGTAACAGTTTCTGAATGTGGGGCTTCAGTTATTCTACACAATATGTCTTACCATTGAATTCAGAAATTATTACGTGCAAATTATTATTTTTTTAGTTGTTTAAATTCATGGGGGTCATTGGAGAAGCGTGCTCGTCGCGACCCCTGCCAGCCCTTTTCAGGGCTGCAATTCTACACAGCTGCGCACCCATGCCAACGAGGGTTAGGGCGTCCCCCCAAGGTGATGCACACCAGCCGTCCCGGTATGGAATGCAGCGCGCAAAGCGGCGATGGGGACCGCCACCCGTCACGCACAGCCCGCCGTGTCGGAAGGTGGAGGACAGAGTGCAAAGTTGGCACGTGAAATGTTAGAGGAGGCATGAGAGATAAGACGAATGAGCCGATCGAAATAATGAAAGAAAGAGAATAAGATGTCGTGTGTATGTCGGAGACCAAACGGAAGGGCAGTGGTACTGAAGAGCTCCCTGGCGGGACGTTAGCTCTATGGTCCGGAGTCCCGGAGAGCGAGAGCGCCTGCCAAGGAGTGGGGGTGCTGCTGTCGTCTCGGTTGGTCGATGCTATGACTGAATATAAGGTTGTGAACTCAAGACTTCTCTGGGTTCGCTTTAAATTGGGACTGGCGAAGTTATTCTTTTTTGCTGTTTATGCGCCGGTAGCTTAGTCGTCCAGGGCTGAGCTGGAGGAGTTTTGGGAGAATGTAAGAGAAGTTCTAGATTTGCTTAGGGGAAACGAAAGGATTGTTGTATGTGGTGACTTGAATGGATGGGTTGGTACCGCTCGACCAGGGTACGAGTCGGTGCTTGGAAAGTTTGGCGATAAAAGAGTTAATGATGCTGGCAAGGTTATACTGGCTGTATGCAAGGAAAAGGGTCTTCTTGTGACAAACAATATGTTTAATCACAAGAAAATCCATATGTATACTAGAGAAAGAAAGAATGAGAGAAGTATGATCGATTTGTTCCTGGTGGATGACCGACTGCGAAAACAGGTGATGGATACGCGAGTGTTCAGGGGTGCTGACCTGGGAACAGATCACTATCTAGTGATTACTAGATTTAGGGGTCTGTTCGCGGGTTGGCGCTACCGGACGGCAGTGACAGAACCACAGTCGGTCTGTCGCATCCGAAGCTGGAAGCTTCAGGAAGCGGATACTATGGACAAATATCATGCGAGCGTAGCCGAAAAGCTTGACACCATCGATGGCAGAAAATAATGTGTGGAAAGAACATGGCAGAACCTTAGGGATGGTATGGTAAGTGCAGCAGAAGAAGTGTGTGGAACGATAAAAAGAGGTAGTAGTAAAAAAAGAGATGCATGGTGGAATGATGAAGTGAAAGAAGCTGTAAAGAAGAAGAAGAAAGCATGGTTAGACTACTTGGCCTCTAGTAATGATAAGGATATGAGAGAGAAGATGAAAGAAAGATATAAGCTGCAGAAAGTTCATACGAAAACATTGATTGTGGAAGTGCGTGAAAGGTGTAGAATGGAAGCGGACGAAAGGTTGTCGCACAACTTAAGGAGAACTCCAAACTCCTCTGGAAAGAGGTTGGAAGGACCCGAAGTGGTGCGGCGGCCTTAAGAATGAACAAAGTGCTTTCGAGAACCAATGACGTCCTCTCAGAAAAATCGGACGTCATGCAGCGATGGAGCGAATTTTATAGAGAAATGTATGCGTGTGATGATCTTAGTGAGGGATCCGGGGGTGACGCCGTGACTGGTACGCCAGACCCGGACATCGATGACACTGAGGTCATCAGTATGAAAGAGATTGAACGTGCGATTCGAAGTTTGAAATGTGGTAAAGCTGCGGGACTAGACAGAGTTACTGCTGAAATGGTCAAGACTTGAACTGCTGAAATGGTCATACTTAGTATGGTGGGCCTCGCGTCTGGGACAGCTTTCATCTGCTGTGCAATTTGTGCTGGCGGACGGGGGATGTCCCGGATGATTGGCGATCCGCAGTTATTGTGCCTTTATATAAAGGTAAAGGTTCATATTTTGATTGCGACTGACCAGTTTAGCAAGTAAAGTTTACTCGAAGGTTTTGACACGTAGGATGCAAGAGAAATCGGAAAGATTTCTATGGGAGGCACAATACGGATTTAGACCTGGAAGAGGATGCACGGATCAAATGTTTTCTCTCCGCATGATCACGGAGAAACTTCTGGCTGTTAACCAAAGGATTTTCTGTGCTTTTGTGGATCTTGAGAAAGCATTTGATAAGGTTGTAAGAAAGAAAATGTGGGAACTGTTGCCGGGGTATGGTGTGGATGGTCGATTGCTAAGGGCTGTGCAGTCACTTTACTGTGACTGTAAAGCCTGTGTGCGGGTAGGGCACGACCTGTCACCCATGTTTAGCGGCCAAACGGGCGTAAAACAGGGTTGTGTCATGTCTTCCTGGCTGTTCATACTCTATCTCGACAGATGTTTACAGAAGCTGAAAGATAGCTGTTTGGGTGTGAAATTGGGTGACATTAAAGTAAATTGTCCGCTGTATGCTGATGATGCAGTGCTTATTGCATCATCAGAGGCAGAACTGCAGGCATTAGTCACGTGTATGAAAGAGGAATGTGAAATTAAAGGTATCCGTTTGAATGCTACTAAAACTAAGGTCCTGGTATTTGAAAGGGACGAAGAGAGAACGAAGTGTCAAATATGGGTAAATCAGGAACGTCTAGAACAGATAAATGAAATTGTATACTTGGGGAGTGCTTTCAGCCGGGATGGAAGATGTGATTTAGATGTGGACAGGCGTGTCGCTGCCGGGAACAAAGTCAATGGTGCCCTGACTGCGTTAGTCAAAAGGCAAGTCGTAGTGAAGAGTGCACGCCTTGCAATACATAACGCAGTGTTGGTACCGACTTTGTTATATGGCAGCGAAACCTGGGTATGCCAGAAGAAGCATAAAAGTAAGTTGAATGCAGTGGAATTGCTATGTCTTCGTAAAATGTGCGGCGTTACCATGGCCAACCGAAAGCGAAACGAAGAGATTCGCAATATGGCAGGTTTGAAAGATGACCTTATCACAAAAATTGATAAGGGCGTGCTTCGATGGTTTGGGCACGTTGAGCGAATGAGTTAAGACCGAATGGTGAAGAAAATATACCTAGTCAGGCCATAAATTCTGTCACGTTTAATATAAAATAATTGAAACAAGTTTATTCATTATGTAACCATTTATATACCAAAATGAACTTAACAAAACATAGATTCTTATGACACTAAAGTTTCTTCAAAATGACCTCCGTGATTTTGAATACAGGCCTGCAATCTGCGCGGCCAGTCGTCTATCGCAGCACGAACGAGGTCCATGTCAATATCGACGGCTGCCTTAATCAAGGATGTCTTGAGTGACTCCAAATTGGGATGAGGCTTTGAGCACGCCTTTTCCTCCAAGTGTTGCCATATTTTGTAATCTAACCGATTCAAATCTGGACTGGAGGAGGGCCTGTCTTCGTGCCGGATGAAGTCGATTTCACGCGCCGCCAGCCAGTCTTGTGTGCTCTTCGCTCTATGAGCTGGCGCCGAATCTTGTTGGAATACCCAGTGCCTGTTATTGAACATGGTATGAGAAACAGGTTCCACAAGGTTCGTCAGGACTGTATTTTGATACACAACTGCATTCGTTTTTACACCTTTCTCACAAAAATGTACCTCTGTTAAGCCCTAATAAGAAACTCCCAACCATACCATGAGCGAGGATGGAAAATGACCTCGTTGGACACACGGAATACGGTTGCTCGCTTCTTCACTACTGTGTGCGTACACCTTATCATTTTGTTTGTTGTAGCTCTCTTCTACGGTAAAAATTTTTTCATCCGAAAAAAGAATTTCCCGATATTTTTTTCCCGCGTACCGCTTCAACAAAGCGCGGCATCTCTTCAGTCTCAGGTCCATTAGACGAGCATTCAAACGATGTCCTGTTTTTCTTCGATATGCCCGAAGCCCTAAGTCTTCATTTAACACCCTTTTCACCGTGGTTCTGCTTAACCCCATCTGAAGGGCCAACAGTTTCTGCTTACGTTTGGTATTTCTTTGAATTCACGCCTTCACAGCTTTTGTCACTGCTGGAGTCCTAAAAGACCGAGGGCGACCACTTTTTGACCTGTCATCTACACTAGAGTCTTCATTGTATCGTTTGATGGTACGACAAACGAATCTTTTGGTTATATTCAAATTTTTCAGTATGTCAAAAATTTGAATTGGCGCGTAACCGCAACGATGCAACGCAATAACTGCAACACGGTCTTCTTTAAGCGTCCACTCCATATTTAAAAATGAGTAAAATTCTAAAAAGTATACAGTTTTATTTTCATGAACAATTCGAAATTCGAATTCATTAAACTTTTTTGTGGCCAGCATTCTAAAAGAAAAGTTTTTACTGTGTGACAATACTTATGACCTGACTAGGTATAGCGCGAAAGTTAATATTAAAATGTGTCGAGGTAGACCAAGACTAACTTTCGAAGACCATGTGAGCAAATTGTTTGAAGAGGGGAGGGTCAAGAGTACTCGGATACCTAGACGTGCATGTATGAAGAAGATAATGAATCTGAAAGAAGCGAAAGAGGTATGTAAGGATCGTGACACTTGGTGATCTGTTCTCTGTGGCTAACTCGTCAGGGATTGTGCGTAAAGATAAGTAAGTAAGTTTAAATTCATCTTTACTTTTCATTAACAGCCTTAATTTTGCTGTATATTGGTCATAAATTTTATCAAACTAAAACTCTATTCAATTCAACTTTATTATTTACTAAGCCTAAGTTTGTCTTATTATAAAATACATCACTTATTATAATACATGTCTGATACATCACTTTCTTTTAGCTTAGCTTTTAGGCCTATAACTATATGGTTCTTCTGAGAATGCCATCAACTCTTGAAATACTAAAAAAAATTGCCCATACAGAGCACTATGCAGAGCAAGTAGATTGGAGACAGCAGCAGCCCATATCTCTTCATGCATAATGCTATATCTTATTATCAGTATGTGGATTCCATCTTTTTGGATGTATTTTCTGACATCAAGTGATTGCTAGTTGCCATGCCAGTGGTGGTGATATTTGGGATAAACATGGCATATCAAAGCCATTATGTTGCATGTATGTATTATATAATTTACACATTATTTGGAATTCAACTTACTGGATTCTCTTTAAATAAAATTTTGGCTTTGTCAATTTTCTCAAAGCCGCCTACATAGCGCCATAGATGTAATGCTTGATCCATGTCTCCCACAGAGACTGTCCATGATCCCACCAACTCACAACCAAGCTCAGCTTTTCTTGATGTCACAAATTCAACTGATGTTTTACTGTGAAAAATAAGGGATTTTTTTATGATATGCATCTTAAGTTTTAAATATGTATTTAGACTATAATAATGGAAAAGTTTAAATAACTTATCTTTGTCATTTCTTCAACCAAAGAAGAAATATTTTACCATAAATTAAATTCAGTTATAATTTTATTCATAACAAAGTTACTTATTTCGATAATTGTTACACAAATGTGGAATCTATTCATTGCAAGTCTCACCAATTATATTTTTAAACAAAGATCAGACAGTTCAATATTAAGGAGATATAATATATTTATATGTATATTATCATATACTATGATGGCTGGAAAATAGTTGCAAAGGGGTGAAGACTAGGTGAGCATCTGGTGGTCCAATGATAAAATGGAAAGCGAGTTAAGAGGCAGGAACAAAAGGAATCTGACAAAGTAGTAAATGGGACAATTCTGCTGTTTTCTGGCAATTAATGCCTGAATAAATCTTTGATTTTTCACTCTTTCATGTGAAATATCAGGTAAGAGATTGATTTGCAAGAACAGGCTTCTTATTCAGTCATTACATTTTTAAAGAATGAAATGGAAAAGGAATTTTTAATTGGCTTTAGTGGTACGTATGAGAATCTACTGCCTCATATCATCCCTCCCGAGTGTCGTAAGAGGTGACAAAGGGTAATGAAACAGCAGCATCTTCATGATAGAACAAAAATAATATGCATGAGCAGCATCTTTATGATATAACAAAAATAATATTTTATATAATAACCGGCCTGCCAAGCATGGCAACTATAACAAGTCCTCCTTATGAAGCAATCTATTCAGGAAGCATACGCTTAGGAGGGATGCTTGATAATCTGTACAGAAAGGAAATCTCATAGGCAGCGGTGAACAGCAAGGTGTGAAACATCTTTTTTTACAAGATAAGGATGACAAACGAACACACAATCCCTCTGATGGTAAGTGAATACTGTGACCCGTAGACATCTACATCTATCCTCAATTATGAATCAAAGTCACCCATGAGATCTAAGATGGAATGCCTCATTTCCAGTAAAAAGGGTTTCTCGGGGTACATATCAAAGTATTTCCACAATGGAAACAAAGTAACAAATGAAACTGAAGTAACAACCAGTCATATAGTTCAAAAAACAGACAACCTACAGAAAAAGGTATGTGGCAGTCTCCTACAAAAGCAAGCAGCATAGTGTAGAGGTAGTAGCCCTCTACTAAATATGGTGACAACTTGGAAGATGTGCACTGTGCAGAGTCCATAGAAAGTTATACTTTTTTATTATGATAATGATGTACTGAACATCATGTTTCTGTTAAATTCAATAAGTGTAAATTATACTTAACCTATCATATTTATTTACACTTAGCTATAAGGTCAAGGGCTATTGACAGATAAAAAAAATCTTCATCTTCAAGTGTTACACTTTTAAATACAACTATTAATAATTTAAGGTTGTTGCATAATCACAAACACTTTACCAGCTGTATGTCTCGGTATGAAACGTAATAAATTTAGAACATACTAATTTTTCAGATATTTATCCACAGAATCTGGGCGAATATTATGCGTGTGAAGTGCGTATACAATTTCTTTGTCACTTAGCATACGGCTGTGAGACTCTTTCGTTGGTTCTATTCTTCGCACCAGCAACTTCGAAAGCCATCCATCATCAGAAATTTGATGAGTACTTGTTGTTGTTATCAACCTATAATAATAACTCAACATTAATATTTAATAAATTAAAAGTAGGCCGTCGGAAATAGCAGACTATTTATTTACCTGGTACTCTTAGGGATAGACGAACTTATATTTAATATTCTGGTCAAAGAATTCATGCTGACTTTGAAACTAAATCACTAACTGTAATGTAAAATTTTAGAGAACCGACAAGTCAAAAGTCCGAAACTGCTGATCACAGAACACTAATACCCTTAGGCTGCTGATGCTTGTTATCAATTCATTTGACAAAATCACTTGAAGGTTATCTTAAAAATAGATTTAGTTTTCGGCGATGCAGAGACATCTATTGAGGATGACCCCAAACATTAATGATAACATTGATATAAGAAAAAATTGATAACAATATTTTTTTTATCGTTGTTTTTTTAATAACAGGCTTTACGGCTCTGGGTTCTAGCAATTCTAAGCCTGAAGTTACAAAGTACAATTATTCTTCATAGAACACTGCTTCACAATATGTTGATGCGTCAAATTGTGCCGCCTATGAGAAGTTTTGAACGTAACTTGAGAAGCAGACAGCTAACAGTTGGTGATGGTATCTCATGGCGTCTAAGCAGACAGACACCTTATCTTGAGAATCACATCACCATCAGAGCACTTGTTTTACTGTTTCCACTAATAGTTAACATGCGTAAACACTTAATACACACAATCGCACCACTTTTACATATCAAAATCCACTTCAAACCATTATTTATACAATAATACAGGGGCAGCAAACTGCCGCCGGTCAAGTTCCCGTCAAAACTCCTTTTATCATTGGTTACATCGGTACCCAAAGAGTATATAATCATTACGTAGGTACTTATGTACTTCTTATTAGTTTGTTGTACCTATAATACTACAGCTACGTACATATATTAAATTATTTATTCTGTGCTACAGTAAAATACATTTTTAACGTGGTAGAGCCATGCTGCAGCTATATTTATAGTATAGTTGTAGCACGAATAGGTCAGCTCGACCGGGAAGGGACCACGCTCTCACAGAATACAAGCGTAAAATAGCAGCTTAACGTTGCTGTGTTTCGTATGGTGAGTGTAGAGAATCGGTGATCCTTTTTAATGGAAAGGAGGCATTCCATCTTAGTCCTCACGGATGACAACGTATCTGCATTTTCATTCTTTATTGAGGATAGATGTAGATGTCTATAGGTCACAGCAACCACTTACCATCAGGTGGACTGTGTGCTCGTTTGTCACCCTATTTCTATAAAAAAATACATTAAACCTATATTCTATACTTAATATCCTTTATTGCATTAAACGCTGTAATACATTTTGTTCTTCCAAATAATATGTTCATCAGTTATATTGCGACATTTTTGAGCGATTGTGATGGCAGCAGATGTCTGTTAGAGACAGTCGATGACGATAGTGTATCAAGATACGATTATTTATGGACACAAAGGATGCATTTTTATATCCAGCAAGGCAGCAGCCTCACCACTTGTCTTGTATAGCCAATCCAGCGTCTTTATCTTTCTTTTATCATATCTTTGTTGTATGAACCTTATTTTATCCTTTAGGTGTCATGAGATACTCGTACTATCGCCCTCTTCGCGGAGTCATAAGTATATATTACTTCAATATGGAGCCATCGACTGTCTACTACTACTGATTACTGAGTTAAGATGTTGTCGAATGTTAATATAATGTGAAGAATTTTTTTAATTTAATATACTACTGTAGGAAATGAGGGTAAAAGAAATAAAAGGAAATACGAACAAATGAAGGTAGAATTGTAATCTCCCACGTTTTTTAGCAGTATAAAGTATCGCACAGGCGACTACGAGATATCAGTCTGTAATTCTAAGAGTCCCACTGTCGTTACTCGTACTATACCCGTTGGGGTATTCTACTATTGTAGGCAAGGAAGGTCGTGTTGTATGGTCACATTTATAAACCTGTGCCAAAAAATTTTCCATAATGTCATAGTATACCCATATTGGATTATAAATGTCATCAACAGATGTGCCAGATTTCACAGATTGCTTTTTTCTATATATAAGCAAATTCTTTTTTACTTTGAGCTCTGCTAGCGGTCTGCATATAACCTCGGAAATTCTATGCCACGCATGTTTTGGATTCCAAATTATTCGCTCAGCCCGATAAAGTTCCAAGATTTGCAGCGTTTCTTCTTGCGACCAGTCCATTTTTGATTGAAGTCGAACGTGTAAACCCAACAAAACAAAACAACCTGCACGGAAGGGCGCCTTAAACAAACTGAAACGCTATGCAGAAACGAGCGCGCGAGTGTAAACACCACGCTCGCGTCGCTCGCGAGGCCCTTTGTCTCGTGCCCAAATAACCGCCTCCGACGCGAGCGCCGCGAGTAGCGAGGTGAGCCGCGAGACGAGCCACGAGCTAGCGTTTACACTCGCGCCTAGTGGCTCGTCTCGCGACTCGCCTCATCGCTCGCGCGAGAGTGTAAATGAGGTATGACAGGCGGCCCTGTGTTACATTGAGATCGGTAGTGATTCTGTTGGTTTGCGTACTTTGGTGTTATCATGTAATTCGGGTTTTGATAGTAAGCAGGGTTAGTTACCGAGTATTGTTCTTTTAATTAAATACTTTCGAGAATCATTTATAACATCAGAAGTGGAATATAATTAATAGAATCAGGCGTTACTTTGCGGAAGTCCATTATATTAAATTTTCCAAACAATTACTTTGCGTACATCCGCTAGATAAAGACAATTAATAGAATCAGGCGTTACTTTGCGGAAGTCCATTATATTAAATTTGCCAAACATTTACTTAGCGTACACCACTAGATAAATTTTATCTAGCGGATGTACGCAAAGTAATTGTTTGGCAAATTTAAGAAGTGGAATAGTTTCTTACACCAAAAGTGGGATTATAAGCCTTTTCCTGTGGCTTTACAGTCTAGTTTCTTACACTACATTATGTCATTACCATTGGGAGGTTATGCCCTTATTCGCCACGATGGGAAAGGTTGGCAATTTTTTTTCGAGGTTGGTAGTTTTTTTTCGACCAGTGCGTCCTGCTTGTACTCGCATATGGTGCCGAAACGTGGACATTAACGGTACGACTATTCCACAAACTCAAAGTCACCCACCGGGCGATGGAAAGAGCTATGCTCAAAGTTTCTCTGGTAGATAAGATTCATAACTAAGAAATCTGCCGGAGAACCATGGTAACCGACGTAACCTTCCATATTTGCAGGCTGAAGTGGCAATGGGCAAGTGAAGACCGTGTTTAGGTAAACCTAGTGTGGGCGCTCCCTGGCTAAATGGAGCGACGATCTGCGTGAGGTGGCTGGCTGCAACTGGATGCATGATGCCTAAGTGGCGCACCTTGGGAGAGGGCTATGTCCAGCAGTGGACTGCCGTAGGCTGATGATGATGAAGATACTACACGTCAACTTATATCCATAAACTAATAAGAAGTGCTAGCGTGTATTAAACCTTAGACTGTATGACTGTAGATGCCTTTGCCTTAAACAATCGTGGTAGTTATAATCAGGCTGGTGCAACTGCCATAGTAAAATTTATATGTACTACAGGGGTCAAATTTTAATGACGGTTACTCTTTCTTATGCTTTTCGTGATATGTCTATTAACGACATTGTCAAATGAAATAGGTTCAAACGTCAAATCAAACAATTATATTTGTATATATTTTATTAATTAAGATTGCTTTTAATTTTGCTATAGGAGCCGTTGTTCATTTACAGAATTGTTAAGAAATTAAATATGCATTATAAAACTTTCCAATTAAATGGTGCAAGAAGCGGAAAAAATGATAACAAGAAAAGGCTATTCGTAGCAATATTTCCCTTAGATGATGAAAGGTACGTGGTGATTTCAACTTTAATAGTAATATGATATTCAACGCGAGTATATTTTTGGACTATCCGTCTATGTAGGACATGTTTTTATAGTGTACGATTGTGTGCACAAATACAAACACACTATTTCCTAAATCTGATAGTTCGATGGTTTGGCAATCCGAAACGAACTATACTTAGAAACTACAAGTCAATTCTGACTGCTAACATTCTATTTGTTCATTAATAATGTGATTTTATTTATATTATTTTTTCAGATGCAAGCCATGGGTGAAATAGCTGGCACATGCACCAATTGAAAAGATTCACATGTTAAGACATATTTGTAACAAACATTGCATATGAACCCAACTAAAACGAACTGTTATTTTTAGTGGACTAACTTTAAACTTCCACAATTTATGTGTATGTTAATTAGGTTTCATTTACATGTAGCAAAAGATAATATCCCTCTAAAGTCACATTTTGGCAAGAATTAGATTATATAACTAAATCATTATTTTATTCATCAATAAACATTGGCTATAATGAGCACTTATTTTGAAAGCGACAATTAGTAAACGATGTCTGCGAATAGTACGTACATAGGTGCCTCTGTGAAGAAGCCTAGCGATTTGTACATAGCATTTATTACACATAAAAGCAATTTAATCGGTATTAAAAACCCAATATTTTTACCCTTAAAAAAAACTAACGTTGAAAACAAGCATCCAGACGCAGACTATTTATTTTACAGCATAGCAACAATTGTTCAGTGCGGGAAGGAAGCCTCGGTCCTGCAATGCCGCAGCCAAACGCTTAGCCACTGCGCTACGGAGTCGTCATTTATTTTTTACCTAATTAATTTTATATTTTCTTTATACATACTTTTGTACCTAAGTGTAGAGATATAAAGACAAATTGCTGTGTGTAAAATACATTGATTTCTTATCCTCATCGGCATTTTTACTCAATCCACACGTTAAAAATTTTATTTCTCATAAATAATTCAGTATAGAGATCTAACTTTTCTTATGTAAAAATATCGATAAACAATATATCGATAAAGGTTATATCGATAAAATTATTCGAGGATAGACATTTACAGCACTATTGTAATTCGTCAATGTTGTCAGCACTGTTTCTCAAAACTAAATGTCATATCTTGATGTTGGTAGAGTAACTTGGCGTAATTTCATGCAATTATTTTTACTATGGAAGTCCCGCCTCTTAAACGTAGTGATTATATTCTCTTTGGTTATAATTGTCATTTTCTAGTATTTTGCCAAGGCTGTATGGCTTAGTTCCTTTGCCTGCTCTCTCGAGCGAATAATAAAAACAACAACAACTAGTATTTTGCCGACAGGTACTTTCTTTTTCAATAAAATAAGAAATATTGTTTATAAACATTGGACCAGGTTGCTTGAAAGTTTAAAATAAGTTCGCATTATGGGTAAGTATCTAGAACAGTTTGTATAAGTCTATTGTAGGTCAGTGGGCGGTGTTGATAATTTCAAGGAACTGTAATTTGTTTTTGCTCAGCGTCCAGTGAAGTAACAAAACTTCAGCAGCATTTGTCATTACTAAAGGAAGAGTACAGCAAACTTCAGAGTCATTGTGCTGAAGTAGAGAGGAAGTATACTCTAGCAGCAGCATCCGCCGGCGATCTCAGTGAAACAAGCTTCGTAGCACGGTTACTCATGACAGTGTCAACTCTTTATGGCAGGGAGACATACTCAGATATAAATATCAAACTGCAAAGTAAGACCGTTCCTGGACACAAGTTCGTATTAAATGCTCGTTCAGATGACTGGAATGAGGAGGCCCTCAAAACGCTCACAGAATTGGGTAAGTTTGATTTTCTTAAAAAAGTAAAGACAACTCAACTGTAAAATAACAGCAATTGTTTTAAAAGTCCAAATTGTTCGGATTAATCCCAGCCGCCAAATTTCACGAACGCACATCGCGGCAGAACTCCCGATACCATCCACACCATCTGGATGATTGGCGGTCCACCACTGTGCGATTTAGAAGATGTTTTCTTCCTCGCACAACTTCCTTGTGGAATTGTTTACCACCAGCGATTTTTCCGGACCGATACGACTTAGGGACCTTCAAGAAAAGAGCCTACTCCTTTTTAAAAGGCCGGCAACGCATCTGCAATTCCCCTGGTGTTGCGGTTGTTCATGGGCGGCGGTAGTCACTTACCATCAGGTGAGCCGCATGCTCGTTTGCCCCCTCTCCTATAAAAAAAAAAAAAAACCCATTAATCATTTTATTTTAGTTATTTTTATCTTGGGAAGCACTGTGCAATAGTTTCTGCTGATTATTTTAACAGCATTTTTTTTCTGAATAGAATAAAAATAGAATAGACTGAGAAAAAAATTGCCAAGTTTCTTTTCAAGCAATAATGAGGTCAATGATGTCTTTAAGGTCAAGGTTTGAAAGTCAAATAATCAAGATCAATTCAAAATATGCTAAAATTTAGGAATACTATCTTAAAACAAGCTCTTAGGAACAGGACATTTTCAAGGCTTATGTCAAAGGTTAAGGTCAAATAAAAAAATTAAATTATTCTTAAGTAAAATATACTGTCATAGTAAAATCTAAATAGTAGAACATACCTTGCGCTTTCGCTTAAGGCATGCAATATTGTAATAAGGGGTAATTGACAGAGCCGCGCATAGCGTGGCTTCAATTTTCCTGAAGAGTTTAAAGTAACCTAACACGAAGGGGATTGCGGGGTCTTAGTTCACTCGCTTTGCTCGCTCACTAGACCCACTATCCCCTTCTACCCTAACCTGTCAGAGTCGGAGTGCCCCCAAGTTCCAAGCTTGCTTCGCCTATCCAATGTTGCGTTGTGTGTAAAATGGTACAACCTAGGAGTGAAATTCATACATTATCTGTGGTAAAATCACATATGATTATGTAAAAAAATTGTTTTTCTTTTTAAACTTTAGAATTTTTTTCTCAAAAATTATAATGTTGCTCCGTGTGATTTTTGTTTTAAAGTGTTGTACATGAAGAGATCTATACCAAAAAAAATATTTCAGTAGCTAAATTGGTAGAAATTATTGTAAAGTGGTGCCTTATCTTAATTATTAAATTGCAAAACTACTCTTTTTTTTAGGATAGGGTGACAAACGAGCACACAGTCCACCTGATGGTAAGTGGTTGCTGTGACCTATAGACATCTACATCTATCCTCAATAAAGAATGAAAATGCAGATGCGTTGTCATCTGTGAGGACTAAGATGGATTGCCTCTTTTCCATTAAAAAGGATCTCCGATTCTCTACACTTACCATACAAAACATAGCAGTGTTAAGCTGCTATTTTATGCTGGTATTCTGTGAGAGCGTGGTCCTTCCCCAGTTGAGCTGACCCATTTGTGCTATAACTATACTACTAATAACTAATAGCTGCAGCATGGCTCTACCATGTGCAAAACTTGGTAATCTGTTCTTGAAATATTATTATTATTATTACTTAACAGGCCAGCAGTTGCAACAATTGATATAAGCCTGTATCCTATTTTTAAATGTGTAATTATTCTATTTAAGTTGTGTTATATCCAATAAAACACAGTAATTTAGGTAAATACGTATATTGTGCTAGGTAGCAAAACTAATGACAAACTGGTTGACTTAACTGACATTATTTCTAAACAATGTTATGCAAGTACCCACCTTCATAACTATTTATGACAATCGAGCAAAATCATAACATACCTTTCCCCCAAGTATGTATATACAATATTCATTACTTACAAACTCAACAACCAACTTCTAATACATCATCTATATAAATTAAATATGTATTTCTATTATAATCAGTAAACTTTAGCTATAAAATTATTACTAGGTCTCTCATATGGTGACTTAGAATGAACATTCATTTTATTCCTAATTTTTCCCCCAGAATAAGTTACTTCCATATTAGTTGGTATACCTAACATTTCCGCCCATTTCTCCTGACTAGGTATTTCAATTATTTCTTCTCTTACATCATTATCTGTCGTATCTTTTTCTAAGTTATAGCCAGTAATTTCCTCTGCTAAGTCATTGTCCATTATTTCACTATTATCTGCGGTATGTTGCTTCTTGGACATCTCTTCATCCTCTCTCTGGGTTATCGCACTCATGTCAGATTGTCTTCTGTTAATTAATTGATCAATATGCCTATTTATCAAAGATCCATCTTCTGTAGTAATCTCATAACTAGATAGTCCATTTCTATTTACTATAGTTCCTGGTAACCAACTTGGCCCATTACCATAATTCCGATACATAGCATTCTGGCCCGTCTCTGATTCCCTATAAATTTTTTGAGCGTTACTAATAATTTGTTGTGTTCTTTGCTGGCGATTATCAGGATGTAGTGTATCCAGCAAAGTACGTAGGCGCCTGTTCATTAAAAGTTCCGCTGGACTCTTTTTAGTCGCTGTACAAGGTGTAACACGTAAACCTAGTAAAATGTTAGGAAGTTTGATATCCCATGGGATATCATCCATCGTTCGTAGTTTATCCTTAATGGTTTGGACTATCCTTTCAGCTAAACCATTGGTAGCCGGTATAAGGTGCTGTAGTGACGTGTTTAATTTTGTTCACTTCAAGAAATATTTTCATTTCTGTCGATACAAATGGTGTTCCATTATCTGAAACTAAAGTTTCACACAATCCATCTGTTGCAAACATATTCCTTAAATGTCGAATAACTGTTCCAGAAGTCATATTGTTTACAATAAAAATCTCAGGCCATCTAAAATATGCATCGACGACAATCAGGAATGTCTTATTTTGAAAAGGTCCGGCAAAGTCTACATTTATTCGAGACCATGGTTTAGTTGGTGTAATCCATTCACAGCTTGTTTTAGGGGCATGTGCCTGTTTTCTAAACATTTTGAGCATTCACCTACTAAAACTTCAATGTCATGATTCTATTGCGGCCACCAAATGTAACTTCTGGCTAATGCCTTTGTTTGCGCGACACCAGCGTGTGTCTTATGTAAAGCACCTAGGCAAGGCTTACGTAACGATGGTGGCACCACTACGCGACAACTAAATAAAATACATTCTTCATGCAATGAGAGTTCAGTACGATGTAACCAATACAGACGCAGTTCACTGTCCGTGACTCTGTCAGGCCAACTGCTTAGTACGTAATGAATTACTCGCGATAAAGTTCTGTCTTTCTTCGTTGCCATGAGATCAACATCCACTGGAAAATCAGCAGGCGTCTCCGCCATAAGCAAAACATCACAAAGCTATTGTTCTGGTTAAAAACAAATAATTGTGACATTTAACTACCCCAGAAATTATAGCAGTGGCCTCTTTATCCAATTGGGAATAACGCCTCTCATGCACATGTAAAGTCCTAGAGCCCATCGCAACAGGTCGCTCTGTTCCGTCCTCCATTATGTGTGATAATACAGCGCCGACGCCGTACTCAGAGCTGTCACAGGTAAGAACCAATAGCTTATTAAGATTGTAATGAACAAGAGTCAACTCTGAAGAAAGTAAACGCTTGGCGGTATCGAAACAATTTTGTTCCCGGTCAGTCCATTGCCACATTTGTGACTTATCGAGTAATCTATGTAGAGGTTCAAGAATAGTTGCTTTGTGAGGTATGAACCTCTCGTAAAAGTTATAGAGGCCTAAAAATGCTTGTAACTGGTGTATATTTTTAGGTTCCGGAGTTTTAAGAATCGATTCAACCTTGCTCTGAGCTGGATGAATACCATCCGCATCGATCACAAAACCTAAAAACTCCACGCGTCTTTTAGCAAATTTACATTTGTCTTTATTAAGTCGCAATCCTGCTCTTTCAATGCGGTCCAGTACTATTTCAAGACGTTGAGTCATTTCTGTCAATGTGCGGTCGCTAATGATGATGTCATCAATCAGCACGGCTACACCTGGTATGCCTGCTAGCAGTGCTGTCATCAAGCGTTGAATGAAATATTCCCGGACAGGCCTTCACGCCGAATGCCAATCTGTGTACATTGTACAATCCTTTGCATGTATTCAAAGTTAAAAGCTTCGCTGTGGCGTCTTTGCCCACCACTTGCGTATATGCTCTGTCTAAATCAAGTGTCGTGTAATAAAAACCACCTGTAATAACTGCAAAAACTTCACTAGCCGTGGGCATTGGGTACGTATCTGACTCAGTAGCTTGATTTACCGTACTTCAATAGTCTCCGCAAAGTCGTATGTCTCCATTTTTTTTTACTATAGGAACTACTGGTGTCGCCCATTTTGAAAAAGATATGGGGCGAAGTACCCCCTCCCCCACTAAACGATCGATTTCCTTTTTAATCCTTTCTTTTAACGCGAAAGGCACTGGTCGAGCTTTTAAAAATTTAGGAACAGTATTAGGCTTAAATTGTATGTTTACAGGGTGCCCTCTATATGTACCAAGCCCTTCTCTGAAAACAGTATTATACCTAGTCAGGTCATAAATTCTGTCACATGTTTAATATAAAATAATTGAAACAAGTTTATTCATTATGTAACCATTTATATACCAAAATGAACTTAACAAAACATAGATTCTTATGACACTAAAGTTTATTCAAAATAACCTCCATGATTTTGAATACATTCCTTCAATCTGCGCGGCCAGTCGTCTATCGCAGCACGAACGAGGTCCATGTCAATATCGGCGGCTGCCTTAATCAAGGATGTCTTGAGTGACTCCAAATTGGGATGAGGCTTTGAGCACGCTTTTTCCTCCAAGTTTTGCCATATCTTGTAATCTAACGGATTCAAATCTGGACTGGAGGAGGGCCAGTCTTCGTGCCGGATGAAGTCGATTTCACGCGCCGCCAGCCAGTCTTGTGTGCTCTTCGCTCTATGAGCTGGCGCCGAATCTTGTTGAAATACCCAGGGCCTGTTATTGAACATATATGAGAAACAGGTTCCACAAGGTTCGTCAGGACTGTATTTTAATACACAACTGCATTCGTTTTTACACCTTTCTCACAAAAATGTACCTCTGTTAAGCCCCAATAAGAAACTCCCAACCATACCATGAGCGAGGATGGAAAATGACCTCGTTGGACACGCGGAATACGGTTGCTCGCTTCTTCCCTACTGTGTGCGTACACCTTATCATTTTGTTTGTTGTAGCTCTCTTCTACGGTAAAAATTTTTTTCATCCGAAAAATGAATTTCCCGATATTTTTTCTCGCGTACCGCTTCAACAAAGCGCGGCATCTCTTCAGTCTCAGGTCCATTAGACGAGCATTCAAACGATGTCCTGTTTTTCTTCGATATGCCCGAAGCCCTAAGTCTCTTTTCACTGTGGTTCTGCTTAACCCCATCTGAAGGGCCAACAGTTTCTGCTTACTTTTGGGATTTCTTTGAATTCGCGCCTTCACAGCTTTTATCACTGCTGGAGTAAAAATAATTCAATATATTTTATCAATATTCTCACATCTCATTCAAAATCATGTAAGATTATTTTCATTGTTTTCTCAATGACTTGTCAGCATTTTTCCAGTCATGGCACTGGCTGTGTGTGGCTTAGTATTGTTAATGCACTGCACAACAAACTAAAAACTATAGAAGATATATTGTTGCTCAAAAAATGGCACCTCGCAAACAACAATCAAGTAGGTGAGGCTAAAAAATGACAATCAACATGCTAGTTAGTCAACCGTGCACTCGGTGACAGACATTTGTGTGTGATTGATTTCAATCTGTAAACATACAAAAAAACAGTGCAATATTAAGTAAAAGTGATGTCCTGTGTGGTCAAGTAGTGTAGAAGATGGAAGTACTAACTTTCCTATATAAATAAAATTATTTAATTTGTACAGCAATTTGATTAATAATCATCATCATTACAGCCCTTCACAAGGCCACTGCTGAACATAGGCCTCCCCCAAAGAATGCCACAAAGCACGGTCCTGAGCCACCTGCATCCATCGACTTCCTGCATATCTTACCAGGTCGTCACTCCATCTAGTGGGGGGACGCCCTACACGTCGCCTGCCGGTACGAGGCTGCCACTCGAGAACCTTTCTTCCCCATCGGTTGTCGGTTCTTCGAGCTATATGGCCGGCCCATTGCCACTTCAGCTTACTAATCCGTTGGGCTATGTCGGTCACTCTAGTTCTACTGCGGATATCCTCATTTCTGAGTTTATCACGCAGAGAAACTCCGAGCATAGCCCTCTCCATAGCTCGCTGAGCGACCTTGAGCTTCCTCATCCGGCCAGCAGTGAAGGACCACGTCTCAGTTCCGTATGTCATCACTGGCAACACGCACTGGGTGTACAGTCTCGTTTTCAAGTTTTGAGGTATACCTGACGAGAAGATGTGCCGTAATTTCCCGAACGCTGCCCAACCGAGTTGAATCCGTCGATTGACCTCTCGGTCGAAGTTGGACTTACCTAGTCGGACTATTTGTCCCAGGTAAACATACTCGTCAACAACTTCGAGCTTATTGTTCCCAACAACTACCGGCATAGGTGTGACATGGACATTAAACATGATCTTTGTTTTGTCCATGTTCATCTTAAGACCTATCCGTTGGGAAACACTATTGAGGTCATTGAGCATAGTGCTTAGGTCCTCCAGCGATTCTGCCATAAGGACTATATCGTCGGCAAATCGAAGGTGAGTGATGTACTCGCCATTGATGTTGATACCGTATCCTTTCCAGTCCAGAAGCTTGAAAACATCTTCCAATGCAGCGGTAAAGAGTTTCGGGGATATGACGTCACCCTGTCTTACACCTCTCTGCAATTGGATAGGTTTCGTACTCTGGTTCTGTACTCAGATAGCCATCGTAGCCCTACTGTACAAGCACTTCAACACTTCGATATACCGACAGTCAACTTGGCATCGCTGAAGGGACTGTAGCACCGCCCAAATTTCGACGGAATCAAAGGCTTTCTCATAGTCCACATACGCCAGACATAGTGGCAAATTGTACTCCTCGGACTTCTGTACAATTTGCCGAAGGGTATGTAAGTGGTCTATGGTGCTAAAGCCTTTTCGGAAACCGGCTTGTTCGGGAGGCTGAAAGTCGTCAAGTCTGCGCGCGAGACGATTCGTAATGACTCTCGAAAACAGCACGTAGACGCGGCTCAGAAGGGAAATCGGTCTGTAGTTCTTCAAGAGAGCGTTGTCGCCTTTCTTGAAGAACAAGACCACCGCACTTCTGCTCCACGCCTCCGGTGTAATGCCACCATGGAGGACGGAATTAAAGAGCTTCTGAAGGACTTCAAGTACCGGTTTTCCACCCGCTTTCAGAAGCTCCGCTGTAATTCCATCCTCGCCTGGGGCCTTGCCGTTTTTAAGGTGCTGGAGAGCCATTCTAATCTCGCTCAGACTGACGTCCGGGATATTATCGGAATAATGTCGGATAAGACTCGCTCTTGGATCGTTACTCACACTTGCGTGCGGCTCCAACGATGACGTGTACAGCTGTCCATAGAACCTCTCAATCTCACTCAAAATCTCAGGTGCCCCGGAAACGATGCTGCCACATTCTGTCTTCAGCTTTGACAGTTGGCGCTTTCTGGCAGACAGATCTCTGGCAAAGACTTTGGAGCCTTGGTTCCGCTCGATCGCTTCTTCAATACGAGCTGTATTGAAGTTGCGTAAGTCCCGCCGCATGCATTTGGAGATCTGTCTGTTCAGTTGCCTGTATGCTGTTAAATCTGTTGAAGAATGTAGCTTCATCTCCCGTCTAACAGCCATGAGATTAAGAGTGTGATCGGAGAGTTTTTGTGTTCTTCTGCGGCGGGTCTTGCAGAACTTAGCTCCGACCGCATGGACAGTTTCCACGAGCTTGTCATTCAAATCGTCCACTTCATTGCAGTCTTCTAGGCACTGAAAACGGTTTTGTAACTCGAGCTGAAAGGTTTCGGGACTTTGGATTAGAGCACGAGGGGGACGGAGCGTTGACTTCATTAGACGAGACCTCTCAGTAGTGTAGTTGTACCACTTCTAGACCACCTGAGTCAGACGTGGTTCAACGACGTTCGCCGACGCCCGATCCTAAAAAAAAAAAAAAAGAAAAAAGGTTTTGGCATGCTCTGATCACGAATCCGCGGTCCATTTTTGTGTAGAATGCACGGTTCCGGAGATGTGTAGATCAATTAGCTAATATCTAATTGATATCCGGTAAGGGCCTCCACCGTCATTAGCGTCCCATTGTTCCTATTGTTCTATTGTTCATTAATCACCTTCATTGCAGCGTGTGCGTCGACTATATCAGTGCTATTGTGTTATAGTTCTTTGTTTATACAACGCTAATCTGAATCATCAATAAAACACATTACATAATTTTGTTACAATTTTTATTTATAAAATACAAAATCTTATTAATTATTATCTATAAAATAGGAGCGAAACATCTCATCCACTAAAATATCGTTGTACAATGTGTTCCTTGTAAATATACTCGTAAAACTATGTATTGAACATCCTTGAAACTTATATAGTAAATACATTAAGCAATATTCGCCACAAACTGAAGTCCACTCATTCTGAATCCTATCAACATTCCAGTTCCATCTTTTACAATTCCTTTTTAAAAACTCTAGATGATATCGTACAGGTGATCGTCCATATGAATCAAAATATTGACCGACGTCATTCGTATCGATATATAAAGCTACCCAATGTGACCCTGGTTTATCATCTGTATCCAAATTACATATTATATACGTTGGTATCTATTTTTATATCTATTAGCTGCATAAACATTATTTTCTAGACTGGGGTGAATCTTTTTCAGATGTTGTTGTACATCTAGTGTATCCATGATATTACTGCTATTAATAGATTATTACAGTACCTAGCTACTCAATGAATAACATAGGAATGGTCAATTATAGTGATTTCTACATATTAAATTGCATTTTTGTGATATACAAATCGTACTTGAGTCATTGATCACCAAACAAAACACAATACGAAGAAATGTTGAGATAGGCAACGGAAATGCGAGATAAACTGATATGTTTCTAAATATTAAATTGCATTTTTGTGTTATACAAATCGTACTTGAGTCATTGATCACCAAACAAAACACAATACGAAGAAATGTTGAGATAGGCAACGGAAATGCGAGATAAACTGATATGTTTCTAAATATTAAATTGCATTTTTGTGTTATACAAATCGTACTTGAGTCATTGATCACCAAACAAAACACAATACGAAGAAATGTTGAGATAGGCAACGGAAATGTGAGATAAACTGGTTGACGCATAAAGTAATTATCAACTCATTACGGAAATACTTTAGATTAGAATTTTTACGTACTGGTGGTATATAAGACCAACAAACGCACTCATCGAGTTAGTGTACGGTCGTTTGGCTACAGTGGATCTATCAATAGTACATTTGTGTTACTTCAATACACCAAAGGCTATGGATGTAAGTGTTTATTCTATTGACTAAATTACTTTTTTTCTGTTATTTTCATGTGTGTGTATTATTTTATTTAAATATTGTGTATGTATATGATTAAGCCGTGGTAACTCAGATGGTTAGCGCTAGCTGTAAATTTCACAGTACGCGACCCGGGTTCGATCCCCGCCAGCACCAATTAAATTGTTAATAGCAATTTTAAGTGCTTATTACCACGTGCTTGGTGGTGAAGGAAAACATCGTGAGGAAACCTGCATGTCTGAGAAAATTTCGAAGGCATGTGAAGTTCGCCAACACACATTGAGGGAGCGCGGCGGACATTTCCTTGCTCTAAAACCCTCTCAGAAATGAGAGGAGGCCTATGTTCAGCAGTGGACTTTAATAGGCTGTAACTTTAACTTTTTTAACTTTTATGATTAAGTGTTAACAAATTGATATTAACATGATAACTGTGTTGTTGCAGAAATCATTGAGCTTCGATGAAGATACCTATAAACAGTATTACTACTCGCCACTCTCCCCTCAAGAAGAGAGTGATAACCTCGTCATTAATAATAACACATGCGATGGTGGAAAAAGAAAATCGCAATCGATTGATCATTTTTTTGAAGCTGAATCAAAAATAAAAAAGAGGAAGGGAAAACTTCAGTGAAGTGTGCACCAGTGCTTTTTCCTCCACATTCATGGAAGAGAATACGGAACTATTCAATAGCGAATTAAATCAGGAGTTGTCTAAAGTTTGTGAAGAAATGGAGAGGGGTCAACTGTTCGATTCGTCATACGATGATGAGTTGTATCATCACTCTGCGATGGTTGAAACACAGTTTAAGTATGTAAAATAAACATTCATTTCGATCATAATTTACATATTGTCTTATACAGTTTTTAATAAATTTAAACATTTTAGCAGTCAACCACTACAACTTGGAAGAGGAACGAAGCGAACGTGCAGCAAAGAATCCAAGATCATCAAAAAACCAACAACGGAAGCAGAAGCGCATACCTCTGCAGGGAACAGTATCAGTAACGATGATCAAGTGGAATGTCCAACGTGCCATATATTTATCAAGAAACGGTATTTAGCTAATCATTTTAAAAGTAATGTTCATAAAAATAATCTTTTAAATTCACATAATACTTTATCAAACGTTAGTGTTATTGAATCTGCTTTTGGAAATAGGATTTTAACTTATAAAATCAAGAGTAGAGTAGATCGTTCGACATGGGTAAATTTTGAAACTCCTGAACTATTTTTAAATTCTATTAAAGATGATATTTTATTTTTATTACAAGAGTGTATTCATCAACACATAATTTTTAAGGTAAACTTCATATTGCATGCTGATTTTGTTCAACAAACTAAAGATATTCATGATACGTTCGATTTTCAAACGCTTAACTATATTATTTGTCAAGGAGATGACTTAAATATTTTTCTTTCATCTTTAAATGATACAATTACTACTAAAATTAGTGCTTTCGAAAAAAAAGATAGTGGATGGAGTCTAAAAAACATAAAATCTATAGACATGAATGTTAATAAATTTAACCCCCTACGCGGTACTTCATACATAGATCTTCCTCGTGACATAAAATTAAAAAAGGCTGTTATAAATGTAAAAAACAAGGATTATTTTTGTTTTAAATGGGCGTTACTCTCGGCGTTATATCCTGTAAACAAACACACCGATCGGGTATCATCGTACGTTAAACATGCAAATAAACTTAAATTTGATGGTATTTCCTTTCCGGTTAAAATTTCTGACATAGCAAAAGTAGAGAAATTAAATGATATTAGTATTAATGTTTTTGGGTTAGAATATAATAAAGAAAAACGATGTAATTCTATAGTAGGTCCATTATTTTTAACAAAGTGTCGTAAAGATAGACATATCAATTTATTATTTTTTTCCAAGGATACAAAAAATCATTATTGCTATATAAAAAAATTATCGCGGTTAGTTAGTAAACAAATTTCAAAAGACGGTCACATCATGTACATTTGTGAAGCATGTCTACTTCGTTTTCCATCTCAGGAAAGGTTAAATAACCATGAACAATACGATTGTGCTCACATTTGTACAGTATTACCAAACAGTGAAACTTTAAAAAAAAAGAATTGGTTTGGTCAACCTATTTCAAATGATAAAATTAAATTTGATAGTTATGAAAAAAAGTTAAAGATACCATTCGTAGTTTATGCTGATTTTGAAGCATTTTTAAAACCAATAGAATCATGTTCTAACGATCCTTCCAAACCTTTCACTCATAATATTCAGAAACATGAAGTACATAGTTTTGGATATTATATAAAATGTTCATATGATGATCAATTATCAAAATATGTAACATATTGCGGACCCAACTGTGCACAAGTGTTTATGGAAAGTTTATCTAACAATCTAAAAGAAATAAATAGACTTCAAAAATATCTACCACTTCCGCTAACAAATGAAGACAAAAACCAAATTTCAAATGCAACCATTTGTCATATTTGTGAAACTGAGTTGGCAAAACATTTTTATGATTTTGATTGGTACACTGGTAGTTTTATAGGTGTTGCTCATGAATCATGTTGTTCGAAGATCAGAACACCTAGTTATATACCAATATTTTTACACAACCTTAGTCACTATGATGCTCATTTTATTGTTCACGCGTTAAACTTTTGTGATGGTGAAGTCGAAGTTATCCCTCAAAATAAAGAAAAATATATATCCTTTTCCAAAAAATTAAAAGTGAATAACCACGAAATTATATTGAGATTCTTAGATTCATTTAAGTTTTTATCGTGTAAATTAGAAGAATTGGCCAAAAATCTCAGTAATGATCAATTTCAAGAATTACGTAGAAATTACCCTAATGATGAAGATTTCTTTCGTTTAAAACGGAAAGGTGTTTATCCATATGAACTTATGACTAATTATGATAGTTTAAGTCTAACATCGCTCCCTGAACAAAAATGTTTTTATAGTTCACTCACAGATTCACATATTTCAAATGATGATTACAATCATGCTAAAGATGTTTGGGAACATTTTGGGTGTTGTAATATGCTAGATTATTCAAACCTATATTTAAAAACAGACGTTTTACTTTTATCCGATGTATTTGAAAACTTTAGAAAGTTATGTATTAATACATATGATTTAGACCCTGCCCATTATTACACAGCACCCGGTTTAAGTTGGGATGCAATGTTAAAATATACAAAAATGGAATTAGAACTTTTAACAGATTATGAGAAAATTGCATTTATTAGATCAGGTATCAGAGGTGGTGTATCTCAATGTAGTAATCGTTATGCTAGAGCTAATAACAAATACATGGAGGATTATGATACAGGGAAACCAAATTCATATATCACATATTTTGATGCCAACAATTTATATGGTTGGGCTATGTCTCAATATCTTCCTACTGGTGGATTCGAATGGGTAAATCCAAATACAGAATTTAATGTGTCTAAGACATCAGACTTCGGTTTTATTTTAGAAGTTGATTTGGAATATCCAGATGAACTTCATGATTTACATTCGGACTTTCCTTTATGTCCAGAAAACATTTGTGTAGGCAATATTAATGAGAATAAACTAGTCCCAAATTTAAATAATAAAGATAAATATGTAATTCATTACAGAAATTTAAAGCAGTGCATAGAAATGGGGGTTAAATTAACTAAAATTCATAGAGTTTTAAAATTTAAACAGTCTCCCTGGTTGAAGATGTACATAGATCTAAACACAAAATTAAGAACTTTAGCAAAATCAGATTTCGAAAAAGATTTTTATAAATTAATGAATAATTCAGTCTTCGGTAAGACTATGGAGAATATTGAAAAAAGGGTTAACATAAAATTAGTTACGCACTGGGAGAACCAGGGTAAAGCTTTAGGTGCTCAAGATCTAATCGCTAAACCACAATTTCATAGCCTTTCAATATTTTCGGAAAACCTAGTTGCGGTTCAGTTGCGAAAAACGAAGTTAATATATAACAAACCAATTTATTTACAAATGATTTTTACACTGATATAAAACCTGACCTTTCATCATACTTTGATACCTCAGATTATGATACAAATAATATTTTTGAATATCCAAAATTAAATAAAAAGAAATTAGGTTTTTTTAAAGATGAAAATAATGGTAAAATCATGAAAGAATTTGTGGGTTTACGATCCAAAATGTACGCTTTTAACTTAGAGAATAAGACTATAGCCAAGGCAAAAGGGGTAAATAAATGTATCACTAAAAACATGACAATGAATAGTTATAAGTCTTCTCTATTTAATAAAAAAGTGCAATATTATAGTATGCTTAGATTTAAATCAATTAAACACACAATTGTTACACAAAAATTAAATAAGATAGGTTTATCATATAATGACACAAAGAGACATATTTTAGATAATAATATTGAAACATTAGCTTGGGGTCATTATAAACTGCGTTAAGTGTTGATAGTTTTTACTTTTATGTCTGCGTTTAAGAAAAATTTATATTGATTGTAAAATTATGATAATACTATAATATGACGTAGTTTATTACATATTTAAACATTGTTTTATTGTAAATAATTTAAGTTAATTGTTGTTTCTATTTATTTGAGGTTGAGTTAATTGTAAAATTATGATGTACTAATTGTTGTTTCTATTTATTTGAGGTTGAGTTAATTGTAAAATTATGATGTACTAATTGTTGTTTCTATTTATTTGAGGTTGAGTTAATTGTAAAATTATGATGTACTAATTGTGTTAGAAATAGTATACAGATAATTCTGTTTTATATAATTTTTGGAATATATATTAATTGTTTACACCAACACTTTAATTTTTTATTTCACCCCTTTGAACTTTAGACGTGTGTTATGTTTCACTTTATCCATCCGTTCACTGCTATTGTGGCAGGACCAAGTGGGTGTGGGAAGTCAAATTTTGTAACAAATTTCATAAAATCAGTTACAGAAATATGTAATTGTGATTTTAATCAGATCACATGGTGCTTTGATGAAATGCAACCATTATATAATTTACCAAATGTTAACTATCATCAAGGAATTCCAAATCTTAATATGTTTGATGGTGAAAACCCACATCTTGTTATTATTGATGATCTAATGAGAGAGTCCGATGGAAGAATTGTGGATATATGTACAAAAGGTAGTCATCACAGGAATCTTAGTGTATTTTATCTAACACAAAATTTATTTCATCAGGGTAAAGGACAAAGAGACATATCTTTAAACTCAAGTTATATAATATATTTTAAAAACCCTCGAGATAAAACTCAAATAAGATATTTAGCAAGACAAGTATCACCAGATAACCCAAAATTCATTGAAAATGCCTACAGGGATGCAACTCTAGAGGCACATGGATATTTAATGGTAGATTTAAAACAGAATACCAATGATTTTTGTCGTATCAAGACAAATGTCTTTCCATTTAATGGTTTCTGTACAGTCTACGTCCCCACAAAAGAGTTTAAATACACCAAGAATCAAACAATTGAAATCATTGCTAAATGATGCATCGTCGACTCACAACGTATAAACATTTGCTAACCGCTTTGCATACGCTTAAACCAAAATATCAAAGAGCATTACTTAAAACGTGTGATGAAGAAGAAATTAACTGTATTTGTGAGTGTATTCATAACGTTTTACAAGGAAAAGTACCTCTTAAAGATCAGGATAAACAAAAATTGAATAAACATAAAAACATACTCCGTAAACTAGTACGTAAGTGTAAACATAAACTAAGAAAAAATATAATTATACAAAAAGGACTTTCTTACCAACAATATTAGGTGCAATATTGAGTGGATTAGTGAGTGGACTAGCCAGTTAACATGGAAAATGCAAAGAAAATGATACTTATCGAACCTGGATTGATTGAAAAATTAAAACAAGAAAATAAGGTTAATAGTAATTTATCTCGATTAGATATTGAAATGCAAAATATTATGAATAGTAAGACGGAAGACCGAAAGAAATGGATATTATATTTACAAACACTGCAAAGATACCTTCATTTTACCGAAGAGGATCGTCAACCACTCAAATTACCAATTTATTCTGATACATCTAATGAAGATTCAAATGAGTCAAAAATTGGTTTTAAAAATAAAGATAGAGATCTAAAAACTTCAGTTGATATTGAATCTTTGCTGGAGGAGAATCGATCCATTAAAAGTAAAGAAAATGATGAAAATCCACTTTACACACCAGCTCAAATACTCAGTTTAATACCAAAAACTTATCATAAAAAAGGGCAGTTATTATTAAACTTAGTTGAAACAAGTAAAAGTAAAATACATTGGGATAACGAAGGTACAGTCATAATTGATAGTGAAAAAATTCCTGGAAGTAATATTGTTGATTTAATAAATGATTCACTAAGACCCCTAAAAAGAAGTGATCCGGTAGGGTGGGTTAGATTTGCTGAAGCATTAAAAGATATTAAAGTACCACTTACTTATATTGGAAATCCAAGGAGATGTGAGTTTATTAACCAACTTCAAGCAAAAGATCTGAACAAACCCTCTGAGATTGAAGTTCAAGAGTTTTCTACACCGTGCAGTAGAGATAAAAAGTCTACAACTAAAATACGTAAAGGACTTGAGTGGGAAAAATGGACTCCGTACTAGAAGAAATTAACAGGATTTATTATGATCCATCTAATCCCGCTGGTTTTGGTAGTATTGATAAATTATCAAAAGCCATGAAGGGTAAAATGAATAAAAAGCAAGTAAAGGAATGGTTAAAATCACAAGAAACATACACATTACATAAACCCATTCGAAAAAAATTCCCGCGTAATATGTACATTCTATTAAATATTAATGAACTGTGGCAAGCTGATTTAAGTGATATGCGAACTTATTCTCAATATAATGATGGTTTCAAGTATATACTTTGTATTATTGATGTATTTAGTAAATATGCTTTTGCAAGACCAATGAAAAAGAAAAACTCAGAAACAACTAAAGAATGTTTTGAAAGTATATTTACTGAAAGTAATTTAACACCTACTCACATACAATCCGATAAAGGTACAGAATTTGTTTCAAAAGATGTACAAAAATACTTTAAATCCAAAAAGATTAATTACTATACCACTAACAATCCTGACATTAAGGCCAGTATTGTTGAACGATTTCAAAGAACACTAAAAATGAAAATGTGGCGTTATTTCACTCATAATAATACTTATAGATATATAGATGTTTTACAAGATTTAATATACTCTTATAATCACAGCTTTCACTCTAGTATTAAGATGTGCCCATGTGATGTAAATTCCAACAATATTATGACAGTTTGGACTAATCTTTATGATAGACGGTCAAAAAAACTTTCTTTAGAAAATCCTAAACCAAATTTCAATGTGGGTGATTATGTTCGAATAACTAAATATAAACATGTATTCCAAAAAGGATATGAATCAAATTGGAGTGATGAAATATTTATTATATCTTCAATAATTGATAGATCTCCATGGGTTGTTTATACAATAACAGATTTACAAAATGAACCAATAATTGGTACTTTTTATGAAAGAGAATTACAGAAAATCACTTACAACCCCACCTCACAACATAAAATAGATAAAATAATTGACACTCGTTATTCAGGTAACAGAAAAGAAGTATTAGTGAAGTGGAAAGGTTATCCAGATAAATTTAACAGTTGGATTTTAGCTTCTAGTTTAAAAGAAATATGAATAAAGAAAGTTTCTATTTAACTTTGCTCAGCAATAGTTCAATGGAATACTTTCCTGATAACAAGACCACAAATTTTTCAACGAAATTACCAAAAGCTATAAAATTAGAAGGTGAATGGTCGGTTGGAGTTGTCGAGTTTCAATATCCATGTACCATGTTTACTGTTCAAGACCATGAAAATGTTATATACATTACAAAATCTATGTTAATGCCTAATGAAGATAAGCCATCCACAGTGTACTATAAAAAACATATTCCAGCTACCAACTATGATAACGTTGAGCATATTTTAAGAGTGTTAAATGGTATCGGAGAGAACTTGAAATTTCGCTATGATGAAATAACAAAATTTGTGTCTATTTCGGTATTGGATAAAAATATAACATCCGTAACATTATCACCCAAATTAAGTTTACAGCTAGGTTATGAACCAAATAAAAATCTCCTAGAGAGAAATTTTGGAAAGTGTCCTGCTAATTTACACTTAGGGTTACCATCTCAACTATTTCTATATTGCGATATTATCGATCCTCAGATTGTGGGTGATGTTATGACTCCTTTATTAAGAGTCATTTCATTAGATCCTACAAAATACATTTATGGTGCAAATAAAATGCACGTTTTCTCTCAACCTCACTACTTACCTGTTATGCGAAGAGAGTTCGATACGTTGGAAATAGTTATAAGATCGAGTACAGGACAAAAAATACCATTCCAGTTTGGAACCGTGTGTATTAAACTACATTTCCGAAAATTATAATAATGAATTCTCTTCGTGATCATCATAAATGTCCATATGAAAATTATTATACACATCAAGCTGGATCAGGAGTTGGAGTAATTTATAAGGGTTCACCATATCAACGCGGTCATGGTATTGGGAGCTTCTTAGGGGGGTTATTCAGATCAGTTTTACCTTTACTTTCAAGTGGTGCTCGAGTGATTGGTAAGGAGGCATTAAGCGCTGGAGTAGGGCTTTTATCGGATATGGTTCAAGCCCGTCCTATGGAAGCCTCAATAAAAGATCGTCTAAAGCAAGTTAGTACGAATTTAAAACGAAAGGCTGATGAGAAAATTGATCAATTTAACATGACTGGATCTGGGTATAAAACTAAAAGAAAACGATTGACATCGTTCATTCCACCATTAACTGCTAAAGTGAAAGCTGCGAAAAAACTTAGTCTAAAACCAAAAAATATCAAAGATATATTTTCAAACTAAATATGTCTTTCCTTCATAATCATTCTTGCGAGTGCGTTAAGTCAGAATTGGATTTGTTTGCACTACCGTCTACACAAACTAGCATTGAAAATGGATTGTGGATTCATTATAAACCAATTTCATCTCTTGGTGATGATGGACCTATCGAGTTTCAAGTTCCTGGGACCGGCGATGACTACATAGATTTGTCTCATACATTACTCCACATAAAGGCAAAAGTATTAAATCAAGATTCAACTAACTTGGTATCTACTACAATAGTAGCACCTGTAAATAATTGGCTGCATTCACTTTTTAGTCAACTTGATGTTTATTTAAACCAAAAACTTGTATCACCACCTAATAATACCTATGCATATCGAGCATACATGGAAACCCTTTTAAACTATGCCCCTGCTGCTAAACAATCTCATCTTACTTGTAGTCTTTGGTATGAGGATACAGCAGGAAAAATGGATTCTACAGATGGTAAAAACATAGGATTTGTTAAAAGACAGGAATTGATTAGTGAAAGTACGGAAATAGAAATGATTGGTCATCTTCACGGTGACATTTTTAACCAAGATAAATTTTTAATTAATGGTGTTGAAATGAGTGTTAAATTGGTTCGATCAAGAGAGAGTTTTAATTTAATTGTTGGGTCGAACGATGTAAAGTTTAAAGTTTGCATTACGGACGCAACTCTTATTGTGCGACGAGCACGAATTAATCCAAGTGTATTACTCGCACATCAAAAAGTTTTAGCTTCTACCACTGCTAAATATCCTATTACTCGAGCTGAAGTAAAAGTTTTAACAATTCCTTCAGGTGTTCAAGGAAAAACTCTTGATAATATATTTTTAGGACAGGTACCGAAAAGATGTATAATTGGATTTGTGAACAATTCTGCATTTAATGGTTCCCTTACTAAAAATCCATTTAACTTTGAAAACTATGGTATTAATTCTTTCAGCTTATATATTGATGGTCAACAAATACCTTCAAAAGCTTTGCAACCATCTTTTAATAATAGCATATTTACATCAGCATATCATACTCTATTCTCGGGAACTGGTATTCACTTTCTTAATGAAGGAAATGGAATCTCTTGTGAACAGTATGGCAAAGGTTACTGTCTATTAGCATTTGACTTAACTCCTGATTTATCAGCTAACTCATCAACTCATTGGAATCTCATAAAGCATGGTAGTGTAAGAATAGAAGTACGATTTGAATCCTCATTAATACAAACAATTAACTGTATAGTTTATGCTGAGTTTGATAATATTATTGAGATAGATAAAAACAGAAATGTTACTGTAGACTATAGTAGTTAAGGTTATAATATGTGTTGTGTGTTAGATTTTATGTGTTATGTGTAATGCATTTTGTGTGTATGTAACTATGTGAAACGTTATAAAATTAAATAAAACAAATTGTATGCAATATATTTTTTTTATTTCTTTATAAATCTTCTATTTAATCTAATACAAAACACTGTTCGAGTTGAAATTTTACATAAGCACACTGACTAAACCACTGAACATGCTGCTGCCAAGGATCATCATCATCTTCCCAATCTTTTAAACCACCACCACAATGGAAACACTTGGTCCCGTCTGCATGGCCAGTATAAAAGAAACCAGCTTCGGCAAGATCTTCAGGTTTCTGTCGCATAACTAGAGGCCAGTTTTCGAAACTAAGCAAACGGCTAGATTTTGAACTGAAGAATGGATATTCAGCTCTTGAGTACTGCATACTCTTCTCGTTTTCTTCTCCACTCAGTGTTGTAGTTTTGTTATTCAATGATGTGTTTTGTACACGTATGCCACACTCATCTCTTCCTTCCGCTCTTGTCTTCCTGTAATTGAAGTAAACAGAATCACATTCACTAATGATCAGCTAATGACTGTCATTGTTAAAAAAGTATTTTTTAACTTTTTCACTTTCTGCTATTGTCTTTGTTATATTGTATACGAGGGCGTTTGTATTGTCGTAGATGCTATCCTTATTAGTCTTTACGTAATATTTAATTCTCGTGGAAGCATGTTTCCAATGATCAGTAGTTGGAATCTTGGATAGCTTCTTCATATCGTACATTTCAATTTTGATGAGATGCGTCGCTTGGTCTCCGTCGTCAGAATTAGTAGAAATGTATGATACACCATCTCTAGCGGCTCGTGCTACGGTTGATGATAACAGCTTCCTCTTTTTTATTTTTGATTCAGCTTCAAAAAAATGATCAATCGATTGCGATTTTCTTTTTCCACCATCGCATGTGTTATTATTAATGACGAGGTTATCACTCTCTTCTTGAGGGGAGAGTGGCGAGTAGTAATACTGTTTATAGGTATCTTCATCGAAGCTCAATGATTTCTGCAACAACACAGTTATCATGTTAATATCAATTTGTTAACACTTAATCATAAAAGTTAAAAAAGTTAAAGTTACAGCCTATTAAAGTCCACTGCTGAACATAGGCCTCCTCTCATTTCTGAGAGGGTTTTAGAGCAAGGAAATGTCCGCCGCGCTCCCTCAATGTGTGTTGGCGAACTTCACATGCCTTCGAAATTTTCTCAGACATGCAGGTTTCCTCACGATGTTTTCCTTCACCACCAAGCACGTGGTAATAAGCACTTAAAATTGCTATTAACAATTTAATTGGTGCTGGCGGGGATCGAACCCGGGTCGCGTACTGTGAAATTTACAGCTAGCGCTAACCATCTGAGTTACCACGGCTTAATCATATACATACACAATATTTAAATAAAATAATACACACACATGAAAATAACAGAAAAAAAGTAATTTAGTCAATAGAATAAACACTTACATCCATAGCCTTTGGTGTATTGAAGTAACACAAATGTACTATTGATAGATCCACTGTAGCCAAACGACCGTACACTAACTCGATGAGTGCGTTTGTTGGTCTTATATACCACCAGTACGTAAAAATTCTAATCTAAAGTATTTCCGTAATGAGTTGATAATTACTTTATGCGTCAACCAGTTTATCTCACATTTCCGTTGCCTATCTCAACATTTCTTCGTATTGTGTTTTGTTTGGTGATCAATGACTCAAGTACGATTTGTATAACACAAAAATGCAATTTAATATTTAGAAACATATCAGTTTATCTCGCATTTCCGTTGCCTATCTCAACATTTCTTCGTATTGTGTTTTGTTTGGTGATCAATGACTCAAGTACGATTTGTATATCACAAAAATGCAATTTAATATGTAGAAATCACTATAATTGACCATTCCTATGTTATTCATTGAGTAGCTAGGTACTGTAATAATCTATTAATAGCAGTAATATCATGGATACACTAGATGTACAACAACATCTGAAAAAGATTCACCCCAGTCTAGAAAATAATGTTTATGCAGCTAATAGATATAAAAATAGATACCAACGTATATAATATGTAATTTGGATACAGATGATAAACCAGGGTCACATTGGGTAGCTTTATATATCGATACGAATGACGTCGGTCAATATTTTGATTCATATGGACGATCACCTGTACGATATCATCTAGAGTTTTTAAAAAGGAATTGTAAAAGATGGAACTGGAATGTTGATAGGATTCAGAATGAGTGGACTTCAGTTTGTGGCGAATATTGCTTAATGTATTTACTATATAAGTTTCAAGGATGTTCAATACATAGTTTTACGAGTATATTTACAAGGAACACATTGTACAACGATATTTTAGTGGATGAGATGTTTCGCTCCTATTTTATAGATAATAATTAATAAGATTTTGTATTTTATAAATAAAAATTGTAACAAAATTATGTAATGTGTTTTATTGATGATTCAGATTAGCGTTGTATAAACAAAGAACTATAACACAATAGCACTGATATAGTCGACGCACACGCTGCAATGAAGGTGATTAATGAACAATAGAACAATAGGAACAATGGGACGCTAATGACGGTGGAGGCCCTTACCGGATATCAATTAGATATTAGGTAATTGATCTACACATCTCCGGAACCGTGCATTCTACACAAAAATGGACCGCGGATTCGTGATCAGAGCATGCCAAAACCGTTTTTTTTTTTTTTTTTTTTTTTTTTTTTTTTTTTTTTTTTTTTTTTTTTTTTTTTTTTTAGGATCGGGCGTCGACGAACGTCGTTGAACCACGTCTGACTCAGGTGGTCTAGAAGTGGTACAACTACACTACTCCTCTCCAACTTAACGTTTAGGTTCAGTGTGCCTCTAACCATTCGGTGATCGCTGCCGGTTTTCACCCTCGCGATCACTGAGACATCACTGAACAGTTGTCGTCTGGTCGTCATAATGAAGTCAATCTCATTTTTTGTCGAACCGTCGGGGCTCGACCAGGTCCACTTCCTGTGGGGCCGCTTCTGGAAGAAAGAGTTCATCATAAAGAGTCCCTCTTTCTCCATAAAGTCAGCCAACTGCTGGCCCCATTAACACCGTATATTGGGTTTTGGAGGAATGCATGGCTCTAGATATATCCTCATACATTTCCTCCACCTCCTGATCGGGGTGTGCCGAGGTTGGTGCGTAAACCTGTATGACCTTCAGCGAATACCGTTTGGTGATTCTGAGTATAAGGTACGCAACCCTCGTCGACACACTCTCAATCTTTACAACGTTGTTAACGAGAGACTTGTGGACGATAAATCCGACACCTCCTTGGGACAGATGGTTGCCCTCCCGGTAATAGAGCAAGTTGCCGGATTCGAGGATTACCGTGTCCTCCCCCTCACTTCGGATAATCCTATAATATGCCAGCGTAACTTGTCTATCTCTTCTTCCAGCTCCACAATCTTCTCGTCAGTCCTCAGGGTGCGTGCGTTGTATGTTGCCAGGTCGAGTCGTTGTAGGTGGCAACCGAACCTCCACCGGAGATTCTTAGCACCCCCTGCCCCGCCGTTACCATGGTCGCCACCGTAGCCAGGAATAGCGGGGCCGCCGGGGACTAGGGGCCGTTTATTATTGTCATTGCTCATGGGGGGTATATTGCCATAGTTGCCACGCTTGGCGAGCGGGTTGGCAACCGCAGTTTTTTTATTGTTATTTTGGCTATTATCAGGAAGATGCTGCTGCCCATCTCCTGCCTGTTTCCCTTTGTCGCCTTTTACGACACCCACGAGAAGATATGGGGTAGTGGATATTCTCAACCGCCACTACACGGCACTGATTAATAATAATTTTATATAACTAGTAGCCAGCCAGTTTTTACCATGTAATTTATATAATTATTTATTTTACTATGAAATAATATTACCCTTACCATTACAGCTTATTTAAGTCCACTGCTGGACATAGGCCTATATAGATTGCCTCATAGAGGGTGTATTTGCCATAGTTACCACGCTTGGCAAACGGGTTGGCAAATGCAGATTTTTATTTTTAGTTGTTATTAGGAAGATGCCACTGCCCATCTGATTTGTTTCCCTTTGATAATGTATGAATATAATGTTATGAATTACTACTCTGTTACTGTTTTAATATCATATTGCTGTTATTCCCAACCGGTGGTCCACAAGAGCTTACATGTGGTCCGCGAAAGATTTAAATATTTTACCTACCTAAAGCTTTTACAATAAATTCACAAATAATACTGTTATAACTATGTTATAAGTTGTGTTAATAATTTATTGTTAGATAGCACAGTTATTTTTTTGGTCCCTGGTCAAACCTGGTCAAAAAAAGGTTGGAAAATCCTGTCATAAAGAGTTGAATTTGGTGGAGTTATGCTGTAAGTCGTCAAGGGTGACAACTAAAAAAAGTCGTAGACTAATTTACACTTGATACTATGGGACATATAGGAATTTACTTGAAAATATAATACAAAGATTTAAGCCAAAGTGGCATAATAAGTTTAAATAACTTTAATAAATTTGTTATAAACATAGCCCTGGCAATCCTATTAAGCAGAACACGTAACTTTCGTATACAAGTTTTTTATAATAATCTATACATATAAGAAAATTTAAGTTTCTGTGTGTAATATTAAAATAACTGCCTTATGTTGAGCTGAGGGGGTTATTTGCATGCCATTAATATATGAGTAACCCTTAGACTATTGATATCGCGGTGCGGAGCATCGCGTGCTCTGACCGCAATGACTTATCAATAATCTAAGGAGTAACCATTTTTAAAATGTGGCTGTCTGAGTTCATTTTTAAAATATCTGGACCGATTGTAATGAAACTTCATGAATAGATAGAGAGCAATGCCAGGAGTGATCTAGTATGTATTTATTTACATTATTACTCTTATATCTTTGCCAATTATGGACCAATTTTTTATGTTTTTTTTTTATTAAATAGGTTGTACCATAAGAGTGATCCTATTTAATTGTGAAGAAAAAAAGGAAGTTTTTAATGTAATTATTTATATAACATTCTAGTTATTGAGGTTTTAATATTTCTTAGTACTGGGGGTACTAAGAAATATCAAAAGCATTAAATGACTCAAATAAAATAAAGGATAAATATGTATACTTATATAAAGTTTGTAAGATGGGAAACTTGAATTTTCTTTAATCATACCTGTATCTGTAACACAACTGGTATTCCAAACTAGTTAGTAGTAAATTAAAGGCATCTGGTAGACAAATATTCTGTTTCTTCAGCATTTTTAGATGCATTAAGTTATCGTCTTTCTGGGGTTTAATTCTGTCTTTTAGACATAGTCTGTATTAGAAGGTTGACAAACGAGCACACAGTTCACCTTATGGTAAGTGAATTCTGTGGCCCATAGACATCTACATTTATATTCAATTGAGGATCAAAATGCAGATGTGTTGTCACCCCTGAGGACTAAGATGGAATGCCTCGTTTCCAGTAAAAACCATACAAAACACAGCAGCATTAAGCTGCTATTTTACGCTGTTATTCTGTGAGAGCATACCATAACCATAATATAGCTGCAGCGTGGCTCTACCATATATAAAAATGCTTAGCCAAATGCTTACAATAACTTTCATATATGCTCAAGTCGACTAGTATAATTTATTTTGCCAATAATCATATATTTGGATATATGATTATTATATGTTTGTGATATTTGTTTTTTTTATAAAATAAGAGTGACAAATGAGCACACAGTACACCTGATGGTAAGTGAATGCTGCGGCCCATATACATGTACATTTATCCTCAATTGATTCTGTTATCATCATTAAAGAATAAAACTTAGGCCCAGTGTTACTTAAATCATTTAAATAATTATTATGTCCATACAAATGATGCATAAATACTGTTCATATCACAATACTGTATAATTAAATGGTCCGACAGAGGTTTTTATTTGGACTATGTATGAAAATGTTTCTCTGTTTTCTCTATGATTTACTAAAACATTTTTGCACAATATTTTAGGTACAATAGTAACTGTTGAACAGTTATTATAGTTTTCTGTGATTATTATTTACAGATTGGTCCAATTTGCCAGATGATGTTGGTTCAGCACTACTTAAATGGTTATACACAGATGTGGTAGATCTATCTAGAGGTGATGCTTTTGCATTACATCTTATGAAATGTGCTGCTAGCTTTAAGCTGTATGGATTGGTTGGAAAATGTGAACAAGCACTTATAACTTCAGTTGGAGTAAGGTAAATATGACAAGACGGCTGATTCTTTCTCACCTTGAGTATAAGTACAGTAATTTAGTGAGGAAACACAAGAGTTCTTGTAATTATAACGCTACTATAAAGGCAATGTAATAATTTTAGTTAATAGGTTTTTGTTGTTTTCATTATTGTGTATACAATATAGCATAGTCAAAAGTTTCAGTCAGATTCGGACATAAATGCGTTAATGAAAGTGCCGTCATTCCCTTTGTGCGTATTTGATAGCACGGGTCTCCGACGGTGTGATTTAATGACTATTTTCAACTAACAATAACGATATATTTAAATTTGTTAATGAATTAATTACACATTAAAAAATATTTGTTATCTAGATTTGTCTATCAATAAGCCTTTCCATAAATATGAAGAGGTTATGTAACTGGCAGTACAGTAAATTAATTAAAAAGGAGACGATGCCTTCGGCGGAGACAATAGCTTTACTGCCCACAAAGGGTAAATTCTTGTCTGGTCTTGGCCTGGCCTTGCTTTTAATTCCATTTATTTTTTCATAGAATATGTGTGACAAATGGACACACTTTACCTGATGGTAAGTGGATGCTGTGCATAATGCAGTATCACGAAGTTAGTGGTGATTCACCCTTTTGCCTCGGAAAGCATGTAAAGCCTGTGATTTATTTCTCTCTGCTTGTGTCAGATTGCCATCCCATCAGGCTATAAGGGTGAGGGAATAGAGGGTGCACCTGTGCTTGTGCATATTCATTCACTATAGTTGTAGTCCAGATAGTTTGTCTCTGTTGAGACTAGCCGCTGTGACCGATATTCGGTCTGGATGACAAATCTTTTCATTTTGCAATAGCGATCGCCGCCTCTGCGATTTTTTTCATGGTATATATTTTTTAAACTTAGTATTCAGATGATCTAAAGAGTACAACAATGGCTGACCAGTTATTTTTAGTAGTGGTTATATACACGTGTGTCGTCTAATGAAGTCACCGCTACATCCCCAATGTGCTCATTTTTTATAGGATAGGGTGACAAACGAGCACACAGTCTACCGGATGGTAAGTGTTTGCAGTGGCCCAAAGACATCTACATCTATCCTCGTTTGCGAATCAAAATGCAGATGCATTGTCACCCGTAAGGACTAAGATGGAATGCTTCTTTTCCAGTAAAAAGGGTCTCCGGTTCTCTACACTCACCATACGAAACACAGCAGTGTTAAGCTGCTATTTTACGCTGGTATTCTGTGAGAGCGTGGTCCTTCCCCGGTCGAGCCGACCCATTCGTGCTACTACTATACGACTAATATAGCTGCAGCATGGCTCTACCACGTATAAAGCTCTAATCCAAGGTCCCGAAACTTTCAGCTCCAGTTACAAAACCGTTTTCAGTGCCTAAAAGATTGCAATGCAGTGGACGATATGAATGACAAGCTCGTGGTAACTGTCCATGCGGTCGGAGCTAAGTTTAGCAAAACCCGCCGCAGAAACACAAACTCTCTGATCACACTTTTAATCTCAGGGCTGTTAGACGGGAAATGAAGCTGCAGTCTTCAGCACATATGACAGCGTACACAGCATTCACAGGCAACTGAACAGACAGATCTCCAAATGCATGCGGCGGGACTTACGCAACTTCATTACAGCACGTATTGAAGAAGCGATCGAGCGGAACCAGTGCCCCAAAGTCTTTTCCAGAGATCTGTCTGCCAGAAAGAGCCAACTGTCGAAGCTGAAGACTGAATGTGGCAGCATCGTTTCCGCGACACCTGAGATTTTGAGTGAGATTGAGAGGTTCTATGGGCAGCTGTACACGTCATCGTTGGAGCCACACGCAAGTGTGAGTAACGATCCAAGAGCAAGTCTTATCCGACACTATTCCGATGATACTCCGGACGTCAGTCTAAGCGAGATTAGAATGGCTACTTCGGAGGCGTGGAGCAGAAGTGCGGTGGTCTTGTTCTTCAAGAAAGGCGACAACGCTCTCTTAAAGAACTACAGACCGATTTCCCTTCTGAGCCGCGCCTACGTTCTGTTCGTCTCGTTGAATCGTCTCGCACGCATACTCGACGACTTCCAGCCTCCCGAACAAGCCGGTTTCCGAAAAGGCTTTAGCACCATAGACCACATACATATCCTTCGGCATATTGTACAGAAGACCAAAGAGTACAATCTGCCACTATGTCTTGCATATGTGGACTATAAGAAAGCCTTTGATTCCGTCGAAATTTGAGCGGTGCTGCAGTCCCTTCAGCGGTGCCAAGTTGACTGTCGGTATATCGAAGTGCTGAAGTTTTTGTACAGTAGGGCTACGATGGCTATCCGAGTACAGAACCAGAGTACGAAACCTATCCAACTGCAGAGAGGTGTAAGACAGGGTAACGTAATATCATCGAAACGCTTCACCGCTACATTTGAAGACGTTTTTAAACTACTGGACTGGAAAGGATACGGTATTAACGTCAATGGCGAATACATCGCTCACCTTCGATTTTCCGACGATATATTCCTTATTGCAGTATTGCTGGAGGAATTAAGCACTATGCTCAATGACCTCAATAGTGTCTCCCAACGGATAGGTCTTAAGACGAATATGGACAAAACAAAAGTCGTGTTTAACGTCAATGTCACACCTATGCCGGTAGTTGTTGGGAGCATTAAGCTCGAAGTTGTTGACGAATATGTTTACCCGGGAGCTGGGACAAATAGCCCGACTAGGTAAGCCCAACTTTGACCGAGACGTCAATCGACGGTTTCAACTCGGATGAATAGCGTTCGGGAGATTACGACACATCTTCTCGGCAGACGTACCTCAAAACTAGATTGTACAACCAGTGCGTGTTGCCAGTTATGATCTATGGATCTGAGACGTGGTCCTTCACTGCTGGCCGTATGAGGAAGCTCAAAGTCGCTCAGCGAGCTATGGAGAGGGCTATACTCGGCGCTTCTCTGTGTGATAGACTTAAAAACAAGGAAATCCGCAGTAGAACCAGAGTAACCAACATAGCTCAAAGAATTAGTATGCTGAAGTGATTATGGGCCGGCCATATAGCTCGAAGAACTGACAACCGATGGGGAAGAAAGGTTCTCGAGTGGCAGCCTCGTACCGGCAGGCAAAGTGTAGGGCGTCCCACCACTAGATGGAGTGACGACCTGGTAAAACTTGCAGGAAATCGATGGATGCAGGTGGCTCGGAACCGCGCTTTGATGTTATCTTGGGGGCATTAATGCTTGACATGGCATTCTTGGGGGAGGTCTAAGTTCAGCAGTGAGTAATAAGTTTGGTATCTATGGGTTATAATACCCACTTACCGGTAGGTGCACTGTGTACTTTTTTGTTACGCTGTTCTAGTCTGGCGTAAACAAAATAATTATACCACCATTCACTTGATTTTCTCCCTGATATATATTAGGTCGGGGATAAAGTTTCTTCGTATTTTATGTACAAATTCAAGAGATTTTTTTTTTCAAAGTTTAATTACATTTAAATGTAATATATTCGTGCCATTTAGTTTCATAAGTTGTTGCCATCTTTTAGGTTTTTTTTTTTTTTTTTTTTTTATAGGAGAGGGGGCAAACGAGCATGCGGCTCACCTGATGGTAAGTGACTACCGCCGCCCATGAACAACCGCAACACCAGGGGAATTGCAGATGCGTTGCCGGCCTTTTAAAAAGGAGTAGGCTCTTTTCTTGAAGGTCCCTAAGTCGTATCGGTCCGGAAAAATCCCTGGTGGTAAACTATTCCACAAGGAAGTTGTGCGAGGAAGAAAACATCTTCTAAATCGCACAGTGGTGGACCGCCAATCATCCAGATGGTGTGGATGGTATCGGGAGTTCTGCCGCGATGTTCGTTCGTGAAATTTGGCGGCTGGGATTAATCCGAACAATTCCTCAGAGCACTCCCCATGGTAGATAGGTAGTGAAATAATCCCGTTGCTGTAGAAATCTTGGGATATTTGACCAAAAAAATGCGACAAGTAGTTTTGACAGTCCTCTCTTGATGTTAACCTAACACTACCTAAAGAATTTTGAAGAGACCGAAATAGGAGAAAATCTGAGGGAGCAAGGTCAGAACTATATGGTGGATGCATTAACACTTTCCAACCAAGCTCTCTCAATTTTTGCTGAGTGGCCAAAGGTGTGTGGTCTGCCGTTCTTATGATGAAAGATCACCTATTTTTCTATTGATTAATTCCTGCCGTTTTTTCTCAATTTCTTGCTTGAGTCTCATTACTTGTTGACAGTAGAGGTCTGAATCGATGGCTTTGTCCGGCGGTAAAGGCTCATAATAAACGATGCCCTTCCTATCCCACCATACACACAGCATCACTTTATTGCGTGTTAATCCGGGTTTCGCTACTGTCGTTTCATTACGTTTCAATAGAGAATTGCAAAGGGAGTACATACACGATTCATTAGGTTTCTTTCAGTGAGCTCGTGTGGTACCCAAATATCGAGCTTTTTTGTATGGCCAGACTTATTCAAATGGGTCAAAACTGTTTTGTGGTCAATCCTCAACTCCCCGGCTATGTCCGTAACTACTAATATGCCGATCTTACTCCACTTTTTCAAAAATGGCATCAGATTCTTTAACATCAAAATTCTCGAACTAAAATCCCTTGAACCAACTTTGTGCTACTGTTACTGACACTGCATGAGGTCTGTAAATACCACACTTTTTTTTTCGAGGCTTGAGTCGCATTTTTTCCTTTTTTGTAATTAAACTTCAGAATGTATCGAATTTCTTCGTTAGATTTTGGCGGACAGAAAAAGAATTGAAAAATGACGGAAAACTGTTTTTTACTTTTTGTGTATTGATAGTAAAACCAACCACATTCAAACAGTACAACCAAAGAGATTTTTATTCAATTTTACACAATCAAAATACAAATAAACTTTTTCCCCAGCCTATTATCTCCTTAAGTATGTTAACAATTTTTTTTGCAAGACAATGTTGTATGTCTTGCAAAAAAAATTGCAGGGTAACGTAATATCATCGAAACGCTTCACCGCTACATTTTTTACATATCAGCAATTTAAGTTTAAATTATAACTACAATTTGAGTTTTAAAAATGTAACCATACATGAAATCAGATAATGGTTAGGAGACTATTTTAGCAATTTATAATTTTTTTTTAAAGAAAGGGTGACAAACGAGCACACAGTCCAGCTGATGGTAAGTGGTTGCTGTGGCCCATAGAGATCTACATCTATCTTCGATTACGAATCAAAATGCAGATGCGTTGTCACCCGTGAGGACTAAGATGGAATGCCTCGTTTCCAGTAAAAAGGTTCTCCAGTTCTCTACACTCACCATACGAAACACAGCAGCGTTAAGCTGCTATTTTATGCTGGTATTCTGTGAGAGCGTGGTCCTTCCCCCGGTCGAGCCGACCCTTTATTATTGTCGTATAATTATTTACTACATACACACTTCATACTTCATGTTTTTCCTCCCTGTGTACGCCTGAATTGATTCGTCAGCAATGGTACGAAGTCAAGATGTTTGCTGAGTTAAAAGGCCAGGGGGCGCGGACGTTGAACTATTTTCCATTGGTATATCTTTTTATATAGGAGATTTTCATACTCATTTGCACCCTGCAAATGAGTATGAACAGCCACAACACTACTTTCACAAAGGCCGATTGCCGGTATGGTATATTTTTAATATGACGATATTTGACGATTTTTTTTTAAATTCTCTAGGACCTGTGTCAAGTTTTATTCAGCGGCCGATGAAATTGGTGCAACTGCACTTAAAGAACATTGCTCTGGTCTGATTTCTACACATTGGGATGATCTTACAGGTAAGTTTGATAAGCAGTACAGTATTAAGGTACACAATTAGGTATTTGTCACCAAAATGAAATGCTTTTTAAGAGTTGTCAAAATAAACATTTTTATAGAAATCGTATGAGAATATGGTGTACTGTAATGACACAGTGTTTCACCTTATTTGTATTTTTTAAACAACAAACATCAAAACAAACATCTTAAAATATAATTTAAAATTCAAAATTTTATACAACCAAATTCAATTTAAATTATTAAGAATAACTCGAAAAGTATTCGTCAGACCTTGATCAAATTTATATGGGACCACATATGAAGCACCAGCTTTTAAATAAAAAAGAATTATCGAAATCGGTTCACCCCGTAAAAAGTTATGAGCTGCATCTCATCATCTTATCTCACACATAAAAAAAACATACAGTCGAATTGAGTACCGTCTTCATTTTGAAGTCGCTAGAAAATGGAATATCGAACATGATTTATGACAAATTATTTAATTAAAAAATTCTAAATAAAACAGGGGACTGAGGTGTTCGTTGTCTCAATGTCAATAATTTTAATAATATTGGAGGAAGCAGTGGTTTACGATGATATTGGGACGTCGAACACCTCAGTCCCCCCTCCCCCCCTGACCATGGGTGCTGTAAAGTGCTCGAAACGTCGGGAATATAGAATAAGTTAATGTACGCGATAAAACCCGTAAAAACTAGTTTTATTTAAATGCGTAATATTCGCGTAAATATAAGAAATCTATTAAAAAAATTCTTATTATATCAGTTAGTTATTTATTAATGGATGTGCCAAACCCGATTCTGCATAGATTAGCGGTTAAGTATCAGAATAATATTGTAGAGGTTATTGTATCGTAAGTTCTCTGTTCGAATCCCAGAGAAGTCATCATCTTTTGTGCAATAGCTCAGTCGTTTTTGGCATAGGTAGATATAATGTTCATGTATTCTTTTTATGACAGACTTTTTAAGTCAGACACCGGAAACCGAGCTGAAAGTGGCGACCATAATAAGAAACGGTACATAATGCACAACCTTAAGTGATTAGAGAATATACTTAGTTTTTTTTTTGTCTCGCAGGTGACGACTTTGCCCACATGTCTTCTGCGTTGCTATACCGCATGCTGAAGAGTAAGACGCCGCAGCCGCTGCATGGCGCTGTGCGGCTTATGCGAGAGGACGTGGTCTTCCTGTGCCTTGTTGAGAACCATGCCAATGTAAGTACACTATTTTATTTTAAACGACCGTTTTATTTTTCAACGTTTGATTAAAATACTGATTGATTGACTGATTGAGCCGGGCTGGTGTCCGCAACTCCACGTCTAAGCGCGTATTTTGTATGAAGGCAGGAATTAAATGTTATGAGATTCACCCGAGCTTCTCGCGGAATCTTAGTGATTTGAAACGTCGGCTGCTGTTTCCTCATTGCCCATGCAGCCTCTGCACAGGGAGCTGTCCGTAACACCTAATGCAAAGAGATGCTTGTTAAGTAAACCTCGACCTATTTATATCTTACATTTACACTAATACCTGATTTTAAATAAAACTAAATTTACGGAATTTATCACCACTAATTTAACTTAAAACATATTACTGAAATAAATTAAACACAATAAATTCCATAAAATTAGTGTTATTCAAAACCGTGACCAATCTCATTTGATTTTTTATTATAAAAGTAAAGATTAATCTTGGTAACGTTTAGTTGAATATTATTATTCACTTCCCCGTCGATTTAAGAGTCCGTGACAAGTATGTTTTTTTTGTATTTTTTTATAGGGTAAGGGTGACAAACGAGCACAGTCCACCTGATGGTAAGTGGTTGCTGTGGCCCATAGACATCTACATTTATCTTTGATTACGAATCAAAATGCATATGCGTTGTCACCCGTGAGGACTAAGATGGAATGCTTCGCTTCCAGTAAAAAGGGTCTCCGATTCTCTACACTCACCCTACGAAACACAGCAGCGTTAAGCTGCTATTTTACGCTGGTATTCTGTGAGAGCGTGGTCTTTCCCCGGTCGAGCCGACCCATTCGTGCTAAAACTATTCTATTAATATAGCTGCAGCATGGCTCTACCACGTACAAATATATGTTGCCGTTTTGTCGAAGAAAGCGGTAGGCAAGGCGAGAAGGAAACGCGACGAAAGCGAAGAGATCTAACATTAATTTTGTGTGTTGTCGTGGCCATGACACGGACAACATTCAATTGTCAATCGTTGTCATTTCGTTGAAGCGGTAGTAAGCGTAGTGTTATTTTGTACATAAGCGATATATTTATAAGTAATATCTACGGGAGAAATAATCTTCACCACTCTTGGAGGTTAAACTTTATGAAACGAAAAAGCGACACTAAAAAGAGATAAACATACAGCTATAGCTATGGCCTAAACGACTAATTTAATATTATATTAAATTAGTCATCTAGGCCATCCAGCCTCTATTTTACGTGCCACCTTGAGAGTCAACCAATGAAAGCTAATAATCTTACGCTCAACAGATGTCACTAGTTGGCACTAAGATGAACATATTTATTACGCATGCGTTCACACCATGAAGCAAATACCAAGAGATGTCGTAATTAGATTTCACTATGTAATAACGTGTGGCAATTTGCGAGGTAAGGGGATGTTAAGCCCCGCCCACTTTACTATCTACATCTACCGATAAATAGTAAAACTACTCGAATCGTTCCATATCGATGTTGCAATGTAGTTAACCTTGACGATAGATGGCGGCCTGTTCACAAAATGATTATAAACTATAAAAATAATATATTGGCGATTAAAATTTCTTTATGTCTGAATGCAGAACAAATTTCAGCACCTTCGTATGATTATTTTACCAATACTGAGCTCTACGTACCTTCTTTATATTTTTAGTTCACATGACATAAAGTTTCGCCATGTAGTGTCGAATATGTTTAATTATATTTGAAAGCCGACGCAAGGAGATTTTTCTAGAACTATTTTAATAAATTAGGTGTAAAATTACTTACAAATGAAATGTGATGTCATCCATAGCATCAGAGCGTCTATCTGAGTAGTTTTTACACGATAAAACACAACACTTCATCATTTTCTTCTTAATACTACGAAAATACACCGATTTGCGATTTTCAACACATAAGCGCACCAGACGAATGCTGACAGTATACTACGAGTTACTAAAGCCACGCCCACTATTATGATGTCAGGACCTACTTAGAATCACAGTGCACATCACAGCACAGTGGCATCTATCATCATTATTAAAACTTACGATCAAATTTTCGTAGTATAAGTACTCTATTATTTCTATATAATATATACAGTAAAACTCGCTTAAGACGATTTTGTAGGAACCCAGCCAAAATGCGACTTAAGCGGGAAAGCGTATTATGCGGGATAGGGAAAATAAAACATAACACCATTAACAAATTTTGTGTAGGTATTTAATTATAGATATATTTATAAATTTGTTAGAAATCTATAACATTATACATAATATGTATGTGTATTTAAATACGTTACATCACAACTAATATAATATAATAATATGAAATAATAATTAACTGTAGTTAATTGATGCATAATATTTATAATGCATCACTTTCCCCGAAAGCGAAAAGCAAGTTAACGTAAGTTAAGTAAAGCAACAATGCATGCATAGCGCCTTAAACCATTTGCTGCTCATAATGCCTCTGCGTTTGATAGTCGGAATTGACTCTCCTTCATCTTCATCACTTAGGAACTGTTTTTGGGTGTTATTCAGATCTTCGATTGAACGGCGAAACCCGTTGCAACGGTGCAACATTGTTATCAATGGAAGAATATCCAGGAAAACCCTGCAGTATCGCGGGTTCTTCTTCCAACACGACGTCAGCTTTGTTACTTCGGAAACGTTTTCTTGAAACAATTTTGCATGGTTTCAGGCTTAATTGCTTGCTATACCGCTGTAATTTTTAGGATCGGATCATGCACAGTCAAGGTCGTTTGATGTCAGGGTCTTCCATTTCTTTACGATAGCGAAGTATCAATCGTGTTCTGTAGCTTTGTTTAAGGACTTTTATAATGCCCTGATCCATCGGTTGCAACTTGCTTCTCGCATTCGGAGGTAAGAAAACGAGCTTGATGTTCTTTAGCCCAAAATCTTAAAGGTGAGCGGGGCAGTTATCAACGAAGAGAATATTGCGTGCTACTCGGCTTGGTTCGGATGTCGCACAGATGGCGTATTAGACAGGATGACTAATCGTATTAAGCGAGTTAAAAATGTATGAAAACATGCCTCAAGTTGCAGTTACTGATATAAAATGGCGTATTATGCGAGAAATCGTATTAAACGTGATCGTATTGTTACGAGCTTGAGGTTCGAGACAATTAAAAACTGCCGATTGAATTACCAAAATTGACACTTTAATTACACAAGACTAATTACAATCTAAAATCACACTAATAATAAAACACAGTTCGCCGTTATTTCGCTTCGAAGTATTCTCTTGTATCGCCAATTCAATACTGCCCCGGTCGTGGTCTATACCGGTCTTATATAGGGCCTCAGATAGTTTCCAGAACCTTCTACTGTAGCGACATCTAGAATGTTCGAGTACATATCGGTCCCGAAATTTCTGGAAGGATCTCGACTCTCCTAGTTCTGCTACTCGACACTAGAGGGCGCTAGTGTGACTAGTGTTGCCATGTACAAGACATTAATAGTGGCGCGCAATACTTTCATTTACTCGACACTAGGGGGCGCTAGTGTAACTAGTGTTGCCATGTACAAGACATTAATAGTGGCGCGTAACACTGCCCCCTCCTAAGACATGCTCGTCCCGAGCATTATTGGCCCCATAATAACGCGCCAGTCGATCCACATGGACAATCTTAGGAGTACCTCTGGCACCTTTCTGTATCCGGTAGGTTACATCATTGATCCTTGTCACAATCCGGTACGGTCCGTCCCATTTAGCTTGAAGCTTAGGAGATTTCCCTTTGCTGCGAACTGGATTGTGTAACCACACTAGTGAACCTTCATCAAAGCCCTTGTTGTTCATTTTGCGGTCATACCGTGTTTTCATCTTCTCAGACGTTTGCTGGCCCGTCTGTCTGACGTGCTCATAAATGTCATTCATTTTGTTCCGCAAGTCATTTGCATAATCGGTTATACTGCGTGGGGCATCAGGTGGTATTCCGGTGATCAGGTCTGCAGGCAGCCGCAATTCTCTCCCAAAGTTTGCGAAAGCTGGTGTCACTGATGTACTTTCGTGAACAGCGCTTCGATATGACAACAAAAACGGTTGTATGTGCCTGTCCCAGTCTCGTTGCCGTTTTTCCACAACTTTTGCTAGGTACCTCTCCAATGTCTGATTAAATCTTTCTACCATTCCATCAGATTGTGGGTGGTAAGAAGTTGTTCGTGTTTTCTGAGTACCCATAACTCGGCAAGTTTCCTGGAATATTTGAGACTCAAAATTCCTTCCTTGATCGCTGTGAATCTCTAAAGGTACTCCAAAACGACAGAAGACTTCATGAACTAGTTTATCTGCAACTGTTGAAGCTTCTTGATTTGGAATGGCGAAGACTTCTGGCCACTTAGTGAAGTAATCCATCACTACCATGAAATACTTGTTACCACTTTCAGTTTCTGGAAACGGCCCCGCAACGTCAATGGCTATCCTCTCCCATGGTGCACCAACATTGTACAATTTCAATGCGCCTCTACTACGAATTTGAGGTCCCTTTACAGCCGCACAACTTGTACATTTGCGGCACCAGTCCTCGACATCGTCACGACAGTGGACCCAGTAAAACCGTTCTCGGATCTTCAGGAGAGTTCGTTTAACTCCCAGGTGGCCTCCTGAACAACCACTATGGTACAGCCGTAGAATATCCGGCACTTTAGCCTTAGGGACAACCATTTGCAAATGACACCTGTCTCCCCGACCATTTTCCCATTTACGGCACAGGACTCCATCCTGAATCAGCAAGCTGTCCCATTGGGCCCAATAGCTTTTCGTGGTCGAACTCATTGCTGAGACGTCGCTCCACTTGGGCTTAGGAGCACTGGCCTTCATCCATTCCAGAATCGGCTTAATGTCCGAATCTTCCTGCTGTGCATGTTGTAGGCTGTCCTTCCACTCATTGCTGAGCTGGTCTGTCCTGAGCATTCTCACAGATACCACTTCCTTACCCTCTTGCCTAGTACAATGCTTGCAATCTTCAGGGCAAGGTCTTCTTGACAATGCATCTGCATTGCCATGAGATTTCCCGCTGCGATGTTCGATCACAAAGTCGTATTCCTGCAGTAGTTCTATCCATCTCGCAACTTGTCCTTCCGGATTTTTGAACTGCAATAGCCATTTCAGTGCAGCATGGTCAGTTCGTAAGTGGAATTTCCGCCCTAGAAGATATTTGCTAAAATGCTGCAAGGACTTTACCACAGCAAGCAATTCCCGTCTTGTGACACAATAGTTCCTTTCTGGCTTTGACAACGACTTGCTGAAGTACGCTATCACAATCTCTTGATCACCATTCCGTTGAGACAACACACCGCCAAGTCCTATATCACTTGCGTCTGTGTCAACTATGAATTCCTTGCCCGCATCAGGGTACCCCAAAATAGGTGTTTTGCACAGGCGGTTCTTGAGCTCCTGGAATGCAATATCGCAACTTTCATCCCAGCAGAATTGTCGCTTCTCCTCGGTTAGCTTGTGCAGAGGTTTGGCTATATCTGCAAAGTTCTTCACAAATCGCCGATAATAAGAGCACAAACCCAAAAATGCTCTAACCTGTGTCTTGTCTTTTGGGACCGGCCACTCCTTGACAGCAGCAATTTTCTCTGGATCCGTGCGGATACCTTCTTCCGACACTACATACCCCAAAAAACTAACTTGCCGTTTGAATAGTGAGCACTTCTTTGGACTCAACTTGAGGTTGGCACTCTGGATCTTCATGAGCACGCGTTCCAGGTTTTGAAGGTGTTCTTCAAACGTACGGCCTACGATGATGATGTCATCCAAATAGACCAGACAAGCATCTCCAATTAGCCCGGTAAGTACAAGCTCCATCAACCTTTCAAACGTTGCTGGAGCATTGCACAATCCAAACGGCATGACTTTGAATTGCCACAGACCCTTTCCTGTGGAGAATGCAGTTTTCTCCTTGTCCTTAGGGTCAATTTCAACCTGCCAGTAGCCACTTTTCAGATCTAGCGTACTAAACCACTTTACGCCTGTAAGCATATCCAGCGTGTCATCAATTCTTGGCAAGGGATAGCTGTCCTTCTTTGTAATGTCGTTCAGGCGGCGATAGTCAACACAAAACCGCATGCTTCCGTCCTTCTTCTTTACCAGCACCACAGGTGAACACCATGGACTAGATGAAGGTTCAATAACACCATCCTTCACCATTCCCTCAATCATGGTTTCCACTTCCTTTTCACGTGCTACAGGCAATCTTCTTGGCCGCTGACGAATAGGCAATTCTTGTCCTGTGTTTATTTTGTGTTGAACTAAGCCAGTCTTTCCTATGTCAGCTTCGTTTGACGAGAAAACATTGGCGTACTTGAGTAACAACTTCTTCGCCTTGACCATTTCATTCGGGGAAAGAACGCTGCGACAGTCTTCCAAAAGTGTGGTCACTATCGTTTGTCCATCCTTGCTGGGGGTCCCGGTCGATAGATATTCGCATCGACGCAACCAATCCACTTCCTCACTAGTACCAACCAATGTGCCTTTTTCTATAATCTGTTCCTGATCACAAAGGTTCAACACACGTACTCCTGAGATGTCGGTGGTTCTGACCAAGGTTCGAGCCACTTTCCATGGAAGGTCATTGTCTACCCTTTCCACGAGTACACAACGATGGGCTTGCCCAGGACTCCGAGGAAGACTAACCGGCACAATCGTTTCCGATCTCGGCGGAAGAACAATCTTCTTAAGGCTGTACACATTCCCTGGTAACGCCCCTTCCACGAAAAGTTCTTCTTGTCCACATTTCAAAACACCTTGCTTAACGTCGATCTCACAACAATTCTTCCTCATAAAGTCTAGGCCCAGGATGCAGTCGTCCATTATATCAGCCACGATGACATTATGCAGGTAGATCATGTTGCCTAGCTTCAACTCCATCTCCTTCTCTCCACGGACGGGTATGCGCTGACCGGTGGCTGTCACCAAATTAATGCGTTCTCGGTTGTATGCGGAGTCACCAAGGAACCGACTTATAAGTTGGGAAGTGACAACCGTGCGAGAGGCTCCAGTGTCTATGGTCAGTTTACACGGCGTTCCGTTGACTTCGCCCTTGATGATTAGGCTGTTCCCATCATGGGTTTGTGAGATCGAAATCCTTGGGGCTCTTTTAACATCAGCCAGCACCCGCCCCGCAGTCCTGGCTTTTACTCGTTTCCCTGCTGCTGCTGGGCAGTGCTATTATCCGCACTACCCTCTCGAGATCGATCACCTTCCCTTTCTACAGTTCGTTTAGGGCAGCTGGATCGAAGATGGCCCCTTTCCCCACAGCCGTAGCACCTAGGGTTGTAGCCCTTATTGCGGTCCCGAACTGTAGCTGCTGCAACCTCCCTGACGCGGTGGGAACGATGATCCTGCCGCACGGCTTCCACCTCCAGTGCATGGGTCAGGGCGTCCTTAAGCGTCTCGTGGTGCCCGAGCCTCACAGCAGCTCTGACTTCAAGGTCGCGGATGCCGTCGATGAAAGTCTGCACCAGGTTCCCTACAATGAGCACAGGTACAGACTGGTACGCTTTTCGAACCAGCTTCTCCACCTCAAGGGCCCACTGCTGCAGGTTTTCGTTACTGCGTTGCACGCGATCTTTGAGCTGCGCACGAAAGACGTGTTCCAGGTGAGCATCGCCATATCTCGCCTCCAATGCCTCAAGGAGCTGCTCGTAAGTCACTTCCTTACCGAGCGCTTCCAAAACAGTTAAGGCCTGGTCGCGTAGGCCTAGGGTGAGAGCAGTCATGGCCTGACTTTTATTCCAGCCGTTCGCTTTCATGACAGCCTCGAACTGGATTTTGTAGGCCGACCAGGAAGAACTCCCGTCGAACGGCGGCACTTTGAATCCACGTAGCGAAGGTGTTGTAGCTACCACGGGAGCTGTGATTCCATCCCCAAGTTTGAGGTCGTCCAGCGTTTTCTTCACATCAGCCATCACGTTATCAACCCGATTGTTCACTTGGTCGATTCGGGTTTCAGCTTCCGACAGGCGGTTGTCATGTTGAGCAACCCTATCCTTCACCTCCTTTATCTCTTTCCCGAAGGTAGCGTGAAGGTCCTTCCTGAGGAGCATCTGTTCTTCCATACCGCGCTGCAGCTGCTCTTCCAGCCGACGGGTCTGTTCCTCCTGTCGGCGGGCCTGTTCCTCCTGTCGGCGAGCCTGATCCTGCAGCATCATCATCAGAGCACCTAAGTCAGGTGCTGCAGATGCAGGAGCTGCTGACGGGCCAGCCTCTGTGGTTAGCAACTGGCCCTCCGACGTTTGCGGCGTTGCATTACCAAATCGTCTTTGGTCCGTCTCCTGTTGGCGTTGACTTCGGGTACGGATACCCTCCGTGTCGTCTTTAGGTAAAATCGGCATATTTGCTCCCACTTCTGACACCAATTGTTACGAGCTTGAGGTTCGAGACAATTAAAAACTGCCGATTGAATTACCAAAATTGACACTTTAATTACACAAGACTAATTACAATCTAAAATCACACTAATAATAAAACACAGTTCGCCGTTATTTCGCTTCGAAGTATTCTCTTGTATCGCCAATTCAATACTGCCCCGGTCGTGGTCTATACCGGTCTTATATAGGGCCTCAGATAGTTTCCAGAACCTTCTACTGTAGCGACATCTAGAATGTTCGAGTACATATCGGTCCCGAAATTTCTGGAAGGATCTCGACTCTCCTAGTTCTGCTACTCGACACTAGAGGGCGCTAGTGTGACTAGTGTTGCCATGTACAAGACATTAATAGTGGCGCGCAATACTTTCATTTACTCGACACTAGGGGGCGCTAGTGTAACTAGTGTTGCCATGTACAAGACATTAATAGTGGCGCGTAACAGTATTAAGCGAGTTTTACTGTATTTATATTCCGGCGACCGGAATCGACTAACATACCAACAACACCGATTATGAAAAGATTGTAAGCAAATAAATGGACAAATAACATTCATTGTTGGCTCTAAGAGACGGATGTTCACAGGCTTGTCGTTGCTTCCGATATCGCACTTCTATCAGAGCGAATAGAGGACGCGACACGTGGCTATACATCAATTGCACGTAAGCCCGTATGGCTGAAAGGAAGATTCTCTTAAAAGTAATCCCATTTCTATGGTCTACGGTGCTTATGATATGAATGGCAGGAGAAAACACACCCTGTAAAAAATAACAAAAAACACATGAATGCAGTGCGACATAAATAATACTCCCAGAGTAGTCTTGCAAAAAGCACGATGTCCGCATTGTAACCACTGCAAATACCATGGTAGCTGCAAAAAAATAAAAAGTGAAGAGTAAAGAAGAAAAAGGAGCCTACTTTATTCGCCGGTGGCGCCGATTTTCCTCCTGCGGCTACCTCGCCGAAGCCGCATATTTCGGCACCGCCTATAGTAAGCTCATTTGCGGATGTGACAAGAAAGTCAAAAAAGTCTAAAGCCAATCACAAACGGTTGTTTGCAGTCGGTGACTTTGATGGCGAAGTTTCATTCTGCTCCAGACGAATGAAAAGGCCCGCAAATGTTGGGCCATGCGATGCGTGGCCCAACATTTGCGGGAGTCAAGCTGACGCTGCCTGAGGACTGTCATACACCAATGTAATGCGGCAAAACTTGAACCAAGATCCGGTCGGCAGATATAGGAATTGACCCCGTTCACCAAAAATGGGCTGTGCCTTTCTCGAGATTAAGGGCCTTGACTACGGCCAAAGGCGGACAAGCTGGCAACGCAATTGCGCGAGGTCCTCTTAGACATGAACGTCACAAGTAATCGCCCAATTAAAATCCGCGATGTTCGGCTGAGGGACCTTTATGATGCTGTGTGCCCAGCTTGGTTAGCCAAGGTGGTTGGTTAGTTGATTTTCTACAAACGTCAGCGCTAATAGAAAACTATAAAAATGAGTGGGAATAACATTTGTATCAATCTTGTCGTTAAATCACATAACTCAACGCTGCTTTCATTAATTAGTTTTCTATATGTCGTTGGTCTGGTAGACGCAGCGGTCGTTGAGTTAGGTAGTTGTTCTATAATTGATAAGAGACAGGGAGAGTCCATTATGGATCTTAAATGGGCGACTGTTTTAATGATGTATGTGTTAAGATGTTGTAATACGTCAGACAGTAGCCCCAGCCACCGAAAAAGCATCCAGTCAATCCGGAAGGGTAAGTGAACTGGTTTCGGGGTTTGATGACGCAAGAATATGATGCTCCGAAGTACAGAGCCGGACGATCAAAGCAATAACTGCCCGACTCCGGGCGATCTGTTTGCGGAGTCGTCACCAGTACACTATAATACGAAGGAGGATAATGCAAGTTCCGCCTGAGGAGATAGTCAAACTCTAGGGGGTATAGGTACCGAACGGTCACAAAGGCGTTACATATCGCCATATTTAATGCCAGAATTCCTGGAAAGAGGACGTATAAGAAATCTACTTTTCTAGAGGAAATCAAGGATTTCTGAGAGTGTCTATTCAGGATGTTGCTGGGTAAGCTTCGACCCTGGTTGCCCCATTGACGGAGACTATCATCAACTGCTGGGTAGGAATCGGCACACTTCCCGGGAAACCGCTTAGATTCCTCAAGTCACCCGCCGTCGTCGTTGTATTAGAGTTGTGGTAGAGCCACGCGGCAGCTTTTGCTGTCGCACGGATGGGCCGGCTCGAACCGGGGTGATACCACGACCAATTCCCCCCCCCCCCCCCCCTCTCCCCAAATCAACATGATAGCGGAATTAAAGAAAAGACTACCCCAGGAGAGTACCAGCACCGCTGGAGAATCCCTTGCTCTACTCCTGAGCGTGGGTGCTCAGGCTGCCCCACGTATTCTGGAGGGGGGGGGGGGGGCAAGCGGAGCAATAGGACCAAGGCGACCCCTGTCACGCTATCCGTGAATTGTTGCTACATCAGGGGACTTCATTCCAACCTTAACGCTGTGCTCTTTTTAACTGAACTAATGTGTCATTTTCGGCTGATACTTCATATCTCTCCTACCCGGGGTATAAATTAGAACACTCCTTTGTGCCTCGGGCTGGGGTTTGTGTATACGTCAGAGAGGACATCTGTTTTCGACTTCTCGGCAGTCTTGAAGGTACGGTACCTGTCCATCCTATGGCTGCGCGTAGACAGCGACGACCATCCCCGCGTCTACGGGTGCACAAGCAATTACAACAATTAAAATGAGTTATAAAATTACATAACATAACATAACATAAACACTCACGCCTGTCACCCAGAGGGGTAGGCAGAGATTATGGACTTCCATTTGGTACGATCCTGACACACCTCTCTCGCTTCCCCCACATCCATATACCTACGCATACACGCTCGTCGGTTAAAGGTACTCTTGATTTGGCCCATTTTTAATATATCGCCAATTTGGTCGATAAACTTTCGCCTAGGGCGACCCTTCCCGACTATGCCGTTCACCTCTGCAACATAAATTTGCTTTGTCACTCTTTCCTCATTCATTCTTTCTACATGGCCAAACCACCGAAGCATTCCTTTCTTAATCCTGGTCACAACATCATCTTGCAAACCACACTCTTCTCTTATTAAACAATTTCTCACTCTGTCATTCAGCTTCATCCCTAACATACTCCTTAATGACCGCATTTCTACAGCATTTATTCTACTCTCATGCTTCTTCTGCCACACCCAACTTTCACTACCATACATTAAATTAGGTACTAACACAGCATTGTGAATTGCCATACGTGCCTTTTTGGACACATTCTGACTTTTCACAATAGAGTGCAGAGCCCCATTCACTCTATTTCCTGCATTCACTCGTCGTTCTATATCCTTATCATATCTACCATCCCTGCTAAACACACATCCCAAATATACAAACTCATCTACTTGCTCTACCAACTCCCCTTCTATTCTTATAAAATTACTATTTTTAGTTATTATATTATATTAGTCGTATTATTTTATTTTAATTTAAACTAATACCTCACTATCTACGACTTAATACACAAAATATTATGAGACCGTTTTATAAACTAGAATGAGCTATTAAAAAAAAAACTCCTTAAAAAAATTGTTTAAAAATTTCTACTGTTCTATTCTCCGACACAAAACTTTTAGGACAACTATTATAGATGTAGTTATGTATATAAAATCTATTTCCTCATGAGTTTTTGATATTGATCACGTTCTAATTGATGAATACCTGTTTTCGATTTTTATTCTTAATAGCTTCCAATTATATCGTTGCCAAGGACAAGGACACTTCTCTCACGGAAACCAGCCGGGCTATTCACAATCGTCTCGGAAAGCGAATTCGACTCGGATTCGATAACTTCTCGCATCGAAACCAATAAACGCTATTCACATTTAACGTTCGGATAAAGGTCACTTAGATACATCCCATAACTATTGTATCGTCATTTAGTTACATGCATTTACGAATTTTGTAGATAAATAGGCTTTTGTATTTTTTTAGAGTAACGCCTAAACAAAAACATAATGCAATATTTTGGTGTTAGCCATTGATATCGAATATAAAAAATATATAATTTAACTATATAATAAATAACAAAAAAACTGAGATATGTCTCGTTTCACAAAGCAGCATATATATATATTTGTGATAGAAAACTTATAAAAACACACCTTTCACAAAAATTCAGCTTTACGATTAAGTGCAAATATTGAAGTAATTATATGAAAATACGTCTTATAGATAATTGTAATTAATTTTTGTTACCTACCTTATAATTAAAAGGGTTTATTTATCTCTTCTAATCATCAATATTCGAAAAGTTTTCGCCAGCCTCAGAGCTCTCGTAAAGTTTCCGATGCAAACTGTCACAATTATCGAAAACAAACGTCAAAGAACGCCCCATAGAAAAAAACCCAGACCCGAAAGAAACGAGACATATCTCAGTTTTTTTGTTATTTATTATATAGTTAAATTATATATTTTTTATATTCGATATCAATGGATAACTCCAAAATATTGCATTATGTTTTTGTGCAGGCGTTACTCTAAAAAATTACAAAAGCCTATTTATCTACAAAATTCGTAAATGCATGTAACTAAATGACGATACAATAGTTATAGGATGTATCTAAGTGACCTTTATCCGAACGTTAAATGTTAATAGCGTTTATTGGTTTCGGTGCGAGAAGTTATCGAATCCGAGTCGATTTCGCTTTCCGAGACGATTGTGAATAGCCCTGCAGGATCGAAACAATAGCTGACGTCACCACACCAACGAAACTAAAAAGAATGCCGGCGCTGTTAAAATAATGGTTCGTCTAGACTCTAGACCAAAATACGTGGATTGAATTCAAATTGAATAGGCGTTTGTTGTAAATGGTATTAGCCCTATACTAGATTGATGGGTGCAGGAATGATAAAAATTTATTTATTATGTATACGGATGTAACGTCATGCACATGAATACAAATATATTTTATTATTCGATTAGTATAAAAATCATGATTTATATTTCCTTTAGTGGCCTTTTGATACTGAGTTTTCATTTATAAAACTGAAGTGATAAACGAAATTATACTACTGCACATCTGATGGTAAGTGGTTACTGCAGCCGACTTTAAACAAAGGAATACGTTGTTGCTACAACTGCGTTGTCACCTCTGACTTTGAGGAATTAAGTTAGAAGTTATTAAAACCTTTATCTTTGCGTATTTGAAAGTACTGTGACATATTGAGAAATAAGAAAAAATATTAAAAGCATGGAAGTAATCTAACCCTTGGTATAGTTTTAAAATCATGGTAATATATAAAATCACAGGAAATACGTTTTTTTTTAATGTTTAGAACTGACTCACATTTTAATGTTGTGCTTAGTCTATAAGACTTTTTTGGATATTTTACAAATTTTATGAATATTTCCCTTCTTCTGTCCCTTCAGCGGTGCCAAGTTGACTGTAGGTATATCGAAGTGCTGAAGTGTTTGTACAGTAGGGCTACGATGGCTGTCCGAGTACAGAATCAGAGTACGAAACCTATCCAACTGCAGAGAGGTGTAAGACAGGGTGACGTTATATCCCCGAAATTCTTCACCGCTGCATTGGAAGACGTTTTCAAGCTACTGGACTGGAAAGGATACGGTATTAACATCAATGGCGAGTACATCACTCACCTTCGATTTGCCGACGATATAGTCCTTATGGCAGAATCGCTGGTGGACCTAAGCACTATGCTCAATGACCTCAATAGTGTCTCCCAACGGATAGGTCTTAAGATGAACATGGACAAAACAAAAATCATGTTTAACGTCCATGTCACACCTATGCCGGTAGTTGTTGGGAGCACTAAGCTCGAAGTTGTTGACGAGTATGTTTACCTGGGACAAATAGTCCGACTAGGTAAGTCCAACTTCGATCGAGAGGTCAATCGACGGATTCAACTCGGCTGGGCAGCGTTCGGGAAACTACGACACATCTTTTTGTCAGACATACCTCAAAACTTGAAAACGAAATTGTACAACCAGTGCGTGTTGCCAGTGATGACTTACGGATTTGAGACTGGTCCTTCACTGCAGGCCGTATGAGGAACCTCAAGGTCGCTCAGCGATCTATGGAGAGGGCTATGCTCGGAGTTTCTCTGCGTGATAAACTTAGAAATGACGATATCTGCAGTAGAACCAGAGTAACCGACATAGCCCAACGGATTAGTAGGCTGAAGTGGCATTGGGCCGGCCATATAGCTCGAAGAACCGATAACCGATGGGGAGGAAAGGTTCTCGAGTGGCAGCCTCGTACTGGTAGGCGAAGTGTAGGGCGACCTCCCACTAGGAGTATCGACCTGGTAAGACATGCAGGAAGTTGATGGATGCAGGTGGCTCAAGACCGTGCTTTGTGGCATTCCTTGGGGGAGGCCTATGTTCAGCAGTGGATTTACGAAAGGCTGTAATGATGATGATGAATATTTCTGCATAACAGTCGTCCAAATCGTAGAAATGCCTGAGAGATTAAGTTATGTGTCAGTTTTCTTCTGTATCGTGAAGGCGTTTTCCTTACATAAATAGCACATAAACATTATCTCAAAACAATTATTTGTTGACTATACAGATTCTTATTCTGTACGGGATTCGAACTCGCAGTTCCGCAGTGAAATGATTTACGCTATCAAGGTTTCCATGTTAATCGTAACGTTTTTATCTTCGCGGTTCTATACCTGTCGTGTCGTGATAAATAATTTAAATATTTTTTTTTGTTTTAAGTCTTTTATTATTTTCGAGTTCAATTGAATGCTTTTACAAGTAATTGAAAAGTAATTCGAATGTTTTAGTAGAATTTCGAACGTAATTTGTTTCCACTTGTAATAACACATGTCGAGTTAAGCGTTAAGTCTAGACGACATATGTGTATGTCTTACGCAATCTTTAACAGATTTGTTTATAAAAAAACATGGTTGATTTTATTAATAATTTAAACACACTAAAATACTGGTCAGTTTACAGAGGAATGATCTTAGAGAAACAGTGTGAAATAGCAGAAATATCAGTGAACGTAAATCTTTTTATATGCGTTTACAGAAAAGACCGTTCAATTTCAGTGAAACATAGAAGATGCAGGTTTCCAAAACAGTAAATAGGGCATGAACAATCGTTACCAATTTAGACATAACATTGTAATATGGATGTGCTTTTACCTTGCAACAAAAATCGTAGAGCTAACATTTGTGTGATTCTTGTTTTAAATATTACTGTCTTTTGTTACTTTCTTAATAATTTGTGATTTATTTTAAAGGTTGTTATGCACAGTCTTGCGACCAAAATGGCTGTGCTATGTATAATTATAGCTAAAAATATTATAAAGCTGCACCCATTATACACGACAATCTGGATTAGTCGACATCAATATTTTTGATAGATAGGACAATTCATTTGGCAGTCATTAACTTTGTTACAAGAAATATTTTTGTAAATAAACGTTAGCGCTTTCCGTAAAAAAAGAAAACTCCTTCATCAGTTCGCCGCTGTTGTTCAATGCAGGACATGATGGCCCTCTTCCATTGTAGGAATGCAAAATTAACGCTTAGCACAAGCGGATTGGTGTACGCAGTATCCCATTTTTAACTGACTTCAAAAAAGGAGAAGGTACTCAATTCGACTGTATTTTTTATGTGTGTTACTTCATAACTTTTTTCTAGATTAACTGATTTTGCTGTTTCTTTTTTTTTATTTGACAGCTGGTGCTTTTCATTTGGTCCCATATAACTAGTACCTAGTATAGTATATAGTTGTACAAATTTTTTGATATTACCACTTGTTATCACAGCTACCGCTCGCTGGTCAATGAATTTTATATTTGGCATCTTATATTCGAGATAGTGTTACCGTTTTCTATCGGGGTTCATAAGATTTTCTGATATCTACCATAATCGCGAATTATGATACCCACGAATGTCAAATTGAGAATTTCCTTACGCGGTCATCACACAAAAACCACAATAAAGATTAATTATGCGTTGTGCGATCGTTCGTGGAAATATAGGCTCAACATAATATTTTTATTGATAAAAAGTATTCAAGGGTTTTTCATGAATCGAAATAAAAGAAATCTATGGTCTTTTATAAATTTGGTATATTTTACTTACAAAAATATGTTATCACATTTAACTGAAATTTAAGAACAAACTTGTCATTCAGGACAAATATTCCCATAGAAAAATTAAAGCGGAAGTAAGCTTTTTTCATTGTTGCCAAGTACACTTCTATGAATTGTTTATATTATTTTAAGCTTTTTCAAGTTTAAGGCTAAAGCCAAATTTTTATTGCCTTATGCTACTTATTACTTACATTCTATACAACATATATATATATATATATAAATACAATAATACAAAGGTAACTAATTTCAAATAGATAATAATAAAACTTTCTTAATATGTACATAAACTTTCGTTACATTTGCTTTGGTTTTCATGACATATTATTTTAAACTCCATAGAATAAATCGACTACATACAAACAAGATTTCTATATCAAAATAATAATAAGCTCTTTGATTCTTTACGTCATATTGTCGTCTCCTACTACACTTTTTGGGAAAATTAAAAATACCTAAATTTTGGTAATATTAACTAATAAATAAACCGATTATTACTGTTAAGAGTACGTATAGATTAGCATAATGTTTTCCGGCACTATTGCACAGATCACCGCGGCAATAGCAGTACACTGTTGTTGTAGCGCGTTCGATATCACTGGGGTCCTCAGCGCACCCCTCATTGTACACATCGTAGATGGTGTTGACTGGTCGCCATTTGCCGTTAATCTTTGCTTGGTCTCCGCTCATAGTTTGTAAAGCGCAGCCTCGTTGTGTCGTTGTTGTGCTCACTATAAATAAACATGAGTATTAGATTTACATTACCTTTGTCGTCAAAACCTATGTAATTTTTTTATATTTTTTTTTCTTTACGCAGCCGTAATAATATGAATATGGCTAGTTTTTATTTTATGATTGAATAACTGAGAGGTCTGCAGAGAATATGTTAATCAAGACTTTCAGATACTATAATATATAAAAATTAATATTTGTTTTTTCGTATTTTATGCGCTGCCATACTGTTCATCAGATTGCGGTAAAATTTTGTCAACTTATTGCTTGCACTTGTGCGGAGGTTACTACAGGCATAATACAATTAACTTACAGTAGGTGGCGCGCGTGTCGTACTGACAAATTTATTTGAACGTTATAATATATCATTCAACTTCAATGAATGTATATTATCATTCCCAATTAAACAGTATTAAAACGATATTTCCGTAATTATTTCTTCTGCGGATGCAACGCACCGGGTACCACCTACTTGTCAGATAAATATGCTCACGAAAAGAGATACAATCCTTTCAAATATAAAGTCTTTTTACTCCCTTCATATTAACTTAAAGCGATACATACAGGTCGTATGTATGCATGCACATATGAATGTCTAAATAATCTGAAACCTTTGCAGACGTGTTCAGATTCAGACAGTACAATAATTTCATGACTACGACCTAGTGTTCTCTCTGAATGTGTGTTGTTTAAGTTCTTTACTTCTACTATTAATATCAGACTCAGATGTTAAACTTAAATAATGCAAAAAAACATCTGTTTTTCTTTGTTTGTATTCATAATATGGATTATATGAAATCCACTTCGTTTTGGATGTTTCTTGCCAGCTACGTGATGGTTCTTTTGTACCAGTTGGTTTTAACTACCCAATTTTTTAAACATATTTCCTAAAATTTGAAAGAGAAGCTATCCATTAAGAAACTTTGTCACAAGCAAAATATTTTTTGTAGATGTCTGTGTACTTTCGTTTTATAAGATAGGACATGTAGTCATTGAAATTGTCTGCTAAGTTATGGATTTATAGTTAGCAACAATCACGGAATCATTGGATTTTAGGTTTCGATGTGGTATTTATGCACCTACTCGGACAAAGTAAGGTGAGGGGACAACGTGTAAAAAATTGCGTTGTTTCAAAAAACCTCTGTTTGCGTTTTAGTATTCCTTTTTGCATGAAGGTTACAGATTGGGACAAGTGAGTTGCCTGTGTGTTGGCGCGTACACTTTCGTTACTCTAACATATCCTGCGCAGGTGAAAGATTCTGATATAATGCCGAGGTCGAAATCGTGCAGGAGGACGTACGTGATGGTACTACGTGACGAGAATCTGAGACATTGTACTGGTAACGAAGCATTCTATCTTAGTTTCCAGGGGTGTCAACGCATATGCATTCAATCGATTTTAATATACATATATATTATATATAAAAATCCGTTGGTGTCCGTTAGTCTAGCTAAAACTCGATACTGGCTCGACCAATTGTGATGAAATTTTGTGTGTGTGTGTATTTGAGTGTGTCCCTAGATGGTTTAGATTCACAATTGGATCGTGTAGGTTCAGCTGTTTTCGAGAACGAGAAATCACCTGTGCGAAGCCGGGGTGGATCGTTGGTCAAGAATAAATGTAGATTTCTATAGGCCATGGCATTCCCTTATCATCAGGTAGTAGAGTTTGCGCTCGTTTGTCACTCGTACCATATCAAAATATTATCTATACGTGGTTTAGTTAAACCACATGTGTGACGGTGAACGGAAACATCGTATTGAAACTTGAGTACGCATTGGGACAGGCCTGCGTCCACCAGTGTCCGCACACAGTGCTCATAGTCTGGTCTGACGTGTCGTTATTATAGAAATCTCCAAGGGAAACAAGCCATGCCTGGTTGAGGTTTTAGGCTTTAAATTATATATATATGTGTGTGTGTGTTTTGTTGTTGCATTGAAAAGAACTGTGGCCTTATTATTGATTGATTATAAGCATGAAGTCATTGAGTAATCGTTCTGTTAGGTCATCAATTAAGCAACCCCCTCACGTTATTTTTTCGTGCTCGAACAATTAACAGAATTGAACAGTATTCGGCGCTTGCTGTATTCTTATGCTGATCGCGTATTATTATATTGTACCTGTACGATCGAGTTTTGTTCGATATTAGAAAGAGTTATAATATTCTCAGGGATGACAACTATCTAGATAAACTTAGAAAATATGTTTCGTCCGAATGTAAAATTTCATCTAAATCGTTAGAGCCGTTTCAGTTACCAATGAAGACTAATAATTTTCTGCTCACCAGGTGTCGCTAGTTGACACTGAAGTAAAGTTTTTGTTTCACAATGTCATTTACTTGAGAAGTTGGTTTTTAATAACAGTTTATCAGTTTCTTGATTATTATATTAATACACAATGCGTCAGTGGTTTGCTCTTTAATTTTTTGCACATTTTTAACTTTTTTTTTAAATTTTTCTACTTTTATGAATATCTGTGGTTTAGTTTATTTATTTTTAATCTTATTATCTGTATTGGATATCACGATACACCATCTTACACCTAAATCAAAGAACGTAGCTCGGCAAAACCTTCGTCTGATTAATATTATTTACTTATGTGTCGTAGTTTTATTTTTATTCCTAAATTTTTTAAGTGTATGTTTTTATTTTATTTTTAGGCCGTGATTACTTAAGGTTACATTATTACACCTATGTCTACTCTATCTATTATGTTAATTTATATTTGGAAGTAAATAAATTATATTATTGTTATTATACATATACGTGTTAGAGCTATGTTGCAGCTGTCTCTTGAGGATGGATTACGGGCTAAAGTATTCGTTTACCACGAGGTGGAATTATTGCTCTCGTTTGTCATTCACACTTGTATAAAATAACAAGTGGGATGCTGGAAGTAAAAACTGTGTAAGAACTTCCAAAGGAGCCGGATTTATAGCCGAAATAAGAATTTTTAATTTTTTGGTTTTCGGCCATTATGATCCCCCTGACATCCTCTACACGATAGGCTATTCAAACGGACTAGGCCTAAAGTTCGAGCCACCCCCCAATTTTTTGGTTTTTGGCCAATTTGACCCTTTAGGAGAGTAATAAGAACTTTTTGCCCCTATTCAACCATGACCCTCATGACATCCTCTACAGAAACAGAAACAGAAACTTTTTTATTCAATATAGATTATAAATAATACTTATTGAAAGTCACTCTTTTGTTTGATTACCACTGGTACATGGTAGGCTATTCAAATTAACTAGGCCTAATGTTCGAGTCACCCCTCAACTCATTTCTAGTCTTTACTTCCAATTACTTCTAAATACTTTGTCATAAGGACGAACTTCATACTGTTACCATTACCGTTATAGTCTATAAAAAGCAACTGCTGAACGAAGGCCTCCCCCATTGATTGCTTTATAGAGGGGATATTTGTTATACTTGCCACGCTTGGCAGGCGGGTTGGCAACCCCAGTTTTTATTTTTAGTTGTTATTGGGAAGATGCTTCTGTTGATCTCCTGGTTTGTTTCCCCGTATCACCTCTTACAACGCCTATGAGACGATTTGGATTAGTGGATATCCTTACACTGCTTACCACTTCACTTCATAGTTTGAGTGTACATACGTAAAAGCATAGTAATCAATGATATTTATATTTTAACGAGCTGTAATTTATTCACGAGCTTATAAAGCAACGACACGATAAATATTATTATGCTACTTACATTGACATGTGTTTTTAAATAAATCACTGTTTATTTGTCATTGTCGTGTATATAAAATACTGTTGGGTATAGGTTTCGAAATAAGCGCTAGGTGGTTAAGCCCTTTATTGTCTAGCATTCTGGGTTGATATCGCACTATAACCTTAACAACATTGTATTCACTGCTGTGCTCTGTGTAATACCACCTTAATCCTTCTTTGTTTGAAGTTGGTATTTGGTGTTCGTGAGTTGTAATTGCCGACTACTGACACCGTGTAGTGGTGGTGTAAGAATATCCAATACCTCATAATTATCATCCCGTGGGTATACGACACCCAGGCGACAGAAGGAAACAAATCAGAATATGGGCAGCAGCGTCTTTCTAATAACGACTAAAAATTAAAAAAAAATGCGTTTTTATATAGGATAGGGTGACAAACGAGCACACAGTCCACCTGATGGTAAGTGGTTGCTGTGACCCATAGACATCTACATCTATCCTCAATAGATAAATGCAGATGCGTTGTCACCCGTGAGGACTAAAATGGAATGCCTTTTTTCCAGTAAAAAGGTTCTCCGGTTCTCTACACTCACCGTACGAAACACAGCAGTGTTAAGCTGCTATTTTACGCTGGTATTCTGTGAGAGCGTGGTCCTTCCCCGGTTGAGCCAAACCATTCGTGCTGCAACAATACTACTAATATAGCTGCAGCATTGCCCTACCACGTAAAAAACTCGCTTGCCAAGTGTGACGACTAGGGCAATTATCCCCCCTATGAGGCAATCTATGGGGAAGACCTATGTTCATCAGTGAACATGAGTAAGCTGTAACGGTAACGGTAACGGACTGCTGGTTCGTTTGACACTATATCTATATCTATACAAATAAATAAAATTGAAGTGTCTGTTTGTAATGTCAAAATTACAGTTTTAAATGCATATGAAAGTAAATACGGTACTTATAATTAAAATACAGTTTTTAAAAATTTTGTCTGTCTGTCTGTCTGTCTGTCTGTTTGTTCCGGGTAATCTCCAAAACGGCTGGACAGATTTAGACGGGGCTTTCACTGGCAGATAGCCGATTTCATAAGGAGTAACTTAGGCTACTTTTATTTTTAGAAAAATAATTAGGGTTCCGCGCAAAAACATAAAAACCCTAACACGCGAGCGAAGTCGCGGGGAACAGCTAGTACAGTTATAAAGAAATAGGCGATGCTGCAACGCATACGAGCTGCGCATTACTAGAATTGCTTGTTGCTACTTTGCAACATCAATTTAAGATTCCTTAAACAACATACCATTGCCGTTTTACACACATGCCGAACTCGATATGATGAAAGTACCCAATCAAAGTTAAAGCTATATGCAGCATGAATATTGCCCAACACAGCTTGAAGTATCAAGGTTCGTGTAGAGTCGGTAACGTAATGAATGCCTGACTAATATGGCTTTATTAACCTATTGAGCCAGTGATATTATGGATTAAGGTCAATATTAAGAACTTTTTAGTAGGTCACCACGTACGTAACTTTTACATAACCGTTTTTTTCAGTTTTTCTAGTTTCATTTAAATAGCGGCAGATAAATAATCTATAAGAATAAGAAAACTGATAAGGACATTTACCGATATTTTTTTTATTTTCTTTTATTAAAATAGTAAACAGTTCTTGGTAGAGCCACGCGGCAGCTTTTGCTGTCGCACGGATGGGCCGACTCGAACCGGGGTAGTACCACGACCACACAGAAAACCAGCGTGAAGTAGAGGTTTACCTCTGCGTTTCGCTTGGTGAGTGCAGGTGGCCGGAGGCCCTTTTTACTGGAAATGAGGCATTCCATCTTAGTCCTCACGGGTGACAACGCATCTACATTTTGATTTGTAACAGAGGATAGATGTAGATGTCTATGGGCCGCAGCAACCACTTACCATCAGGTGGACTGTGTGCTCGTTTGTCACCCTTATCCTATAAAAAAAAAAGTTTGTATTTTATTTATTGTTACATCATCATAGTAATTGCAAAGATGTTACAAGGTGTAACTTACGACCTTAAGTCTATGTGTAAAATGATTCACCTTCATTTACAAAAAATACAATACATATATTGTTAGAGTAACTATGATGAATTATGCAAATAAATATTTGGCAATCGTTACTATGGCTATGGTTGCGATTTATTTTGATTTTTTAATTTCATACATACGTCAAGCTTGTATAGACTCTCCTGAAACAAGAACTTTGATGGATAGCTATGATTGATAACGATCGTTTCAATTTTCTTGCTTACATTTCATCCAGCAAGGGCTTCACTCACATATTATACGAATAAAAGCTTTTTAAGTTGTGTCTGAAATGTGTGCTTAAATTGTTTATGCAGTGTTTCATTAATCGCTCCTAATGTTACGGTTTAATGTAAGTATTATTATTCATTGAATATTTACGCGTTCTCTGTAAATTTCTCAGTATGCGAGCAACCCGGGGGGTCGATAGCCGCCGACTCAAATGAAACTGTTAATTGCAATTTTAAGTGCCGATTTACCACGTGCTCGGCTGAAAAATAAAACATCGTGAGACAATTTGCATGTCTGAGAAATAAAAAAAAAATATTTAGAAGACATGTGAAGTCCGCCAACACGCATTAGGGCAGCGCGTCGGACAGTTCCTTGCCTTTAGCACTCTTAGAAACGTGAGAAGGTCTGTGTCCAGCAGTGGAACGTCTCTACTACAAGTTAGGAGAAGTGGTAAAACAGAAATAAAATCTTGACTGTTTCATATATACGTAATACGTTTTTGTGACTAACTTGTCCCTTAAATATACCACTGATAATGCATGTACTATTACGTGTCTCGCTCATCTAAAAGGGTATATAATATGATCTTAATTCATTCATTCAATATACTTAAAATTTTTATTTGTAAATAAAATCAAAACCGTTTTAACTTTATAACTTACACCCGTTCCCCAAATCCAGAGACGTGTCCCTCTTGTAGCACATAGTGGAATGTTCGCAGTTGGTGATGTATCTCTCGCTACGGTCGAAGTGTTCACACAGTATATCCTCGTTGCCGTACGTTCGCTCCGGGTCACACCGGTAGCATTGCATGCCCGATGACACTGTGAATATTTAATTTAATGTTAATCGATGCTTCGAAGTTTACTAAAGCAACTTATTCTCAAATCATGGTTGAAGTTTTGAGTTCATAATTTGCTATTGTAGTGAGTATTGAGATTCGATACACGCCTAAGGTGAGTGTGTAATATAGTCAAGTTTAAAAAAAAATTGTACGCTGTTGGCTTGTCAGTCTTTACAACTAGGTTGACGAGCAGAAGGACTGTATGTAATAGAAACAATGAAATTATTGAAATGTCTTTTAAAACAACGTTTTTTTTTGTAATCCGACAGTCCTGCGTGAAAACTGCATTGATTAACCCTAAGCGCGTGAATATAATATTAGGATGGATAAATACTTTAGTTATAGACTGTGACGAGCTGGAATTTTGACGATCAGAGAACAATTAAATTAATAATCCTTCAAATGTTAAAAATTAATTATGATTGTTTTATTTGGAATTTACCGTCGCTATTGTTTTACGGTTGGTTGTGTTTATAAAAAAAGTCTAATAGTTTGTACGAGTACTATTAAATAACTACTCGTATTTTCAAAAACTGCAATAATGGTGTATCATTATTTATATATTTGAACTTAAGTTTAAATTTTGGCTATTCTTTTAAAATTAACCCTGTATATAAATGTAGCGATCTGTTAGTTTAACATAACATTTTAATATTATTATTTTTTTTAAATATATCCACAGAGGCTATAACCAGTTCATAGTATTACTTTGCATTAATTTTACTTATTGGTTTAGCTTAGTTTAACACAAGTGTCATGCACATCTGCAGATCGATGTGCAGCGATTGAGAACAAAGAAACCATAGAAACGATCCGTCACAACGTCACTATGTAGAAGGGATAATGGGGCCATAAGCGCAGACGGATATGTGTGGGAGATCATGAGCATAGATTTTTATATTGAATATGCCTGAGCATTTGTATCAAGGACGTATTCGTGTTACATTAATTTTTATTTGGTTTATAAGGTGATCTTTTCTAAAGTCTGCCTTATTTAAGATTTTAAACTGAGCAATAATTAGGAGTGAACGGGTTTCCTTTTTAGGGTTCCTTACCCAATGGGTAAAACGGAGTTTTATTAATGTCACTCCGCTGTCTGTCTATCGATGTGTCACGGATCTTGCTTGTAGACGGAATGAAATACAGACAGAATTTTAATTGGTGTATATTTTTACCGAAAACTATTAAATTAATTTACAGGAACAAATCCCCCATACAAGAAAAAGCCCTAGCATGTGGCGTTTGAGTGTTGTTTTTTTTTTATTCAAAACACCACCATTTTGTGATATGATCTAAAACTTTCTATTTCATTAAGGTATCGGTACTTCAAAGGCAACACAGCTATTCTACTGCCTCCAACTGTGGTGTGCTGAGGCTTTAATATTGATTTAATAAATAAGAAAGCTTCAGAAGTATTTTCATTCTATCCATACAAGTGGTAAAATAAAAAAATTTCATCAATGTAGTCGAAGTCAATTAATAAGTAAGTAATTGTAGTAATTATTGAGGATAACTCAAAATCTACTGGTCAGATATTGATCAAATATGTATAAAGGGGACATGAGTAGCACCAGATTTCAAATAAAAAAGTCATCAAAATTATTTCACGTAGAAAATAGTTCTGAGGTAACGCACATAAAAAAAAAACAGTCGACTTTAGAACCTCCGCCTTTTTTTGAAGTCGGTTTAAAAAAAAACAGCGAACTGCGTCAAAATGTAACAACTCACGGGCTTATTATTTACATCTTTTTATATATTATAATTGGTTTGGTAATAGTGGTTTGGGCACGTTGAGCGAATGAGTGAAGACCGAATGGTGAAGAAAATATATAGCGCAAAAGTTAATATTAAAAGGTGTCGAGGTAGACCGAGACTAACTTTCGAAGACCATGTGAGCAAATTGCTCGAAGAGGGTAGGGTCAAGAGTACTCGGATACCTAGACGTGCATGTATGAAGAAGATGAATCTGAAAGAAGCGAAAGAGGTTTGTAAGGATCGTGACACTTGGCGATCTGTTCTCTCTGGCTACCCCGTCAGGGATTGTGGGTGAAGATGTATATATATTATAATTATTTTGTACGTGTTACTGAGTTACTCTGAACTCTTCCTAAACGGCTGGACTGATATTGATGAAATTTTTTTCTATGTTAGAGTGGATGGCTTAGATTCACAAACTAATATTTAAAAAAGTCGAGATACAGAAATCACCTGCTAAGCCGGTAAGCGTATTACGCATCTTGCAGAAGGCTAGCGAATTTCTAATTCTAATTTTGCTATTGCTAGCCTTCTGCAAGATACGTAATACGCCTACGGGGCAGATCGCTAGTAGACTGTATATTTTCAAATATTCAGCTTGCAGCAGGTGTTTACGAAGCTTTATTTAGCTACCCTCATATGCATTTCATTAGTTTTGTGGAAATTATTTGTTAAACTTACTTTAGTATTAGTTTATTGTTGAATACGAATGTGGTTTAAGTAATGTTTAGGTTATTATCCTGAATAATTAAAAATTAAAAATTTTGTACAACCGACTAATATAAATTATTAAGAATAACTCAAAAACTATTGGTCAAACCTTGATCAAATTTATATGGGACCACACGAGAACCATCAGCTTTCATATAAAAAACAATCATCGAAATCGGTTATGAGGTAACTCACATAAAAAAAAACATACAGTCTAATTGAGTACCGTCTCCTTTTTGAAGTCGGTAGAAAAAAACAACTTAAACTTATAAAAGATTACTTCATCTGTGGGAAAATAATGTTTAAATATATGTTAGGTTACATCGAATGATTTGTACAACTATTTTCACATCATTTATAGGTATATAATAAACATTAAAAGTTTATTTTAACAACTGTTTTCTGAGCTCGTGATTATCATTCAATTTCGTTCTTTAATTTAATTTCTACCGATGTGACACTCGTCGTCAATATATTATGTACTTCCCATTCTATCATTTATAGTTAATGTTTATAGTAAGAGTAATATTTCAACTTCTTAAGTGACTTTAAAAGAGTAGGAGGATTATAATTTCGTATATTTTTTATGTATGTTCGGGCACAATTTCTTTATTTATGAACTGATTTTAATGAGTCTTCGTTTATAAAATAAATTATATTTCAAGGGTGGTCTATATAAAAAGAAAAATATTCACCCGTAAGGGTGGAGAATTAGTTGATGAAGTTTTGATGTAACTGTTTAGACGACAGTCAAGTAGACCTTGATCTTGTATCAGTTCTTACAGTTACAGCCTATGAACACAGGCCTCCCGAATAGATTGCATTATAGGGGGAATATTTGTCATAGTTGCCACGCTTGGCAAGCGGTTTGGCAACCGCAGTTTTTTATTTTTAGTCGTTATCAGGAAGATTCAGATCAGGAAGAAGTTTGTTTCCCTCTGTCGCCTCCTACGACACCAACGGAATGATATGGGGTAATAGATATTCTTATCAGTTCTTAGACATTCAAAAGGGTAAAATAAATCAGATTTCATGAGCACATAATAGCTTCTGTAGACGGGACTTTAACTTTAACCTATTAAAAAGTTTATTTTTTGTTATATAAATTCAGTGCGGTACCGCTGCACGACTGCTGTTTATATTGTTAACGTTTTTATTTTTATGGTTTCTTACTTGATAAACGAGCGGAACACTTAAACCAAAATGTTTAGATTAAGTTCGAATTGCTTACATTAACATGTTTATGCGTCAGTGAATCTATATTTCAAATGTTTTAAGTATATTATGTACCTGTAAGTCAATATATATGTAATAATATGACTAAGTGATTATTAATTAACAAGGAACGTGGCGTGCTCAGCAGAGCGAGACAGTATTTCATGCCGGCACATCGCTTGCAACTTTACAAAGCGCAAGTTCGGCCCCACATGGAATACTGTTCTCATCTCTGGGCCGGGGCACCCCAGTGCCAGCTCCTTCCACTTGACCGCATCCAGCGCAGAGCGATTCGAATCGTCGACGACCGAGTTCTTTCCGATCAGCTCGATACACTGGCACTGCGTAGAGATGTTGCATCTCTTTGCGTATTTTATCGCATCTATCACGAGGAGTGCTCTGAGGAATTGTTCGGACTAATTCCAGCCGCTCAATTTCACCATCGCACGTCGCGACAAAACTCGCGTTACCATCCGTACCATCTGGATGATTGGCGGTCCACCACTGTGCGATTTAGAAGAAGTTTTCTCCCTCGTACAACTTCTTTGTGGAATCAATTACCACCAGCGAATTTTCCGAACCGATACGACTTAGGAACCTTCAAGAAAAGAGCTTACACCTTTCTAAAAGGCCGCCAACGCATCTGCAATTCCCCTGGTGTTGCGGTTGTTCATGGGCGGCGGTAGTCACTTACCATCAGGTGAGCCGCATGCTCGTTTGCCCCCTATTCTATATAAAAAAGGAACGAAATATTGTAGTGGCGGTGAAGTAAGAATATCCACTGCCCCATATCGTCCCGTGGGTGTCGTAAGGGGCGACAGAGAGAAACTGAATCAGGTGATGGGTAGCAGCGTCTTTCTGATAACAACTCAAAATAATAATTTAAAAATTTTGTACAACCGACTTCAATATAAAAATACTCAAAAAGTACTGGTCAGACATCGATCAAATTTATATGGGACCATATGTTTCAAATAAAAAAAGAATCACCAAAATCGCTTCACCCAGAAAAAAGTTATGAGTTAACCACATTAAAAAAAACATACCGTCGAATTGAGTAACTCCTCCTTTTTGAAGTCTGTTAAAAAACTGCGCTTGACAACCCGCTCGCCAGGCGTGGTCAACTATGGGTCATAGTTGAGCACGCCTGGCGCCTAGGAAAAATTTTGCCATAGTCTATGGCAAAATTTTTCGTATGAGGCAATCTATGGGGAATGCCTATGTTCAGCAGTGGATTTTCATAGACTGTAATGGATGGATGGATGGATGAAATATTCATGTTTTCCGTCGGTTAGATTACAAGTGAAATTTTTGACATGTAATAGTAAAGAAGGCAATGAACTATTTCTTTTTTTTATTACCCACGAGAAATGTGTCGTGAAGGCGTATTACTACTATAAATTTTAAAAAGACAAACATGCGGACTCGGAATGATTATTTGTAGGTTATATATTTGTTTCGTGCGGGTATATGAACCCGCGCATCGTCGTCTAAGTCGTTATTGCATAAAGTTACAAATAATAATAGTTGTTAATCGTAATATAACATTTAAATAAAACAATTACATACGTACACAACACTCCCACTTTTAGTCGTACTTATTACCTGGCGGTGGGAATTAGGTTTGGTGTGTTTATCCCAAGGTGGTGTGGTTGTGGGGCTGGCTCTTCCCAGGACAGAGGACAGAGGTTATGTTTAGAACTAGTTGTAAATTTTAAACAAATGAGTGACTTTCATTAAGTATTTGTTCATTAAGTTTCTGTTAGTGTAGTTTTTCGCTAGCATTCAATCGCACGTCTCGTAATCGCACTTTTACGAAAATACTACTTATTGAATAAAACCGATTTCACGGATTTTATTGGCATTCAATTGGAAAAAAAAAATGTACAGCCCTTACATCTCTTTAAAAAAAAAGACGTAATATATTTTGTTATACCTTCGTTATATTAATTGTTATTTCGGGACTCTTTCTTAATCAAACATAATATTTGTAGTGAAAAGATATGAGTGTTTGTAGAAAGCACATAAATACATTCCATTTGTATAATTACTGTGATAATGAAGTAATCTATTTATCTTTTTTAAATGTACCTAAACTTATGTTACACCACATGCTTTTTTAAATTATACATTGTATTCGTTAAATAATATAGTCAAGGAAAATGTGTGTTATTATAATATTAATTCTGTATTTATCCATTTTGTTTACAAGGATAATTCAAGCAAAGTACGGCGTAGCAAACTTTGAAAATAGTTCGTTTAAATCAGATGAAGTAATTAATATACTTGTATGGTTTTGTTGTGGGATGCATATTAGATGTAGATATATTATAAGAAAGGTAGAAAGGACACAAATTTCATCCTGAAAGTTGTATTGACGTGTTAAGAATTAAAAAAATGATTAAGTTAGATCTCAATTATTAGACAATTATTGGCAGTTAAATTATTTTTATTATTATCAAGCAATGCAAGCGGTACACGCGATATCTAATAAAAACACTTTCAAGTATAATAACATGATATGTCTTATATTATGTATAGCTTGCCTGCTTTTAAACGATAAAATTTAAAGCACGCAAATTAATTACAAGTTCAATTAGTGATCGCAGTTTAAGGCAATTATAAAACTATAATTCATTTGAGAAATATTGTTGGCTATGAGAAAAAGTAATTAAACGAGATGAAAATAAGCTGGTTAACTGGGCTGGCTGGTTTTAGTAAAACTTCTTGCACTATTATTTATTCTGTGGTAAAAAAAAGTTGTATTAATTAACAACCACATTTTTTTCTTACTTACATGGTTCTCTTACTTGGATTTTTAAGTTGAAGCATACTATCCCATAGATTTTTTTTTATAATTAATACGTTTTGATTTAACGACATATAAATTATTTTAATTTTTAATGCTTTATTTTGCTATTACATATAAAAAACAAAAATATGAAATTGTGTATTAATTAAGTAAGTAAATGTTAGAAAAGTTATATTGTTGTTAGACAGCTAGGCATTTATAATATAAAATAGGTAATTGTAATAGGGTATTTTCCAAATGAAAGTTTTTTCCAAAGAACGATCTTGTAAGACATTTTAAATTTTACTACAGTAAAATATTAATTTGTTTCGTGACAATTGAAAGCGTTTTAAAAATAGACCCTAGGCACTCAACAGCGGCTTAATATTTTAGTACATTGTGGCAATGACTTCTTTGGCCAAATACATTCCTTTGTTGTGACAATATTTCCAGTACTTTACGAAAAAGTTATTTGTGCCATGTGTAAAATAGTTCTTATTAAATATTTTATATTATTTAACACGATGACGATTTATCATATAATACGACGAAAATATTTTATTTCTATATGAAACATGAAATCATTTCTTTGGTACATATATCTATTTGTTCTACAATCTGAGCTCTAATTGTATACTTTTAAAACAGAATTATAATGTAATTATTTTACTTCATACATAGGAAGATATCTTCTTGAGTACTCCATGTTTATTTCAAAATTTGTTGAAGATACTAGTACGTAAATGTGTGGTAAATATTTTAGAAAATAACTTACATCTCAAGAGCAATGGAAACGTGAACAAAAACAAATAAAATTGTAACTCCATTATTCTTAAAACAACAATCACTCTGATTTACCAGTACACTTCGTTTTGTAAATTGAACTTTTCACTTAAAACATTTAACTATTAAAATATATATTTATGCGTAACGCCGCAATACGCGATATACTCGGACGTGTTTGTGCGGCGCTCGTGGCGCCATGTGCTCTCCACCCGACTGTAATCGGCCTCTCCATTCAAGTCATGATTCACAGGAAGGAAGCCCAGTAGCAAAACGGACCATGTCCAAATATCGAAGAAATTAGAGTCTTACACTCTCACACTGGTGCTGATTCATGCGATCGATACTGGCGCCGGCGCGGGACTGACCAACTTTCGGTAAACTGGCATTCGAATTAAGTATATTTTTCTTTGCGTTCGAGGACCCGAATGTTTTGTTTTCCTTTTTATCATCCAGTGACGTTAGATAACAACTGATTATACAGCTTCATACATTATATTTTATTTATCTGTTTAATAACCATTTTAGGTCTCAAAAGTTTATCAGGTTTGATGTCTTTAATGTTTATTTAAATGAAAAGTTTTAGTAATTTTTCCTTTAATGTTATTATTAAAAAATCTAATTTAGGAATGTGCTCATACCGATACCTATACGATATATTGACTGGCATTTCGGTGAAGCCCATACAAAAACAACGTCAATTATTTTTGGTCATTATTTCATGTTAAAAATCGTGTGCTTTTGTTACTTTGCGTGGCCCAGAAGGGACATTAAAAATCTGGACTTATTCATTTAGGCCTTAGCATTAGATACGTATAGATACAAATTGCGTATATGCACTCTACGACTCACAAACAACCTAGTAAAAAGAAGGCTCGTGTCTTTTCCGGCACCGAGTCATTATTAAAACAGGTCCCGTTAATTTACAATATTAATTTTTTAATAAATGTTTCGTCGTGTAATGGCGGCGAAAGAGAATCTAATATCTATTAATATCATTTTGTGAATGTCCTAAGAGGTGGCAGATGGAAATGAGATGGAGGATGGGCATCAGCTTAGCCTAACAACTTATAATAACGAACAGCGGTTGCCAACCCGCCTGCCAAGCATGGTATCTTAGGCAATTTAATATTACGATATCGAAGTCTCTTTATATGTAATCGAACTGCATATGTAAATTGTAATTGTAATCTCGAAATTACGTGTTTTGCCATTCAAATAATGATAATGCAATGTATTACTTTTTCCTTTACAAAATTAATGTAGCATATTCTAACCATATGATAATTGGAGGTCAGTAACCGTTCGGTAACCGTTCGGTATGGCAAAACATTATTCCGTTATATTGCACTTAGATTACGATAAGGATTATAGTGTAATTAATGGCCATTTTAGTGTCTAGTCACGCTTACGAATTTTTAATCGCGGTCAGTAGGACAACAAAATATGATTTGTCGAAAAATTTGCATGATTATTACCCGTTATTTATTTATTGTACAAATTGAAGCTTTAAGTTCTGAATAATTCTGAAAAGTTATCGTGTATATTTCATGACAAATTCAAGATAGAAATATATATATATATATATATATATATATATATATATATATATATATATATATATATATATATATACTAGCTGGCCAGGCAGACGTTGTTCTGCCCTTTCCAAAGACCCTTCCTATGAAAAATTCCTTAAATTCGCAATAAAAAAATATTGAAGGTCACTTATCGGGATAAAAAGTATCCTATCTCTCAAGTTGGACCAAATTGCACACAGTGTACAACATTTAGGTGAAATCAGTTCAATAGTTTAGGAGTTCACCGCGGACAAACAACGTGATACGTAATTTTTATATATAAAGATATAGAAATAAGATATATATTATCTTATCTCTATTATAAGATATATATATATATATATATATATATAAGATATATATATATATATATATATATAAGATATATATATATATATATATATATATAAGATATATATATATATATATATATATATATATATATATATCTTGCTTGATATGATTTGTTAGCAAAGTTTATACTGAACAACATCAATGTAAAAAAATATCTTCCGTAGCTAAAAAGGGATAACATAGTACAAAATGGTATGGTCTTTACGTTATGATTACCTTAAAGCTAAATAACGCCACATTGATTGATCATCATCACCACCATCACCATCATCATCATCATCATCATCATCATCATCATCATTGCAGCCCTTCACAGGTTCACTGCTGAACATAGGCCTCCTCCAAGGAATGCCACAAAGCACCGCCCTGAGCCTCATGCATTCATCGACTCCCTGCTGATTGATTCATAAAAAATACACATTTATAATACATATCCATAACAAATCAGGGAAAAAATATAATAAAATTGTTTATTTTATTTTTAGTACTTAAATTAAACTTGGAAATCTGACTTTTATATTCAGATGAATAATATAGTAATTTAATGTGATACGAGGGCGGCACTGAAAATTTCGGGAATCAAGGAAGTGACACAACATTACTATTTAAAAATGTATTTATTGCTTTTCGAAGTATTCTCCGCGAAATTTGACACATTTTTCCATACGATGAAACCAATCATTGAAGCAACCATTCCATTCGGAAGTTGGGGTCTCCAAAATGGCCGTTTTGTAGGCGTCCACAGCTTCTCAGGTGATGAAAATGTCTGTCCACGCAATTTGTTCTTTATTTTAGGGAAAGTATAGAAATCATTAGGGCTGAGGTCGTGGCTGTACGGCGGATGGTCTAATAATTCTATGTTTTCTTGCTCTAAAAACTCTTTTGTTCTGTGTGCGGTGTGAGAACTCGCATTGTCGTGATGGAGGATAATGCGGCGGTTGCAGTTCTCTTTACGGAGTTCAGAAACGACCTGTGGCAAACAAATACGATCTACTTTTTTATCTTATAAATGTATCGCGATCGACTTGTTGTCATAGGCGTAATGTTTTTACGTGGTAGAACCTTGCTGCAGCTTTATTACTGATATACTTGTAGCACGAATGGGTCGGCTCGACCGGGGAAGGAGCACGCTCTCATAGAATACCAGCGTAAAATAGTAGCTTAACGCTGCTGTGTTTCGTATGGTGATTGGTGAGTGTAGAGAACCGGAGACCCTTTTTACTGGAAACGAGGCATTCCATCTTAGTCCTCACGAGTGACAACACATCTGCATTTTGATTCTTAATCAAGGATAGATGTAGATTATCTATGGGCCACAGCAACCACTTACCATTAAGTGGACTGTGTGCTCGTTCGTCACCTTTATTCTGGGAGAGGGAATTTTTACATTTTGTTCAGTTCAGCTAAAATTAATATGTTCAAAGTTCAGGCATACGTATCTACCTACGTGAAAAACAATGTAATTATTTAACGGACCAAAAAAGTTACGTCCTAGGGAATTAAAATATTGACAGTTCTACACCTAGTTCAAATAGGTAATAGATACAGACAGACTTGAGGCAGGTTTCTAAGGCTAAGCGTCCACTAGGCTCGCCGAGCCGGGTCGAATCAAATCGCAGAAAGTCGCCTCCTATATATTTACTATGAAGCTGCGTTCCATTAGCGACGAGCCGCGGCGCGCCGAATTGAATCGACCGCGCGAATTGCTTGACAGGCGAATTTATTCGCCAGTGCGATTCGATTAAACTCGGCGCGCCTCAGTCGACGCGGAGAAGTGGATACGCGCCAACGAATTTTTATTAATTTCTATTTCATTTTCGTAAGAATCATTTTGTTTAAATAAAAATGAATGAAGAATTATTGATATCACTGGTCCAACAATATCTAGAATTGTTTAATCATGAAGATTCACTTTATCACGATGACCAGCGTCAGATGAACATATGGGAAGAAATTGGGAGAATTATGAATGAATTATGAAAGTTATTTCTTTTCAAATAAATGTCGTGTATCCAGTATTCGGGAGCACCCCGTTTCCTTTTTCTTTTCTCCTCTTCTTAATCAAAAAGTATTTAAAATAAAAACATCTATTCATCCGAGCTGTATATGACGCAAAGACGACCTATTTTGATGAAGAATTTGCGATGAATGAACGATTCGATTCGATTCGTCGGACATGGACGCTCTAGGAATAAATGCGACTCGCTTCAATTCGACGCATTTCTGCTGTAGTCGACGCCAGGCTTTAGTATTCTTCGTATAACTTTCATATTACGATTTTAGTAGTAGGCTCCGCAAGTATGCTCGTACGTACGGATTTTTTCGGCAAAAATTATTTTACAATTTAAAACTAGCTGTAGAAGATGAGTGTTTACGCTCATTCTAAAATTAAAACTAAATTCGGAAGTCAATGTAATAGGGACTAGAAGCGCGAAGTGGCAACAATTTACGTATTTTAACGCAAATAACATAATTTTTTAAACTGTAAATATGTGTCATAGTTCTACTAAATAGTATATACTATCTAGTTATGAAACTATATTCCATATCGACGTTCGCCGCATCCTTTTGCCGATAAATATGCGTCCGCGATACGATCTGGCAATTTTTATTTTATATTTATTCCATGTTTTAGCACGCGTGAATCACTACACTTTTCTTTATTTCTATATTTGTGTAATTTTTTTAATTTACCACTTGCGTGCACGATTGTATAAATATTTGAACGCGCTATTTATAACAGCTAGAAATGTACTAGGCAACCTAAATTTACTATTTGAAATAATAAATAATCACTACACTGCTTAGGTGTTCATACATTTTTATAAAAAGGCGCTGCGTGAAGGTTGATACAAACGTTTTTATGTTACTTTTTAGGTGACTTAACATACACACAAAAAACATACAATCGAATTAATGTATAAATAATAGTCATATCTTCGTCCATTACGAACAGATTTGATTTTTTTTTTATATAAATAAGTTAGGTATACTTAAAGGGGTTCAATTAGTGCACATAATATGTGTACTAATTGAACCCCTTAAAGAAATAGTATATTATACTATTTCTAGAAATACTTGCTTAGATATACAAGTTTCCTTAAGATATAATCACCGCCGAGTCCTATGCCATTTTGAGTGCTGATGGTAAGTGACTTGCAATGCCACTTATCTGCACCCAATTTAAAACAAGGAGGCCATTAGTGCTAGGCTTCACTGTTATTTGTAAGAAATTTACTGGGCTTCAATAATAAGCTAGACAGACTCATATGCAGAAATGGAAAAACAATATTCAGTATTTATTTCTATACTTGTGTAAATTTTATTTTTATTTTTCTTTTTTAAAATCTTTTAAGTAATTAGATGTTGGTAGTAAGTATGGAAGTAAGTATTCATCTTATCTATTTAATGAAATAAAATGTTTACAGTAGATTTTTTGTGCTCGCTATTCGTTATAAAACCTGGTATCACATTGGTATCATATCAAGACGAAGGCCTTTTTCTACCGATTTCAAACAGGAGGAGGTACTCAATTCGACTGCATTATTGAAAGCTGGTGCTTCACATGTGGTCCTATATAAATTTGATTAAGGTCTGATTTATAGTCATCATCATCATTACAGCCCTTCACAAGTCCACTGCTGAACATAGGCCTCCCCCAAAGAATGCCACAAAGCACGGTCCTGAGCCACCTGCATCCATCGACTTCCTGCATGTCTTACCAGGTCGTCACTCCATCTCGTGGGGGGACGCCCTACACTTCGCCTACCGTTACGAGGCTGCCACTCGAGAACCTTTCTTCCCCATCGGTTGTCGGTTCTTCGAGCTATATGGCCGGCCCACTGCCACTTCAGCTTACTAATCCTTTGGGCTATGTGGGTTACTCTGGTTCTACTGCGGATATCCTCATTCATAAGTTTATCACGCAGAGAAACTCCGAGCATAGCCTTCTCCATAGCTCGCTGAGCGACCTTGAGCTTCCTCATACGGCCAGCAGTGAAGGACCACGTCTCAGTTCCGTAAGTCACCACTGGCAACACGCACTGGTTGTACAATTTCGTTTTCAGGTTTTGAGGTATGTTTGACGAGAAGATGTGTCGTAGCTTCCCAAACGCTGCCCAGCCGAGTTGAATCCGTCGATTGACCTCTCGGTCGAAGTTGGACTTACCTAGTCGGACTATTTGTCCCAGGTAAACATACTCGTCAACAACTTCGAGCTTAGTGCTCCCAACAACTACCGGCATAGGTGTGATATGGACATTGAACATGATCTTTGTTTTGTCCGTGTTCATCTTAAGACCTATCCGTTGGGAAACACTATCGAGGTCATTGAGCATAGTGCTTAGGTCCTCCAGCAATTCTGCCATAAGGACTATATCGTCGGCAAATCGAAGGTGAGTGATGTACTCGCCATTGATGTTGATACCGTATCCTTTCCAGTCCAGAAGCTTGAAAACGTCTTCCAATGCAGCGGTGAAGAGTTTCGGATGATTTATAGTATTTGAGTTTATTTTTGAATTATTCTTAATAATTTATATTGAAGCCGGTTGTACAAAAATTTTAAATTTTAAATTATTAGAGATTAAAATGAACTCTGGTAGTGATAATGAATAATAATATCTAGTAAAACACTTATACATTATAAAGTATTTGTATATTACATTAATAATGATTAACATAGGCAGATAATAGCAACATTAGTTTGTTGGGGGTCGATGCAAAAAAATAAAGGTACGTAAAAATTGTATTATCTTTACATAGTATAAAAAACTTCACTTTTCGACGTCTGTACGCTTAGATCCATAGAATTATTATGGTCCGAGAGCTCATGACGCATTTTTCATGAAGTGTTTGATGCATCATGAAACTTTGTTTAAAGGTATCAGTCGACTCAATAAGCAGGTATATGACTGTCTGCCTGGCCTACCTGGGTACACCTGGTACTGCGCATACAGTTAAGTCGAAAAAAAATTTGCCCAAAAAAAAGTGTTTGATTCAAATAATAATAATGACTATCCGTTAGCTAAGTTTATAAACAATTAAGAAAAAAAAATGGCAGACACTTCTGAAGGGGTTTACATAGGGGCAGACGACCACAAAGTTGTATTTTCAAAAATTCCAAAAAAAGTGTTTGATTCAGTCTGCCATTTTTACAGCGTGTTTATTATGTATAATAAAATATTCTCACAAAAAGGCAGACAGTTTCTCCGGGGGTTACTAATTTAAAAATCTTTAAAAAAAACGTTACCATCCGACGAATTAATAAAAAAGGGACATAGTTGTAGAAGTAAGACTGCGAAATATTTGTAAATTAAACCCTTAAGATTGTAAATATGTATGACAAAATTTTAAAAGATTTTTTCGTATATCTGTTTTATTCATTTTTTTTATAGCAGGGTTAGGATGAAAAACGTAAAATATATAAACAGCAGCATTGAGCTGCTATTTTACGCTGGTATTCTTTGGGAGGGTGGCCCTATCCCGGTCGAGCCGACCCATTGATCCTACAAACATAATATGGCTGAAGCGTGGCTCTTACCACTTGTAGAAAATTCCATCAGTGTTTCCTTTCAATATTAATGTAATTTTTTCACATATTCGTCAGTGCGGTTTAAATATAATATACCGAATTTAGTGTGAGCGGTAGCCGTGACCTTGTCAAGCAGACAGTAACGCCCAACTTCTCGCTTCGCGTTCGAGGTGTTAAAAAATACCTGCCATTTTCGATCTTTAATAATAATTAATAACCGCCAACTCACCTGCTGGAATAGTATTATAATTTGTTAATTTTCGTGTTCTTTTTTTAAAATATTTTATCGTGGATATGTAAAATTTAAATCGTAATCACAAATTGTAAATTGTAACTTTTTTTTATAGAATAAGGTGACAAACGAGCACACAGTCCACCTGATGATAAGTGGTTGCTGTGGCCCATAAACATCTACATCTATCTTCGTTTGCGAATTAAAATGCAGATGCGTTGTCAGCCTGAGGACTAAGATAGAATGCCTCTTTTCAGTAAAATGGGTCTCCGGTTCTCTACACTCACCATACGAAACACAGCAGCATTAAGCTGCTATTTTACACTGGTATTCTGTGAGAGCGTGGTTCTTCTCCGGTCGAGCCGACCCATTCGTGCTACAACTATACTACTAATATAGCTGCAGCATGGCTCTACCACGTAACTTATATTAGATAGAGAAAATGATTGTCACTGTACATCGCATCATGTTTTATATAAGAGCTGCCACGGCTCATTATGACAATACTACAAAATATCTATCATTTTGATATGATTTTAATGTCAATAAAGTTAGCGAATGGGCTTGCTGAATTGGTAGACGAAATAAAGTCCAAAGTATACACTACGCAGACATCCTATAAAACAGTAGAATCACAGAAACAGAAACAGAAACTGGGCTCATTGAAACAATTTTTATATTAAAATTTGCGCAAAAGAAAATAAAAAAATAAAATAATTTTTCAACTTGTTGCATATGGCAGAAATTCGTTATTATTTTCATAAACATTAATAGAAATGTTTCTTTTCTTAAATAATCTAAAGTTTAAAAAATTAACGGAAAAATAGCATTAACATCTGTAATTTACATAATCAGAATATACTAACATTATTTTTATGAGTAAGATATTGACGTATTTTCTTTATTGTTCTAATCTCGATAAAAATATTTAATACTGATTATTGACAGATTTGTTAAGTGTTTTGCGCTCACGTAACCGTAGAATGATAAAGTACGTGCCAAAAATGGTCAGGTGCGTGTTGGGTTGTCTAACGTCTAAGTTGTGTCACGTCTAAGTTGATAGCTATATTTCTGATATTTTTATAAATCTTTTTATACTTGTTGTTTTATAAGTTTAAGTTTAGTGAAGGAGACAATTTCCTGGAACATTGAAGTCTAATGTTATTTAAAATTAAGCTTAATTGCTTGGCGTTGACGTGTTCCTTCAATGCTGGCCGTATGAAGAAAACACGAGTTCGCTTGGCGCGCTATGGAGAGGGATTTTCTCAGTAGAACCATAGTAACCGATATAGCCGGATGAGTAAGTTAGCCAATTGCCGACTATTATACCTCGAAGAACCGACAATCGATGAAGTTGGGGAGGGAAGATTTTGGAGCGGCAGCCTCGTAACCGTAAGCGAATTGTAGAGCGGCCCTCTACTAGTAAGCGATAAGCGAATAGTAATGGAGTGACGGCCTTTTAAAAGGTGAGGCTATTATTTATTGTGTGTGAGGGAAGTAGATGAATGCAGGTGGCTCAGGACCGTGCCAGATGACGATAATGATGAAGCTTATTTACCAAATGTGGGTTATGGATCTGATATTTATTTTAAAAGACCTACGTAATCTATGATGATTACAATATTCGATATGAGAAGTGGATTTTTAGTCCTGCTTACAATGACCAAAAATATGTAGTTACGTTTTGTTTAGCAATCCAATTAGTAATTTATTTAATTGGAAACGTTTAGGTGGCGTTTCACGCACAAAGTAGAATATACTTATATTTTTTTGAAAACTCTCGTATCACTTTTGGTTTTGGATTTAAGTGAAAATTGAAATGAGGAAATACATATTTTAAATGGATTTAAAATGTGTAGACGTAATAATCATGTAGAAGATGTAAAATACCTAATAAATATACAGCTTTTGTATGTATTGTATGTGTAGTAATTTAAGAATTGCATTTTACATTAATTTCTACCCTCAAATACAGTTCAGACAGTAATATTTACATTTATGAATCATAACCCATATAGTGCTATGCCCTTTCGCGATAAAAATCGTATGTAGCGGACAAAGACTTTGTTTTTTATGATTCACATGCACATTTCATTTACAGTTTGATACATGAGCATATTTGATACATAATAATAATTTGCGTTATTGTGCTGGCCAAAGATTTATTTATATTATTCGACTCAGTTCTCTTCAGTATTTGTATGATTTGTACTATATACTATATAGTTAGATGGTGTGATTTCTTTATTATTACGCCAGGCGTCCTTCAATCTAAAGTCGTTTTAGGCGATATCGTGAATTTTATGATGCCAACATTTTGTTAGAAATTGGTGACACTTAGTGACAAAAAAATTTGTAAGTCAATACTTTAGGATCTGCAGCATCTTTTTTGGGAGGATTCTGTATTTAATTCAAGCTAGCAGCCTCCTCTCGAAAACACCAGTGCTGTCTATATCAGAGGTGTGATTCCCATTTTATGAGTTAGTGACAAATTGGAACTGTTGTATCCCAAATTTGAAACATATCGCGCTTACAGAACCGTATGTATTCATATGTCTTAGGAAGGATTCCATCTTGAAAATCTACATCGTACCGTAGGGCAACTCCATAACGCCTTAGAGACTAATAAATGAACTTAGTGAATGAGATATGTGTTTGGAAAGGCAATTAGCGTAAAAAAATCCGTGCGCCTTTGAAGACAACACTGCCTTCTATTGAACACTGATAAGGAAATACGCCTCCCCATCGGTTGTCAGTTCATCTTCTTCGAGATATGCAAGCAGTCGGCAGTTTGTTCAGCCTACTCATCTATTGGGCTGTGTCAGTTACTCTGGTTCTACTGCGGATATCGCCCTCCATAGCTAGTTGAGCGAGCAATGTGCTTCCTTATACGGCCAGCGTTGAAGGAACACGTTCTCACCAAACAATTAAGCTTAATTTTAAATAATATTAGACTGTATGTATCAAGAAATTGTCTCCTCCACTTAACATTTTAAACAATGGATGTAAAAATTTATAAAAAGTAACTGTTATATAGCTCTCTATAAATGCTTTTAAAAGTGCTCCTTATTCTTCGCAGGATAAGACATACAAGTTTGGTCGAATCCTCCAGAAGTTTAGTACAAAAGTTACTTTAACTGTAAGTGTATCTACTTAGAAGAGCGGGGAAGTGTTACGAGTGGCTATTTGCTTTTAGCGTTATTACCACGTTGTAGTTGTGAGGAATCGTTCGTGATATTTCCAGCCGTCAAATTCTACCATCGTACTCTGCAACACATTTCTAATTTCCAACAATATCATTTGATATCCAGCAATTGACCTCCGTGCCTTCTTTTGTGTTTGTGCGCCATCACCGACCACTTCGTAGAATTAACTGTCGCCAGCGGATGTTCCAGATCGATATATCTTAAGAATCGAATAAAATAGACTTAGTTCTTTTTCAAAAAAACCTTCATATTGTTGCTTACCACCAGGTGAGCAGCATCGTTACTCCCTCGATTATAAATGTATTTATTGATATAGTTACAAACTCAGATTAGGTACAGAAAAAAGTTTAGATTTATAATCCGAGCTTAAAAGCAAAAATGTTATTTATTATTTTAATTTAAGACTGTCATGCACGATATCATAATATAGTCAACATCATCATCATTAGAGCCTAACATAAGTTCACTGCTGAACAATGGTAAGAGTTTTATTTATTTTAAATTATTGGGAAGGTGCTACTGCCCATCTCCCGTTTCATTTCCCTCTGTCGCCACCTAGAATTCACTACCTCATATATCATATCATCATTATCATTACAGCCTTTCATAAGTCCACTGCTGAACATAGGCCTCCGCAAAGAATGCCACAAAGCACGGTCCTGAGCCACCTGCATCCATCGACTTCCTGCATGTCTTACCAGGTCGTCACTCCATCTCGTGGGGGGTCGCCCTACAATTCGCCTACTGGTACGAAGCTGCCACTCAAGAACCTTTCTTCCCCATCGGTTGTCGGTTCTTCGAGCTATATGGCCGGCCCACTGCCACATAAGCTTACTAATCCGTTGGGCTATGTCGGTTACTCTGGTTCTACTGCGGATATCCTCATTCCTAAGTTTATCACGCAGAGAAACTCCGAGCATAGCCCTCTCCATAGCTCGCTGAGCGACCTTGAGCTCCTTGAGACTCGCTCTTGGATCGTTACTCACACTTGTGTGTGGCTCCAACGATGACGTGTACAGCTGCCCATAGAACCTCTCAATCTCACACAAAATCTCAGGTGTCCCGGAAACGATGCTGTCACATTCGGTCTTCAGCTTTGACAGTTGGCTCTTTCTGGCACATAGATCTCTGGCAAAGACTTTGGAGCCTTGGTTCCGCTCGATCGCTTCTTCAATACAAGCTGTATTGAAGTTGCGTAAGTCCCGCCGCATGCATTTGGAGATCTGTCTGTTCAGTTGCCTGTATGCTGTCAAATCTGTTGAAGAATGTAGCTTCATCTCTCGTCTAACATCCATGAGATTAAGAGTGTGATCGGAGAGTTTTTGTGTTCTTCTGCGGCGGGTCTTGCAGAACTTAGCTCCGACCGCATGGACAGTTTTCACGAGCTTGTCATTCTTATCGTCCACTTCATTGCAGTCTTCTAGGCACTGAAAACGGTTTTGTAACTCGAGCTGAAAGGTTTCGGGACTTTGGAACAGAGCACGAGGGGGACGGAGTGTTGACTTCATTAGACGAGACCTCTCCAACTTAACGTTTAGGTTCAGTGTGCCTCTAACCATTCGGTGATCGCTACCAGTTTTCACCCTCGCGATCACGGAGACGTCACTGAACAGTTGTCGTCTGGTCGTCATAATGAAGTCAATCTAATTTTTTATCGAACCGTCGGGGCTCGACCGCCGCTTCTGGAAGAGAGATTTCATCATAAAGAGTTCCTCTTTCTCCATGAAGTCGGCCAGCTGGTGGCCCCTTGGGTTCCGTTGCCCTATTCCAAATTTCCCTACATTCAGCTCACTGTTCTCTCTTGTGCCTAGTTTTGCATTGAAGTCTCCCATTAACACCGTATATTGGGTTTTGGAGGAATGCATGGCTCTAGAGATATCCTCATACATTTCCTCCACCTCCTGATCGGAGTGTGCCGAGGTTGGTGCGTAAACCTGTATGACCTTCAACGAATACCGTTTGGTGATTCTGAGTATAAGGTACGCAACCCTCGTCGACACACTCCCGATCTTTACAACGTTGTTAACGAGAGACTTGTGGACGATATATCCGACACCTCCTTGGGACACATGGTCGCCCTCCCGGTGATAGAGCAAGTTGCCGGATTCGGGGATTACCGTGTCCTCCCCCTCTCTTCGGACTTCGGATAATCCTATAATATGCCGGCGCAAACTTGTCTATCTCTTCTTCCAGCTCCACGATCTTCTCGTCAGTCCTCAGGGTGCGTGCGTTGTACGTTGCCAGGTCGAGTCGTCTAAGGTGGCAACCGAACCTCCACCGGAGATTCTTAGCACCCCCTGCCCCGCCGTTACCATGGTCGCCACCGTAGCCAGGAATAGCGGGGCCGCCGGGGACTGGGGGCCATCTGTTTGTTGCTCTAATCATTGGGGGGTATTTGCCATAGTTGCCACGCTTGGCGAGCGGGTTGGCAACCGCAGTTTTTTTATTGTAAATTTGGCTATTATCAGGAAGGTGCTGCTGCCCATCTCCTGCCTGTTTCCCTTTGTCGCCTTTTACGATACCCACGGGAGGATATGGGGTAGTGGATATTCTTGACCGCCACTACACGGCTTATCTATATATATCATAACATAAGATCAAATAATAAGCCACCACACCCTAAGAGATCCTGCCCTAGTTTCTTTTTAATGTTATTGATTTACACAAATACTCTAGTCTCAAGTCGCGTGATGTAAAATAATTTGTTAGGGACGCACCCGTCTAGACTTGTGTGAGGGTTAATGGTGAAACTGGCCTAATTTAATTTATTGGGTAATTTGACAACATTAAAGAAAATTTTTGTTTTTATCTTTATATATAAAAATTACGTGTCACATTGTTTGTCCGCGATGAACTCCTAAACTACTAAACTGGTTGCAATGAAAATTTGCACACTGTGTGCAGCTTGGTCGAACTGGAGAGATAGGATAGTTTTTATCCCTATAAGTGACCCGCAATATTTTTTTATTACGAATTTAAGAATTTTATAGGACACAGGGTCGTCGGAGAGGGCAGAACAACGTCTGCCAGGCCAGCTAGTTACTTTATAAGTATTTTATTAGTTTTTTTTTAAATTTTTAATTATTTGAATTGTTTGAAATTATATTGCGTAGGTGATTGATTTTTTTTTTGGCTCTGAGTTGCTGGTGTGCCGGTGCAGAAATATAGGTAATAGTGGCCTTTGGACAAGAAGTAAACTCAGTTTTTTTTTTATAGGAGAGGGGGCAAACGAGCATACGGCTCACCTGATGGTGAGTTTTTCTGAAAGAGCGTTTTTGATGGTAAGTGGTTGCTGTGACCCATAAATATCTACATCTATCCTCGATTACGAATCAAAATGCAAATGCGTTGTCACTCGTGAGGACTAAGATGGAATGCCTCGTTTCCAGTAAAAAGGTTCTCTACACTCATCATTCAAAACACAGCAGCGTTAAACTGCTATTTTACGCTGGTATTCTGTGAGAGCGTGGCCATTCCCCGGTCGAGGCGACCCATTCGTGCTACAACTATACTACTAATATAGCTGTAGCATGGCTCTACCACGTAACCGGGTTAGGGTTACCGACATGCGACATGTTACGTTGACTGCCGACCGAAGTTATTCCTGTAGTCGTTTCAGTAAACGAGTTAACCCAGATAGCTTCTTGGTTCATTTGAGGCTTCTGTGTCCCTAAAGGTCCGCCTGAGCACAAATGTAGAAAGCGGTGCTCTTCGTCGATAACGCTCGCATCGTCCGCCAATTTCTTTCCCATTCTCTCTAACCCTCGACTTCCGTCTGGTTGGGTTTTTATTTATTTTACTTTATATATAACTAGCTGTCAAGACAGAAGTCGTTCTGTCCTGCTTTTTGAATAGAGAATCGCAAATAAGTACACGATTCATTAGGTTTCTTTCAGTGAGCTCGTGTGGTACCCAAATATCGAGCTTTTTTGTATGGCCAGACTTTTTCAAATGGGTCAAAACTGTTTTGTGGTCAATCCTCAATTCCTCGGCTATGTCGTAACTACTAATGTGCCGATCTTACTTCACTTTTAACAGATGAGGGGGACAAGATTGACCTGCATCTTTGACATCAAAATTCTCGGACTAAAAACGTTTGAACCAACATTGTGCTATTCGTACTGACACTGCATTAGGACTATAAACGTCAAAATTTTTTTCGCGGCTTGAGTCGCGTTTTTTTATTTATTCTAATAGAGCTTCAGAATCTATCGAATTTCTTCTTTAGATTCACTCATTTTTAACGGAAAGAAAAACAATTGAAAATGGCGGAAGTGTTTTTATTTTTACTATTTTTTTTCTCAATGTCCTATATGTATTGATATTAAACTGTACAATCAAAGAAATTTTTCTTCAATTTTTTACAAACAAAATACGACGAAACTTTTTCCCAGACCTATTATAAGAAGCTTGCTTTTGTATACTCTAAGTTATATAATATAAATAGTAAGTACCTAGGTAGTAAGTAGTAACGGTCATGTAATAGCGGCGTAAGAGAGTCCACTAATCTATATCATTCCGTGGGTGTCATACTCGTAAAAGGCGACAGAGGGAAATAAAACAGGAGATTGGCAGTGTCATCTTCTTGATTACAATACAATATAAGAAAAAGCTGTGGTTGCCAACCCGTCTGCCAAGCGTGGCATCTGTGGTAAATATACCCATCATTATTCAGCAGTGGACTTTTGATAGAAGAATTTGAAAATAAACACTAAATATTTTTATTATTCTATTTACATATTTATTATTTCTGTCTCTGTCACATTATTCATATTGGTTTATTACGACAATTTATTCTCTTTAGATTCTCGCATTGTCTGCAGTCTTGGTCAATTCAAAGTAAGTTGTTGGCCGTGACCTTATAGTATTTATAAGCAAGCTATGCTTATTTATACTCTAAGGCCGTGTCCGACACAAGAATTAACTAAATATTACCTAAATAACTTAAAAAAAAAAAACTTTACTTTACTTTAATCTAATTGATGTGTGTGGCTATAATGGTGATATTAAAATAACAAAAAAAAAACATTGAGTAAAAAGACAAGTAGTACAGAAATAAAAGTAAAGCTAATGCAAATATAATCTTAAATACCAGCGTAAGTTTTAGATTAATATAGTGCTAACTGTGCTAATATCTTGCCAGACGCAACGTCTGTAGGTGCGAGAAGTTTAATACATCCGACAAGACATCCTTTTGAAACTGACTTATATTCATTCCAGTATGATTTAGAAGATTTAATATTTTTTACTGCGGTTGCCAACCCGCCTGCCAATCATGGCAATTATGACAAAAATCCTCTTTGCGAGGCAATCTTTAGGGACAGCTATGTTCAAAAGTGGACTTTGGGCTGTAAATGAAGATGATGATACTTACTACATACATACATACGTCTACTATAAACCGTGATTATTATCACACTGTCTATCGCGGTTTATAATTTGACTGTACTTAAACAGTCTAATGGCCGACAGACATGGTCAGTTAAACTGATCAGTTGAACTGACGTATATCCAAAAAAAGACCGTAAACGTGAATTCTTAATTTGAAATTTATTAACTTGCGGCAAACAACGGATTTTTCTGGGCGCACGGTCAGTTAAATTGATCAGTTGTGCTGACGTACATCCAAAACTAACCGTGACTGTGAAATCTTAAGTTGAAATTTGAAGTTAAGAATCTTTTTTACCCCTGAGGACCAAGATGAAATGCCTCGTTTCCAGTAAAAACGGTCTCTAGTTTTTACATTTACCATACTAAACCCTGCAGCATTAAAACGCTGAGAACAGCTAATGAGTGTCATACTGTCGGATTGCATAGAATAGAAAGAGATGAGCGATGACACGATGCTTGTAACTTACCTATTACAAAACAAAACAATTAATTTCTTGAAAATAAGTTTAGTAATCTCTATATATAAAATCAATTACTGTCCGTTGGTCTCATAAAATTAAAAAGTGGCTAGACCGATTTTGAAGAAATTTTTGTGTGAGTTTGAATGGGTCCTTAGATTGTTTAGATTCACATTTAGACCCAATACGTGGCGCTGTTGTTGAGATCCGTAAATCACACGTGCAGAGCCGGGGCGGATCGCTAGTCGAAAATAAAAACAACAACAATCTGTATTCAAATATGATACTTACGTTATTAAGTGGCGAAGCTTGCGAAGTCACTTATTGATTTCACGATGTCTGTCCGTCTGTCCGTCTGTCCCACGATTATCTCGAGAACGGTTTCTAATTTTCAAATTCTGTTTTCAGCAATCGATTACTGATCACCCAGGCATCTGAACCTCCTATTTTGAAACTGATTGCTCAACGGCAACCATTAGAAACCGCTACAAAACTGATTGCTTCGCCACTTTGCTATGCTGTTAGCTTGCTAGGTTTATTGTTATTAATTTTATCAATGTACATTGATAAGTTATATAGATATTTTTATTGGTAGGGTTTTTTCAGATAGATACAAATATAAATTTAAGATATACTTAATATATTTTTCACTGTCATAATCAACGGATTAGTAAGCTAAAGTGGCAATGGGCCGGCCATATAGCTCGAAGAACCGACAACCGATGGGGAAAAAAGGTTCTCGAGTGGCGGCCTCGTACCGGCGGACAAAGTATAGGGCGTCCCCCCACTAGATGGAGTGACGACCTGGTAAGATATGCAAGAAGTCGATGAATACTGGTGGCACAGGACCGTGCTTTGTGACATTCTTTGGGGGAGGCCTATGTGGACTTGTGAAGGACTGTAATGATGATGATGATGATGATGTCATAATTTGGCTAAAATTTGTTTCAAAAAATCTTCTTGAGATTTGTCAGCGCTTTAAGCTGACATATGAGCCGGTTGAGCCGACCCATTCGTGCTTCAACTAACATTTAGCTGCAGCATGGCTCTTTCATGTATTAAATAAATCTAATATATAAAAAATAATTTTTGTTTGTTCACATTTTATACGCTGCCATACCGTTCATCAGATTGCGCTAAAACTTTGTCAACTTATTGCTTGCACTTGTGAGAAGGTTATAGGCATATTACAACTAACTTACAATGGGTGGCGCGCGTATCGTACCGTCAAATTTATTTGAAATTTATAATATATCATTCAATTTCAATGAATGTATTATCAAACCTAATTAAACAATATACCTATTCCAAATTTAAAACGATATTTCTACAATTATTTTTTCTGTAGCAGCAACGCGCCAGGTAGGTACTAGCTAGTAAAAAATAAAATAAGTTGCGTAAATAAACCAAACTTTGAGGAATATGATTACTTTATTATATGTAAGTATAACTTAAATACTTATAAATATAATATCACATGTCAATAACCATTATATACATTTTACTCTTGACTCAACAATTTCCAAATGTCTATGTCGCAGCCAACTAGCTTAATTAGCCTTTCAGTTAACAGCCTAGCCTTTTGCCGTTTAACTAATGGCCTGAATTATATTCAGCCTATGCGTTTCAGCCGATGCGTCTAATACAAATTTCCATGTCTGATTATGCACTATGTGCTATATAATTTTACGCGGCTTTAGGGTGGCCAAGGGTCACCCCAGCGGCACCTTAACCTACTGTCGCTGATATTACGAGATAGTTACAATGTTGTATTAGACGAATCGACTAAATATCAGTCAGGCCGCAAGTTGAACGGCGCCCTTTTGTAAAAAGGCTAGGCTGTTAACTGAAAGGCTAATAAAGGTAGTTGCCACAGCTGCGACATCTACATCGCGTACCACTTACTACCTAAGACTGTTAATGTATTTCATTAGATTGAACACCACTATGACGCCCATGATATCTGTGTAACCTTCGTGTGTTGTGCTCGTTGTCGAGTTGCAGAGGTCCTGGCGGCAGTAGCAATGTCTGCAAAATGAAAATCAATAAAAAAAATTAAAAAATATGTCGTGTTGTTGTCTACTAGGCCGATATTAACTACGGCGATAACTTTCCAATATTATCGAATATGTCTGTGTTTATACCAGCGTAAAATAGCAGCTTAATGCTGCTGTGTTTCCTTCGACCCTTTTTACTGCAAATAAGGCATTCTATCTTAGACCTCACGGCTGACAACGCATCTGCATTTTAATTCGCAAACGAAGATAGATGTAGATGTCTATGGGCCACAGTAACCACTTACCATCAGGTGGACTGTGTGCTCGTTTGTCACCCTTATTCTATAAAACAATCTGTTGAGTGCTCAGGGACATTGTTGTAGTGTTGCAAGCTCTATTATAAAGTACAAACACATGTATTCACGTGTGTGATTATTTTTGTATACTACCAGCTATTCGTGAAATCAAAACAGTGACTTTGGTCAAAACACAATTAAAATTATTATTTCTCATTTCTTCTTTTCTCCTCTTTTTCTTATATGTTTAAAATAGCTAACTAAAAATACAAAAATATCACTATTTCTCTGTCTGTTATAATAGCTGCATAATATAATGTAATTATTATATCTTTTATATGTTTTATACTTATTTATTTTGTATATTCTGTGTATAATATGTTCATGAGTATAACATAAGTAAATGTATGATCGAATATATTTACGTATGTGCAGACATAGTTATGCATGTTTATGATTTTATGTGTTACATAATATCAAAATACACACCTAATTATTTTAGTTTTATCATATATTTTTGAATGTGTAGAACAGGTAAATGAAATTGTATACTTGGGGAGTGCTTTTAGCCGGGATGGAAGATGTGATTTAGATGTGGACAGGCGTGTCGCTGCCGGGAACAAAGTCAATGGTGCCCTGACTGCGTTAGTCAAAAGGCAAGGCGTAGTGAAGAGTACACGCCTTGCAATACATAACGCAGTGTTGGTACCGACTTTGTTATATGGCAGCGAAACCTAGGTATGCCAGAAGAAGCATAAAAGTAAGTTGAATGCAGTGGAGATGCGATCTCTTCGTAAAATGTGCGGCGTTACTATGGCCGACCGAAAGCGAAACGAAGAGATTCGCAATATGGCAGGTTTGAAAGATGACCTTATCACAAAAATTGATAAGGGCGTGCTTCGGTGGTTTGGGCACGTTGAGCGAATGAGTGAAGACCGAATGGTGAAGAAAATATATAGCGCGAAAGTTAATATTAAAAGGTGTCGAGGTAGACTGAGACTAACTTTCGAAGACCATGTGAGCAAATTGCTCGAAGAGGGTAGGGTCAAGAGTACTCGGATACCTAGACGTGCATGCATGAAGAAGATAATGAATCTGAAAGAAGCGAAAGAGGTTTGTAAGGATCGTGACACTTGGCGATCTGTTCTCTCTGGCTACCCCGTTAGGGATTGTGCGTGAAGATAAGTAAGTAAGTAAGTAAGTATATATTTTTGTAACTGTCCTACAAACTCGTATCATAATGTGCCCTTTCCATTATTTGTATGTAGGTAAATGAATTTTTAAATATATAAATTAATAATGCATATTATATGCAAAACAATGATTTTATTGATATATGTATTAAAAAAATAATTATCCCGTCAACCACTTCCAAGAACCTTTAAAATGCTTACTTAGGATTTGGAATTGATCCACGAAAATAGTTTAATGAATGGTAGATTTGACGCTACGCCACCATAATAGTATTTTTATTGACCATAGCTATCATAGAATGTTTTTAAGTCTAGATACGAAAATCTAGTCTTAAAAACTGTAATCGAGTTTTTGTACAAATTCTGAAGCGTCTTAGTAAAGATGACAGTACGCACACGTCACTTTTCAAAATTACTAGTCCAAAATATCCCAAGACTGCCAGGCAGCCATGGGAGATCTAAGGACAGTAGCAGGACACTTGAGGCTAGAGAAGTATTAAAGCAGGTCTGCTGTCTTTTGTTGATCATGTTATTTGATTATAAAGGTTTAAAAACCAAATAATCACGAATAATAGAATAAAAATAACTGAGTGTATATTGACGCCTTAAGCGAAACTCTACACCTTATCATCCCGTGTGTCATGAGAGCCGCCAGTGGGAAATGAACAGGAGTCAGGCAGCAACATCTTGCTTATAACAACTCATAATGGTGAAAAACTGCGTTGCCAACCCGCTTGCCAAGCTTGGCAACTACGCCGAATATTCCCCTATGGTGCAATCTATGGGGACTATGCGGGAGGTCTATGTTCAATAGTGGACTTTTGGTCGTTATAAAAGAATGAATTATTAATAATAATAAATACAAGATTTTGTAATTTTGAATTGCAATTTTAAGTGCTGAAGGAAAACATCGTGACGAAACACGCATGTCTGATAAATAAGAAAAAAATATTTCGAAGACATGTGAAGTTCGCCAAGACGCATTGGGGCAGCACGACGGCAATTTCCTTGCCCTAAAACCCTCTGAGAAATGAGAGGAGGCCTGTGCCCAGCCGTGGGACGTATGTATATAGGCTGTAATTTAGAACTTTTCCTGAACAAGGTTTTATATACCCCATAATTGCACATAGCAAACACGGTTAACATGCATTTCACGATTATTTTTGTAATGTACATATACATATCTGAAACAAAGCCTCTCAAGATTCTCTGCTTTACTCTTTTAGAAAACCTGTTCGAAGAATCTTATAATTTTTGCCGGTAGTTTCGCACTTTTGTTTTCAACCTTAACCTTTAGATCTGAGCAGTGAGTCAAGTTTTTATGTTGGGAAATAAAATTCCTATATAATTATAATTTGAGCCTTCTAGATTTAAGATTGAAACTTTAGTCGAGAGCAATTAATTGTTATAAATTTAGTACAACTGACGGCTGATAGTTCCATGTGAAGATATTGTTCCTTATAGTATCTTCACATGGAGTTGTTACTTTTAAATAAGCACATTATAAAAAAAATAACTATATAATGATTTCTTATATTTCGCGAACACTACACATTTAAATAAAACTAATTTTACGGATTTTATCGCGTATATTAACCTATTTTATATTCCCGACGTTTCGGGCACTTTTCAGCACTCATGGTCACGGTGGGGGGGGGGGGGGGCTGAGGTGTATGACGTCCCAATGTCACAGTTAACCACGGCTACCTTCAGATTAAAAATCATTAATTTTTGTTCCGATCTACGCAGTATGAACTTACAGTATCATGAAGTCTTGCAGTTGTATGCTTGGGTTGGGATTTAATTTTATTAATTATGGGATCCCAAGCAGATGGTAGCACCCAGCCATCTTCTCTATTGAAATTAGGATGTTTTTTAATTTCAATAGCCTCACGAATCATCCTGGGGAGGAATCGGTGTTCTTTAGCGAGGATTTGTAGTCTATCAAATCTAATTTAGTGACGGGGGCGATCCTGTACGTGTTCACAGACTGCAGACTTCGAAACGTCGGGAATATAAAATAAGTTAATATACGCGATAAAATCCGTAAAATTAGTTTTATTTAAAAATAACTATACTTAAACAACCATACCAATTCCGTTCCAAGGGTACTGTTTATCTAAAAATATTTAGCATGCTTGCAAAACACAACCTGCTAGTTGTTGCCCTCTCTCCCTTGTTGTCGATGCTAGTACACCCCTCTTCATAGGGTTCTAATATTTCCGTTTTAGGGGACCATTTTCCGTTCTTGTATTCTTGGTACGCGTGTGTTTGAGGCGCGCAGTCTCGCTCAACTCCGGTTATTCTAACTGAAATTTAAACATTACTTGCTATTATCATATACACCAGGACAAAGAACTTATCGAAACGACACTCGTGTTGATCTTGGGTGTCGTAAGAGTATATGACAGTGGTGTCGATTAAAACTTATTATTTTACGGGGCGATTGACTAGAAACTTACTAACGGTACTCTGTAAATAAAATAAACACATTCTTCGGCATTTGGCCGAAATCGGTTTAAATCCATCGACTTCCTGTATGTGTTACCAGGTTGTCACTTCTTCGAGCTTATAGACAGCCCATTGCCACTTCAGCTTACCTTTTATTTGTATTATCCACAAATAAAAAGTAACATTCTCATTTTGCTAATTTGTTACATTTTAATCTTAATTCTATTAGAATAGAAAATTTAATTAAATTAGCTCTTCTTAATTAAGGAGTCTTATGAATAAAATTAATAATTTTACTTGGCAGAGCCATGCTGCAGTTATATTAGTAGTATAGTTGTAGCACGAATGGGTCGACTCGACCGGGGAAGGACCACGCTCTCACAGAATACCAGCGTCAAATAGCAGCTACATGCTGCTGTGTTTCGTATGGTGAGTGTGGTGAATCGGAGACCCTTTTTATTGGAAAAGAGGCATTCTATTTTAGTCCTCACGGGTGACAATGCATCTGCATTTTGATTCGCAAACGAGGATAAATGTAGATGTCTATGGGCCACAGCAATCACTTACCATCAGGTGGACTGTGTGCTCGTTTGTCTCCCTATCGTATAAAAAAATGAATAAAATGTGTCTAATAAGACATATACACTAAAACAAAAAAGATATAAAGTTTGAATTCTTCTAACAAACATCAGTAACTAATGGTAACTTTACTTTCCAAAACAATCACTTTTTAAATTTGTGTGAAAGATAACGTGTGTTTTAAGTACATATCAGGTGTTTTTTTTCTGTACTGGTATTTAAAATTTTCTACGAAAATAAACCGAAACGCGAGGCGAAAATATACCGTAGTTCGTAAAAACTTCGGCCGAATTTTGGATTTTTACCGAATGTTCAGCCGTAGTTCGTATTCGGTTCAAACCACATCTGGCCCATCACTGCTATATACCTACCATATATATGCACTTTATAAAATGAAGTGTTCAGCATTGCAATGCCGCATTAAATTTTACTTAGTTTTCTCCTTACCTCCATTTTGTACGTCAAGATAGAAGTCCTGCTTCATGCACATAGTAGAGTGAGGACACTCTACTATAAAATTATCCGAGTAGTCGAAGTGAACGCAAAGACGCTTCGCAGTGTTGTAGTTTTCTCCCGACGGTGGGTTTATGAGGCACTTATAGCACTGTAGAGAAGATACTCCTGGAATATGTAAAATAAGGTTTTAAAATATCATCGTTATTAACAATGAAACAAACGCTAACTTATATAATATACTTTAATTAAAAGAATTATGTTACAAGTAATTGTAGAATTGAGATCTACTTATTTATTTTTAATACAAAATTTACGAAAATGCTATTATTTTAGCTCGTTTACTTATATTATCTGAACAATCTTCACTTCAAACAAAATAACTAACAAGTGGTAAATTTAAAATTTTGTACAAACGACTTCAATATGAATATAATTTATTGTTAATTTTTTTTAAATTAACAATAAACCCTCTCGACCAATTTCGATAAAATTTAAATGGGACCACCTTGGAAGTATTATACCCTTTGAAACAAAAAAAGAATTTTCCAAATCGGTTCAGGAGTCTTTGAGTAATCGGTGAACATACATAAAAAAAAAGATTCCGACGAATTGAGAACTTCCTAAATCGCTAAATCGATAAACCTAAGCTAAATCTTGTATAAAAATCATATATAATTTAAGCTTTTAAAGAGTAAGAAAATTAAGCTTTTAAAAAACCGTCTCAAAGAACTTAAAAAATTATGATCATAGAAACGTGATTTAGAATTATTCAACCATATTTAGGGTTTGATCATTTTCTAATAGATTATATGATACTGACTAAATTTATATTTGACCACCCGTAAAATACGTTTTTTCTAACTAATAAAACATTTTTGAAATGGAACAACGTGGTAAAGAATAATCGCTGTACATAATAAAATATTCCGACGAATTAAGGACCAACTCATTCACGAAATGAGTATATATATGATAAAAGTGAGTCCTTTAGAAAGCAAGCTTTAGTCACAGAATAAAGACACAGTATAGATTTCTTTACTCATGAGCTTTAGTGATTGCAGTACGACAGACTGAAATAATGGTAAGGGTTAGACGTCTTCGTAGCGCAGTAGGTAGGTAGTTTCTTTAGAGTCGTTGTGATTTGAAACTCAATGAAAGGAAAAAGCGATCTTTATATATAAAAATTACGTGTCACATTGTTCGTCCGCGATGAACTCCCAAACTACAGAACTGATTTCAATTAAATTTCGCACACTGTGTGAGATTGAGAGATACTACTACACTTGAGAGATAGGATACTTTTTATCCCGATAAGTGACGTTCAATATTTTTGCGAATTTAAGGATTTTTTATAGGAAGGGTCGTCGAAAAGAGCAGAATAACGTCTACCTGGCCAGCTAGTATTATGTATATTTTATATTTCATTTAATTTGAAGGTTTCACTTGTACCGCATGTGAACTGTACACATGTTTTTTTTTTGGAGTCATAATTCTCTTTTGGCTCTAACGTCATCGTCATAACAGCGTCGTCGTTGTTACAAAATATTTTTCATTTTTATTGAGGCGTTCGTCCGTATAGTGGCGCTTCAATGGTTACATCGATGTTAGCTATTTATTCTGTAATCGACTGCATGTTTATAATTACATTTCATTAATTCATTCATAACAGCTTATCAAAATTCACTGCTGAAAAAGTTCTTCCTTTTATAATACATCTAATGAGGGTATATATGCCATTGTTGCTTGCTCGGCAGGCAGGCGTATTGGCAACCGAAGTTGTTCATTCTGCAGTTTTTAGGTAGACGCTGCTGCCCATCTTCTGGTTTGTTTCCCTCTGTCGCCTCTTACGACATCCACAGAAGGTTTAAGGGATACTTGCATCGCCACTACACGAAAATTATTAATAACTAGCTGACTAGCTGATACCGGCGAATTCATTCGCGTTGCTTGATATATTAACAAAGTTTTCGTATGTGCGAAGGAAAAAACATCAAAAAGATCGCAAGCAAAAATATACTTTGCTTACAAAATTTCTTTGTAAACGATGTTATTTGTCGCTCCGTTTGTAGCTTTATCGGGGTTAGGCGAGAGCAAGCGACGTACAGTTGACCGTGTGAAAAATAACTTTATGTTAAATGAAGATATCGCAATATTTTTTTAGATTAGGGCCAAGTGTCTAAGAAATAAAACTTTAGGAAACCTAATTGAAATCTATCCAGTAGTATTTCCCTAGACTAAAATGATTTGAATGTATTCTTGTAAATTTTATGATCCTTTATAATACCAATATCGGGCAAATGTCTTCCCAAACCAATAGATAAATATTTTGTCCCTCCCCTCGTAACTATCTTGTGGAATAAAAATTGTGACGAACTATGGCCAAGGACGTATGTGACATTATAACTACCTGATTACACCTAAAAATGTATGTACCGTTTAGGTCTTATCGAAACGAAATTCACAATGACTCACACAGATTCTAGAAGAAGTTTATAAAATAGGCGTCAATAGCATAATGGTTAGGAAGCAAACTGTAACCAGCTGAGATTTAAATAAATAGATATTTATATATAAATAGGTATCACTTCATGTTAAAGAATATCCCAAATATTCTATTTTAAATTATTGAATTCTTAAAAAAAATTCCGCCCACTATAAATTATGTTGATGTGTTCACTTAAGTGATGAATTAAGCGAAAATATGATATGAAGACAAGTTAATAAGTTCGAACAATATAATTATGTTGCGTTATCTGAAATACTTTACTGTACTTTTTTAGTATATAGTAGTATATTTTAAAAATGAAACTAAGAAGTGAGAGTAAGGAATTAGATTCCAATCAAATAATACCCTTATTGAGTTTTTGCATTTAATCGATAGAAAGTTTTTTATTTCTTACATTACGTTTTTTCTTCACGCCTTTCCTATTTCATCGCTTAATGTTTGTTTTACATATATTTCGGTAATAGAACAGGAGATCCCACTTCTAATGTCGGAAATACATCAGGAAAGCTTAGTTATTAAAAATAATAAAAGTGTGAGAGCGTACGTTCAACTTGCTCTCTTGCTTACGCAATTACTCATTATCAGTAATAAGACAGCGTAACGCACTACACATTCAGTATAGAGCAATTACAGTTCGACCACACCGTAACACGTCCCCGCCACAATCACACATCATTGCAACGTGAGGGACGTAATTACATGATAACACCAAAGTATGCAAACCAACAGCAACACTACACTACTTATCTCAGTGTAAAACAGGGCAGCCTCTCAACAACATCATCCTTGCCTGCACCAGAAGAATTACAACAACGAACAGAACCACGACACTATCTTAGCACTATAGAACTACTTCACTCGTAGAATAACTCAAATGGAATCTCTCGCGCACGGTGCCTACAGTGAAATTTATACTGCACAAACAAGTGGGGTTTCTCGATATACTCTCAATTCCACCTAGCTACCATCGATATGACGCTCCACTAGAGTGACGCAATCTCTCGCTCACTCGATTCAATATTTCAATTAAACAAAAATTAAATATTTTATCGACCCGCCGACATATATATGTTTTTTTTTATATTTAAATACCTACATACATTAAAGTCTCGTCAAGGAATAAGATGTACAATGGTGTTACGAACTGTAAATTGAATTAAAACAAATAGATGGAGTTAGTTTTGATCTTTGCTAAGTTCATTGTATTGTACCTACTTATCTTCAGGTTGCTGTGAATCATGGCGCATATTTTTGGCTCCCACACAGGTTAGAAACGTACGAGTCGGTGACGAATATTCACCTTATTTTGAAACCTTGTCTCTCTCGGCCAAAGCTCAAATGGATTAACATGTCTCATAAAATGTGTCGCGTAAAATGTTTCAAGCAATTGTTATTTATTAATTAATTTTTAACCTTTATTACATCCTCTATAAAAAAGGATACAAACCTCTACATGTCAACCCATAAAGTGGTGCGAATTTGGCGTAATTGGTTAATTATTTTCTAATATTATACCCCATTTTCTTTCTTTCTACTATGCATAAAAGTCATACTAGTATTATTTATTACTTAATAGTGGCTATTACTTAAGTATACCTTAATATTAAAAAAAGGCATTGTGAGTGCGTGAGTAGCGTAAAACATACTTTCATATTGGCTCGATGCTTATATATCTTAAATTTTTGATAATCATCTTTATGATTTCATTTGAAAAAAAAAATTAATAAAAAATAACATTTTACTTAAAATACAGTCTGAAGTCGATCCTAAGAACCCTGACTTTAGAATGTGAAATAATTTTATTCTTTTCAAGTTTTTGAAGTCGGCTTTTACTTTTATCAAAAGTTATTTTCTTACAATCAAACTCTAATGCTGTTCTGCTGAAGATTGTTAGATGTAATTATATGTTTTTTAATTATGTATTGCTTATTTTGTGGTCATCAAATGATCCCCAGTGTGTATCATTTTCTCACAAAATTCAAACTGTTTTAAATATAAATAAATTCGTTTTGTTGTTACCGGAAAAATAAACTTTATTTCACTAAATCTAAACGTGTTTAGCTTATATTATTTTGTTCAAATATGAGCAGCTTGGAAACGCTATTTGTAGTTAGAAATATAACCCATTTATATCCGAATTCAAAAAAATATTAGTTTAACAATTCGACTGTTCTTTTTATCTTACCAATCTTAATAATTCTTTTTTTATTGGAAAGTAAACTGCAGATGTAATCAGATATATATTTGGAGAAAAAATTCCACCCCTGAGTATGGCAAAATCCCCTATTTTTCAATCCTGAGGATTAACTACCGTCGTAACGTACCGATTGAATACCGTCTGAATATTTAAATGAAGTGTTTAATTTAATTATATAGTCGATATTGTGATTGTCATATTACTTAGTCCACTCAAAAGCCGAAAGAACACTTCAAAGAACCAAAAAGAATAAAATACCTTCAAATTCTGAAGTAGGGGCTTTATTTCTTCAATAAAGGAGTCGCGGCACGTAAGTCTAGCGCTGAACGAAACGTGGAGGGGACGCGCACGAATTGAATTGCACGAATGCGACTGGAGAGCCAATCAGCGCGTGTGAACGATAGGCACTAGCCAATCAGCGTGACTTTTGTGGAATAAGCCAATCAGCGCGACTTATGGCGCAATAACAGTCACCGCTAGACTTTCGTGCCGATACTTATACTATGCTGTCATTGCACCGACTTCAGAATGAGAAGTTATTTTTTTTAAGTCTGAAGATGCTTTCTCTATTAAAATTAAATAAAGTTAATAAATTATTAACTTTTTCAGTGGATAGTCCATGAAATGGACTTGTGAAGGGTGTACTAATCGACGAATCTCAATGTCGCCTAAATAGTACGTTTAAAACTTCATCCCCTATTTATTGTCACCCTTGGGTGTGTAATATTTTTTCCAAATTAAATGCGACGATCCCTGAAATATACCTATACCTATAAATATACTTTATGATATTTTTTTTATTAAAGTGTAACCTATTTAATAAAAAAGTATCATTAAACCGGTTTACAATAATTGATGAAGATATCGCGTATCATACAAACAAAAAAACATACAGTCGACATGAGAATCTCCGTTTTTGAAGTCGTCTAAAAAGAGTTTACCTGCTACCAAAATCTAAACTATTTTAATATGAATAAATTTGATTTTAGTCCAAAAACTCTTTCCTATGAAGTTAACCTTTTAAATAATTTTTTTAATTTTTTAACATATATCGCATTGAATAATCGCAACAAATATTGTATAGTAGACATATGTTTTAATACTTTAAGACCATACAATTCATTTTTGAGATTTTAAGAAGAAATTGAAAACGAGTTGGTTACATTTGAATTTCATAGATTATATATATCTAAACAAAGTCACAATATTTTTATTTAAAATTGGTCTTTATAAAGCCTTTTGAAAGTCAAGAAATATTATACTACAGAATTTGAAACTCAATAAAGAACATGTTTTACGTATGTATTTTTTTCATATGTATTACAAAAAGTTACGGTATTGGAAATGATTATTATTTCGAAAATGAAGAGATAACACAAAAAAATGTTAGTGTTTTCGAATTAGTCAATACCCCACTTCCAAGCGAAAGTAACAGTAAATTTTTTGAAGAATATGAAAACGAAAATAGTGCAGAAGGTGAATACTACACTTACACAACTAAAGATTTGCCAGACAGTGCAGAAGAACTTTTAAATGAAGTAGAAAAATTTAACAATTCTATTGATATTGATCACCGGAAAATGTTTGAAAGTCATCAACCGAACATCAGTGATTTTTTAAAACCTTCGATGAATCTTTTTCAAGAATATGAGTACATATATGATGAAGAAACAAATCAAACGCACGATGGCAAGCATAGCGGCCCAGATTTAAATTTGCGTTCTTCGATTCATCGAAAAAAACAAAAGCACCCAAAGTCGAAGCAAGTGGCTCTAATAGATTACTATAATTTAGAACCGGATCTGCCTTTTGTTGAAGTAAATAGAGATAAATTTTTAAGTCACGATGAGAATACATGGTATGTCCCAGAGAACTTACCTTGCTGGCAATTACCCCTTTTATATGGTAAATTGGGACACGAGAAATTTCCCGACATATTTTCTATTCACCGTGCGTACCTAAAGAAAGTTGTACATCAAGAAAATACTAAGAAAAGTTTTCCTAAAGTATCGCATATTCCCTCAACGCGATTGTTCAACAAATGGTGTGGAATAGAACCATGCTACGGTGATCATACTCTTTGCCTTTTCCCAGATAAAAAAATTTCCACGTTATGCGGAAAAGAATACAAGGTCAAGACTCCTACTAACTATGAGCAAGTGGCATTAGTTAATACCCTTAATTCTATGCGAAATCGTATTGCTATCGGAGAGTCTATAAGATATCCACATTTGCCAAAAGCAGCTAATATGATGCAAGTAACATATGATTACGATTTAGAGAACATGGCGTTCGCCTGGCTTAGCCAGTGCCTTCCTGGCCCTGCACCATGTTCGGCTCTTGATGGTAGTTTTGTGTCGCAACTGGAGTGCACAAAAGACGTAAAGCGGTGCTGTTTAGATTCTACGAGAACGGATTATAGTTGGTAACTTAACCTTGTATCTTTATGTTAGATATTGCGTTGAATTTCTTTGTTATAATATTTTTTTCTATTGTAGCACACCGCCATCAGAGTGCTTTGTGTTGGCTGTAGTTGGGTGTATTCACATATGGTTTTGGAGTGCTGGGGAACAATTAAACGAAACTGATATCCAATGTGGACACATTGATTCTTCAACGTTTAATACTGTGCAATTGATTTGGGCAAATACACATAAGATAGGATGTGCTTTCGGTATCAATATAAATGGAAATATAAGAGTAGTGTGCAATTTTTCTCCGGGGGCGCCATATTTTATTAGTCGCAAATTTTATTGTGGAATTTTACCACATAAGGATATAACATATAACACTCGTAATATCGGCAGTAACGTAGATGAAAAACTAGATATCACAAACTTAACGTTCTTATCTTCACTGGGATTAAACTTAGAAGATATCGAGGAATCTTTTTCAAAATATAAAAACAAAATATATCCCATAAGTAATCAGACAACGTTTTATAAGATCTTGCCAAAATATTCACCCCATTGGGGTGTAGATGCATTAAGTGAAATATATAAAGAAGGATGGTTGAGACATCTCGTGGGATATACTGAAAATGGAACTAAAGGAATGATTGCTCGTGTTGTAACGCAATACACTTTTTATGAAGAAAGTCAGTCTAGGTGTGATACTGAGGAACCTATTTACGTTAAAGGCAAACCTGGTTCATTGTGTATGGAGAGTGGTCGGCGGTTTCCAGCATTGTGCTACGATTTTGGTGACCCAACACCGGGGTACAGACTGGTAGCGATTTTAGCACCGATCACGTTATTTTCATTGATATTGTATGATTTATTTAGTGTTGCGGTGAGACAAACTATTCATTAGTAAAAAAATGCGGAGACTTTTATGACGGAAATATCCTTCCTTCCATCCCTAAAAGAGCGACTTAGAGTTTTCGATATTTTGCAACTACTTTTATTATTAATATTAGCGACCCGCCACGGCTTCGCACGGGTGATTTCTGGACCTCGACAACGCAACTACCGATTCCAACTATTTTTTTTATATAGGAGAGGGCGCAAACGAGCACACGGCTCACCTGATGGTAAGTGACTACCGTCACAACTGCAACACCAGGGGAATTGCAGATGCGTTGCCGGCCTTTTAAAAAGGAGTAGGCTGTTTTCTTGAAGGTCCCTAAATCGTATCGGTCCGGAAAATTCGCTGGTGGTAATCGATTCCACAAGGAAGTTGTGCGAGGAAGAAAACTTATTCTAAATCGCACAGTGATGGACCGCCAATCATCCAGATGGTATGGATGGTATCGCGAGTTTTGTCGCGATGTGCGATGATGAAATTGAGCGGCTGGAATTAGTCCGAACAATTCCTCAAAGCACTCCCCGTGACAGATGCGATAAAATACGCAAAGAGATGCAACATCTCTACGCAGTGCCAGTGAGTCAAGCCGATCGGAAAGAACACGGTCGTCGACGATTCGAACCGCTCTGAGCTGGATGCGGTCAAGTGGAAGGAGCTGGCACTGGGGAGCCCCTGCCCAGAGATGGGAACAGTATTCCATGTGAGGCCGAACCTGCGCCTTGTAAAGTTGCAAGCAGTGTGCCGGCATGAAATACTGTATCGCTCTGCTGAGCACGCCAAGCTTTTTATAGGCCAATTTGGCCTTCCCTTCCAAGTGACCACGAAACTGCACACTATTCGATATGTCGACGCCAAGGATTCCGATGCAAGCTGAGGCAGCAAAGGGAGTGCCTTGAAACTGAGGAGATACGACAAAGGGGTTCTTTTTAGCGGTCGACTTCAGACACAAGTTTGTTCCGGTACTTGGCGACGTTTTCCCGAGAAATATTGGCAAGTCGGTGTATAAAGCATCACCAGTGCTGTCGTCTGCATAGCAATGAATGTTACCGGTTTGCAACATATCATTGATATGCAGAAAAATGGTGATAGCATGCAGTCTTGTGGAACACCAGCGTTAATGGGCTTGTAATCGGAGCATGTACCGTCTACTACGACCTTGATGCTCCGATCTGTAAGAAAACTGGTGATCCCATTGCATAATTTCCCGGGAAGCTCATAGGTAGGCAGCTTCGAAAGAAGCGCTTTGTGCCAAACTCGATCGAAGGCCTTCGCTATGTCCAAGCTAACGGCCAAGCCTCCCCCTTGCACTCCATTGTCTCCGCCCATCTATGAGTTAGGTAACCTAGAAGATCACCAGCTGAGCGACCTAGACGGAAACCGTACTGGCGGTCACTAATCAGCTGGTGATCCTCAAGGTACCGCATGAGCTGGCAGTTAATAATGGTTTCCATTACTTTGGAGAACAAGGAGGTGATAGCGGTAGGCCTGTAGTTGGACGGATCTGAGCGGTCGGCTTTTTTAGGGATCGGATGCACCAACGCTTTGTTCCATGAGTTCGGGACTACGCCTTGGGAGTTGGAGTACCGGAAAAGACTCGTTAAAACCGGTGCCAATTCCGGACCACACGTCTTCAGCACAATAGGTGGGACTCCATCAGGCCCACTCGACTTGTTGACGTCTAGGGAGAAGAGTGCTTTACGCTCCGAGCGCTGTCTAAACAGCACTTTCTGCATGGAACACTCACACCGCGGGATGGTTGGCGGTGTGTTCCCTCCGTCATCTAGAGTTGAGTTGGAAGCAGAAAGAGAGCCTAGCAGATCGACTTTCTCCTTTGCGTCATGGGCCAGTGAGTTGTCCACCCTGTGCAGAGATAGCAGAGATAGCAGAGATGGCTGACAGTAGTTCCCTTGGACAGCCTTGGCGAGAGACCAGAATCAACAACCAATAAGCTAACCCCATAAGTACCCCATTAAAGTTTCAACCAAATCGTCAAGTCGTTCAGGAGAAGTACTCCCTACGACTAACACGCACGCACGAATTTTATAAATAAAGAATATTTGAATGATTTTTAAATACACGATATTATTTTAGTCATAATTTGACTCATTGATATCACTAATTTACATAAATATTTGCAAAAGTGAGTCATACATAGAGTCATAATCATCCATTGGCGGTTATATGAAATTCTTAACACATCATGTTGTAATGCGAATCGTAGAGATAACTACACTATTATTTTTAATCTAGACATTGCACACTAGAATAATACTTATGCATAAAGAAAAGAAGATTCATAGTTTGTTAATAAAATAGAACATTTATTAAATATAAAGTAAACGTTATGTGTTGGTGCTAGTTTTTTTTTTTATTATTACGAGAATTTCAACTACTTAATATGTACGCTATTATAATTATTTGTATTTAGCGCTTTTAACAGTTTGCATATTGAAAATTATGGCTCAGTTTTCTTGATTAAATTATATAACACTGAAATATTTTTGTTCTAGTAGTATTTCGTGTTCACACACACTGGTTAGAGATATCTAGTGACTGTGGTTAATATTTTGTACCGTAAAGTAACGGCCTTTTGACGTCTTCCTGTACGGGTTGTGGTCACTCTTATCAGGTTCCACACCGTTCAAATTCATATAGTACGTTCGGTTAAAGATTTCACTTCAGCGGTAGGTAAATACTGGTAATCTTATTTCTGATAAGTTAGCAATAGTAAAAGAAGCAAGTGAAAATTTTTCGAGGACGTATATGATTTTGCACTTGCAGGTTTCGGCGCATTTACTTACTCTGCCGAGCATATTGGTAAATCGCGCTAATTTTTACTTAATAATTCTACATACATCGGCCTAATATATTTTTCCCGTCAGTTATTTACAGAGTTTATTCTCGGATGAATGATAGGTGAAGGGATGAAAGAAACAGTGTATTATATTAACTTGACGTAGAATTTAATAATATTGTGAAATAAATAATACTTTATTTTCAATTGTCGTACTTTATTTTTTTTAGCTTACAAAAGTATATATACTTTATTTAGTCAATAATTTAAAATGAAAAATTTTGTACAACCGACTTCAATATAAATTATTAAGGAGAACTTAAAAACTATTGCTCAGACCTTGATCGACTTTATATGGGACCACATGACAAGCACCAGCTTTCAAATAAAAAAAGAATCATCGAAATAGGTTCACCCAGAAAAAAGTTATGAGTTAACACACATAGAAAAAATACAGTCGAATTGAGTCTCCTTTTTGAAGTTGGCAGAAAAAAGGTGGCAACCCTATAGATCTCCCCTGTTGAAGAGAGTATTTGTCTTAACCGTCATGATGGGTAGGCGGATTGACGATCGCAGTGCCTAACGTCTCGCATCTTCGACGCGGCTACATGTCGATAGCATGAGTATTTTTACGTATGACGTACAAGAGATGAGTAATACCCCATCTATCGGAACCCATATTAAACTTATGGAATTTCCTATAATGGCCTCTTACGACACTCACGGGACGAAATGGGAGTAATGGGATCCCTAATGCCATCACCACACGCTGGTTATGGTTAATAATTATTGTACCTTGTTAATTAAAAACTTTATCATTAAATTTTAATCTATTACGACGGTATTCAACCTAGTAACCCTAATTCTATAAAAAAAAAGTTATTGTTAAATCAGCTTAGAGGAAAATTGTCACATAACCCTCCTTTGTTGTGTAAAAGAGTATGATTCAACGGAATCAATTATCCAACCTAAAAATAATGTTATTTTTCAAAGGTCCGTCTTGCATATACAATTTGTGAAGTAACTGTGCATGATGATTACGTGTGTTTTGCCGACTTATTACGTGCTGTACGCTAAAACTGAACAGTGATGTTAATCATGCTTAGTTTGCGGAAATTCTCTAAAACTCATTGAGTCGGATTTAATTTCTGTTTTCGGAATTTATTTAATCATGAACTGTATGTTGTCACTTGGACACTGTACTCGTAAATATTTGCAAACACTGGTACTACCCTTCAGCGTTCATGAAGGATGGTTTGAAAATATTGTTGGAGCGTCGAGAAGAATCACAATATAAATATAAACACGAAAACCAATAGTTCTGGTTTTCGCAAAAATATTGTTTTTTTTTTTCTGGAATTTGAGACCTGAACCAGGTGTGCTTATTACCTAACAGGAAGTTAACCGGGCTTTCTTCATCTTTTGATTATTAAGTAAAATCCGATCTATGGCACACTGCTTTCACAGTTTCCTGAAGTCTTGCAGAGCAGCGAGCCATATTTTGAACGGAATTAGGATATAATATTAAATCTGACATAATGTGTAGTGACCATCTTGAATTTGTTAACAGACTTCAAAATTTCTGGAACGTCCGTATTCGCTATTTGTTTTAACAAGTTTGTTCAGAAGCTCTAATAAACTCTAGTTTAAGCGATGCAGTAGATAAATTAATTCTATCTTGAACAGAAAAGCAATGTTTAAATAAAAAAAGAACATAGATTTGTCTCTTGCACGACTCCTAGCACTACATTTTTACAATCCCTGCATTACGCCTCATCATCATACCCAGTCATCCGTCTGGGCCAGTCTTGAATAAAGGCCTAATTTTTGTTAACAGTTGTAACATGTTGTAGTTGAAGTTGTTGAAGTTGGTTCACGTAAAAATAATATCCTTAGTAAAGCAGTTAGTATCAGAGAGATATATACAGGTTAACCAGACAAAATATCAAGAAAAGTTTTCCGTTTTAGAATTTTCTAAACGTGAATCATTCATAAATTAGTCTTTGATATATTCTTATTTTTATTTGTAACAAAAATTGTTATTAATATAAATAAATTTGGGTTCATTAATACTTTTCAAAGATAATATTTGTAAGTCGTATGACGACCACCAACACTCGCTGAAGCATCGCAATTGATTTCAAAATCATCTCAGACCGCTATGAGCCGAACATAATTTTATATAGGCTCTAACTTTTACTTTACTTACAACGTACATTAGATGGAGTGACGACCGGATAAGACATGTAGGAAGTCAATGGATTCAGGTGGTTTAGGACCGTGTTTTGTCGCAATACTTGAAAAAGCTGTGCAAATGCTAAAAGTGGACTTGTGAAGGGTGATACTACTTACTTATACTTTATTACTTTTTCTATCCTTAAAAGTTCACTGCTGAACATGGACCTCTCTACTACTGGGCAAGGAGGATTTGCCTTAATCATCACGCTTGGCAGTCGGGTTGACGATCGCAGTACCAGACGTCTCGTAACTTTGACGCTGCTACCTGTACCGGGTACTTTAATTTGGCGTAAACTAGATGACTATACCGCTATTTATACCGCTCTATTGTATATATTAATGCGGGGTAACGGATTAGTAAGCTGAAGTGGCAATGGGCCAGTCATATAGTTTGAAGAAGTGAAGACCTTGTGAGACATGCAAAAAGTCGATGGATACAGGTGGCTCAGAGCCGTGCTTTGTGGCAGGCCTATGTTGATCCTATGTTGATGATTGTGTGTATGACCTCCAAGCCATAAGGTTTTAATCTGGAAATTCTCATAATCGCCTCACCCACGGGAGGAAATGGGATGATGGACTCGCTTACGCCCATAACATTCGTTAAGATGGATGATGTGTCATATGTATGATTGTGATACATTGATAGTGTAATAGTAAAATCCATACCTGTGGTAGCAAATGATAGTATTGTGATCGCTGTTGTTAGTGCAGATTTTTCCCTCGCCATTTTTCGGCTTCTCTATTATTTTTTTCCGTTTTTCTTTATCGCTGTCGCTCGTATTCGCCAGCTCTCTCTGGTGTAGTCTGGCTCAATTCGTTGTTTGAATTATGTATCGGTGTCGGATTAACTTCAAAACTTCTCGAACTGTAAATTGATTAGTTATATGGTTATTAAAAAAAAAAATTTTCATGTAAAGAAAATAAATTAGTAAAAAGAAGTGTTTTAGCTAGTTTCAATATTTATACGTATTTTAATTATTTCTATAATGTAATTTATTTATTATATATGCATTATTTTTAATTATTATATATTTTTTATTGTTTAAATTTTGTACCCTTGCTGAGGCTGTGATACTTCATTACTTTGAAACATATTGATGGGCCGCGTATCTGAATCGTATTAATTTATTTTTTATTTTATCGTCCGTTAATTGTCGTTATTTTTCAAAAGGTTTTTATATTTATATACATACATATATAATTTTGTCCCAACAAAATATATGTCAGTAAAATATATATGGATTGCAATGATTTATATTTATATATAAGTAATACATATTATCCTGATAAAAAAAAAACATTTGTGTCACGTACGATTAAGTAATCACTGGGTTGTGATCAGAGAAAGCATATTATGGCCTTTTCCAGCCTCCTCGACTATTTAAATACCATTAAAATTTAACCAAATCAAAAAACCTAATTTGAAAATTTAACTAAGTCACATTATCTTTTAGCGGTCAGCAACCAACAGTCTATTTTGCTTCTGATGATGCTTCGTTTAGAGGCGAAGCACGTATCACATTATCGACGGTGGTGTCTCTCCTGTGTAATGATGGTGTTGGAACCATTGTTGACGGTGATAGTGCAATCAATTGAGTGCGGGCAGGAGGTAAGGATTTCAGACTAAGTACTTACGATACATGATTTTTATTTGTCACGCGGATTAGCTAATACAATTTAACTATAATGGATTTTTGTAACGTCTGATTCTATTAATGATCTTAAAAAGGCTTGCGAATCAATAATCTCAAAAGCTATATAATCTGATGTAGAACCACCTGTGTACCGCAATGGTGGTAGTTCAGCAATGGACTTGTGACGCGTTATAATGATGATGATAAAAATGTAGTTCCGGTGGCGCCTGTCGGGCTTTACTTGACGACGGTACCAACGTACCAACCTACGGCCCGGTACCTAAGGCCCACGCAAAATACGTGCATATACGGATATACATATTATGTATTATATAATTTTATGAGCGTGCCAAGGAAATTGAATAAATTTTGTAAAATAATAAATGTAAGGAAACGGAATTTAAAAAAATATTAACAATTTCGCATACACCTGTCTTATAGAGTGGAATAGAATAGAATAGAATAGAATATTTTTTTATTCAATATAGATTATTACATAACACTTATTAAAAGTATTTTTTTTTTATTTACCACCGCTTATCATCTAGGTATCTTCTTTTGTATTACATAAATTTTCAGACATTTATAAAGTTAGCATTTTTTAAACTGGACGTAAACATATCGAACACATGTGTCGTAATGCATAATATACCTGCGTAAATAAATATCGATGCAATTTAGCACAGTTTTGTTGTTTTCAAGGCTGCGTCGCGCTTGATAGCGATCTCTGGCCTTTCAAACTGGTACCCTGAGTGCGGTCGCTTTCGGCAAACTGGCCGATGATATGATAATAAGAATAATTAGGTATGCTTTTTAACTTCTATATATAATTTTTTTCATTATTTTATACCAAAATATTAGTAGGAACTGATTTATCAAGTGTAACGCTTAAACTGCATTAAAGTTGTACTTAGTAATGTAAAGAATAAAGAAAAATAATATAATTATTTAAATCTGCTTGTCCTGTCTGTGCACTTTATAAGATTCAGTGTCTCTATTAGAGACCACTTTCTCAACATTTCTAGTTTTTAGTAACTAGTTTCATTATTTAAGTGGAATGATAAATTAAATAAAGAAAATTGGTGATGGTAGTTAAATAGAGTATATATTATCATACACCTAAATATCTAATATATAATAACTATCATATAGTACACATTACCAGTGTCTCATACATTACAATTACCATAATTTTTTTAAATTTTACATAAATAAACTCATTAATGGTATTGATGATTTCTGACTAAACATTAGTTTCTCTTTGACGGCCTGTCTGCTGTTTGAATGTTTTTGAAAAAAGAAATTAAAACCTGTGAAATATTACATTATATAAATATGTATTAATTTTGTCGTGTAGCATTATCGTAAGAAAATTCATCGGCCTCTCGTTCCATGAATAGCCTGGCGTGTGCGAGCAGTATTTTTTTTATACAATAGGGACAAACGAGCATGCGAACACGAGGCTGCTGGTAAGTGACTACCGTCGCCCATGAACAACTGTAACACCAGGGGAATTGCAGGTGCGTTGCCTTTTCTTGAAGGTCCCGTTTGGCCTTTGAAGTAAAATATCTCGTATTTAAGACAACATAGTTATAAAGTTATATATAGTTATATAAAATAATATCCTACTTGCTAAATCAATATTAATATAATAAAAATTATTATATATGCTGTAAAACTTTAGTTGGGAAGTTGTTTGATGGCATTCGTGATTGTAGGATATTATGTTTAGTTGTAGTCTATTGTTTTCGTGGTAATTAAGAAAAAATATGACGTTACACTTGTGATTGTATAGTTTAAAATTTGAACGCTGATATTCAACAAAAAAAAAAATGAATTCTTCAGCATAAGCAAAGCCTGTATCAAACTATCAAGTAAACGTATTTATTGTAAGGCTTCTCAAACCATCACTTGTAAAAGTAAGCTTTGGTAAAGTCGGCAATTGATTCGGTAATTTATTGTTAAAACTATTATTGCTGGGCTGCTTTAAGCTTTAATTTTAAGCTGAAATGCTTCTTTGAATAAGTACTATTAATATATCCCCAATTGAATACAAAAGTCGGTCAATCTTTCGCAAGGACTTGGTCCCCAGCTTCAGTAAGCTCGGTCAATGCACATAATATGACACCGGTTCTATTTAGCAGCAAGTTTCAGTTACTAAATCCGATTCGAATAATTGTATAGACTATAGATTGACTGAAGCACTGTGATATATTCGTTGTTTATTCTATCTGCTTGAAAAATGATATTGATATTATAAAATCTATACTTTCAATTAATTGTCTTTGTTTTTTCTTTTATTTAAAAGAAATATAATGTTAGATTTAGAAGTGATTCAAGATAAGCCATTTCAAAAATATCAACATAAAAGCGTGAACTTTCTTTTAATTTATTATCGTTTAGAGGCAGTCAAAATGAATCTCACCGATCTCCCTCAATCTCTCATTCTTGGTGACTTAATACAATAAAAACACTGAAAGTTTTAATACATAAGGGCCATTTTATCATTTTCGTAACATTAACATTTCATATTTTTACTATAGACAGTGTCAATAAACGTTCTATTTACTAACAAGTAGTCTTACTGAAATTCCTTATTAGTTTACTTTAAATTCAACCCGATCTGTTCGTCATACGGGACAATCAGAGTTATCACATCAGTTGTAAGAAAAAATAAAAACAAAAAAAAAGTATCATTACTATTGCAATCTTTTAATCTTTTTTTTTATTATTTAATCTTTTATTATTATTTTTTAAAACGTTACCCCCACACTAGAATTTTCTCCTGTGTCGTGGAGGCAGTTTACAAACATAAATTGCACAAGGACAAACATCCAGTTCCGGATTAATTATTTGTAGGCCATGCAAATACTTGTTCCGTGCGGGATTCGAACCCGCGGCCCCCAACGCAACAACTGATTGCTAAGCCACTGCGCCACGGAGCCGTCAAGAGCCGTCAATGGCTGTACATTACTGATAACGTAAAGTGAAACCGGTTGTTTCCGAAATTTTGAATGTTAAATAACTAAAGATTTATAATTAAACAAGTTCTATGTATTAATCCTAAAATTACCAATGATATACCTATAAATACCAAGTGACAAAAATGGCGAGTATAAAATATTTCCATTTCAATAAAATAATTAAAATTATACTTATGCCTTTTTTGTGATAAATTAACATTATGATAATTTTGTCTATTAACAGTCGACAAAATGAGACATGCGTCATAATGTCGTCGTGCGTCATGTATAGCTGTTGATGGAGAGTCGGTATTCTATATAAAACTGTGAGGTATTTCATCTGAGTCCTCCGAAGTCACAACAACGCACATGTTTTAGCGTAACAAAAACCTATGCACTCTTGTCTTGAAGACGCACAGATGGTATTTGAACGGATAAACAGACGCTGGCAAATTATTCCACTCCTTTGCTGTACTCATCAAGACGAAGCAAACCGTATAGTTCACTCTCACAGTCACACTCTCACTGTCACTCGAAGTTTATAATAAAACTAGCTGTTCCCCGCGACTTCGCCCGCTTGGAATTTATTACGATTGGATTTAATGGTTTTATTTTTATTTTTTTTTCCGCTGAACACTATTTTTTTTTTCTAAAATAAAAGTAGCTTAAGTTACACCTTTTAATATTAGCTGGAGATTAGCCGGAACAAACAGACAGACAAAGTTTTTAGAATTGTTTTTTTTTTGGTATGTAGAAATTATATACAATACTTATAGTACTGTATATAATTTCATATGCATTTAGTAAAAGCTGTTATTTTGACATTACAAACAGAAACTTTAATTTTATTTATTTGTATAGATGTATAGATTGTATTTTTGACCATTGTTTTGTGATCTGATGTAGCCTAAAAAGCTGTCCGGCTTTTGATTGCGTGTCGTCAGATTTATCTTCATCTGCGAAGTTTATAATACTCGTACATGGTTACATTTTAAAGTCGGTAATACGCTCGCAAAAAAACGGTAGAGCGTATAAGGAACTTTATTACCTAGTCCAATAGAGTCTATAGATCACGGTAATGCTTTGAAAAACCTTATCAAATTTTTCTTTGATTTGTTAGTAAATAAAAGAGAAAAGAGCCTACTCCTTTTTAAAAGGCCGGCAACGCATCTGCAATTCCCCTGGTGTTGCGGTTGTTCATGGGCGGTGGTAGTCACTTACCATCAGGTGAGCCGCATGCACGTTTGCCCCCTCTCCTATATAATAAAAAAAGCTTGGATTGTTTCCATCAACGTAATGTTATATCAAGAACAAAGACACTATGTCAATGAAATAAAATTAACGCCACGCCACACCAAGAACCACAAATTTTATCTTTGATAGGTTAGGTTAGGTTGAATTAATAGTCTTATCATTTATTTCTGTCACGAAAAACGTAAGTAATTATCAGTATGTTCATGTATACTTAAGTAAATTTATGAGCGACCATATCAAACTAAATACGTCATTAAGAAATAGACATTCAAATATGGGATTGTTATTTAAATTTATGCGAAATAATTTCCAACTAAACTGAGTTAAATAACTTCTGAACCTCTAGCAAGGTCTGTGGTTTAAGGCGATTCGAGAACCTTTGCATTTATTACAATGCATAATTTTAATCTCATAAACACTTTTATACGATGAAAATTTTTTTCAAATCAAAGAACAAATTCAGTATTTTTTTTTATTACATACTTCTATCTTGTGCTACTAAGTATTATGTAATAGTACATAAAGAAAACAGCAACGTACGCTACTACAATTCTATCGCTTACTCAGTGGTAGAAAAGGTTTAAAATATTTTATTTCTAATTTACTGTCACTACGTTACGTGTAACTATTCTATGATCTAACTTTTATTAGTTACTTTTTTGTAGAACTTGAATTAAATTTAAATTATTTGACACTGTATACATATGGAAAAGTTTAATTTTCTGTCGATAGCTACCACAGCGACATTGAGACTATCAACTATGCTGGATATATTGACTACTAGTGTACACGCTAACATAGAAATATTATGTAGATGTGAGAGTGGAGATGTGATGACAAGTGATATAAAACTTATTTGAAGATAAGTTGCATCAATCTTCTATCTATATATATCTCTAACACGACGTCTGTCTGAACATGCATCACGCAAACACCTGTGTACTGATTTGGATGGAACATTCACTGGCAGATAGCTGATGTTATAAGTAGTAACTTAGGCTGCTTTTATTTTAGGAAAAGTATTAGGGTACCGCGCAAAAAATTAAAACCCATGAAATGCAATCGCAATAAATTGCACGCGGGCGAAGTCGCGAGGAACATCTAGGATATAATATATTACCTTTTTTTAAAAAAAAACTTTTGCAAATTGATCGCGACAAGCGACGTGTTTTAGCCGTCGCATAAAGTTACAGCATTTACCCACTGCTGGGCACAGGCTTCCTCTCAATTCTAAGAGGCTTATACAAGCAATTAGTCCGACGTGCTGATTCAGTGCGTGTTAGCGAACTTCAAAAGTTCTCAAAATATTTTATTCCTTACACACGCGAGTTCTCTCAAGATACTCTTCTTCACCGCCGAGCACATGGTAAATCAGGTCCCGTAGTAAGTATTGAGTAAGCCCAGTATTGAATCCTCTTGTGGGATCTACTACTACCAGAGATTATTCCGGACCGATACGACTTGGGGACGTTAAAGAAAAAAAGAAAAGAGTCTACTCGTTTTTAAAAGGCCGGCAATGCACCTACAATTCCCCTGGTATTGCAGTTATGGGCGGCGGTCGATACCTACCATCACGTGAGTCGCATGCCCCTCTATATATATAGATAGCTCCACTGCTGAACATAGGCCTCCCCCAAGGGATGCCACAAAGCACGGTCCCGAACCACCTGCATCCATTGACTTCCTGCATCTCTTACCAGGTCGTCACTCCATCTAGAGGGGAGACGCCCTACATTTCGCCTGCCGGTATGAGGCTGCCACTCGAGAACCTTTGTTCCCCCATCGGTTGTTAGTTCTTCGAGTTATATGGCCGGCCCATTGCCACTTCAGCTCACTAATTCTTTGGGTTATGTCGGTTACTCTGGTTCTACTGCGGATATCCTCTTTTTTAAGTCTATCACGCAGAGTAGCGCCGAGCATAACCCTCTCCGTAACTCGCTGAGCGACTGAGCGTCCTCATACGGCCATCAGTGAAGGACCACAACTCAGATCCATAAGTCATCACTGGCAACACGCACTGGTTGTACATAGGTTACTTGCATACAAAAATACATTTTTTAGGTTCCTTTTATACAAAAAAAATATGGCGAGTGCGGAGCTCCTGAGCTACCACGGGTTTCACCCAAATCGATAATGGATCCCACACACATACATATTATATTATACCTAAATAGATAATGCAAGTGTCTCTACTTCGCGTGTTCAGCACATCGCACATTGCGTCAAAATTCACGATACCATCCTCATCATCTGGATGCTTGGCGGTCGTGGGACTGTGCGTTTTACTAGGAGTTTTCTTCCTCGTACAACTTCTCTGTGGAATTGTTTACCATCGGCGATTTTTCCGGACCGATACGACTTAGGGACCTTCAAGAAAAGAGCTTACACCTTTCTAAAAGGCCGGCAACGCATCTGCAATTCCCCTGGTGTTGCGGTTGTTCATGGGCGGAGGTAGTCACTTACCATCAGGTGAGGCGCATGCTCATTTGCCCCCTCTTCAATAAAAAAAAGCTTAGATCTATTATCTGTGATGGAACCCAAAAATTACTAAACTTTGAATATAATTTTATTAATATGTATAACAAATAATTTGTTCTAATATACATCAAACACTACGTGAATATTCTGATTCAACGTTCGCATGTTTTCTTTTGAGAATAATCGTATGGCTAAGATGTACTGCTAAAACTCGATTAATTAATTCAGTTTTTTCGATGTTCTTGTAACACAAGTATATAAATAGAATTGTTCGAAGTAATAAATGATAATAAATATCCGGGTATGACACCATCGTATAATAGAGATATTTTGCAATCATAGCTATTCTGTTTATTTTGTAATTTGATTTTATTGAATATTTTTTTGTCTTGTTCCCTAAAAATAAATACAGCAATGCGTCAATTTTCGTTGCTTCAATTTATAATAACGTTACCGTTACAACTTGTCAAAAGTCCATTGCTGAATTTACCACGAGTTTGCCACAGTTTACATACATAGATTTCACAAGGAAAAATATCCAGACCCAGAACAATTATTTGTAGGCCATACAAATAGTTGTCCCGTGCGGGATTCGAACCAGCGGGTCTTAGCACTGTAACTTAAAGATAAGCCACTGTGCCACAAATCCGTCAGCCTGGCACGGTGGATATAGGTCCCAGTAAAGAATGATTGAGTTTTTTTTCTTTCATCATCATAATTTCGATACTAAATTTTTTTGGCAAACGAGTTAGCAACCATAGTTGTTGTTTGTTGTTATAAGGAAGACGTTGCTGCCCATCTCCTGGCTTGTTTTCCTCTTTCATCCTTTGAAATTTCTACATATTAAGGTTGGGGTATAGGTATTATTCTATTCTGTTTGGTATCTAAGAATGAAAAAATGTACTTGGTGTATTATGTAATATCGTGACAGTAACAATCATATTGCAGCCGTACAAGAACATCTCTAAGCGTTGAAGTTGACAAGGCCCCAGTAATTTGCAAGTTTACAACCTTGCGACAGTGAGCACTTTTCGGAAACCGAAGATTAGCTTTGTAACGGATATCCCAAAGTTCTACTTGGGTAGTACTAGTAACTAGTAAAGAATCTTAAGTTGTATTTAAACATATTACTTAAATATGCTTTTGTAATTAAATACATTACAATGAAGCTTTAATAAAATATACAGAAATATTAGAACTATATAATATTGTTCATTTATATTAACAATTTTGTGCCACAATAGTGCATAGACCCTAAACAACATTCATACAAGAATAACATTTGTATGCCAAAATTTAATAAATTTTAAACGAAATCGTTTTGGTCTCATAATGTAATTTGATAGCGATTTGTAACAGGTATTTTACTTTATTTTGCATATATAGTTTTCAGTCTTACGCGTTAAAAATATATTGTTACATGGATATTTAAAATTTATAAGTTTTAATGTATTTAATGTATTGCTTTAATAATCAGTTAATACGAGACAAATCGATTAAAATCAATCAAAAACGTAATGCTGTTTTTTAGATCATATGGTAGCATATTTTAAGGCACATAAAACTGGTTTCAAAACCGGGTTCCAGGTACAAATTTTGTCTATGATTCTTAAATGTTTGCAAAATGTGGACATCGACTTTATATTATAATACGATGATTCTTAAACTTTGCATTTACATTATTTGATCATTAATTTCTGACGCCGTTCACGAACCCAAATCCTGAGGCTTGCATCATTAGTTATATTCTACATAAATATAAAAGTATATGTAAATATAACATATGATTAATTTTTTTACACACAATAATTTTTTTTTTGTTTGAAGTTACACAAACAAGCTATAAATCTCAATATTAAATGAATTAAAAATGCCATTGTTTGTGTTTAATTATATTTATTTTATCTCATACTAATTTCATTATACTAATATTTTTGGTAGTGTAGTGGCGGCGTAAGAATAGCTACTGAACTACTAACCCTATTTTGTTTCCCGTAGATGCCTTAAAAAGCGACAGAATTAATAGAAACTGGAGATGGATAGCAGAAACTTCTAGATAACTATTCAGTAATATTAAAAACTGTAGTTGCCAAGCGTGGCAACTATAGCAAATATCTTGCTAGAAAATCTACGGCGGAGGCTTATGCTTAGCAGTGAACTTTTATGGACTGTAATGAATGAAAACGATTAATGAATTCATTTTTCGCTATGGCTTAGAGTTGAATTTTAGCGGCAAGCGTATTTTTGAGCTGGTGTTTATTACAAGTGTAAAATTTTATTTTGTAATAGAGACAATTTCTATTGTACCTAAGTTTCAAAGTGGCAACATGGCTACAATAAAAATATTTAATAGTGATTGTATGAACATAGTCATGAATAAAAATTAAAAAGATATAGTGCATTTATAAATTTCATAAGTGACTTAAGCACTGCAAACTCCGAGAGTCGTGGTTCGCAACCACCATTCGACTACTATCGTGAACCAAACCTAACACAAGCATTTTCGTACTCTAGGTGTTGTTAACGGAAATAATAATAATTTTAATAACCTTACTTGTATTATTTTAAAATTATATATGTATCGGGTGTATTAAATATTAAAATGTGTTCAGTTTTAACACATCCCTGTGTTATGTAACTATTTTTCCTAATTTAAACAACATGAGAATGTCCACTTTAAAATTAATAAATAGAGCGCGAACGTATCAAAATTAAGGCAAAGTTGCAGTATTTATACGTCCCACTGCTGGTCACAGGCCTTTCATTCTGAGAGTATTTTTGATCAATTTTAAGTGCTGATTTATCACGTGCTCGGCGGTGAAGAAATATCGTCGTGAGAAAGCCTGCATGTCTGAGATATTAGAAAATATATCTTTCGAAGGCATGTCTATTCCGTCAACACGCACTGAGGCACCGCAGTGGATATTTCCTCGCCCTAATATCCTCTCAGTGTACGTAATATAACATTATAGTAAAAATGTGCCAGCAATATTAAACATTATAAGTAGAGATTCAAACGTGTTTTTGATTGAAGATTTAAAAGTGATTTTTTTTTAATTTTGTACTAAATAATTATTATATCCCACGTTTTTTTTTAAATTATTATTTTCATATTCCTACATTGTCATCTGATTCTAAGCTATGTTCAAATGTCAAGTCTCTAGCTCATCGGGAAGTGCTCGAGAGTTGCAAGATTCCTCCCGGAAAGACAGACAGACAGACAAACAAGAAAGTGACATAATAAAAACGTGCTAAAATACCCAACATAGAATATCCTCATGAGATCGCATTTATAAAAAACTTAAACTGATCTTTTCTACATTGAACCATTCATCATTATGCAAGAGTGCAAACTGGCATGCACATAAACACACGTTACCAATACCCTATATAACCATTACAATGGAAAGCTTTTAAGTTTTTAACTGACTTCAAAAAAGAGTAGGTACTCAATTCTATTATATGTTTTTTTAAGTGTGTTACCTCATAACTTTTTTGTAGGTGAACCGATTTTGATGATTATTTTTTTATTTGAAAGCTGGTGCTTCTCATGTGGTCCCATATATTATGTCCCATATGTGTATCCCATAATTTTATGGTCTGACCAATAGTTTTTGAGTTATCCTTAATAATTTATATTGAAGTCGATTGTACAAAATTTTTAATTTTATCAGTTGTTATAAGTCGTGAGTTATAAGCCGACATTCGACTACTGTCGTAAACCACTTCTAACGCAAGCATTTTAGGCTTATCTGGAGTGATTAACGGGAATATTATAGCCAGCTAATTTTTTTTTTATATTTTTAGAAATAAGGTAAAAATCTGTTAAAAACCGGCCAAATTTTACAATAACTAACAAAATAATTTCTTATATTTATGCGAATCAAACACTATAATAGAAACGTGTAACTAAATAATAAAGAATATTGCAGCAGGAGACACTTTTTGCGGAATTTAGCTGCTTGGAAAACGCTATTAGTTATTTCTGTTTGTGAAATAGCATGAAAGATTATATTATAATACAAATTAATGCTGCCACAGGTACTTTTATGCAACTTTAAGTTCACTATTATTAAGGTAAACAATTTTTTTTTATAGGATCGGGTGACAAGCGAGCACACAGTCCACCTGATGGTAAGTGGTTACTGTGACCCATAGACATCTACATCTATCCTCAATAAAGACTCAAGATGCAGATGCGTTGTCACCCGTGAGGACTAAGATGGAATGCCTCTTTGCCAGTAAAAAGGGTCTCCGGTTCTCTACACTCACCATACGAAACACAGCAGCGTTAAGCTGCTATTTTACGCTGGTTTTCTGTGAGAGCGTGGTCCTTCCCCGGTCGAGCCGACACATTCGTGCTACAACTATACCACTAATATAGCTGCAGCATGGCTCTACCACGTTTGTTGTTTTCTTCATAAATTAATTGCAAGTCCTACGCTTAAGACATGACTTTTTACACTTGTAACTCGTTTCTTTCAATACTTGAATTCAAATTTTTAACAACAGCAATCAAAGCGGACCAATGTTGAAAATTACTATTAGTTCTGCGTCGTATGTTAGAACTTATAATATTTTTTTTAAGAATTAAACGATCGTAGTAGTTCAATTAAGCTGTCGGGGATTGTATTAAAAAAAACAGGGATACATACAATAAATAGAATAATTTATTTAAGAGATTTCTCATCGCGAATTTATTTAGCTTTATTTATATTATGGCTTGGCTACTGCAATATACTGTAGGTACCTATACAAATACAAGTGTGCTCACTCGCACTCACACTCGGTTTAATTGTATCATGACGAATCCTTGCAGTATGAGTCACAACTGATTCACAGTTTAAAAATTACACCGTGAACGAATAGGACGTGAATTAACCATTTTTCGATATCTATCTATCTATTTTTTTTTTTGTAAAATAAGTTATTGTTTTCTTAATTCGTAATTTTTATTGTACATTAGTCCTTTTTAACACGTTTGTATATGAAAATAAACTAGAAAACCATTGTTCTAAAGATGAAGTAAAGGCTTAACCTTGATTGCATCTTGCTTAGTTCGCTGGTTTAAGTAATAAAATAGATATCTCTTTATTTTGACACAACTTGCAAAAAAATTAAATGCCCTACTTTCCCTTTACCGGGACTTTCAAACTTAAGGTACTCTAAGGTACTATTTCATATTATACAAGTGTTTGAATGTATTTATTTGTAAACCACAAGGATCTTAATCTTAACGGTTAAAGTATAAAATCGCCGTTTTATATTGAATAATGGTACTTTGGGATTATCCAGTCGACCTCTTAACGCTCATAAACCAAATAAACATAGTACCTATATTTATTTCATCCAAGTAATTAATCAAGATGCATTTCTGCCATCTCTAAGGAAGATCTCTTACGCCATTGCGATTGAACTCTTGGGATCTGGACTCAACAAAGTCTATGAAAGCAGTTTGTACCGCTTCCTGGGAACAAATGTTTTTCCTTGCTGGAAATTGTCCAAATTGCAGAAAAAATAGCATTCGGTTGGTGCAAGGCTAACTAGTACGAAGGATGACGAATGGTTTCTAACCTTGTAACGCTAAAACACCTTGTAATGTTAAAACCGTTTATCGAGCAGTGTGAGATCTTGCGTTATCATGAAACAATAATAGAATAGCATCGTCAAGGGTTCATCGAGAGTCTGGTAATATCTGTCGCCTGTTGCCTGTTGCTGCCTCTTCAACAGAAGTAAAGTCTTCTGAGGATGGATGGTGACGGGTTAATAAAGTACATGGAGTTACTAAGTATCAGTATAAGTAAAATATCTTAGCTAGTACTGTTATGTCAGTAACGTGTTGATAACATTTTGTGAAGGTATATAAAATACTTAAACTGAAATTATAGATCAAACAAAACTATATGTATAGTCGTATTGTTTAGCCGCCGAAGTGTTATTAGTAAACTAAAAGAAATGCCAAATGGCCATAAACTTGAGATAAATGATAATATATAAAAATCTCATATAAATATATTTACAATATAGCCAATTTGCAAGAATATTTTTTGCAAATTGCAAAGAATTCAATAAATTGTAAGAAATCTGGCTCAGCAATTGCCAATCCGAATGCAAAGTGAGATGATTACAAGAAGTCCTCCTTATTGTAAGATTTCGTATGATAGTGGCATCAGAAAATCTGCCACTCCGTCTCTTCTTTTACGCTGCCACCACACAGTGACGTATTTTGACTGCTAAAGTAATGTAGCGAATTTATAAATAATTGGGAAGATCATTGTTTTTTGTAAAAAGCAACATAATATATATAACTTTTATGCATAATGCTAAACGTGATTTTAAATATATTTTTAAAACTGAAATGAGAACCAAACTTACTGCCCGCCGACTTGATAGTAAGTAGCTTTTGCAACCCATAGACACCTGCAGTCTAGTTTAAACAAAAAGGCCTCAATACGTTGTCATCGCTGAGGACTAAAATGAAATCTGCCTCACACCATGTTATTATACTGGCTCTCTATACGTACTGGACCGGAACACAGCGGTGCGAGCACTGCTATTTGCTGTTTGCTGTTGTGCGTATTAATACATGTGCGTTCATTTTTATTTAATTTGCATATTTACTAGAATTTAAAACCAGAACTTTAAACCGTATGCTTTACATAAAATGGTAAAAGGTGGACAAAAAATCAGTAGGTCATATAATATAAAACATGCTGTGCTAAATCTTATCTTAACCTTGTTAAAACTATGCCTAAAGAAGAGTTGAAAGTTAGTATTATTGTAACTGTTTATATAATGTTATGTCTAAGTTTTATTGTCCAAATATAATTTTAAACAAGTCTTTTTATGACTGGTTTTTGTTATTGCTACTTTTAATTGCAGTAACACATTTATTTTTTGTGTTTTTTAATATAGAAAGCAGTTAACTTAACAGTTGTTATTTAATATTTTTTTTATTCACTTATTAGTTATTTTACTAAATATTAAAGTATCGTAACATTGGTTTACTGTTTGTAAAGATAATCACAGCTGTCGCGAATTAATTAGGCATGTTACGTAAAACGATACGCGAGTTGCGTGAATTAATTGTTTTTCTAGGGCACTTCAGACTGTTACGTGTATATTGTTGTGATTATAATGCTGGCGGTTTTGGGGTCATTAGGTGGACGAAATATAAGCATTAGCTGTTTCTATGAATGTCCATAACTTTTACAAGTATTTTATTTTACACAAATGCTTGTTGAATCTTAGAATATATTTTGCTTTGTATTTATGTTTGTTTTAACTTTTTTGTTATATTATAAAATAAAAAGGCAGATTTTGGTGGAAAAATAAAATAGCTAATAAATTAATTGTGAAAAAAGCTTGTCGAATCAAAGCCTTTTATAGATTTTATTATTTTAAGTTAAAGTACTACGCATACACGCTCATTGGTTAAAGGTACTCTTAATTTGGCCCATTTTCAATATATCGCCAATTTGGTCGATAAACTTTATCATGGATGTGGAGGAAGCGAGAGAGGTGTGTCAGGATCGTGTCAAATGGAAGTCCATAGTCTCTGCCTTCCCCTATGCGTGACAGGCGTGAGTGTTTATGTTTCTATGTTACTTACTACTTGTGAAATTGAGGGGGCGGGGATGAGGAGCGACATTTTTGGCTCTAGTGGTCCCGGTCAGTAGCAACCCATGCTACGCCATTGTCCGTGGTTAAAGCCGATCACAAAAAATATAGCATTTTTGAAAACCGCATTTAATAGTGGCTATATTTTTATATTTTATGTCATATTACTTTAACTGATGTCATATAAATCAAAGCAAACAAGCAACTGCTTATGAAAACGAACTTTGCAATTACTAATATAATTCAACAGTGCCTGATACGTGAGCAATATTAATTTCTAATTTGTGCTAATCATCTTAACGTATTAGCGTATTTAAAACCATTCAAATATTGTAAAAAGCATATAAAAAATGTCAGGTAATTTTTATTTCTAATTTTGCATTTTTTTTTTAAAACTGAATCACAGTTCCTTTTAATATTATAGACATTACGAAAATTTTCTACCTTGATGCATACTTATTGACTCTTCTGTTGCAATACTTGAAGCGGGTTTTGTGATTTCTAAATTATGAAAACATTTTAATTTTATGATTCGTTAAAAAAAAGCTATTTAACGAATAATGAATAACGTAGTGCTTGTTCTTCATGAGTAATTTATATTATCATATTATTATTTTCCTTCATTATTGGGAGAATGGTAAATGTGTTGTCGGCAGTGTTGGAAGTAGTATTAATAGATATTCATATGTCATATCCTAAGTAAAAGCATGTTCTTTTTATCAATAGTATATTCATTTTTTTTAATACACAATCGAGCACACAACCAACCTGATGGTAAATGGTTGCTGTGACCCATAGACATCTACATCTATCCTCAATAAAGAATCAAAATGCAGATGCGTTGTCACCCGTGAGGACTAAGATGGAATGCCTCTTTTCCAGTAAAAAGGGTCTCTTGTTCTCTACACTCTCCATACGAAACACAGCAGTGTTATGCTGCTATTTAACGTTAGTATTTTGTGAGAGCGTGGTCCTTCCCCGGTCGAGGCGATCTATTCGTGCTACAACTATACTACTAATATAACTGCAGCATGACTCTACCACGTTCTACAAGACACATTCCATATTTTAAAGACTGAATTTATAAGAACCGGGTCTTATTTCGATAAAATGCTTGTACTTATTGTACTTGTAGTAGTGCGGAGGATTATCTATACCGACTGTATACACCTAGAGCTGTGGTTGAGTATTAACTTGATGAACAATAATAGAACATAATTTTAGTACGGGTAAAATGCCCTAAAGTTTTTCTCACTTTTTTATTTAAAACATTTAAATAAACTTAATAAGAAAGTAGTACTCTTAATATAACTTAACCGCATGTAGTCTACTGTTAAAATAATTTCTGTTGAATGATTTTTTATTTCTAATTCGGACTACATAGAAGTTTTTATAAACAAATTACAACATAAGTAATTTATATAAAGAGCTTAAAAGAACGGAACATAAAAATTTACATGTAAGTGACAGAGGGTCTTTATTAATAGTTGTATATTTTCTAGAGTGATATTTTTTATCTAATGAGGTACAATAAAACTTGCGCTATTATTTTGTGTTCAAAATGTTTGATTTAAAATATATTTACCTTTTGCACAGTCGATTACTTTAAAAGTAATATTCTTAACTACACCTTATTAATTAACACTAAACATCACTAAAAAATCATAACCGCACCAATTTATTGCGTATATATCGCAAATGAGTTTTAAGTGCGCGCGGTCCAGTACGAGGGCAAGAGTTTACTGCGCCAGGCCGCCAGGCGAGCAGGCAACGCGCCGCGACACAAGGACTTGTAATATAACGTAACGAGTGTTGTGTACTTGACCGGTGCTAAATAATCAAACCTTGACGTGATTAGCGAATTGAGATGTTATAATACATAATTTATCTGATTGATCTGGAAATATTCATGGTTTGGATTGATATTGAATTGACTAATTCTTCGTTCGCCGTTCAGTATGCCTATTTACTTTCAGAATAATCATGCCAAGTACGAACTACGAATACAAGCCAATATGTATATGTTCATGACTCATTAAACTTTTATAGCTTGCGGGCTTAGTTTATATCTGTCTAGTATTTTAACAACCAGTCCCATTCTTGCTCCGACCTTAATCCATAGGATTTTCTAGGGGCGTTCAATTAAAAGTGAGATCAAATGTTATTTTATTTTTCATACAGAAACATTTTAGAGTAATGTCTGTTGAGTGTTTTTTTCCAAAGCTTGAGTTCCCTTCCTAAAGAATTCTTCATTCTGAGCATCTAAAAATTTATGTACTGCAGCGACTGCTGCTTCCTCATCTGTCTTCTCCTACTTCTACTCTTATTACTTCTGTCTACTCCTCTCAGGTTTTCTCGGAATTTTATTTTAATTTATCGTAATTATTAAATATTTGTAGATTAAAATAACTCGCGATATTTAAATTCATGGGTTTAACATGATACGTGGTAGAGCCATGCTGCAGACATATTATGGTTGTAGCACGAATGGGTCGGCTCGACCGGGGAAGGACCACGCTCACACAGAATACTAGCGTAAAATAGCAGCTTAACGCTGCTGTGTTTCGTATGGTGAGTGTAGAGAACCGGAGGCCCTTTTTATTGGACACGAGGCATTCCATCTTAGTCCTCACGGGTGACAACGCATCAGCATTTTGATTCTTAATCGAAGATAGATGTAGATGTCTATGGGCCACAGCAACTACTTACCATCAGGTGGACGGTATGCTCGTTTGTCACCCTTATCCTATAAAAAAAAACCATAACTTAGTAAAAGAATGTTATTTATTATCTATACAAATAAATAAAACTGAAGTGTCTGTTTGTAATGTCGAAATAACAGCTTTTTACTATATGCATATAAAAGTATATACGGTACTTACAACAAAAACACGATTTTTTCAATTTTTGTCTGTCTGTCTGTTTGTTCTGGCTAAGATAAGAAGTAACTTAGGCTACTTTTATTTTAGAAAAATAATTAGGGTTTCGCACAAAAAATTAAAACCCATGAAATCCAATCGTAATAAATTACACGCGGACGAAGTCGCGGGGTACAGCTAGTATACATATAAATAAAATAGAAGTGTCTGTGCCTGGTTTATAGAAATAACTCTTTTATTGAGCATGAGGGTTATTTGCATGCTATTAAGACAAGAATAAACATTTAAAAAAAATTCTGTCTGTTTGTCTGTCCGGGCTAATTTTCGGAAAGGCTGCAGCAATTATTATTAAAGAAACTTGATGAACAAATACAGAGCAATACCAGAAGTGATCTAGGCTATTATTATATCCCGCAAAGCTTGCGGAATTTTTATGTGAAATCGATAAACTGATAGAATAAATGGTTTTTGATTATTGTTTTAAATCTAAATGACGCAACACTAATACATTCATTCGAAACGGGTCGCTAGTTTTATAATATATTTACAGTTCAGTTTTAAAATAGTAGTCTACTCTATAACTTTAAACTTATTTCAGTCGCCAGCCGCGCAGACGAAAGGTGTGCAATTGCTAAACAGTACTGTGCAGGAACCGGTTCGAGCAAAGCAAAAAAGACAAGTGACTTGTACACTGTTACTTTCGAGAGAGGACACTTGACTTTTTTAGACCTTTAAACTTGATTATTGTTAATATTAATGAACCGAGATGAATGCGACGGTTACCATCCCTTCCGTGAATACGAAACACGAACACTGGAAAATAAAGCTTTGTCACCACATCCCATCTTTTTAACCGCCTTCAAAAAGGAGGAGGTTTTAAACGTGGTAGAGCCATGCTGCAGCTGTATTATGGTTGTAGCACGAATGGGTCGGCTCGACCGGGAAAGGACCACGCTCTCACAGAATACCAGCGTCAAATAGCAGCTTAACGCTGCTATGTTTCGTATGGTGAGTGTAGAGAACCGGAGACCCTTTTTACTGGAAACGAGGCATTCTATCTTAGTCCTCACGGGTCCATCAGGTGGACTGTGTGCTCGTTTGTTACCCTTATCCTATAAAAAATAATACTCAATTCACCTGTATGATTTTTTTGTGTGTTACCTCATAACTTTTTTCTAGGTGAACCGATTTAAATGATTCTTTTTTTATTTGAAAGCAGATATACTTCTCATGTGTTCTCATATAAATTTGATTAAGGTCTGACCAGTAGTTTTTTAGTTATCCTTTATAATTTATATTGAAGTCGGTTATACAAAATTTTTAATATTACCACTTGTATGTTTAATGGTCACGCTGTAACTGACCAATCTCATCAGTGGCACATAATGCTGCCGAATTTCGTAGAGGCTGAGCCCAGCAAACGTAATCACTACCAACGAAGCATCAAAGGTGTAAGATGCATACACTATTGTAGTCTTTGGTAAGATGCTTAATGAGCGACAACGCTTTCTTATATTTACGCGAACACTACACATTTGTATAAAACTAGTTTTTACGGATTTTATTACCTATTTGAACTTATTTTATATTCCCTACGTTTCGAGCACTTCACAGCACCCATGGTCACGGGGGGAGGGGGGAGGGGGGGGGGACTAAGGTGTTTGACGTCCCAATGTCTAGTACTACATAGATCGGAACAAAAATTAATCCTCTTGTGATCTCGCCGTCCAGTTCATAGGTCCGCACCGCGACCTATCCACCTAATTTGGAATTGGCTGTCCAGAAATGGGCGCACAGATCGTTCGTAATCAGCTTGACATCAGTCGTGCATTTCCAATGCATTCCTTGCAGATGGCTCAAAGGAACGTTTTTTAACTTTGTGTCAATGACGGAACGGTCAATACGTTACATCCGTCTATCGACATTCAATCCATATTGGACCAATGATGTAGTCGTTAATGAACGCCTCCCAAACGTTAACACTGAAACGAACTTGATGAGTATGTTGTTTGATATTGTATGGATTTTGGGTTTGGGTTATGCAAACTCCACCAGTGCTCATTGTGCACGTTGTAAATTCCAAAACGGGTACGTATCGACTCGTCGCTCCATGAGATGTTAGCCTACGCCTGTCCTGTAGCCAACCACAAAACTCCTTGCGTGGTCCGGGGTCCGGCGCACGCAAAGCTTGCACGCGTGAGATGAATGGAATGATGCATATTCATTGAACGAATTAGCTTCCATACCATATACTGGCTTACACTAAACCGACGAGCGGCTTGCCGGGTGCTGCTTCTCGGGTGTCGTTGGAAGTAGTCCAATATGGCGCCTTCATTTTGTCTGGACAAGGGTTGCCGGCCCCTGCCTCTGGCACGACTGGATAGCCGGAACTGGCCATGATCACTTAAGCGGTGACTTCCGTAATATTAAATCAGTGCTAGGAATTTGAAGAGCAAGCATACCACCCCAGCGCAACGATTTTGGGTGTTCTTCTTTTTGTCAGTTTTCACCAGACAAGACATAAAATCACACCATTGCTAGATACTCGACATTGGAGTATTGGTACATGTTTACGATAACTATGAGCTGGCGGCCGATACACACGCGGTAACATAAACAATACGACGTCACGCCTTGGCTAATTGCAGCTGACTGAAAAGTGAAAACTGAAATGAGAGCGCGGGGCGCATGTGGGTATGCGCCAGCGGCACTTGCGTCTGCGAAAGGATATCAAAGAGGCCTACGGCGGGTGTTTTGAGTGTATTATTGCCGCTCGTACATATAATGTAGAGTGCGTATGATTTAAATTTCGATAATTTGTAATTGATTTATTTCAAAGCTTTTGTTCTTATTTTTTTTTTAGTATGGAAAGTTTGCTTCAAATTAATAGTAATTATTTATAGATCAATTTCATAATTACAATTTTTTTTAATTGTAAAATATCGGCGCCATAGGTTTATAGTCCGTTCACCTGTTACACCCTATTTTTGTTCAGACGGTTAGAAAAAGTCATCCAGTATACATTGCTGTTATTTCAGTACCTATTTAAAATCTCTAAGTACTGTATGCTATAATAACTTCGCTAAAAAATAACCCAAGGGCTCTTTAGTGATTATTTTATTATTTTAAGTTAGTTGTCATTTAAATATATATACATTCTTATCACTTCATTACCTTCAGAGGAGAAAAGTGACCATAAGGCTCACCTGATGGTAAGTAATAATCTGCAACGTGAGATGAATTGCAGGTTGCCTGCCTTTTAGTTTTAAAGTTTCTAAGTAAAAAAAAAACGCACGGTAGTAGACAGCTTACCATCTAGATGATGTGGATAGAATTTAGAGTACCTACTCTGGCAGTGAACGACGGTGGAATTTAGCATCTGGAATAAATCCGAGTAATTCTGATGGCATTCCTCGTGGTACGTGCGATAATAAATGCAGATATGCAACGCCTGTTGCGTTTATCAGATGTAAATATATTTCACTGTATAAAAGGTGAAGACCTCCAGGGAGGGTCACACGTGTGGTACAGACACTGACATTAATAAATTACCTTGTTAATATATCAATTAAATATTGTTCTTAGAATCTTACAAACACATTAGATGACATTCATATGGAAAAGCTTTTAATTGTCGACAGCGTAAGAGAATCCACTGCAATATATCATTCGTCGTAAAAGGCATCAGAGGACATATAACAATTAAAAAAACAAAAACCGCGGTTGCTAACACGTCACATCATCTAAGGCAGTGGACTTTTATAGGCTGTAATGAATGAATGAATCAATGATTTTTTAATCATAAGTAAATATCAATAATCTTTGGCATGAATTAATACTATTGTTTTCAATCGTCAAAGAGAATTTTTAAACTATGATAATATTCAAGAGTGCAAAGTTAGCTTATAGCGCATGAATATCGTTCCATTGTATTTTTTTAATTAAAATCTTCACACTTCATTGTCTTACATTCTATCTCGGTCATTAAAATTAAAGAGTGTGAATGTATACACAGAAAATAATTTGCGAAAACTAGCGGGTCACTTTTCAAATTCTTTTGCCGTTATAAAACAATATTATAATTACTAAATAACTTGAGACAGTAAAATGAGTCTTGATTGTATGTAGTAACATACGATAATATTTTGATGAAGTACTTAATTTTGTAATAGTAATCCAAATACCTTCAGAAATGAGGGGAGCAATGTAAATACATCCGTTTTGTTAGTCTACTTAAACTGCGGTAGAGCCACGCGGCAGCTTTTGCTGTCGCACGGATGGGCCGGCTCGAACCGGGGTGGTACCACGACCTCACAGAAAACCAGCGTGAAGTAGAGGTTTACCTCTGCGTTTCGCTTGGTGAGTGCAGGTGGCCGGAGGCCCTTTTTACTGGAAATGAGGCATTCCATCTTAGTCCTCACGGGTGACAACGCATCTACATATTGATTTGTAACAGAGGATAGATGTAGATGTCTATGGGCCACAGCAACCACTTACCATCAGGTGGACTGTGTGCTCGTTTGTCACCCTTATCCTATAAAAAAAAAACTGCAACTAAGGGTTAGTAGGTTCACATAAATGCAAGCAGTATAGCAGTATAATAAGTTAAGTTTGCCAACACGTGCAGCTATTGAACTAACTGCTTCCTAATCTTTACTGGCCTGTGGTCAGTAATGGAACGTATATGGTCAATGTAGGTTCCGTTTCGCACGTGGGCTCTGATGAAGATGAAATACTGTTTAATATTAATCAAACATACGTCACAGATATGATACAAATGTATTGAGTAATCGTGAAAGTAAACAATGATTGTAATTCATGAGCGCATTCGGACATCGACAGGTGGCACATGTCTTGAATTTTTAACGGCTAATGAATTGCATTGTAGTCCGATTCGGCTAGAAGCTCGCGCAACTAATTATTGTGCGCATCGGCAACGACCGATCATTTGTTTGTTATACTTCTCTGTTATTCTATTGACATGATTATTTCCTCGGCGAGACAGTTTCTTTACGCGCTGTTCGGGCAGCAGTGATTTTTTTTTAAAGAATAAGGGTGACAATCGAGCACACAGTCCACCTGATGGTAAGTGGTTACTGTGACCCATAGACATTCACATCTATCCTCGTTTGCGAATCAAAACACAGACGCGTTGTCACCCGTGAGGACTAAGATGGAATGCCTCTTTTCCATTAAAAAGGGTCTCTGGTTCTCTACACTCACCATACGAAATATAGCAGTGTTAAGCTGCTATTTTACGCTGGTATTCAGTGAGAGCGTGGTCCTTCTCCGGTCGAGCCGACCCATTCGTGCTACAACTATACTATTAATATAGCTGCAACATGGCTCTACCACGTATAAGATGTAAGGTTTTTTCATCACTATTAACATAGGTTTATTAAATTAGTTTTATGCATTACCAAATATGTATTCTTTTAATCGTGCGAAGTAAGACAAAGGCTTTTCCAAGGTTTTCGTGCCTCAACCGAAAAACAACTTTGAAGCGACAGTGGCAGGATGGGGACGGCTAACTCAAAAGGTCGTGGGTTCGAATCCACTATTCGACTACTGTCGTGAACCACCCCTAACACAAGCATTTTATGCTTACCAAGAATGGTTACAGGGAATATTAGCAATGTGAATAGCATTTCTAGTATTTAAAACAAAACTTAGCTTTTATTTAGTCATGTACTGCTACTTATGGAATAGTATTTTGTGTATGACCCGTACGCACTTAATTTATATTCAATTTTCGAAAATGTGTATTTATGATTATTAAGCCATAGCCATCTTTTCGTTTCAAATGTGCACAAAACCCCTTGATTAACCTTACTTATTATACTTTCTTACGTGAATATCTTATTCATCATTACATCCCTTCACAAGTCTACTCCTAAACAAATATCTCGCCTAAGTAACAAATAACTCATATTCCATTAATGGTAGTGGGTTTTTAATGCCAAAATTACATGCTATTAAAAATAGATTGACCCAGCGCAGCGCAACCTTATAATAGAAACAACGAATTTTACAAATAAAAATACCACTGACTTGTACATGCTTGAGTCCACATTTATTTATTTATTTATTCCTTTTTACATCTACCTTCCTATAAGGGATATAAAATGCGGACTTAATGCCTTGGGGCATTCTCTACCAGTCAACATTAATACTAAATTTAAAAAAAAAGCAGTGAAAAAAATAAGTTTCATAACTATTAATTAATATTAAAGGGAAGAAAAACTTGCAAAAAAATATCTGAATCATGACTATTGGAATACAAGAATTACAAAAGTTGCGAAAAAATAGTAAAATATTACTTAATATTAAAAAACAAATTTGAAAACTAAGGAAAACAATATTAAAAAGGAAAAAGATTACTGTTCAAAAGTTTAACATAAAATGATTAAAAAGAAGATTAAAAAAAAAATTCACTCCCAATTACAAATATTTATAGAAGATTTATTATCGTCTAAGGAACGCATTTCTTCACAAATGGAAAACACCTAAAAATAGGTACTGTTTTTTTTTTTTTTTATAAAAACTTGTACAACGTCATCAACAAAATTACAAAGTATTTAAATAATTAGGTATTGAGTGTAGTGATGACATATCGAACTTATCCCTCCCCTGCTACCGTGCAACATCGAGCTATAAAAAATCTTAAAAGTACAAAATGTTAATGAGAAGATTCAAAATTCTCTACAATGAATCACATTTTTTACTTAACTCAGGTATTTTTATTCATAAAACTGAAGTGTCAAAGGAACGTAGAGTCCACCTGATGGTAAGTGGCTACCACAGTCCATGTACACTTGCAACCAACTTCTAACAAAAAAAGGCTACAGATGCGTTGTCACCTCTGAGGAACTCTTCACAGCTTGTAATTACATTGCCTCTCTGTACTCTTCAGACCGAAACGCAGCAGTGATATTGGTATGTACCAAGACGGACTTCTAGCCAGAAGAGGAGTCCCACTATCTAATAATGACAAGTTATGAAGAATATTACAAAACTCTCTATCGCTTTTATTGATAACTCAAAGGCTTTTGATTCTATTTATTATTCACTAGAGCATGAAAAGGATTAAAAGGTCCAGGAATACTTTACAAATATAATATAAAAATATTGAAAGAAATTCATAATCGAAATACTGCAACAGTAAAAATGAAGAGACAAGAACAGTCATCAAAATCAAGAGAGGTATAGGACTGGGAGACCCGATCACACCTAATCTATTTAATTATTTGCTAGAGCGACGTTTTTTTACATTTTTTCATCGGTGATATTTCACAAGCCTTCGAAATATAATTTTATATCCCAGACATGCAGGTTTCGTTACGACGTTTTCCTTCACTACCGAGTGCATGGTAAATCGGCTAGCTAAACTATCACGGTTCTACGACAACATTATGTATAAAAAAAATTAAAATCTGATAATTTACATAATTTGTATTAGTATTCGATACTGCAAAAATCTTCGACTCTCGATTCCCGGTACGGATCGGACGGAAACTATCTAATGACACAATTAACCTTGAAGGAAAATGAAAATTCGGAAAATAAGTGTTAAGTTATATTTATTTTGTTGCAGCTTACAGACATCGTGAATGCAATGTCTCCCCGTGGGGAACTGCCGCTCGAGTTGGCTCTGCGCGGGCGAAGCGCTTCAATAGCGACTACTCTATTGCAACATTGCGCCGATTCAGACGCACGAGGGCCACGCGGACGAACGTTGCTGCATAGAGCTGTCGATTCAAGGGATGCCTTCTCTGCTAGGTTTCTCGTGGACAACGGAGCCGACACCAGTCTCACAACTAAGTTAGTGCACGCTTTTAATTTAACATCACTAATCGGCAAGTAGTGAGAAAATAAACCAAAATCTTTGATTGTGACCCTACACCCAGAACACATATTTCGCTCAAGTGTTTTCTTCGTCTTGTAAATATCAGGGCAATTTTTTATTATCATGCATGATAAAGACAGTGTCTGCAATATTTTAAATCTCGTAAGTAGGGCAGGCGCCAAAATATACTGACAATACGAGGGGCATACTGAAATGATCGGGAATAAGAAAAACCACATGCACGGTACAGCTAAATTGTATTTTATTGTTTTTCGAAGTATTCTCCGTTCAACTTAATGCACTTTTTCATTCGTGCAAACCAGTCATTAAAACAGTAATTCCAGTCTGAAGTTGATGTTGACAAAATGGCTGATTTGTACGCTTCCACAGATGCTTCGGGGTCTTCAAACCGTTGACCGCGTAATAAATCTTTCATTCTAGGAAATGTAAAGAAATCGTTTGGGCTCTGGTCAGGACTGTACGAAGGATGGCTCATCAGCTCGTTTTCGTGCTTCAAAAAATCATTTTTTTTAATTGTTTGAATGTCATTAAGATTCTAAGAGGCCAGTATTCAAATTCTAAAAAAGGTTTTATTGTAACTCAATCCGAAATATTCTATTGCCGATCATTTCAGTGTGCCCCTCGTACTTTTAGATACTAACGTTTTCGCTTTTCGTATCGTCAGGGACTAAAATTGTATGGAATATGAATAGAGCCCCTGGCGAAATTAAAAATGGAACTATGTTTGATCATAAAAAGTTTGATAATACGAATTCGATAGTTTATACATGCTCATGACCAGGGGGCTGTTCCGTTCCTGATCTCGAAAATCAAATTTTGTCGAATGTTAGGTTTTATTGCATCGACTTTTTCTACTACTTTTAAAAAAAGTCGTGTTTTGTATAACTAACAATTAATTTTCGTTAATTTCGGAAGATAGACTTTTATACAACGCACTAAATTAATTAAAATTATCTTGTCGATGTTGGTTTGGATTGTGTATTTGAATTATATGAAGGTAGAAATAAGTTAAGCTTAAGTAGACTTAAAAAAATCAAGCAGCTATGTTTGAATAGTTATAATTTTCATAACTTGAATAAACTTTTTACGTATCATGAAATTTCACCAATTCGTTGTTAAACTTGTTTAGACCATGTTTTGTTGTAGACTAGATTATTAGCACAACTTCTTCTTCTACAAGTTTCTTTGACAGATCACAATAACATTGTTTTGTATTAAAAATGTTATGTTTAACCAAAAATTGTAAATACTTTCAACCTTAGGGTGCATGATTACCTTTAATTAATTCATTCCTTCAGTAAATTAAATTCATTAAAGCTTATCAAAATACTGCTCAGAATAGTTTGCCTTATCCCCAATGATTTTTGCCATAGCTGCCACGCTTAGCTGGCGGGCTGCCAATCGCAGTTTTTTAACATTTTTCAGCTGTCATCAAGATGCAGCCGCCTATCTCCTTTTACGGTTTACCTCTGCGCTTGTTACGTACACTCACGGAATGATTGCGGTTGTGGATATTCTCAGACCGCCACTTCACGATAGTACCGTAGCTAAATGGTCAAAACTCAGTACATTATACTCTGAGTTTAACCATTTAGATAAAATGGAGCAAGATAGCTTTAAAACGATGTAGTATAAGATTACAGATGTAAATGAGGCTACTAATTACTTAATTAACACACAATCATAACAAAAAATTCAACTACAGTTAGAAGCTCTAGACGTAAAATAATTTTAATGCCATGGCTCACACCAGCTATTCTAAGATGTGTTAATCATTACGATGAGTTTCATGAATAAAATTGAAATGGGAAACCCGGTAATGTAATGCATAGGATATCTTATAAGAGATAAAGAAATAATTGCTCTAAAAAAACTAAAAAAGTAATATGAGAAATTGCAACTGTAGTATGCGAGAAATAATAACAGTGATTCTTTTTAGGAAACTATTAACGATATAGCTTTAAGTATAATGGTGTTAGTACCAAAATGTAGAGGTTACAGGCTTGTATTAATTATAGGTTAATTTCAAAGAAAGTAGGGATGAGACTCGGCTCCTCGTCGTATGCTAGCGACGTAAAATCTACATCTTTCAGTTTTCGCACCATGAGGCATAGAATAAAAGAAATGGCCCTGAGTTCCCGGCGCCCCTTTGATGAGGCAAGAGTGCCAAGAATCTCCGGGAGTAAAACCGGCGACGAGGTTCGCCAGCCGTCACGTTCTGTCTCCCGAAGGAGCGAAAAGTGGATTGTGGAAGCCTGTCTGGCTCCACTGAATGTATGTGGAGCAATGAATGATAAGATGGATGAAGTGTGCGAAATTATGTATGATAGAGGAATAGACGTGTTATGTGTAAATGAGGCGAAACGAAAGGGAAAGAATACCACAGCACATGGCATGTATTTCCGCTTACTGGTCTGGTGTAGGCGAGACCGAGCGGGCATGCCAGGGAGTCTGTATCATCCTTTCAGAAAGAAAGGGTTAATGTGTGAAAGAGTATGAATGTGTAAGCCTGAGGTTGCTATGGATACGAATGAAAGTGGTCTTAAAGAAGTTGTTGTACGCCCCAGACAAGTCTAAGCCCACTTATATCCGAGAGCAGTTTTGGGACATGGTAAGGATGGTGTTGATGAAATGTAAGGTAAATAAAATATTATTATGTTAGGAGATTTTAATGAAAGGGTTGGGGTGAAGAGGTCTGGTTGTAAAAGGACATTGGGAATGTTTGGTTATGAGATCACCGTAGGTGTAGAAAATAATATTTTTGTAACGAACACTTTCTTTCGTTACAAGATTCACATGTATACATGGGAAAGAGGTGATGATAGAAGCATAAAAAAAATCCATAATTGTGGATCAAATAATGAGGAGCGCAGTGGTAGATACGGGGGTTTAGCGGGTACGGATCAAGTAATGTCTGGCCAAAAACCAGAAAGCTTTTTGTGCGTTCATGAACATGTAAAAGGCTTATGACAGAGTGGACAGGAATGTGTTATGGCATACACTGAATTCATTTGGGTTGAGCGCTGGTTTGATACAGGCATTAAGGTCTCTTTATAGTGACTCTAGTGCTTGCGTCAGGATCAATAGGGTATACTCGGAATGCTTTGACATTCAAAAAGGTGTCAGACAGGGCTGTATAGCTTCCCCGTAACTGTTTAACCTATTTATGGACAGTTGTTTGGAAACATTGAAAGTTGAAGAATGTAGGATAAGAATCGATGAGCTAACCGCCAAATGACTTTTGTACGCCGATGATCAAATCATGTTTGCGTCGTCGGCGGCCGAGTTGCAAATAATGGTTACATTTATGAACAGGTCTTTTTTTGAAATTCATTTATGAAAAAGAAAAGGAAATGAAAGTAAATAGAAGATGAAGCAAGTAAGACGAAAGTGATGGTTTTTGAAAGAGAAGAAAGTAAAACGATATAAGAAATAAGAATAGAAGAGTTTGTATATTTGGGATGTGTATATAGTAGGGATGGTAGATATGTTAAGGATATAGAACGAAGAATGAACGCAAGAAATAGAGTGAATGGGGCTCTACACTGTATTGTGCAATGGCACGCATGACGTATGATAAATTCATAATGCTGTGTTAGTCCCTACTTTAATGTATGGTAGTAAAAGTTACGTCTGGCAGAAGAAGCAGAAGTGTAGAATAAATGCTGTAGAAATGCGGTCATTAAGGATTATGTTAGGGCTGAATCTGAATGACAAGAAGAGATAAAAGAAAATTGTGATTTGCAAGACGATGTTGTGACCAGGATTAAGAAAGGAATACTTCGGTGGGTTAGTCATGTAGTCGTGTATTGCAGTTGTGAACGGTACAGTCGGGAAGGACGCCCTAGACGAAGGTTTATTGACCAAATTGGCGATATGTTGAAAATGGGCCAGATTAGGGAGTACCCTTAACCGACGAGCATGTATGCGTAGATATATGGATGTAAAGGAGGCGAGAGAGATGTGTCTGCCTACCCCTCTGGCTGACAGCCGTGCGTGATTATGTATTTATTATTAAGTATTAAAATAAAATGAAACGTTAGATTAAGTTTAAGCAAACATTTTCATAACTTTTCGGTATTTTAGATTTGTTTTAAGATTTTGTTAATAATAATAAATATTTCTTGAATTTTTATACTTTTTAACCTTTTTATAGGTTTTTTATTCCGAATCCATCCTTTAACAAAATGTATAAATAATGTACACATACAGATTATTTAGTTATTCTGTTGGGTAGCAATGTGTGATTCTGAAAATGTCTGGTTAGCACTTCGATCTGTTTATTATCGGCGCTACTTTAAAAGTTTATGTTAAATTATGGAAAACTACAACTTCAAAACTTTGTCCGGAATTCATGCCCTGAGATGCGATCCATAACCCATCATGTTTTCGTAAAAGCCAAAATCCTAAGTATACTTGAAGGCACAATAATTTTGCTCAAACCATACATCCTGCCGACCATAACATCAACTGCTTTAGTACTAATGAAGTAAGCGGTTTCATAATAAAAACAACAAGAAAGCCGCGCCGTTTGACCGCCAGAGAATTTGCTAGAGAATGCTTAGTGAAACGGCAAACAATGTATCTGTAAATCAAGCTGTAATAAAACACCAGTAAAAGAGGGGTACAGCGGTTTTGTTATAGGATCATCGGATATTTTTTTTTTAGATTTTACCTCGTCAAAATAAGCTTATATACCGGAAGTTATTGTTAACGTCCGCAATTTATGAGGATTAAATGATAGACTTTTTTTAGTTGCTTTTGAACGCTAAAATGTTACACAGTTCTAACTTTAACTTTTAATTCAAAACCCGTAAACATTAATGTATTCTGTTTGTAGAGAGGAAGGCGACACTGTACTGCATCTTATTGCGGCACTCACATCCAGCTCCTGCGACCCTGAAACCATGGAACAGATGATTGAGATAGCAGAAACGGTCGTGCAAAAGGGCGCCGACATCAATCGTCAAAACAGAAAAGGATTGTGAGTACATTTAACATTTATTTAAGAACGATAATATTACTTTAGAATAACATCTGTAGAATTAATAAAATCTATATATATTATACTCCCCGTGTAGTGGTGGGTAAGAATACCCACTATATCTTCCCATATCTTCACGTGGGTGCCAAAAGAGGCGACAGAGGGAAACTGTGGCAGAAGATGGGCAGCAGCATCTTCTGATAACAGCAAATAACAATAAAAAAACTGTGGTTGCCAACCCGCTCGCCAAGCGTGTCAACTATGGCAGTATACCGCCCATGAGCAATGGCACTAATGAACGACCCGCAGTCCCCGTCGGCCCCCGCTATTCATAGCTACGATGGTGACCAAGGTAACGGCGGGGCAGGGGGTGCTCAGAATCTCCGGTGGAGGTTCGGTTGCCACCTACAACGACTCGACCTGGCAGCTTATAACGCAAGCACCCTGAGGACTGACGAGAAGATCATGGAACTGGAAGAAGAGATAGAAAAGTTGCTTTGGAATATTATAGGATTATCCGAGGTCCGAAGAGAGAGGGAGGACACGGTAATTCTCGAATCCGGCAACTTATTCTATCACCGGGAGGGCGACCATCTGTCCCAAAAGGGGTGTCGGATTTATCGTCCACAAGCTTCTCATTAAAAACATTGTAAAGATTGGGAGTGTGTCGATGAGGGCTACGTACCTTATATGCAGAATCACCAAACGGTTTCGCTAAAGGTCGTACAGGTTTACGCACCAACCTCGGCATATCCCGATGAAGAGGTGGAGGAAATGTATGAGAATATATCTAGATCCATGCATTCCTCCAAAACCCACTATACGGTGTTGATGGGAGACTTCAACGCAAAACTAGGCACAAGAGAGAACGGTGAACTGAATGTAGGGAAATTTGGAATAGGGCAACGGAACCCAAGGGGCCAGCAGCTGGCCGACTTCATGGAGAAAGATGGACTCTTTATGATGAACTCTTTCTTCCAGAAGCGGCCCCACAGGAAGTGGACTTGATCGAACCCCGACGGTCCGACAAAAAATGAGATTGACTTTATTAAGACGACCAGACGACAACTGTTCAGTGATGTCTTAGTGATCGCGAGGGTGAAAACTGGTAGCGATCACCGAATGGTTAGAGGCACACTTAACCTAAACGTTAAGTTGGAGTGGTCTCGTCTAATGAAGTCAACGCTCCGTCCCCCTCGTGCTCTAATCCAAAATCCCGAAACCTTTTAGCTCGAGTTACAAAACCGTTTTCAGTATCTAGAAGACTGCAATGAAGTAGACGATATGAATGACAAGCTCGTGAAAACTGTCCATGCGGTCGGAGCTAAGTTTCGCAAGACCCACCGCAGAATAACACAAAAACTCTCCGGTCACACTCTTAATCTCATGGCTGTTAGACGGGAGATGAAGCTATAGTCTTCATCAAATTTGACACAATGCAGGCAACTGAACAGACAGATCTACAGATGCATGCGGCGGGACATAAGCAACTTTAATACTGCTTCTATTGAAGAAGCGATCGAGCGGAACCAGGTTTCAGTCTTTGCCAGAGATCTGTCTGCCAGAAAGAGCCAACTATCGTAGCTGAAGACCGAATGTGGCAGTGTCGTTTCTGGGACACCTGAGATTTTGAGTAAGATTAAGAGGTTCTATGAGCAACTGTACACATTATCATTGGAGCCACACGCAAGTGTGAGTAACGATCCAAGAACATGTTTTATTCGACACTATTCCGATGATATTCCGGACGTCAGTCTGAGCGAGATTAGAATGGCTCTTCAGCACCTTAGAAACGGCAAGGCCCCAGGCGAGGATGGAATTACAGTGGAGCTTCTGTAAGTGGTTGGAAAACCGGTACTTGAAGTTTTTCAGAGGCTCTTTAATTCCGTCCTCCATAGTGGCACTACACCAGTGGCATGGAGCAGAATTGCGGTGGTATTGTTTTTCAAGAAAGGCACTCTCTTGAGAACTACGATACGATGAACGGTACAAATTAACTTTCCCGCCATGTAATTCATCAAATATTTCACCTCATTCCTAAGTGGCGCCGCCCAGGTGGCAAAATAGTCGATATTTCACCTCATTCCTAAGTGGCGCCGCCCTGGTGGCAAAATAGTCGTGGGTGCCTTCCTTCAGTCTGCTGTCATTATGAACTTTATTGTTAAATAAATACAGAAAGAATTTTGTCGAAAACTTAATCTCTTATTAATTATGAAATTAAACATCGAACGAGACGCAAAACTAAAATCCGAAGCCAAAACATACGCACAGACACATATAGCCATCTTTTTAATCGGACTCTATAGGCCTAACACTGGACTAGTATGTCGAGATGTACAGGGCCTTGTGATTGTAATAATACATCTAGGTATTTATATCTATACATATCTATACAAATAAATAAAATTGAAGTGTCTGTTTGTAATGTCAAAATTTATTAATATTTTACTAAATGCATATGAAAGTATATACGGTACTTATAACAAAAACACAATTTTTAAAATTATTGTCTGTCTGTCTGTTTGTTCCGGCTAATCTCTGGAATGGCTGGACCGATTTTGACTGATCTTTCATTGGCAGATGATGTTATAAGGAGTAACTTAGGCTACTTTTATTTTTAAAAAAGTATTAGGGTTCCGCGCAAAATAAATAAAACCCAAAATTACAAGCGGGCGAAGTCGCGGGAAACAGCTGGTAACCAATAAAATCCGTATCTTCACGTTCCTATACATCGTCTTGTAGATGTCGTGAGAACCGCCTAAGGCTCTGAGGTATTTAATAAATGACATGAGTCTGTGGTTGCGGTTGACTTCGATGATTACCTCCCAGGAATTTCATATAAGAGAAACATGTATTCAGCTTGCTTTATATCAGGTTCTTCCCAATGAAATTGTCGTCCAATATAGAATTACTCATTTTTATGCAGATTATATAATTATATAACTAGCGTTACGCCCCATCTTCGCACGGGTGATTTCTCTTATTTTTTATAGGAAACGAGCATGTGGCTCACTTGATGGTAAGTGACTACCGCCGCCCATGAACAACTGCAACACCAAGGGAATTGCAGGTGGCGTTGCCGGACTTTTAAAAAGGAGTTAGCTCTTTTCTGCATCTAGGGGAGCCGGTTTCGAGTTTTAGCGAGACTAACGAACGGCAATTAATTTTTATATATAGAGGTTAATCGATTTGAATAATTGATCGTTCAATGGACAAAACACTTGGTATTAGTGTGTTTTTTTACTACGCTCTAGCCTATTTCTATTGCTAATAATAATAATGTCGTCCAGACCGAATTTCGGTCACGGCTGCTAGACTCAAATCAGCGCAGGACAGGATTATAGTGCCCAAGTGTATGCGCAAGCGCAGGTGCACTCTCTAATCCCTCACTCCCATAGTTCGATGGGACGGTTATCCGACATGAGCTTATCACTAAGCGACAATACACTTATTGTTGTGTTCTAATTTGAAGTGTAAGAGAGCCGATATAATTAGGGAATACTTTTTTAATTAGCCCCCTTTGATGACAACACATAATCTTATGTTTATATTTCGTTACAAGCGTTTATGGACTTCAAGAACAACGTACATTCAGGTTGATAATTAAAGAAATTCGAATTATTGTCTATTTTTTTAAGCCCTTCTTGCCACGTCGATGAAATTTTTTAGTGCTTGGAGGCGGTTACCAATGAATTCCTGAAATTAATTCTTAAAATATTATTGAAATTAAAAAAAAGTGTAAATAACAGGAAATTCAGGCGAGTATGAGAGAATTTATGGGCCAGATTTAAAAATGTATATTGACTTATGACGGAATAATTTCACTTTACTGTGACAAAAAGCTTATTTTGGTCTAAATCTGTTGTCCTGATAACGCGTCATTTGGGTACTCTGAGCAACAACACCAAGGCGACCCCTGCCACGCTATCCGTGAATTTCTGCAACATCAGGGGACTTCACTCGAATCTAAACGCCGTCCACTACCATCTTGAGATGGCGAAGCCGGCGACGCAGGTGTCCTCTCCGGCTGATACTTTGTATATCTTCTACCCGGGGTACAAATTGGATCACTCCTTTGTGCCTCGGGCTGGAGTTTGCGTATATGTCAGAGAGGACATCTGTTCTCGACGCCTCGGCAGTCTTGAAGGTTCGGACCTGTCCATCCTTTGGCTACGCGTAGACAGCGACGACCAGCCGCGCGTCTATGGTTGCCTCTATAGGTCTAAATAGCTATTCCTTGCTACAACAGGTTTCTTCCGCAGAGATCGTAATCCTTGGCGATTTTAACGCCCACCACGCCGAATGGCTCGGTTCACGTTTAACAGATCATGCGGGGAGATCTGTTTATGACTTTGCCTTGGCATATGGTCTGACACAACTGGTTACTTCGCCTACACGGATTCCAGATGTAGAGGATCATACACCTTCCCTGTTGGAATTTCTGCTGACCTCTCATCCGGACGGATATCGGGTTTCCGTCAATGCCCCTCTCGGCTCTTCGGACCATTGTCTGATCCGGAGTGTCCCCCCTCACACTCCCCTCGCGGTTGCGTTCTGTAGGTTGCCGCCGTGTTTGGCATTACAGGTCGGAGGATTGGGACAGAATGCGGTCTTTCTTTGCATCCTATAGGGGCGGGTTTGCTTGTCGCCGGATGATCCCAGCGCTGTTGCTGACACTGTCACTGATGTGGTGCTACAAGGAATGGAACTATTTATTCCATCATCTATGGTAGCCATCGGAGGCAGATCTCAGCCTTGGTTTGGTCGCTCCTGCAAGACTGCATTACGCAGTAACCATGAGTGTTATCAAGCCTGGGCTGCGGCTTCGGCGACTCGGGATGTTAACACCAGCATGCTTAAAAAGAAGTATAACTTCGCCTCCAGGTCCTTCAAAAGAGTTATTGCAAAGGCAAAGTCAGAGCACATAGGCAGAATTGGCGAGAAACTAGTTCGCCTTTTATCGGGAACCCGTGCATTCTGGTCTCTCGCCAAGGCTGTCCAAGGGAATTTCTGTAAGCCATCACTATCATCTCTGCACAGGGAGGACGACTCACTGGCCCAAGCCGCGGAGAAAGCCAAAGAGCCAAAGAGAAAGTTGACCTTTTAGGCTCCCTTTTTGCGTCCAACTCGACTCTTGATGACGGGGGGAACACACCGCCGACCATCCCGCGGTGTGAGTGCTCCATGCCGGATGTGCGGTTCTCACAGCGCTCGGTTCGTAAAGCACTCCTCTCCCTGGACATCCACAAATCGAGTGGGCCTGACGGAATCCCCCCAATTGTGCTGAGGACGTGTGCTCCGGAGTTGGCACCGGTTCTAACGCGTCTTTTCCGCTACTCCTACTCCCTAGGCGTAGTCCCGAAATCATGGAAGACAGCTTTGTCCACTCGATCCCTGAAAATGGCGACCGCTCAGACCCGTCCAAGTACAGGCCTATCGCCATCACATCCTTGTTCTCCAAAATAATGGAATCCATTTTTAACTGCCAGCTCATGCGGTACCTCGAGGATCACCAGCTGATTAGTGACTGCCAATACGGTTTTCGTCAGGGTCGATCAGCTGGTGATCTTGTGGTCTACCTGACTCATAGATGGGCAGAGGCAGTAGAGTCCAAGGGAGAGGCGTTGGCAGTTAGTTTGGACATTGCGAAGGCCTTCGATCGGGTTTGGCACAAAGCGCTTCTTTCGAAGCTGCCTTCGTATGGGCTTCCCGAGAAATTGTGCAATTGGATCACCAGCTTCCTTGCAGATCGGAGCATCAAGGTCGTTGTAGACGGTGCATGCTCCGACTACAAGCTTATCAACGCTGGTGTTCCACAAGGCTGTGTGCTATCACCAACGCCGTTTCTTCTGCATATCAATGATATGTTTCTAACTGGTAACATTCATTGCTATGCAGATGACAGCACTGGTGATGCTCTATACACCGGCCGTGCCAATATTTCTCGGAAAAACGTCGCCGAGGACCGGGACAAACTTATATCTGAAGTCGAGCCTTTGCTAAACAAAGTCTCGGATTGGGGGCGACTAAATCTAGTCCAGTTTAATCCTCAGAATACACAAGTTTGCGCGTTTACCGCTAAAAAGAACCCCTTTGTCGTGTCTCCTCAGTTTCAAGGCACTCCACTTATTGCCTCAGCCAGTATCGGAATCCTCGGAGTCTACATATCGAGTGACGTGCAGTTTCGTGGTCACTTGGAAGAGAAGGTCAAATTGGCCTCTAAAAAGCTTTGCGTGCAACTTTACAAGGCGCAGGTTCGGCCCCACATGGAATACTGTTCCCATCTCTGGGCAGAGGCTCCCCAGTGCCAGCTCCTTCCACTTGACCGCATCCAGCTCAGAGCGGCTCGAATCGTCGACAACCGAGTCCTTTCCGTTCGGCTCGATTCATTGGCACTACGAAGAGATGTTGCATCATTTGCATTTTCTTTCGTATTTACAACGGGGAGTGCACTGAGGAATTGTTCGGATTAATCCCAGCCGTCAAATTTCACGAACGCACATCGCGGCAGAACTCCCGATACCATCCACACCATCTGGATGATTGGCGGTCCACCACTGTGCGATGTAGAAGATGTTTTCTTCCTCGCACAACTTCCTTGTGGAATCGATTACCATCAGCGATTTTTCCGGACCGATACGACTTAGGGACCTTCAAGAAAAGAGCGTACTCCTTTTTAAAAGGCCGGCAACGCATCTGCTATTCCTTTGATTGACAATTCCTTGAATTGCAATTGACTTTCGAAAGTATTTCGCTCGCTACACTCCTAATATTAAGTATAATTACTATGTACTTTTATAAATATTTCTAGAATTATTATGTTTTTTCTTGTATACTAGGTAATACGTTATTAATTTTGTACGTTATCGCATATATTTGACTATGGAAAACGTAAAGAAAATGTTATTGCATCCGAAACATGGAGAATTAATCATTTTATAATAGCTATACCGGTATATGTCTGAGGTATGAGGAAATGTGGGAAGTCTAAATGCTCAGCAATAGAGACCATTGTTGAACATATAGTCTCATAAGGATAATAATATAATATTATTTTTGCGTCCGTATCCTCACTATTAGTCACCCACGTTGCGACATAAACAACGTCCGTGTGGCAGACTCACCGCTTTGAGTTACGGTTTATATAGGTACTTGTACATTTTGTTCAAAAGCACTCTAATCTCTTAAATGTAAATTAATCTCAACATTTCAGTCTGCGATTTTCGATTCAATTTAGGTCGATCTCGAGAAAAGAACTTATTCATTTTTAAGTTTATTTATTTAATCTTTATTGTAAAACAACAACACCATAAATTATAGGGCTGTAATTCGTCGCTAACACCGCAAAGGAGCGAACCTCAATTTTTCAAAACATTACAAGAGACCAAGAAGACTATACATGCCCCTAGCTGCCCCAACAAAGGTCAAATATCCCGAGGCCCATCAGCGGTAGATTCGACGGACAACTAAGGGTGGGGCCCAACGGCCTATGGAGACTTATTATTCTACACAATAGATATAAGGCTAGGTAAATAAATAGTACGTACCTGGTTCCGAAGCTAAGACTGCCCCAAGGCTTGTTCAGGCGGTAGGTAGGTGTAGGTGCATGTGAGTGGTGGTAGTCACTATTTCAGTCTATCGACTTTATTTTACATATAATTAACTTCAAAGTCAACCAATTCAACGTTCATCGAAATCAAACACGTGACACCCGACACAAATAACGAACAGTCGTTCAAAGTTCAATATTCATTTTCACTTAGCAACAAATTATAACCACACGTACGAACGCGGTCTCTTCTCGAGTCACAAAGTTCGGCGTTCCCAAACAAACTAAATTCCTTCGTACGATATTAAATACTACGCCGCAATAAGAATTCAAAATCAGCCTTGCTGACACGCAAACTAACTACAGAGTCAACACACAAAAGGCACTTAACGCGACGGTACAATTAACATTAACTTCCAAAAATAATTAACCGGGCCACGCCCTCGAAATGAAATGTGAGCATCAAATTCCAAACAGTATGTCCACTTGGCGTGCGCGCAAGGTTCCACGTCATACAAGCAAGTTAAATATTGCAAAATGCACTTCAACATGCAATCACTATACAATTGACGTAATTACTTGCAAACGAAATTACTTTAATCAGTCAAATTCAATACAAGCCTCTTGTCACGAAACGTACAACTTAGACAAACTAATTCGAGGCGGGAGGACGAAACCCAAATTCAATAGTAAATTAAACGCGCACAAAGACTCAAATTCTAGACAACAAAACCAAAAAACTGGTCGCGCGAAATTGCTGCAGCGGTCACCAAAATACGCTAATCGACTGAACCGCTACTGTCAAGCTACTGACTTCGCACTGGCGTCCGGCACTCGCGCCCTTTGCCGAGCGACCACATGGGAGAGGGGCGACGGTGACCTTTACAAAGTCAGCGGAATGACACGAGTGTTGAATGCAAATCTCAAATGTTGATTGTTTGGCCTAAACAAAGACATTTATTATTCCCCGATTACTAGCTCTTTTTCATCAGAAAATTAATCTTATTTGTAGTTTTCCATTAATTCTAATATTTTGAGGTTCGCCCCTTTGCGGCGTCAAGGAAGAATTTTTTTTTAATATACTGTCGTGGGGGCTACACTACAATAGTGTAATCAATGTGCAAGCCAAAATTAACAATGAAGCGATATTGATATGAAATTACCAGCAGCGATTTTTCCGGACCGATACGACTTAGGGACCTTCAAGAAAAGAGCGTACTCCTTTTTAAAAGGCCGGCAACGCATCTGCGATTCCCCTGGTGTTGCAGTTGTTCATGGGCGGCGGTGGTCACTTACCATCAGGTGAGCCGCATGCTCGTTTGCCCCCTCTCCTATAAAAAAAAAAAGAAATGAGAAAATAGAACTAACATTCCATTACACAAAACAGGTTCAATTAAGGTTTCCATAGACAATCCCTATTCAGCATACTGGAGTGACCCACACCACAGATCATAAAATTGTTTCTATGATCTGTGCCCACAACCATCGCTTTATATTACAACGGTTTTACTTAAACGCTTAATCTGTGACACCAGGCGTGGTTATTGATCCAGATATCCATCATTGATATCATCGGCATAGGATTGTATATATAGCTGAAGAACATCCGTATAGGTACAGATGTTAGGAACAATTGATAACATTAGATATTGAGATTATAAATATACTCGTAATGAAAACAATATTGGAGATATTATACTGCCTTGTGGCACGCCAGCTTCAGTATTAGCCCGATCACAAAACTTTAAGCTTCCAGCGTCTGACGACCGGGACGATAGGATGGTTACCACTCAAAGGCTAATGATTATGTAATGTGTAAAAAACTTCTTTTTTACATAAGACCATGTTTCGTTATTATTACAATTATCGAATTGACTGAGAAATCCAAGTTATAATGCAATATCAGGCCTTGTCAACACTGCTAAACATTTCAAGCTTCCAATAAATTGTTGATATGGTAAATCACCTTAATAACTTTCATCTTTATTTATTATCAACTTAGTTTCTACAGGAGTACATATCTGCTGTTTTATATTCTGTTATATATATATATATGAAATTTGTTTGACTGTTGGTTTATATAATATTTTTGACTTTAAGTTATGACATCATTAGACTAAATTAACCGTCATTCTAGAACTACTACTATAATGTTTAACTGTAAAGCTAATTATATTTTAACTATGTGATTTTATCATTATCATTTGCGTTTGAAAAGAAAAATGTCATTTACATATATTATTATTTCCTTGAAATGAAAAGAAATTACTTTTTAGCAAGTATTCTTGTAATATATATTAAACTAGCCGTTCCCTGCGACTTCGCCCGCGTGTAATTTAGGGTTTTAATTATATTGCTCAGAATCCAAATTATTTTTCTTAAATATAAGTAGCCTAAGTTACTCCTTAGAACATCAGCTATCTGTCAGTTGAAGTCCCGTCGAAATCGGTCCAGCCGTTTCGGAGATTAGCCGGAACAAACAGACAGACAGACAAAAATTTTAAAGTACCGTATATGCATTCATATGCATTTAGTAAAAAGCTGTTATTTTAACATTACAAACAGACACTTCAATTTTATTAATTTGTATAGATAAAAATGAATCTATTTTATTCTGATAATGTATTTCTTTATTTTATTTCAGCACTCCTCTTCATCAAGCAGTTATATCAAGAAATCAAAGAATTTTTGATCTCTTGCTCAAGCAGGCCAACTTGGACACCAATCTACGTACTCTATCAGACGAACATCCGCCTCTGTATTATGCTCTCGTTGACGACAGACGTGCCTCGATCTCCTCCAGTGAGACTTTAGTTATGAACGGATCCAATCCCTTCGATACGCCGGTGACCAACAAAAACGCCTTTACCGAAGACCCGGTGGAAGGCAAAACAGAAAACATCATAGAAAGAGGTTTCGCTGCGAAACTACTGGAAAAAGGGTGTCAACCAAATCCACTATATTCTGGCTCTGGAGATAGCCTACTACATATATTAATTCAAGGATGGTTTGAGGTGAGTAATAAGAGCAAAAGAGTACTGATTACTATAATTTAATAAAACCAACCCTTTTTAGCATCCGTACCGCGACCTGCCGCGCGGTTGTCGCCATGTCGATCCTTGCAATAAGTTACAAGTCGCTAACTCTTACTCAAAATATTTACTAAATAAATTAAAAAGGAAAAAACAATAAAATAATTTTAAATTGATTTTAAAAGTTGATATTTTTTTACACTTTTCATTTTCATTCTCAATTAAAATGGAAATTACGTTCGTTACAGATAACGGAAATAGTTAAGTTTAGGGTTATGTTATTGTTGCGCGCCACAATTAATACCACTAGCGCCCTCTAGTATCGAGTAGCAGAACTAGGAGAGTCAAGAACATTCTAGAAATTTCCACGGAAGAACTTTTTTTTTTATAGGATAAGGGTGACAAATGAGCACACAGTTTACCTGATGGTAAGTGGTTGCTGTGGCCCATAGACACTATCTCTATCTACATTTATCCTCGATTACGAATCAAAATGCGGATGCGTTGTCACCCGTGAGGACTAAGACGGAATGCGTCGTTTCCAGTAAAAAGGGTCTCCGGTTCTCTACACTCACCATACGAAACACAGCAGCATTAAGCTGCTATTTTACGCTGGTATTATGTGAGAGCGTGGTCCTTCCCCGGTCGAGCCGACCCATTCGTGTTACAACTGTACTAGAAATATAGCTGCAGCATGGCTCTACCACGTATAAACTTTCTGGAACTATCGACGCCTAGTCAATCGGGACCGATATGTACTCGAACATTCTAGATGTTTCTACAGTAGAAGGTTCTGGAAACTATCTGAGGCCCTATATAAGGCCGGTATAGACCGCGACCGGGGCAGTATTGAATTGCCGATACAAGCGAGTACTTCGAAGCAATACAACTGCGAACTAAAGTGATTAGTAGTTTCATTGTGTTTCATTATTAGTGTGGTTTTATGTTGTAATTAGTGTTCCGTAGTTAAAGTGTCAATTTTGGTAATTCAATCGGTAGTTTTTTTTAATTGTCTCGAACCTCAAGTTCGTAACATTATTTTTGATACTCTCGCTTTGCAGAATAAAAAATTAAAGTAACCTAGCTTTAGCCCGTGACTTCGTTCGCGTAAAAATTAACAATGTAACCGTTAGATTATCATCATTCATTTTCAATCATGACAGCCTATCAAAGTCCCCTCCTGAACATAGGTCTACCCATAAGATTATCTCATATAAGGGGGATATTTACCATAGTTGCTACGCTTTCTGAACTAAAATAGTTAAATATTATTTAGTAAACATAATGCAAAAATGTTTCAACAGTCAAGAAGTTAATAAATAATAATGTACAGTCATTTATTTAAAGCCATGAGAGTGTTGATGATAAATGCCCAAGAACAGAAAGAACTCATCGCATGGCTCAAATTCATACTCCAAAAACACTCACGAGATGAAAGGGAGCGATTATCCATGTAGTTATCTATGTATAGTAAGACTATCGTCTTACTCTGCTACGCTACAATCTTACACGCACACATACATTGAATAATTTCAACTGTATCTGCCTGCTACTGATAAACTTTTTTTTTATCTAGGACTCCGCAGTATTTTTAGTGTCGCACTTGAATGGAGATCTAAATCATAGCAATGAGGCGGGCCTTACGCCACTTCATGCAGCTTGTGCTAATGGCCTCACACGACTAACAGCCGCTCTCCTGGAGCACGGCGCTCGGCACAATGTGCAGACTGCGTACGGCGAGCATGAAGACACCGTCTATCGGTAAGTTTATTATTCTGTGATTGTAAGTTATTAGTCTGTAATCTTGGTTAGATTTTTAAAAATAGTACTGTTTTGGAGTACCTATCTGTTTTACTAAAGTAAATAATCTTATTGCGTGACTAAAATCTTTATCTTTGGGTTTTAATTCAAAAAGATATTGCCTTTTCTTTAGTATTCAAATAAGTATGCACATATGTTTAAAAATAGCCAAGTAAAACTATACAAATTAAAGAACAAAAATAAGAAAGAAACCGACTTGTAGACTATTCTGTCAGATTCTTTAGTTTTGTTCTTATTTTGTTAACTCACGTAGCGAATATCAAATTTCAATTTTTTATTCATTTATTTATATTATTTCTTTTTGCCTAGGAGTCCATTTACATAGATACCGCCCTCCTACGTATTTCTACCCGCAAGCAGCAATGCTTGAACTGTCGTTGAGTTCAGCTGTTAACGGAATAGAGAGCCAGTGTAATTAATTATAAGGTGAAAGGTTAATCCTCAGTGGTGACAACGCATCTGTATCATTTTTGCTTAAAGTTGGTGACAGGTTTCCATGGGTGGCAGTAGCCACTTACCATCGGTTGTATAGTTGTTCGCAGTTGACATCATTTTTATAAAAAAAAAAAATTACGGGTTAAACCTATGTTCAGCATTAGAATATAGACTTCTGATAAGCTATATTAATTGAACGAAAAAACTAATTGTTAGTGTTCATCGTCATTAACATTATTCAATTCAATAGACTAATATGATCAACTGTTGCTCCAGAATATGTAAAAGAAACATATTGTTACAGACAAACCCCCCTACATTTAGCCGTCCTAAATAACCATGAAGGTGCTGTACTAGCCATCATCGAACACAAGAAACTTGTGGAAAAGGGCGATTTGCCAGCTGCGGACAGGAGCAACGTCAGTCTTGTGCCGAATTTGAATCTGAAGAATTCAGAGGGAGACACTCCTGTGAGCCTTGCGCTTACTGAGGGTACGTTCATCTTATTAAGATATGTTTTCCACGTGGAAAGTTTTTTAAACCTGTATTATTTTACTTATCATTCAGCCTGCCTGTATGGACATAAGAAAAATATTTTTATTTATTAATCATCTGTAAATAAAACAAAGTTGTGCTTATTCATAACATATACTGTGCTTAATAAACAAAGGAATGCGAGTATGGCTGTATTAAAAATTTTAGTGCATTATGAAATACCTTTTTTATAGGATAAGGCGGACAAGCGAACACACAGTCCACCTGATGGTAAGTGGCTGCTGTGTGACATCTACACCTATCATCGTTTGCGAATCAAAATGCAGAATGCGTTGTCAATCGTGAGGACTAAGATGGAATGCCGCCCCTTTTCCAAATCAATTTTATTAAAATAATACCTTCAAGTGTAAGTGACCTGTAAATTTAGCTTGTTATAAACTAATGAGTTCAGTTGAATTATAAATAAAACTAGCGAACCGCCCCGGCTTCGCACGGTTGCTTTCTGGATCTCGACAACGCCAACTACCGGGTCCAATTGTAAATCTATGCCAGAATGGCTAATCAACTTAATCACACACAAAATTTCATCAAAATCGGTCAGAAGAATTTTATAATATATAATATGCATGTATTATACATATAAACCTTCCTCTTGAATATTTCTGTCTATTGATGAAAACTGCATCAAAAATCAAAATTCGTTACGTAGTTTGAAAGCTCTATGCGTACAGACGGCGGAAAGCGACTTTGGTTTGTACTATGTAGAGATTATACATATCATAAAGTTAATAATCTATTGAAAATATGATAGATGTAGATGTCTATGGGCCGCAGCAACCACTTATCATCAGGTGGAATGTGTGCTTGTTTGTTACCCTTAAACTATAGAACAAAGCTTTTGCTGTAAATTTTATAGTACGTGAGCAACCTGGGTTCGATCCTCACCGGTTTCAATAAATTCATTATCATTATCATCATTGAAGCCCGTCAGAAGTCCACTACTGAACCTAAAAGAATACTACAAAGTACAGTCCTGAGCCACGCGCCTCCATCGGCCTCCATCTAATGGGCGGCCGTCCTACATTTTGCTTTTTTTATATTCTACTATGCTAGTGCTTATCTACGATCCCACCTGATGGTAAGTGGTATGTAGCCTAAGATGGTGAAGCGCACTGACTTAAAAAAAGCCTATTCACTCTTGTGCCCTGAAGACACCCACACTGTAATCGTATGGAAAGACAGATGCTGGCAACTTTTTACCAGTCAATGAAATTGTAATTGAACGTATATAGACTGTTACTTTTTTAAATTTTAATAATTCACATTATATATATATATACATGTATGTATATACATATATATAATATATTGTTTATGCCCAAAATTGGTCATTTTGAACGCCATCCAATCGCGTTCGAGCTGGCGCGTCACCCGATGGTATGTAGGTGAGGTAAACGCCGCCAGGTGGGGCGGCCGTCTGCGGCTTGCAGTGGCTCGACGCGTGGGCGAAGAGACAGTAGCTCGCTTGCCGCGATGGGGTGAATCCGCGTATCTCGGTTATCGCGGCAGAAGTTCACGCGACCGATGTAGGGTCCATATCGTTAGATTTAGTGCGTGTTACTTCGCTACGTGGATATGTGAATTTTGCAATATTTAACTTGCTCGGGTGATGCGGAATTTCGCACGCGCGCGCCGAGTAGATATACGGTCTAGGATTTGAACCGTGCATTCCTTGTTCGAGAGCGTCTCCCGGTTGATTGTCTGGAAATCATTATAATTGTGCCGTCGCGTTAAGTGCCCCTTTTTATGTATTGGCTGGTTTCTTAGTTTTACGTGTCAACGAGGCGTATTTTGAATTTTATCGTGTCGTAGTGGTTTGGTATCGAACGAAGAAACTTAGTTGTCTTTAACGCTGAACCGTGTGACTCATGAAGAGATCGCGTTAGTTACCTATTTATAATTTTGTGATAAGTGAATCCGGGACATTGAATGTCGAACTTTGAACTACTGTCCGTACTGTGTCGGGTATCACGTGTTGGATTCTACGATGAATGTGGAATTAGACGAGTTTAGACGAGACGGTTTTATACCACTAAAACAATGCATAAGGCACTCATAAAATATTAGCAGTGTATTTATAATACTTAAATGGAGTAGTCTTACTTCCACTAATTTAATGAATAGACAAAGTGAGAATACGCTCTTTTTTTTTTTTGCAAAATTTTACCATTTCAATTAACCAGGTATGATTAACGGACGTATTTCTGCCGCCAAGCAGCAGTGCATGCACTGCTGTGTTCTGGGCTGAAGGATATGAGCCACTAAATTTTTTTTCGATATTACAGAGACAAACGAGCAAACAAACCACGTGATGTTAAGAGTAGGGCTGTGACCCATAGATGCCTATATCTATCCTCAAATAAAAATAAAAATAAATCTGATGCGTTGTCATCCTCGAGTATTAAGATGGAATTCCTCGTTACCAGTAACAAAGGTCCTCTTGTTTACTTCACTTTCCATACGAAACAATACCATAATACTGCTGTTTCATATTGGTATTCTGTGCTAGCGTGATTTTTACCCGATAATTAATATCAGCAGTGTTGTTCACAAAAATAAATTACATACTGCAGCTGTCCATTGGTTTTTGTGACTATTAACTATAAAGTGAATTGTTTTTTTGTTTTACTTTAATGTAATAAAAATTTAACGTTAAAAAAATATATAAATTTTTTATAAAATATTTTTTAATTTTTGTTTGATTCTAATTTGTCTAGGGCACAAGCATCTCGTCGCACCACTAATCGAAGGTGGAGCTGATCCAAATATTCGTAATGGGAAAGGATTTACACTGTTACACCAAGCCATTGTTGAAGAAGATTCTAGAACTGCAATCTATCTACTGGATCATGGAGCTGATATGAACGCATTGTAAGTAGCTATTCTCTGACAGTTTTTAGAGTTATTTAGTAAATTTTAATGGAACAAATAGGCCGACTAGATAGGTCCAACTTCGACCGAGATTCAACTCGGCTGGGCAGCGTTCGGGAGATTACGACACATCTTCTCGTCAGGCATACCTCAAAACCTCAAAACAAGATTGTTCAACCAGTTCGTGTTACCAGTAATGACCTATGGATCTGAGACGTGGTCCTTCACTGCTGACCGTATGAGGAAGCTCAAAGTCGCTCAGCGAGTTATGAAGAGGGCTATGTTCGGGGTTCCTCTGCATGATAAGACTTAAAAACGAGGATATCTGCAGTAGAACCAGAATAGCCGACATAGCCCAACGGATTAGAAAGCTGAAGTGGCAATGGGCCGGCCATATAGCTCGAAGAACCGACAACCGATGGGAAAAAGGTTTTCGAGTGGCAGTCTCGTGCCGGCAGGCGAAGTGTAGAGCGTCCCCCCACTAGATGGAGTGACGATCTGGTAAGACGTGCAGGAAGGCAATGGATGCGGGTGTCTCGGGATGTAATGATGATGAAACAACTCTAAAGCGATCAATTTGGTGCAACAATTTTTATTTTTCAACCTGGTTTGATTGTTACTGGTGTGATATTTACGCGAACACTACACATTTAAATAAAACTAGTTTTAAGTATTTCATCGTATTTTTTTATGTGGGACTCACTGCGACTAACCTAACCAAACCTGAGTGCCTACCCGCTAAATACCACCTGTAAGACTGCCATTGGCTTTTGAGGCCTTTCTGCCAAATCGGAAGCAACCCTCTATAGGGAAAAGGGGCCGTAGGTGCAGAGCTAACCGCCTATTGGCTCCATCATGTAAAAGCTCACTTTTTGAAAAAAATTGCTAGATAATGACCATTAAAATTTATAACAAAATTCCCTCTGATATCAGGGAGTTATCTTCTCTCTTTATAAAGACGATTAAATCATGGCTGATTGATAAATGTTTATATAGTGTAACAGAATATTTTGAGATAACATAATACCTATGTAGGTATATAGTTAATTATAAATTTGTCCTATTTATTGTATTAATATAAAATTTTGTTTAATGAATATAGACATTTTATTTCTAAAAACAATAATAATTCATACTGATCATTTATTTATTAAAATGTAAAATAATGTATTAGGTTAAATGGAATAATATTTGCATAATAGCCAGAGATTTGTAAATTATAATTTTATTGTAATTAAAATTATAATAATAGTAATGTAATAATTAAAATAATAATAGCTTAACTAATCTCATATAATGTTTAATATTAATCATGTAAAAATAGTTCAATTAATAATTTATGAAAAATTTATTGTATAAGAATTCAAGAATTCTTTATATTTGAATAGATCTGCATAAGCATTTAATTGTACATAATATTTAAATTCAAAAAGAATATTTGTTCATAATTTTTAAGTAATGATGAAGTAATTTCAAAATGTAAGATTGGCTTAGTGTTATTAGTTGTATTTCATTAATTTATGCATGCCAATTATGGCAAAACATGTCAGTTCCACATCATTGACCATCTTATGTACCATGTTTTAAGCAAATAAATGTTCTATTCTCTTCTATTCTATATTACACAATACGGTAAACTTGTTGGGGATAAGATTGTTTCGCTCGGAAACCAAATTGGCGGGGGATGACTAGAGGGTCGCCGTCTGCGAGAAACAGATGGAGCCTCATGCGAGTAAGGATGACTCGTTCGAGAGTTTGCCCATGGCCTTGAGGAGGCTGATGGAACGATGACTGGAGGGGAGGTTGAGAGGCTTTCCTGACTTGGGGATACCAATGACAGTTGCCTCTTTCCACGTAGTGGGAAAGTAACTAAGGTTGAAGCAGGCGTTGAAGATAATAGCTAGATTTCATTAGGTTGCTAATATGTAGGGGAAAACCATCATTATTAGCAACTGGGACGATCCTTTCATTCTCCTTAAGGAAGGATTTTATGATGGTGGAGAGACAATCGACCGCGGTGTCGATTTTTTCGGGACTGTCGTAGTCCGACGTGAGGGAGATGGGGAAGTCCTGTCAGTCCATTTGGCTAGGGACTCCTTGAAGCCCTTCCAGTTAGTGAAGGTTTTCGTGGAGGGGGTTGAGGGAGGTGGCTTATGGCCAAAAATTTATATAAAATTTAGAAATTATTTGTTATGCAATTGTGAATTATTAATAATGATAATTAATTATGAAATGTAATATTTTGTTTTATGCATGCATGCGTAATTTTAATAAGGATTTATTAATAAAACTATGATACAAAGTTTAACCATTTATTTAATAAAGAAATATTTTAATTAACCTATCATCATTATCTGTATGTATCTGTTCTTAAGTTTATAAGTTAATTTTTTTATATAACAGTGAAAACTATATTTAAAAAATTAATTTCTTTTACAAAAGAAATTAAAAGAAAACAAATTAATTTAAAATAACATGGAAACATTGATAAAATTTGATGAGTCTTTTTTTTTAAATTACAGTAATGCTATTGTTGTTGTATTGTTTGGAAGAATTAAAACGGCATATTCACGTTAACTCGGAAGCAATGGATGAGTCGTAAATAAACGTAAAACGTAGTGATTATATTCTCTTTGGTCGAGTATATCTGTGACTGTCAATGTCAAAAGTTCAAAACCTCCCCACAGTGACAGACTCCTCAAATTCAGGCGAATTGATTCTAAACTCAACCCTAGGATAGCACTATAAACAGATCATACAAACCATACTATTGCTATCTCTTTCTAAAAATTATATTGTTGTTGCGTGTTATTTTTTGAAACAGATACAGACCATGCTCTATTGCTATCTCTTTCTAATAATTATATTGTTATTTCGTTCTCGTATCATTTTTCATCAATTCATCAATAGCATAGTTGCCTGTCAACTAAAGCTAAAATGATCACTTAAATCGTGCCGCATATTACTAAAGCCAACTCATTATTTATTTTGTTCCTCCTAATGACCTAAGAGATGGGTGCCCATTTCCTCTGTTTCATAAGATACTTTACTGTGCTTGAAAGTTGGACGGCAAGCCGTGTTATTGCGGCATTAAACTATTACAAACTGCTTATAGTTATACCCAAATTTAAAGGTCTTTCAGTAATTCACACATACTTAAAAAGCACTTCACCATTAAGCTTTAAACAAAATTAAAAGTTGATCTTTGTTTACATTATTTCGTGATAACAATTTTTTTCTGAGAGAACAAAAGAAACGAGAGAAAGAGGCAAAGGCACGCTCTATACAGTCATATGATTTTTAAGGCTCGCAAATATAGCGTTTTTTTTATAAAAAATAAGTGAAACTACGTTATGTTTGACGAATTATACCATTTAGTATTTATGAAAGTTACAAAGGGTTTAGTATGACTTCACCGGTTTAACGATAAATAAAACTATATATATATATATATATATATATATTGCTAAGAGTAACGCAGCTAACTTCACGTGCTACAACAAAATGTTTGCCAATAGAAGCGCAATACCGATTTCAATCCAATGTTAACAAAATTGTTTTCGAGAGTATGATTATTTGTCAACATTGGAATTACATTATATTGAAATTGACATTGGATCGAAATTGGTATTGGATTCAAGAGTAAGCTTGCAGGCCTGTCGTTACGAAGAAGAAAAAACTTTAGGATGGAAAGGCCTTTGATGTCCTTAGTTTTAAGATTGGTTTCCTGGAAGAGGAGGAGGTCGGTTTCGCGATCTCGAAGGAAGAGCTTAAGCTCGGGGAGGATATTTCACAACCCGCGAATATTAAAGGACACAAGCGATAAACCTTTAGGTTTAATAAGACCGTGAGATTTTGGGAAAGCAGAGTGCTCTGTCATTGTAAAGTCAAGTTAAATGAATTTAACTTAACTTACAATGACCACAAAAGATTGTGATGCTCAGCAAGAGCAAGGAGGTGGTCCTGAGAGGACCGAGCAGCACGCAGTTTGCGCCCTAGTATGGCAATCTCGCCCACGTCAATGCTCCGAATAGCGGCATACACCGTATTCAGTTCATCAACCATTGAGGGTTGAGCCTGTTGTGGGGCAGACGATGTCCGCCGAGGGTCGGTCTTTTTCGGGCCCCAGGGGAAAACTGGAGGCCGCGAAGGCTGGGAAAGGTCCTGACGGGGCATTCTTGAAGGGAGGGCCGGAAATGACCTGTCATTGACCGGCGGTGGAGCTTGTCTGCTGGGACGAGGGTGAGGTGCGCGAGGGCAGCCTCTGTAATTAGCCGGGTGGCCTGACCAGGTGTGTCCAGGGTGTCCAGTGTGGACATGTTGACAGGGGGGCGACATTACACAGTGGTAGAGCCACGCGGCAGCTTTTGCTGTCGCACGGATGGGCCGGCTCGAACCTGGGTAGTACCACGACCTCACAGAAAACCAGCGTGAAGTAGAGGTTTACCTCTGCGTTTCGCTTGGTGAGTGCAGGTGGCCGGAGGCCCTTTTTACTGGAAATGAGGCATTCCATCTTAGTCCTCACGGGTGACAACGCATCTACATTTTGATTTGTAACAGAGGATAGATGTAGATGTCTATGGGCCGCAGCAACCACTTACCATCAGGTGGACTGTGTGCTCGTTTGTCACCCTTATCCTATAAAAAAAAATTCTAAGAAACAGTAAGGGGGGGAGGGACGCAAGCGGAATTTTGATTTTATCGCGTATATTAACATAACATAAACACTCACGCCTGTCACCCAGAGGGGGTGGTATATTAACTTATTTTATATTCCCGACGTTTCGAGCACTTTACAGTACCCACAGGGGGGGGACTGAGGTGTTTGACGTCCCAATGTCATAGTTAACCACGGCTACCTCCAGATTAAAATTATTAATTTTGTTCCGATCTACACAGTATGAACTTACAGTATCTTTAAGTCTTGCAGTTGTATGCTGGGATTTAATTTTATTTATTATAGGATCCCAAGCAGATGGTAGCACCCAGCCATCTTCTCTACTGAAATGAGGATGTTTTTTGATTTCATTAGCCTCGCGAATCATCCTTGGAAGGAATCGGTGTTCTTTAGCGAGGATGTGGTCTATCAAATCAAAGTTGATGCCATTTTTGAAAAAGTTCAGCAAGATCAGACATAGCCGAGAATTGATTTCAAAACAGTTTTGACCCATTTGAAAGAGTCTGACTGTACAAAAAAGCTCGATATATGGGTACCACACGAGCTCACTGAAAGAAACCTAATGAGTCGTGTACTCATTTGCGATTCTCTTTTGAAACTTAATGAAACCGAACAATTTTTGAAAAGATTGATCACTGGTGATGTAAAGTGGATCGCCTACGACAAGAACGTGCGAAAAATGAAGTCATGGTCAAATGGTAGTCAAGCTCCACATACTGTAGCGAACACACATAGTAAAACACGCAATAAGGTGATGCTGTGTGTATGGTGGGATTGGAAGGGCATTGTTTATTATGAGCTTTAACCGCCGGGCAAAACCATCGATTCGGATCTCTACTGCAACTAATGAGACTCAAGCAAGAAATTGAGAAAAAAACCACCGGAATTGATTAACAGGAAAGGAGTGGTCTTTCATCATGATAATGCCAGACCACACACATCTTTGGCCACTCAGCAAAAATTAAAAGAGCTTGCATCCACCATAAAGTTCTGACCTTAGATTTTCACCTGTTTCGGTCTCTTCAGAATACTTTGGGTAGCATTTGCGTAACATCGAGAGAGAACTGTAAAAACTACTTGTCGCATTTTTTGATTAAAATTCCCAAGATTTCTACAACAACAGGATTATGTCACTACCTACAAGATAGCCCCACAAGTTATAAAACAACGTGGCACACGTGTATTATCGTCATCGTCATCATCATCATTACAGCCCTTCACAAGTCCACTGCTGAACATAGGCCTCCCCCAAAGAATGCCACAAAGCACGATCCTTGAGCCACCTGCATCCATCGACTTCCTGCATGTCTTACCAGGTCGTCACTCCATCTAGTGGGGGGACGCCCTCACTTCACCTACCGTTACGTTACGAGGTTGCTACTCGAGAACCTTTTTTCCTCATCGGTTGTACGTGGTAGAGCCATGCTGCAGCTATATTAGTAGTATAGTTGTAGTACGAATGGGTCGGCTCGCCCGGGGAAGGACCACGCTCTCACAGAAAACCAGCGTAAAAGAGCAGCTTAACGCTGCTGTGTTTCGTATGGTAAGTGTAGGGAACCGGAGACCCTTTTTACTGGCAAAGAGGCATTCCATCTTAGTCCTCACGGGTGACAACGCATCTGCATCTTGAGTCATTATTGAGGATAGATGTAGATGTCTATGGGCTACAGCAACCACTTACTATCAGGTGGACTGTGTGCTCGTTTGTCACCCTATACTATAAAAACAAAAAACAAAAATGTATATGTATTATAATTAAATGTAATTAATCTTTGAAAAAAAAAATGTCATGAATTTGTATATAAAATACGACGAAACTTTTTTCCCGACCCTTTATATGAGGACGTAATGCGAAATCCATTAACTTTTACTGGTGGAGTGTGGCGAATTTTTTCATGTTCCATAACACCTATGTGTCGGATATGTTATATGCAGCATTATAAAAAATACTACGTACGTTTCTGCTCTTTGAAACATGTGCGCGCAAATATTTATCTTAAACTAAAACAATTATCATGTATTATGACAGGTAAATTTAATTTTTAAGGATGAGTATCTTCGACTGTCAAATTTTCGATACACTATGTTCGCGAAACTTCTATTGCATACAACGATGACTAATAAAAAACTAGATACAAAATCAGTGACAAAAATCCTTACCGAATGAGCGCCCACTTGAACTTTTGGGTGCGCTTTTGATTTGTACGTAGCTTTCTGAATACAACTTTAGGCAATGCATTTAAGGTTGCATTTACATTAATGTATATTTATTTCAACTAGAATTACGTCAAAACAATTGGCGATAGTTTTTAGAGGAGTTTTGCATGAGATTGTGTATCTAGTTTTTTTATTAGTGATATGGATCACATATTGCACACCATTTTGACCTCAGCGTGTCTGATTTGTGAAATTTAATAATATGGTCTTCACTCAAATTTTGACAATGTGAAGTTTGAGTTTCAGCTCTAGATTGTTACCTTCTATCTCAGACTTGAAAGTTGTGTCCAGCGATGGGACGTGTGTCGAGTGTTTATATACGTTGGGTGTGTTCAGGACGGACGGCGGCGAGACGCCGCTGCAGCTGGCGATCCACTGCCGGCTGGGGCTGGTGGTGGAGGCGCTGTGCGTGCGCGGCGTCGACATGAGCCGCCTCGACGCGCACGGCGTGCCGCCGCTCTGGGCCGCGCTCGACTCTGCCCAGGAAGAAGTGGCCAGCGTCAGTACTCTCGCATTTAACCCTGTTTTTGACAAAAAAAAACATTACTTTAAAGACGATTTTGGAACTCGTGAATCCATACTTCTTGAAATAATTGAAGCTCATTAATACATAAAACACTCAACTAAATTCGTAATCGAATAGATTTAAAAAAATACTTTATAGTAATCGGTATTAAAAAATATATATAATTTTATCGCCGGGAAAAAACTGACTTTCGAGTTCGTTTTTTTAAGCATTAACCATATAATATTTTTCAATAATATGAAAGGGATGTTATTTAATTAGATTTTAATCGACTACATTTTTATTTAGATACTTTATTTCCTGATAATAAGCAAAAACGTTTTTAATAAATTAACTTTTTGTACTCCGAATGTTGCACTCTTACTTTGGGCTGGACTAAAACTAAAAAAGGTAAAAGCCTTTTAACGTAGATAATCTTCGATTTAATCCGATATTACTTTTTTTTTTGTAAAATTGAAGTGACAAACGAACTTACAAACAACCTTCTATTAAGTTCGTGGATACCTGCAGTTAACTTCATACAAAGAAGGCTACAGATGCGTTGACAACCCTGAGAACTAAGATGGAATGCCTCACAGCCTGTAATCATACTGGCACTCTGTATCCTTCAGACCGGATTTTAACGATTAGAAATATATGATCTTGAAAGTGGTTTATGAACGCGTAGGTATTTTAGTGTTTTAGAACAGTCGTTGAAAATGTTTAAAAAAATAGGAATCTTATTCGGTTTCTTTTTATAGAATATGAATGACAAATTAACACAGTCCACCAAAAACAATATTCTCTTTTCAGTCCACCATAGGCTTCATCTATCCTAGATTAAAAATCAGATTGTAGATGCGTTGTCATCTCTGAAGACTAAAATGTCTCGTTTAGTATAGCTTGTCTGTACCGATGCGATGCTGTTCATTTTTCAAATGTTGTCTTAGAAATCGCATGACGTGTTTTGGCATTCTCATTTTCAATAACTTATGTGTATAATTTATATCAATAATTTTTCCCACATAAAACCATTATCTAGATTCAAAATGTCTTTGAAAAATAAACTGTAATACATATTAAATTTTACTGATCGCCAACTTCGTTTCAAATATATTATTTATTTTCAATATTTAGTCTATTTAAGGATTAAATATGGTTTTATGTTAATATTCAACATTTGTTCTAGATTCTTGTGAGAAACGGCGCTGACGCTGACTGCTGGGGTCCCGGTCCCGATGGATGCCTACAAACTTTATTGCACAAGTAAGACATTTAGTTTTTGTATTTTTCTTTAAGTAATCCTTTATTTATAAACCAATCGAAATATTTATGTATTAGATTAAACACAAAAATAGAAACTAAACTTGAATCTTGACTTGGCTATGACACAGAATAAATAATAGTACTACGTACAAATGTTGCACTCTTTTGATGTTGACTGCTTGCCGACATTTTAATAGCCTACATAGTTATTATTAATCACATAAATCGCGCACGCAAGCTAAATAAAACTTTATCGCTGCGCGTGAGTGTCCGTATTACTTTGCAAATTTTCTCCTTCCTACGTCACAATTGACTTTCCGCAGTGATTAAGGGCTGTTAATAAAGAGTAAAAAAATACATTGTGAAATTGTAAGTAAGTTACTTAGGCAAAGTACCTATCCTGACTATGATCGACCATATTTCCGCTACTATGTGAGTTCTGTGATGCCCAACGCATGCAACTTGCATGGCCACTCGTCGGTAATCGCCATGCTTGGCTAGTAGATAGTGTAAACAACAAATAAACCCGAAATACGATTCCTAACAGAAATGTGATCGTATTCTACTTAGTTAATAATCTTGTAAATAAAGTTTTAATTTCAGTATTTTGTATTATTATAACTTAAAATATTTTAATTACAAAAGACAAATATAGGTATGTAAGTAGGTACTTGGCTGATGAAGTAAATTTCAACTGAGTTTTGTAATAAACTACTTAGGTATTACTTCTGTAGTTAAATTATTACTTAATTATTTTTTGCTATAAGTACCTATTTAACATTGATCACTAATAAAAAACTAGATACGCAATCAGTGACAAAAATGTCCTTACCGAATGAGCGCCTACTCTAACATTTGGGTGCGCTTTTAATTTGTACGTAGCTTTGTCAATACAACTTTAGACAATGCATTTAAGGTTGAATTTACATTAATGTATATTTATTTCAACTAGAATTACGTTAAAACAATTGGCGACAGTTTTTAGAGAACTTTTGCATGGGATTGTGTATCTAGTTTTATATTAATGATCGATGCTATCCAACAAAGAAATTAAACAACTTCACCTTTCATTATCCTTCGGTAACTTAAAAAATTATGTATCTGAATCCTTAGTAGGAACGATGTTTTGGCATTATAATTTATGAAATAGATAGGTCATATACATATATATTACTCTTAAATTACATTAAAACTTTTTCAACTATTTTATCCTACAATTAAATATACTAAACACTAAACAAAAACTATTTCGATGAGTATTTCAACAAGTATTTACGAAAAACGCGCTAGCCCCGACTGCGTTCTGCCCCGAGGGCGCCTCGAGATTGTAGGTAATTATTTTACGCAGGTACCAAGAGTATCAGAGTTCTGGCTATGACCAAAGCAATTTTGCATATATTTAATCCATTACCAATATAAGGATTCAGTTAACAAATTAAATGTATTCGCTAGGGCGATCGACGAGAACAAGGAGACGTTGGCGACATTCCTGATTCGTGCGGGCTGCGACGTGGAATGTACGCGGCGCGTCGGCCCAAATGGCGAAGGCGCCGAAGTGGCGTCCGAGCGTCACACACCGCTGCATCTGTGCTGCACCTGGGGCCTCACCGACGTCATACAGGTGTCACATGCTCTCACTCCGCAACACTGCAGAGTCCTTACTGTAAAGTGGCGACCGAGCGTCACACACCGCTGCACCTGGGGCCTCACCGACGTCATACAGGTGTCACATGCTCTCACTCCGCAGCACTGCAGAGTCCTTACTGTAAAGTGGCGACCGAGCGTCACACACCGCTGCACCTGTGTTGCACCTGGGGCCTCACCGACGTCATACAGGTGTCACATGCTGTCACTCCGCAGCACTGCAGTCTTTACTGTAAAGTGGCGACCGAGCGTTACACACCGCTGCACCTGTGCTGCACCCGGGGCCTCAACGACGTCACACAGATGTCACATGCTCTCACTCCGCATCACTGCAGAGTCCTTACTGTAAAGTGGCGGCCGAGCGTTACTCACCGCAGCACTGCAGAGTCCTTACTGTAAAGTGGCGGCCGAGCGTCACACACTGCTACACCTGTGCTGCACCTGGGAGCCTTACCGACGACAGAACTATTAACATCATAATATTATAGAGGTGCTACATGCTCCTCTTTCGCGACGTAGCGGCCTTGTTGTGAAATGACGACCGAGTGACAGAAATCTGTGCCAGGGGCTCTATATTATATGTTTTACCAATTTTTTCATTTTACGATTATATTAAGATTTTTAAACCAATTCAAAACCTAAAGTCCATTAACACAATTCTAAATATGTTTGTGTAATTCTTTCAGACATTACTGGAACACGGTGCCAATATAAATTCAAAAGACGCTGAAGGTAAAACGCCGTTACACATTGCGATCGAGAATCAGCATGCGGGTATCATTTCACTGCTGTTATCGCAGCCCGGAATAGATTTGTCCGCGAGAGACAATAAAGGAGTTTCGCCTTTTGCAGCTGCACTAACAGCTAGAAATAATAAGGCAGCCCAAGCTATACTTGAGAAGAATCCGTCAGCAGCTGAACAGGTGAATGATGAACAGTATACAGTAAATGTAAATAAAAAAGGATATAAGAATTTAGAAATTTTCTCTCCATTTTTTACCTTTTACACATTCTCTAAAAAGTATAAAGTTTTGACTAACGTTCAATAAGGATTCTGAAAGGTAAGAGTATTAAAAAAGGAAATATTAATTTATACAAACCGGTGGCTGTTTCCTCTGTTTACTTTAAACTACAGTAAATCATCAGTTTATTCTTTGAAAAAGAAAGCGTTTGCAAATAATTAATATTAATAATTATATAAATAGTAATAGTGTTAAATATTTAATAAAATATTACTGCTCGAAAAATATGAATTGGGAATTGATGCAATTATTTAATTATAAAAGTAACAGTAAGACTTGGATAAGTGTTACGAAAAATAAAGATTCGATTCTGCTATTTGACTACCACAAAGAGTGACAGGCGTTGTTACATAGCGGCGGTATTGCAAAGCAGGTGGACAAGAAGGGGCGCAACTTCTTGCACGTGGCGATCCAGGCGTGCGACGTGGAGAGCGTGATGTTCCTGCTATCGGTGGAGGTGGACGTGAACTCGCGCGTGCAGGACGCCACGCTGGCGCCGCCGCTGCACCTGGCCGCGGCGGCCGGCAGCGAGCTGCTGCTGCGCTCCCTGCTGCTGGCCGGCGCGCGCCCCAACGACCGCGACGCGCACAAGTACGCACGCACACACGTACACGCACACACCTGCTGCTGGCCGGCGCGCGCCCCAACGACCGCGACGCGCACAAGTACGCACGCACACACGTACACGCACACACCTGCTGCTGGCCGGCGCGCGCCCCAACGACCGCGACGCGCACAAGTACGCACGCACACACGTACACGCACACACCTGCTGCTGGCCGGCGCGCGCCCCAACGACCGCGACGCGCACAAGTACGCACGCACACACGTACACGCACACACCTGCTGCTGGCCGGCGCGCGCCCCAACGACCGCGACGCGCACAAGTACGCACGCACACACGTACACGCACACACCTGCTGCTGGCCGGCGCGCGCCCCAACGACCGCGACGCGCACAAGTACGCACGCACACACGTACACGCACACACCTGCTGCTGGCCGGCGCGCGCCCCAACGACCGCGACGCGCACAAGTACGCACGCACACACGTACACGCACACACCTGCTGCTGGCCGGCGCGCGCCCCAACGACCGCGACGCGCACAAGTACGCACGCACACACGTACACGCACACACCTGCTGCTGGCCGGCGCGCGCCCCAACGACCGCGACGCGCACAAGTACGCACGCACACACGTACACGCACACACCTGCTGCTGGCCGGCGCGCGCCCCAACGACCGCGACGCACACAAGTACGCATGCACACACGTACACGCACACACCTGCTGCTGGCCGGCGCGCGCCCCAACGACCGCGACGCACACAAGTACGCACGCACACACGCACACGCACACACCTGCTGCTGGCCGGCGCGCGCCCCAACGACCGCGACGCACACAAGTACGCACGCACACACGTACACGCACACACCTGCTGCTGGCCGGCGTGGGCCCCAACGACCGCGACGCGCACAAGTACGCACGCACACACGCACACACGCACACGCACACACCTGCTGCTGGCCGGCGCGCGCCCCAACGACCGCTACGCGCACAAGTACGCACGCACACACGCACACACCTGCTGCTGGCCGGCGCGCGCCCCAACGACTGCGACGCACACAAGTACGCACGCACACACGCACACGCACACACCTGCTGCTGGCCGGCGCGCGCCCCAACGACCGCGACGCGCACAAGTACGCACGCACACACGCACACACGTACACGCACACACCTGCTGCTGGCCGGCGTGCGCCCCAACGACCGCGACGCGCACAAGTACGCACGCACACACGCACACACGCACACGCACACACCTGCTGCTGGCCGGCGCGCGCCCCAACGACCGCGACGCGCACAAGTACGCACGCACACACGTACACGCACACACCTGCTGCTGGCCGGCGCGCGCCCCAACGACCGCGACGCACACAAGTACGCATGCACACACGTACACGCACACACCTGCTGCTGGCCGGCGCGCGCCCCAACGACCGCGACGCACACAAGTACGCACGCACACACGCACACGCACACACCTGCTGCTGGCCGGCGCGCGCCCCAACGACCGCGACGCACACAAGTACGCACGCACACACGTACACGCACACACCTGCTGCTGGCCGGCGTGGGCCCCAACGACCGCGACGCGCACAAGTACGCACGCACACACGCACACACGCACACGCACACACCTGCTGCTGGCCGGCGCGCGCCCCAACGACCGCTACGCGCACAAGTACGCACGCACACACGCACACACCTGCTGCTGGCCGGCGCGCGCCCCAACGACTGCGACGCACACAAGTACGCACGCACACACGCACACGCACACACCTGCTGCTGGCCGGCGCGCGCCCCAACGACCGCGACGCGCACAAGTACGCACGCACACACGCACACACGTACACGCACACACCTGCTGCTGGCCGGCGTGCGCCCCAACGACCGCGACGCGCACAAGTACGCACGCACACACGCACACACGCACACGCACACACCTGCTGCTGGCCGGCGCGCGCCCCAACGACCGCGACGCGCACAAGTACGCACGCACACACGCACACACGCACACGCACACACGTGCTGCTGGCCGGCGCGCGCCCCAACGACCGCGACGCGCACAAGTACGCACGCACACACGCACACACGCACACACCTGCTGCTGGCCGGCGCGCGCCCCAACGACTGCGACGCACACAAGTACGCACGCACACACGTGATTCTTGCCATCGCGCGTACTAATGACCGCGATGCACACAATTACGTACGTACTCACGCACACGTACACACCTGCTGCTGGCTTGCGTTTTATCGTTTTTGGTTATATTTTTACATTTATTTAAATTTTATTTTATTATTTAAAAAGTTAGGTCAAATTCCCAGAACAGACAGTTTCCAAATGTTCCAAAGTAATATTTGTAAAGGTGCTCTTAATGGGGAGCACAGGGTTGTTGTTAGATGTGGTGTAGTACATGTAGCGCGTGCACGGCAGGCGCATGGCGCTGCACGTGGCGGCGGCGCACGGGCACGCGGCCATCGTGTCGGCGCTGGCGGGCGGCGGCGCCGAGTGCGGCGCGGCCGACGCGCGCGGCGACACGGCGCTGCACGTGTGCGCGCGCGAGGGACACGCCGCCGCCGCGCGTGCGCTGCTCGCCGACACCGACATCGACGCCGCCGCCGCCAACCTCAAAGGTACGCACTCCGCACACCAGCTGTGTACTGTGTACTGTGTACTGTATACTGTATACTGCGACACGCGCTGCACGTGTGCGCGCGCGAGGGACACGCCGCCGCCGCGCGTGCGCTGCTCGCCGACACCGACATCGACGCCGCCGCCGCCAACCTCAAAGGTACGCACTCCGCACACCAGCTGTGTACTGTGTACTGTGTACTGTATACTGTATACTGCGACACGCGCTGCACGTGTGCGCGCGCGAGGGACACGCCGCCGCCGCGCGTGCGCTGCTCGCCGACACCGACATCGACGCCGCCGCCGCCAACCTCAAAGGTACGCACTCCGCACACCAGCTGTGTACTGTGTACTGTGTACTGTATACTGTATACTGCGACACGCGCTGCACGTGTGCGCGCGCGAGGGACACGCCGCCGCCGCGCGTGCGCTGCTCGCCGACACCGACATCGACGCCGCCGCCGCCAACCTCAAAGGTACGCACTCCGCACACCAGCTGTGTACTGTGTACTGTGTACTGTATACTGTATACTGCGACACGCGCTGCACGTGTGCGCGCGCGAGGGACACGCCGCCGCCGCGCGTGCGCTGCTCGCCGACACCGACATCGACGCCGCCGCCGCCAACCTCAAAGGTACGCACTCCGCACACCAGCTGTGTACTGTGTACTGTGTACTGTATACTGTATACTGCGACACGCGCTGCACGTGTGCGCGCGCGAGGGACACGCCGCCGCCGCGCGTGCGCTGCTCGCCGACACCGACATCGACGCCGCCGCCGCCAACCTCAAAGGTACGCACTCCGCACACCAGCTGTGTACTGTGTACTGTGTACTGTATACTGTATACTGCGACACGCGCTGCACGTGTGCGCGCGCGAGGGACACGCCGCCGCCGCGCGTGCGCTGCTCGCCGACACCGACATCGACGCCGCCGCCGCCAACCTCAAAGGTACGCACTCCGCACACCAGCTGTGTACTGTGTACTGTGTACTGTATACTGTATACTGCGACACGCGCTGCACGTGTGCGCGCGCGAGGGACACGCCGCCGCCGCGCGTGCGCTGCTCGCCGACACCGACATCGACGCCGCCGCCGCCAACCTCAAAGGTACGCACTCCGCACACCAGCTGTGTACTGTGTACTGTGTACTGTATACTGTATACTGCGACACGCGCTGCACGTGTGCGCGCGCGAGGGACACGCCGCCGCCGCGCGTGCGCTGCTCGCCGACACCGACATCGACGCCGCCGCCGCCAACCTCAAAGGTACGCACTCCGCACACCAGCTGTGTACTGTGTACTGTGTACTGTATACTGTATACTGCGACACGCGCTGCACGTGTGCGCGCGCGAGGGACACGCCGCCGCCGCGCGTGCGCTGCTCGCCGACACCGACATCGACGCCGCCGCCGCCAACCTCAAAGGTACGCACTCCGCACACCAGCTGTGTACTGTGTACTGTGTACTGTATACTGTATACTGCGACACGCGCTGCACGTGTGCGCGCGCGAGGGACACGCCGCCGCCGCGCGTGCGCTGCTCGCCGACACCGACATCGACGCCGCCGCCGCCAACCTCAAAGGTACGCACTCCGCACACCAGCTGTGTACTGTGTACTGTGTACTGTATACTGTATACTGCGACACGCGCTGCACGTGTGCGCGCGCGAGGGACACGCCGCCGCCGCGCGTGCGCTGCTCGCCGACACCGACATCGACGCCGCCGCCGCCAACCTCAAAGGTACGCACTCCGCACACCAGCTGTGTACTGTGTACTGTGTACTGTATACTGTATACTGCGACACGCGCTGCACGTGTGCGCGCGCGAGGGACACGCCGCCGCCGCGCGTGCGCTGCTCGCCGACACCGACATCGACGCCGCCGCCGCCAACCTCAAAGGTACGCACTCCGCACACCAGCTGTGTACTGTGTACTGTGTACTGTATACTGTATACTGCGACACGCGCTGCACGTGTGCGCGCGCGAGGGACACGCCGCCGCCGCGCGTGCGCTGCTCGCCGACACCGACATCGACGCCGCCGCCGCCAACCTCAAAGGTACGCACTCCGCACACCAGCTGCGTACTGTGTACTGTGTACTGTATACTGTATACTGCGACACGCGCTGCACGTGTGCGCGCGCGAGGGACACGCCGCCGCCGCGCGTGCGCTGCTCGCCGACACCGACATCGACGCCGCCGCCGCCAACCTCAAAGGTACGCACTCCGCACACCAGCTGTGTACTGTGTACTGTGTACTGTATACTGTATACTGCGACACGCGCTGCACGTGTGCGCGCGCGAGGGACACGCCGCCGCCGCGCGTGCGCTGCTCGCCGACACCGACATCGACGCCGCCGCCGCCAACCTCAAAGGTACGCACTCCGCACACCAGCTGTGTACTGTGTACTGTGTACTGTATACTGTATACTGCGACACGCGCTGCACGTGTGCGCGCGCGAGGGACACGCCGCCGCCGCGCGTGCGCTGCTCGCCGACACCGACATCGACGCCGCCGCCGCCAACCTCAAAGGTACGCACTCCGCACACCAGCTGTGTACTGTGTACTGTGTACTGTATACTGTATACTGCGACACGCGCTGCACGTGTGCGCGCGCGAGGGACACGCCGCCGCCGCGCGTGCGCTGCTCGCCGACACCGACATCGACGCCGCCGCCGCCAACCTCAAAGGTACGCACTCCGCACACCAGCTGTGTACTGTGTACTGTGTACTGTGTACTGTATACTGTATACTGCGACACGCGCTGCACGTGTGCGCGCGCGAGGGACACGCCGCCGCCGCGCGTGCGCTGCTCGCCGACACCGACATCGACGCCGCCGCCGCCAACCTCAAAGGTACGCACTCCGCACACCAGCTGTGTACTGTGTACTGTGTACTGTGTACTGTATACTGTATACTGCGACACGCGCTGCACGTGTGCGCGCGCGAGGGACACGCCGCCGCCAACCTCAAAGGTACGCACTCCGCACACCAGCTGTGTACTGTGTACTGTATACTGTATACTGTATACTGCGACACGCGCTGCACGTGTGCGCGCGCGAGGGACACGCCGCCGCCGCGCGTGCGCTGCTCGCCGACACCGACATCGACGCCGCCGCCGCCAACCTCAAAGGTACGCACTCCGCACACCAGCTGTGTACTGTGTACTGTGTACTGTATACTGTATACTGCGACACGCGCTGCACGTGTGCGCGCGCGAGGGACACGCCGCCGCCGCGCGTGCGCTGCTCGCCGACACCGACATCGACGCCGCCGCCGCCAACCTCAAAGGTACGCACTCCGCACACCAGCTGTGTACTGTGTACTGTGTACTGTGTACTGTATACTGTATACTGCGACACGCGCTGCACGTGTGCGCGCGCGAGGGACACGCCGCCGCCAACCTCAAAGGTACGCACTCCGCACACCAGCTGTGTACTGTGTACTGTATACTGTATACTGTATACTGCGACACGCGCTGCACGTGTGCGCGCGCGAGGGACACGCCGCCGCCGCGCGTGCGCTGCTCGCCGACACCGACATCGACGCCGCCGCCGCCAACCTCAAAGGTACGCACTCCGCACACCAGCTGTGTACTGTGTACTGTGTACTGTATACTGTATACTGCGACACGCGCTGCACGTGTGCGCGCGCGAGGGACACGCCGCCGCCGCGCGTGCGCTGCTCGCCGACACCGACATCGACGCCGCCGCCGCCAACCTCAAAGGTACGCACTCCGCACACCAGCTGTGTACTGTGTACTGTGTACTGTATACTGTATACTGCTACACGCGCTGCACGTGTGCGTGCGCGAGGGACACGCCGCCGCCGCGCGTGCGCTGCTCGCCGACACCGACATCGACGCCGCCGCCGCCAACCTCAAAGGTACGCACTCCGCACACCAGCTGTGTACTGTGTACTGTGTACTGTATACTGTATACTGCGACACGCGCTGCACGTGTGCGCGCGCGAGGGACACGCCGCCGCCGCGCGTGCGCTGCTCGCCGACACCGACATCGACGCCGCCGCCGCCAACCTCAAAAGTACGCACTCCGCACACCAGCTGTGTACTGTGTACTGTGTACTGTATACTGTATACTGCGACACGCGCTGCACGTGTGCGCGCGCGAGGGACACGCCGCCGCCGCGCGTGCGCTGCTCGCCGACACCGACATCGACGCCGCCGCCGCCAACCTCAAAGGTACGCACTCCGCACACCAGCTGTGTACTGTGTACTGTGTACTGTATACTGTATACTGCGACACGCGCTGCACGTGTGCGCGCGCGAGGGACACGCCGCCGCCGCGCGTGCGCTGCTCGCCGACACCGACATCGACGCCGCCGCCGCCAACCTCAAAGGTACGCACTCCGCACACCAGCTGTGTACTGTGTACTGTGTACTGTATACTGTATACTGCGACACGCGCTGCACGTGTGCGCGCGCGAGGGACACGCCGCCGCCGCGCGTGCGCTGCTCGCCGACACCGACATCGACGCCGCCGCCGCCAACCTCAAAGGTACGCACTCCGCACACCAGCTGTGTACTGTGTACTGTGTACTGTATACTGTATACTGCGACACGCGCTGCACGTGTGCGCGCGCGAGGGACACGCCGCCGCCGCGCGTGCGCTGCTCGCCGACACCGACATCGACGCCGCCGCCGCCAACCTCAAAGGTACGCACTCCGCACACCAGCTGTGTACTGTGTACTGTGTACTGTATACTGTATACTGCGACACGCGCTGCACGTGTGCGCGCGCGAGGGACACGCCGCCGCCGCGCGTGCGCTGCTCGCCGACACCGACATCGACGCCGCCGCCGCCAACCTCAAAGGTACGCACTCCGCACACCAGCTGTGTACTGTGTACTGTGTACTGTATACTGTATACTGCGACACGCGCTGCACGTGTGCGCGCGCGAGGGACACGCCGCCGCCGCGCGTGCGCTGCTCGCCGACACCGACATCGACGCCGCCGCCGCCAACCTCAAAGGTACGCACTCCGCACACCAGCTGTGTACTGTGTACTGTATACTGTATACTGCGACACGCGCTGCACGTGTGCGCTCTTACAGAATACCAGTAAAATAGCAACTTAATGCTGCTGTGTTTCGTATGGTTTATGTAGGGAACCGAATACCCTTTTTATTGGAAACGAGGCATTCCATCTTACTCTTCAAGAGTGACAACGCATCTACATTTTGATTCTTAATTAAAGATAAATGTAGATGTCTATGAGCCACAGCATGCACTTACCATCAGTTGGACTATGTGCTCGTTTGTCACCCTACTTTATAAAAAAAATGGTATATTATGCATTTAATTTATCTAAATTAAAACTTCTACTGTCATAGCACTTCATTCAAAATATTCATCTATCAGTACATTACAAAAATTCATATCAAGCGATCCTTTCCTTTGATGTCGGAAAGGTGTTAATGAAAGAGAAGACGTGTTGCTGAGACTAATTCTTTAATTATACTGATCAATAAACTTAAGAGTACATGTATTTCTTACACTACTAGTAGGGTGGAGACACATACACTACACCTCCCCCGATATTTAAGAAAAAAAAAGAAAAGTTTTCTATTTACTTTTTTTTTACATGTTATTCTCTTGACAGATATAATAAAAAAATGAATTATGATTACATGTCATATTTAATTATAACATTATACGAACCCTGAATCTTATTACATAATAATAAATTTAATATTGAAGATTAAAATAAAATACAATGTTACTTAGCCATTAAATTTATATAATTCCTCAATTGAGTAAAATAAAGCAGTTAAACAAAATATAAAATTAATTCATTAAAAATAGATTATAATCTCATTATCATGATCAGGTCAGGTTATACATAATATTATCGAGTCAATCCAGGATACGCATGCGATTTTATTTAGTACGTCATTAAACCTGTCGTTTTTTGGTACTAACCAACGTTACAACAACATGTTAACATGATCAAGTAGGTATATAGGTGGGCGACAATAATAATGCGTTTTGCAATTAACTTGACATCATATTATGTGTACTTTTTATCCTTTCTAAAACCCTGATGTCTACGAAGAGTTCTCATTGACTTTTTAGCATTTCCATCATACTCGTTTGTGCACCCGACTATCACTGAAATAGCTAATTATCTATCAGATTGCTTTAGCTTGTGCTTTACCTATTAATATTCCAACATTTTTTTTCATTGCTGAAATAAGTTAATATTTCAATTTACTCTAACCAATGTGTAAAAACACTCACTGAATTTATTTTTATCAGTCAAATCTCTCAATAAATTATACTTAAATCCTTGCCATTCAACAAAAAACTTTAAGTATCTTAACCCGTCTAATCACATTAGTGTAATAAAAGAAAAACATGAAAAGGAATTATTACAAGTGTTTGAAATAGGCTTTATTATGATCTACCTTATAGGTGATCATATAATATTTAAATATTCGATTCAGAATGCAAAACTGATCTATATTTTCTTAAAAGATCTCGACCCATGATACCATTCGCCATAATTGGTAACGAATTAAAAACATAAAACTTGTGCTCAATAATTAGATTGCTTGTGTCCAATTGTTGAAACACAACATACATTTTCCGATAATTAGGCAATATAATAAGTATAAAATATTTTTTTTTTTTACTATTTACAGGCATTACAAATTTATATCATATAGTCATATAGTCTCGTATAATATTTAGATATATCGTTGTCAGTCAGGGCTTGAGGCTCACAACAAAATTTAAATTAATTAATTGCAAACATAGTATAATGAGTTTCAAAATCGTATTAAATAAAGTAATTATTTTCATAATCCATACAACTAAGTTGACATTGCTCTACTATTATCCCAGAAAATAATAAATTGTAATAGATGAAAGTTTATGATTTGAAAGTTCAATCAATATTATACCTAAATAATTTATTACATTTCATATTTAGATATCCAGAAAAAGAAGTCAATGTAAAGCAACGTACCTAATCATTTTCGTTAACATAACAACAGACAGATCAAAATACATGTTGTGCTCCCAGCCGCGTAAGCGATTTGTGACACCTTTGTTTTAAATTCCAAAGTACACGTAACTGTATGGAAACGTTTGAGATTACATCGTATGATGGTACCTACTTTCAACAATACAATAAAATAATACCGTGAATAAAATAATTTACCTTTCCTAATAGTTTACCCTTAAATATTTGTTTTAAACATTTTTTCTTAATTATACAGTTTAGGTAGTTAAATTTCCTTGTGATAATAGGTTTACACATACATTATCGTGTATTCATTATTTAAGTTATTTATAATAGTCGAAAACACATTATTACTTTTTTATTTTATGACTTTTATGGAATATGTTTATCTTAATTGAGACATAAATTTAAAATATACACTATTAAACATCTAAAGTTTGTTAAAATAAAATATTAATTAACATTAGAGGAGACAATTTTTTTAAGCAGCTTACATAATTTTATGTTTCGTTGTCCATAATAAAAAAATACTATTATGTTATGAAACTTAAAATAATAGAGTAGATACAATTTCGACTTGTTTTTAGTAACTAATATACAAAATTTGATTTAAATTTGTACAAAATTTACATTCAAAAAAAAAACATAAAAGAAATTTAGGGTAGAGTTATCGAAAATATGAAAAAGTTTTGCAAATTCATATAAAATATATCTAAGCGAAAACGTATTTATCATATTAATATTTTTTAAGTGTGGTTGTTTTTTGCTTTGGGCGGTGATCCCCCTTATTACCTCATTTTAATTGTTCTCATATCCCTGCATGTTAATTATTTTCATACTAACACATCTCATTACATTCTTTTTTGATTGTCAGGCCTATTTTTTTTTTTCATAATTGTTGTACGTACTTTATTTCTTTCTTATATTTTGACCTTTAGCTAGCTTTATTTCTTTTAGTATTAAAATGCTGTTCTAAATTCTCTTTCCTTAATATTTATTTATTAATTAGATACCGGGAATCGGAGTATTAATTCACTTCATTTATATTTTATTTCGTGATGTTTATCACGCGGGTACTTTATAAATATGGGCCCCCCATTTACTTGGGTATTATATTACTTTTTCATAACATTCATTTCATCTTATTGGTACATAAACTTTTTTATCATACTATATCAAGGTAAAACTGTACCTTGGGTTGTGCGCATAACCTTGAGGTCAACTTTTAAGTCATTTTAAAAGGACTCCAACAATTGTCACGGAGGAAAACTAAGTTCACACTATGATCCAATGAAGGATGTGGCCTCTATGTACCATTATTAAGAGTAACAAATTTAAGACTTCTCTGGTCCCCAACAGTACTAATATGAGTAAATTCGTTCACATCTCACTTGTACTGAAGGTATTGTTCCCTAGTACCCGTTACTTCCGATTTTATCAACCAATCATGGAAACATACCCTGCTCGAGGACTATATGCTTTACCAGTGATGGACGTTCCCGTATCTCTCCATGATTTATTGATCAAGGTCATCTTTTATTTTATTTTGATTCTCTTCATACATTTTTATTTCTCTACTTGACTGTATCGGTAACTTTTATATACCTTCATACTCCATTTCCATTACTAACTTTCATAATTCTCACTCATAATGGTTTCAATACCAGGATTTTAAGCATCATCAAATATTTGGGTGATCAGTCCAATATTGACGAAACTTTGCAATTCCATCATTCGTATCCACACATTTGAACATTCCTTCTCTCATTCCTCACGCCTTTTAAATATATACTTTTTAATATTGTACAAAAAAATGAGGTAATATATGTCAACTTTTCATGTCCGTATTTAACTTTGTTAAGAAACATTATTATTAAAACCTCTTTTATTTTCCTTAACACATTAAAATGATAGTTTTAAATATTTTCTAACTGACACAAAAGTTTATGGAATAATTACATCGCATCGCTTATAGTTATATTACTTTTATTTATATCGAAAAATATATTAGCATTAGTTATACATTTAATTTTCATATAATAATTTAGGATTGCTAGAAATTTAAGAAACCGTATAACCTACAGAAAATAATTTGTAATCACTATTACAGCTAAATTTATATTAAACAAAACATTAAGTTATTTCCAATTTTTGATTTTTAAGCAGGTTATATTAACTTTAAGGTCATTTATTAAAGGTTATGTAGTTATTTATATAGTTACTTAAAGGTTTTCATGCCTTTAGAAAAGAAGAAAAATAATTATGACTTACATTACATTAATAATAGCGATTTTTTTTATAAAACCCTTTTCAAAATTGTATACTTACATTTAAATAAAATTTATCACGGAAAAAAATTGGGCTTAATTTAAAAATACGAATCTTGTCATTGTCAAATGTAACTTAATATATTGTTTTTTTTTAATACAATACCTACTAAAATATTATAAAATTTTAAATATGATAAATATTTTTAAGTTACTTGCAAATACCGTACATTTAATATTTAATGCATTACTTATTTATTTAATATAAAACATAATAAAAATAATTAAAATCAAATGTTAAAAATTACGCTGATGCGATGTTACCTCTTATATCTTCTTTTTCCTTTTCGGTTTAATTTTCATATCTTACTGGACAAAGCTTGCTAAGGTACAACTGCTCCTTTCCTTATTAAATTAATTTGCTGTTTCTTGAGTTTTGGTCTTTGGTCATTATTTAAGAAATCACTTTTTATTCTTAGTATTATTTCTTAGTTACCTTCATAGTTATATTAAAGATAAATATATTATATTACTTCATATACGTTATAGTTTTTAAATTTTCAGTCAATTATTATTGTGGCCTCTTGTATTCATATTTATTAATTTTTCGTCACATTCGGTATTGCGTCCATTCCGTTATAATATTTCTTTTATCTGTCATTTCACTTCATTATTTAATTTAAATTTCTTATAATATTTTTATTTATCTTTTTTTTATGTAGTAGGCCCCGGCGGTGCGCATGCATTGTCGCAGCGCACCGCCTGGCAGGGTCGCCATGTGATGTCGGAAAGGTGTTAATGAAAGAGAAGACGTGTTGCTGAGACTAATTCTTTAATTATACTGATCAATAAACTTAAGAGTACATGTATTTCTTACACTACTAGTAGGGTGGAGACACATACACTACACCTTTATCATCCGAACATAATATCGGTTATCATATCATAGCAACTTTATAACAACATCTATCATCACGTCTAGGAATAATAACCCAATGTTTATATGTAACCGGCGATACGTTTTCCCCTTTCCCGTCACACAGTTCTGTAAAATATATCGCATCAAACCACATAGATGTGAAAAAGGAACCAAATTCGATACAATCAACATGCAGTGTTCTAGAAGTTGTAATGAAAGTCCGAACGGTTGCCATTGTTACAAAAAGTTAACAAACCATTTAAATTTCAGTGATTGTAATATTTCACTATAAATTTAATACTACAAAAAATATTTGTTTCTAGGTCGTAATCCTCTACATGAACTGTGCTGGTGCAAAAAGGACAACGCGGCCACTATTTGCGAAATATTTTTAGAATTTATGCCCGACTATCCAATCAACAAAACGGATTTGCAGGTAACGATAAATACGATGTATTTAAAAATATGTGATTAATTTTAATATTAAAAATAATTACTGGCGACCCGCCCTGTCTCCGCCTGAGTAGAATATATTAATGTGACGTTATTTAGTGTTAAGTTTTTCGGATTAAATATAGCCTAGATCATTCCTAGCAACGCCATCTATCTGTTCGTGTAGTTTCATTACTATCGGTTCAGCCATCCTGAAGATTAGCGCGAACAGTCAGACAGACAAAAAAAATTATAAAATTGTTATTTATGTGGTCTTAATGATATGCAGATAACCTCCTCAACTCAATATAAGGTAGTTATTTCAGTATTACAAGCAGCCACTTCAATTTTATTTATATGTGTAGATATTGACAAGTACAGTACAGAAAAATTATTTTCTTTAGTTTGTTTAATATTTTAATTCGAAAGATTTTTATTATATTACATAATTAGTTATTCTCTTTCAATGACATTTTATCAATGTCTAACTACGATTTTACTACCCAAATTTCTCATTTCGCAGCTTTGTTACGATATCGTTCACTCGTCGCTTATCAACACAATGCAGTGTTAGTAGAATGACCATATTTGCCATATTCGGCTAGATTATAGTCGGCACCTGTATAATAGCGGGGTCATTTTAATTGGAATGTTCATTTAAACCTTTTCATTAGGAGCAAATGCATGGTATAAAATAGTCTACTCCTCAAATTTCGAAATCAAACTGTTGTTCCCATTGCTGCATTTTCTGGTGTAGTTTTTGATATACTAATAAAAGTTTTGTCGAGCCACAAGGACGACGAAATATCGGTGACTGGTCTAGATTCAATACATTTCATTGATTGAATTGTGATGATTTTTATATGTAGGACTCCTCAACAGCGCCGCACGCCGCGTTGAGGAGCTACCACAACGCCCCATGGGGCCTCACTTTGTGCTAAATATTAAAGATTAATTATATACTGTATACATACGTGTATTTCAATAGTTTTGTACCAGTCGGTAAAGTTCTTTTTCGTATCTGCTAGGGTAATACTCCACTGCTACTCGCCTATATGAATGGACAAGCCGCCATGTGTAAGGTGCTCGTACGAGCTGGTGCGTGCCTAGCGCAAGAAAATAAAGATGGGATCTCCATATTTAATTATCAGGTAAATTTTCAACCTATTTAAAATATAATTTTGGTTCAAATTATATTTCTAAAATACCAAATACTTCATAATCATAATCATTACAGTCATAACAAGTACAGTGCTGAAAATAATCCTCCCCAAAAGAAATGCTACAGAACACTGTGCCTAGCCATCTGAATCCATCGATTCCCGCATGTTTCAGCAGGTGGTCACTCCATTTAGTGTGGTCGTCCTACGCTCCGCTCACTGGGTACGAGGCTGCCTCTAGAAAAACTTTCTTTCCCACTGGTTGTTGGTTCTTTGAGCTACATCACCGGACAATTGCACTGCAGCTTAGTGATCCGTTAAACTATATCGATTACTCTGGTTCTTCTGTGAATATCATCCTTACAAATTATATCACGCATAGAAACTTTGAGCATAACCAGAGGGCATAGCTCGCTGAGCGACTTAAGCAATTTCATAAGACCAGCAGTTAAAGACCACGTTTTAGATCTATATTATGTCATAAGTCGCAACACGCATTGTACGAACACTCTTATTTTAAAGTTTTGAAGAATTTGAATATTTAAATTAATATATAAAAAACATGGCCTGAATGGTTAATTATTACTTAAGGTTAATATCTTTTATTTCAAGAACTTCAGTCAGGTTGATATCTGTTGATCTCTAATCTCTAAGCCTTCATTCCGGTGATTAGAGATCAACAGATATCAGCCTTGGGTGGTCTTGGGTTAAATCAGTGTTGTGAAAAAAAGTTATTATAAAATACATATGTGTATATATATATGTATATATATATATATATATATATATATATATATATATATATATGTGTATATATATGTATGTATATATATATATACAGGGGCATTTGCCTTATTATATATTTATATATATAATAAGGCAAATGCCCCTGTACTTGAATTATTTATGGACTGATGAAAACGAGGTAGGTTTCAGCTAGTATGTAACATTAAATTTTACCTGCTCACAGGTGGCTACGAAGCAACTTCTGCATCGGCTATTAGACGCCCTGCCCTCAGAAGCACCTTGGGCCGAAAGCGACTTATGCCAAGAATGTGGCACCAAGTTTACTCTAACCATGAGGAAACATCATTGGTATGAAATTTACTCAATAGTCTATAATTCTACCCTAATTTTAATTATAAACAAATTGTAATTTTAATTACAAACAAATATCCTATTTATACAATTATTAAAGTAATTTTATTTTGTCATACTTCCAGCCGTCATTGCGGTCGCATGCTATGCCACAAATGCTCAAACCAAGATGTGCCCATACTAAAATTTGGCCTCAACAAACCACAACGAGTGTGCGAGATATGCTTCAACGTATTACAAGTTGGGGCCAGTTAGTGTAGTGTGAGCGTGGTTTCTTATACTGGCTACGATAGTGATACTTTGTACTTTGAAAGTTTTAGAGCGATACACACCTAGACTAGACTCTCAAATATTTAAGTTTAAAATAAAACTTAAGCAATGAAAAAGTTATGATGCATAACTAATTGCAAGATACAGATTTAAATTATAAATCCAGTACATAGATAATTATTATAACTTGATTAAATTTTTATATTGATTGGTAAAATAAATATCTAAATATAAAAATTATATTATAATGTAATGTAATGTTATGGTATATTATAATTTCCCCTGAATACCATTTCAACAAATGTATTAAATTCAAGACTGTGTAAGGTACTCAAAGATGAGTATAGGGCTAAGTTAATCGAAGCTTATAATGCTTTACTGGTTGGAAGGGTAGGTAATTCAAGCAAATTATTTTTTCATTCCATAAATTCAGAAATATTTGAATAAAAGTACTGTCTTGGTGTGTAATATTTTAGAGAATGCTTTTTTATTGTTTGATGTTATTTCATATAATATTTTTAAAAGTGTTGACTCTTCCCTTCAGTTTGTTCATGTGCCCATGACTACAAACAAATAATTTATAACTTATATTATTCTTCTATGTATAGGTTCTTCATAATTATTGGTTTAAGTTTTACGTCTTAGTCATCACAAAAAATATAAATGCTATATAAACTTAGGTTTCTCTGTAACCTAAAATATTTCCTAAGTTCTAAAAAAACCAAAGCAAACAAATATGCTTTAGTTATTTTTTACTTGTAGTTTTAATTGTTATATTGATAATGTTTATAATTTGTAAGTATTTACTAGCAATAATCAATGGAACAAAACATGTTAATTATAATGTATCTATTTTATCATGCTACTGATGTTTAAGTTGTGTATCAGTGAGTTTATGTCATTGTTTTGCCAGATCTTTCCCTGCTAATCTTAAAATAAGTTTATTATAAAATAATTTTTTTCAAAAATCTTCATTATGATTAGAGACGTAAATGTTAAATTTTGTTAGTCTCTGATGTAATATGTCCCATAATATTCCTTGAGGGATTAAAAACTTTCCATGTGTATATTTGTCATGAACTAATTTAGATTATTTTAAAATTTACTATTATAATGTTTAATTGTATTTTTAAATTGTGATTTTACATTCCGAAATAGGTATTTCATTGATTTCTTATATATTATGTTAATAAAAGAAATATATTTATTATTTAATCACTTAATTGCGATGTTAAATAATAATTATAAGATATAATTATACACCTATTCCCATGCTGTATTGAATATAAAATAAAAGTCATGTGTACTTGAAATTAAATATTTTATTTACAAAACATCTACAATTATTTGATTTTTAAATGTTATAAAAGAAACTATAGCCACTGCCCTTACCTACAAAGGCTTCTCACATTGAAAAAGAATAAAAATAATCTTTTTGCAATAATTGTGGGTAATGCAGTGATGTGCAACTTAAATTACTTTAACCTCTTAAAAAGGTCTTTGTTGACACATTTGTCTAGTACATGAATGTAATCAATCAACTCCTCCTCACATGTTTCAGTTGTTTTGGAACGGGAGGTTACACGGTTATTGCACTCTTGGTACTTTGACCAAAGATTCTGGGCATCAGGCTTCTGGGAGCAGACTTCCTGTAAGCAGAAACAAAATTTAAATAATTTTGTCATAAACAAAAATAACAATGATTTTTAAATGAAACTACATTTTACCAACATATCAATAGAAAAACAATGCAACTGAACTACAGAAAAAAAGAGAAAAAGAAACCTTATTAAATATTTCTTGTAAATTAAAAACTGTCTTGAAATCCTATAAGAAAACAAGAAATTAATTTACAAAATATAATGTGATAAACACTAAGTGCAATAATGTGCAAACTAATAACAATGTTTCATAATAAGTCAATTATTTGGGCTTAGGACGTGGAGTTATCATAAATTTCTTTTATCATTAATCTTTTAATAATGATTTACAAGGCATGGACGAATGATATGTATAAAATCACTGCCCTGGTAAAATAAAATTTTCAAAACATGGACTATTTAGACGAGTAATCTGCCAGTAATTATCAAAAAAGTAAAATATTTGTACAAAAAAAAAAACAAAAAAAAATTATCTGTACTAATTGGAGGATAAGAATAATTATTTTATTTATTTTGGAACATTTTTATTCTGTAGACTTGGACCTTGTCTTGTTTAAATTAAATTTACTAAATCTTCATTTGATTGAAAGTTAATAAGTGTTCCGACTATCTCATATATCCTCATCCATAGGATAAATATAATTGAGAGCCATGGAATTAAAAAGCCAAAGTATGTATATTAGTGTTATTAATATAGAATTCATCTCCAGATTTCTGACATGCCTGCAAACATTGGTAGTATTGGTATAATGTCTATATGCCTTCAATTTATAATTGTACATGGTAGAACATTGCTGTAACATATCATCACTGCAGCATAAATAGATCGCCTTAACCACGCCAGAATCGCGCTTTTTATTGCTTTGTATTGTACGGTGAATGACAAGAACCAGAGACCCTATACAATAGTAACAAGGCATTACCATCATAGTTCTTAAGGTGAAAACGCATCTGCAATATGATCCTTAATCTAGGACTCTTGTAGGTATTTTGGATGCATACTCTTACCTGCCATCAGGCGGATTGAGTGCCAGATTGTCACACTTAATCAATAAAAAAAAAATTGTTGTGCAGGTTAACATCTTTATGTTTGTTTAGTCCACATAATTTTTTATAAGTATATGATACAAATAGTTTTAAGTAATATACCCTGAGTTGCTGCTGCGGGTCCACTAATTCTTCCTCCTCAGCTTCTTCTTCATCAGCTCTTACTACAGGAACCAGTTTTTCAGCCATTTTTCCTGAAATTTTAATAACGGTTCGTTTTCAAAGGATACATTAAATACTTATTTAATGTATCTTAAAACTAATGTGTTTAATTCATAAATTCTTCACCTAAATCGATGATGCAACACCCGACCGCAATCGCCACAGACAACAAATAACCATAAATTTCTGCAAATAATCAAACCAAAAAGTATTATTACAATATATTCTGTGAGTATTGCCAAAGAGTATATAACCACTACGTTTAAGAGGCGGAAACACCATATATAGGGGATTGAAGGGACCACAGACCACAGACCACTAATACCCTTAGGAGGGAGACCCTTAGATTCTATTGAATGGCGGGATTTAGGCCCGCCATATACATACGGAATTCCGTTTCGAGATTCCGTTTCGGAATTCCGAACGGGTCGGCCACACACACGGAATCCCGTTTCGCCAGCGACTTGAGGACCTTCAAGAAAAGAGCCTACTTCTTTTTAAAAAGCAGTCAATGCACCTGCAATCCAACTGGTGTTGCATTTGTTCATGGGCGGCGGTAGTCACTTACCATCAGGTGAGCCGCATGTTCGTTTGCCCCCTCTCCTATAAAAAAAAACTAAAACGAACTGCTGGTCAGTAGCAAAATATAACAAACTGAAAGCTACCGTACGTGTGTGACGGGTCATATATTTTATATGGACTTGCCGCGTTCGGGATTCCGAATCGGAATATCGAAACGGGATTGTTTAATTTTTGACAAACAGCGCTGACAATATAGGTGAATTATTATAATATTGTTGTAATGACTATCTTCGGATAATTTTATCGATATAATGTTTATCGATATGTTGTTTATCGATATTTTTATATAATAAAAGTTAAATCTTTAAATTGAATGATTTATGAGAAATCAATAAAACTTCATATAAGTATTTACTTGGTGATTGAGAAAAAATGCCGATCAGGATAAGAAATCAATATTTTACACAGCAATTTGTAGCAAATATATGTAAAAAAAATTTTTTAACACTGATTGGATTAATATGCTTTTAAGTGTAATAGATACTATATATACATTGTTAGGCTTCTTCGCTTACTGCTCGTAGATAACGTTCAATAATAGTCATAACATAAAACATAAACACTCACGCCTGTCACACAGAGGGGTAGGCAGAGATTATGGACTTCCATTTGGCACGATCCTGACACAACTCTCTCGCTTCCTCCACATCCATATACCTACGCATACACGCTCGTCGGTTAAAGGTACTCTTGATTTGGCCCATTTTTAATATATCGCCAATTTGGTAGATAAACTTTCGCCTAGGGCGACCCTTCCCGACTATGCCGTTCACCTCTGCAACATAAATTTGCTTTGTCACTCTTTACTTAATAGTCCTTTTCAAAATTAATACACATTACAGCCAATGTAGATGAATCTATAAAAAACAGTAAACATTTAAAATTAAGTTTTTAAAAATAACTTCGACTTTAGTTATATGATCAAACTCTTATCAAAATATGATTTTAGAGGGATATTATATTTTGCTACTGACCAGCAGTTCGTTTTAGTTTTTTTTTATAGGAGAGGGGGCAAACGAACATGCGACTCACCTGATGGTAAGTGACTACCGCCGCCCATGAACAACTGCAACACCAGTTGGATTGCAGGTGCATTGACTGCTTTTTAAAAAGAAGTAGGCTCTTTTCTTGAAGGTCCTCAAGTCGTATCGTTCCGGAAAAATCGTTGGTGGTAATCGATTCCACAAGGAAGTTGAAGCGAGGTAGAAAACTTCTTCTAAATCGAACAGTAGTGGACTGCCAATCATCCAGATGGTATGGATGGTATCGTGAGTTTTGTCGCGATATGTTATGGTAAAATTGAGCGGCTGGAATAAGTCCGAACAATTCCTCAGAGCACTCCCCGTGATAGATGCGATAAAATACGTAAAGAGATGCAGCATCTCTACGCAGTGCCAGTGAGTCAAGCCGAACTCAGTTGTTGACGTTTCGAACCACTCTGCGCTGGATGCGGTCAAGTGGAAGGAGATGGCACTGGGGAGCCCCTGCCCAGAGATGGGAACAGTATTCCATGTTATACTGAACTTGCGCCTCGTAAAGTCGCAAGGGGTGTGCCTGCATGAAATACTGTCCCACTCTGCTGAGCACGCCAAGTATTTTAGAGGCCAATTTGGCCTTCTCTTCTAAGTGACCACGAAACTGCACGTCACTCGATATGTCGACATCGAGGATTACGATACTGGCTGAGGCAACAAGAGGAGTGCCTTGAAACTGAGGAGATACGACAAAGGGGTTCCTTTTAGTGGTAAACGCGCAAACTTGTGTCTTCTGGGGATTGAACTGGACTAGATTTAGTCGCCCCCAGTCTGAAACTTTGTTCAACAACGTCTCGACTTCAGGCACAAGTTTGTTTCGGTACTTGGCGACGTTTTTCCAAGAAATATTGGCACGGCCGGTGTATAAAGCATCACCAGTCCGCATAGCAATGAATGTTACTCGTTTGCAACATATCATTGATATGCAGAAGAAACAGCGTTGGTGATAGCACGCAGCCTTGTGGAACACCAGCGTTAATGGGCTTGTAATCGGAGCATGCACCGTCTACTACGACCTTGATGCTCCGATCTGCAAGAAAACTGGTAATACAATTGCACAATTTTTCGAAAAGCCCATAGGAAGGCTGCTTCGAAAGAGGCGCTTTGTGTCAAACCCGATCGAAAGCCTTCGCTATGTCGAAACTAACGGCCAACGCCTCCCCCTTGGACTCCACTGCCTCTGCCCATCTATGAATTAGGTAACCTAGAAGATCACCAGCTGAGCGACCTCGACGGAAAACGAAATGGCGGTCACTAATCAGCTGGTGATCCTCAAGGTACTGTATGAGCTGGCAGTTAATAATGGTTTCCAATCCTTTGGAGAACAAAGAGGCGATAAGACAGCGATAGGTCTGTAGTTGGACGGACCTGAGCGGTCGCCTTTATTAGGGATCGGGTGCACTAAAGCTGTCTTCCATGAGTTTGGGACTACGCCTAGGGAGTAGGAGTACCGAAAAAGACGCGTTAAAATGGGTGCCAACTCCGGAGCACACGTCTTCAGCACAATAGGTGGGACTCCATCAGGCCCACTCGACTTGTTGACGTCCAGGGAGAGGAGTGCTTTACGCATCGAGCGCTGTGTTAACAGCACTTCCTGCATGGAGCACTCACACAGAGGGATGTTCGGCGGTGTGTGCCTAGGAGATCGGCTTTCTCCTTTGCGTCAAGGCCAGTGAGTTGTCTACCCTGTGCAGAGAGGGCAGAGATAACTGACAGAAGTTTCTTTGGACAGCCTTGGCGAGAGATCAGAATGCACGTCTTCCCAAAGGGATGTGAACTAGTTTCTCGCTAATTCTGCCGATGTGCTTTTTGTGACTTTGCCTTGGCAATGACATTTATGAAGAACCTGGAAGTGGAATTATACTTCCTTTTAAGAGCGCTGCTGCTTACATCCCGGGACGTTGATGCGTCGGCCCAGGCTCGGTAGCACTCCTGCTTATAACGTGATGCAATTTTACAGGAGTGACCAAACCATTGCCGATTGCTGCCTCCGATAGGCACCAAAGATGATGGAATAAATAATTCCATTCCCTGAAGTACCACATCAGCGACAGAATCAGCAACAACGTTGGGATCATCCAGCGAGAAGAAAGCCCGCCCCCACGGGTAGGATGCAAAAAAAACCGCATCCCGTCCCAATCGACCAAGCTATAGTGCCAAACACGGCGGCAAGCTGCAGATCGCATCTGCGATGGGAGCGTGAGTGGCACCGTACTCCGGATCAGACAATGGTCCGAAGTGCCCAGAGGGGACCGACGGAGACCTGATATCCGTCCGGATGAGTAGTCAGCAGAAGGTCTAACAGGGAAGGTACATGATCCTCCACATCTAGGATCCGCGTAGGCGAAGTAAGCAGTTGTGTTACACCATATGCCAAGGCAAAGTCATAGACAGATCTACCCGTGTGATCGGTTTAACGGGAACTAAGCTATTCAGCGTGGTGGGCGTTAAAATCACTGAGTATCACGATCTCTGCGAATGGGACCTGTTGTAGTACTGTTTCTGCAGCCATTTGAACGTGGTCGACGTTGGAGCTTGGGCGTGGATGTCCAGTGAGGGATTCTCCATGGAAGCTGGTACACTCCTGGGGTAGTGTTCCTTTTAATTCCGCTATTATGTCGATGGGGGAGGAGGGCATTGGGTCTCCGGCCACCTGCACTCACCAGGCGAAATGCAGAAGTAAGCTTCTACTTCACGCTGGTATTCGGTGAGGTTGTGGTACCACCCCAGTTTGAGCCGTCCCATCCGTGCGACAGCGAAAGCTGCCGCGTGGCTCTACATCTGTCCCGTATTGAAAATATAGCTTTTAAGTATATTCACCTACTACCACAAATAACTATTAACTATTTCGTTGATCCACCATTAGTCGTAGGCACGACCGCTGATCATATGATCACGTGTTCAAATACCAGGGCGGGCCCAAATAAAGTTTTAGATATAGCATCCTGGAGTCAGGAAGTTGGCGATGTTACACCCACGTGCCATGATCTTTTAACATTTGTTCTATTTCATAATGTGGGTCCTCTTTGTGTCTTTTGATTAATTCGTGCAATTGCGCTTTTGTCCAAAAATTGTCAAATTCAATACTATTGTTCGTAAGCTACTCTTGAATTTCTGCTTTTGTATTGCCAATTGTAGGCACCTTGTTTATTTGTGTGCAGTGGTATGACGCATTATCCATCATTACAATGCAAAGTCTGTCGTCGTCGCGCCACAATCGAAACACGTCGTAGCCTAAATCACGCTATCAAAGTTCCTAAGTAAAAGCAGTATATTATATAACATAGCTCCAAACTATCACTCGGAGCGTTGGCCACTCCCCGGGCAGAATACCTTGCCCAGCGGGAGAACTCCCCTTTTCCTTCCACCGGCCACATGGTTGTGCCATCTTCGCCGCACAAGATTTATAGGAGTCAAGTTTCTCTCAATACCCTCTTTATCAATAATTATTAATTAGACTAGGCATTTCAACTGAAAAATTTGTACCCAAAATATCTGATTCCTAAGAGATAGCGATATTATTTAGTCGGTAATGATCAATTTTATTTATCTTAATATCAGAATGAATTAAAAATAGATAATTCAAATCACAAATTTTATCTGCATTTTCATATTTATTGCTTATTGCTGATTTCTAGTGAGAAAGTTATAGAAATTAAAGACTGCAATAGATTAAAAACAAATTTATTTAATTACTTTCACTACAACTATATAGTTGAGCTGTCGTCGTCAACATCGTTGTTTACATTATTATTTGATTTTCTATAATGCGTTCAAAATTAAGGTCTCTTTCATAATCTTAACAATTTTCTTTGTTTTCTTCATCACCTAGGCCCGGTGGTCGCTTGTGTAGTAATTGTATTTACTTCAAATAATACTCCGGTGGATTTCATATGGTAAATTATTAAGTGATCACCTTTTCCGAGGACACGTGTCATCTGTCCACAGAACACGATTACTCTTTACCAAGAGAAGAATGCCATCTCCAAAATAAAAACACTGAAACACTCGTTTATACGTTTATATTTTTAGCGCCACAGTGGGCGCCTATATGAAACTTTTTTGCGGGAATTTCAAACCTTTGTATTCTGTAACTTTTAACTTTTTATTTAAGCATAGTCGAATAATTTTGGCTTAAACATCACAAACCCATAGGGTAAATTCCCATACATTTGAGAGGTTGCACCAAAATTACTCGAATGTACTTTACATTAGTATGTGGGATAAAATAAAACTATAAATCAATATAGTTATGTAATTTTATTTTTTGGACGACAGATTGTTTAATAAACTATACATTATTAATGATGTTCTTTATTGCTTTTGCACATAATATTTCCATGCTTGTTACTGATATATAACACATGTTATTGTCAGAGAGTTATTCTTCACAAAATATTAACGTAAATTTAAATCAGCAAAATTCTCATGGTGAAAACTTAACTCAGCCCAAATACGTGATCTGAAACAGATACAATTCGAATCAATATAGTAATAATCCCTACAAATAACGGACAATAAATTCTAAATGTTTATAGACTTACCACAATTTTGTCATAAGATTTTCTTTTCCTATTATAGGAAACCTGCAGAAAGTGTTCAGATGATTTTGTGCTTTTTATTTGCACAAAACTTAATTTACTTTCGATGATGATCACACAACGTGCATAAAATTTTTAAATAATAAATTCATTATAGTCAATATCTTATACAGATTTAACATCTCACAAAAAATCTTTACTGTATATTCACGATGATGTAATGAAGTATTCTGAAAAATAAAATGAAGTATTCTGAACCCACAATAACTGAATTTCAGCAAAAATCAATCATCATTACATCATTAAAGCCTTTCATAAGTCCACTGCTGAACATAGGCCTCCCCCAAGGAATGCCACAAAGCACGGTCCTGAGCCACCTGCATCCATCGACTTCTTGCATGTCTTACCAGGTCGTCACTCCATCTCGTGGGGGGTCGCCCTACACTTCGCCTACCGGTACGAGGCTGCCACTCAAGAACCTTTCTTCCCCATCGGTTGTCGGTTCTTCGAGCTATATGGCCGGCCCACTGCCACTTCAGCTTACTAATCCGTTGTGCTATGTCGGTTACTCTAGTTTTACTGCGGATATACTCATTTCTAAGTTTATCACGAAGAGAAACCCCAGCGACCTTGAGTTTCCTCATACGGCCAGCAAAGAAGGACCACGTCTCAGATCCGTAAGTCATCACTGACTACACGCACTGGTTGTACAATTTCGTTTTAAGGTTTTGAGGTATATCTGTCTGATATTTTCAATATGAAAGACGTTGACAAGCAAATGTAATTTTTTTCGTCTTTTAATTCATGTCTTCTCTTTCTGCTAATATTTAATAATTTTACATTAATTAATTAACAGGTAAATTAATTATGAAAATCTCAGGGTAATATGTATTTAATTATAATTTAAAAAGCAAACCAAAAAATGTTTAACAAAGAATTAACATTTTTAGTTTCGTCCGATATAATATGAATTTTTGTATCTAATTTTTAAAATGGCAATCCCAAACAACATGAAGGAGAGAAACAGCGATATTTTTTTCTCGCTTTACTTTTACATGCTCAACACAACCATTAACAAAATTATGATTGTGTGCAGATTTCTTGGCTTTCATACAAAGTTGCATCACAATGCATCTGTCCATGCTGTGACCAAAGAGAATATAATCACTACGTTTAGCTGTGACATTCGTGTAGAATCTACTAGTTAGTCTGTGGCTGTGACGAGTTTGGTTGACATCAGCTGTCCATCTCTGCGGCCTAAGGGTATTAGTGTTCTGTGGGCTCAGAGTGGCTATGTTTTGTCAATGAATATACCGTTGTCTCAATTGGTTATATTTTTAATTTCTTCTGATTTGAATTGATTCTTTTTAATTTTCTACCGACTTCAAAAAGGCGGAGGTACTCAAATCGACTGTATGATTGAACCGATTTCGATGATCTACTTGAAAGCTGGTGCTTTTCATGAAGTCTCATATAAATTTGATCAAGATCTGACCAGTTGTTTTAGAGTTATTCTTAATAATTTATATTGAAGTCAGTTGTACAAAATTTTTAATTTTACCACTTGTTTTGTTAAGTTTTTTCTTTGTTGTGTTTAATTTCAAGAAATTAGTGAACCTGGGCAGAGAAATATTTGCAATATTTGGTCCAAAACGACAGTGATGCATTCGGTGGATAAGAAGAACTACTTAACATCCACAAGAATGTATGGGAGACGTAACCTATGAATTCCTATCCTTATAAATATGGTATAACATGAGTGACAAATCTGTGGAGATCATTTTTAAAATTGTCCGTGAGAAGTAAGAATAGGAGCGGGTGGAATTCCCTACGCCACGATCGCAAAGGCGAAGAGTTTTTTGTAATGTTCAATTGTTGACAATTCACAAATGGGAAGTGTGTGTCGCAATATCTTACCCGTAACTTTAGTCGTCTAATCTTTCTTTTCAGAAAGGGCAACAGACGCTCTCGTGTGACACTCCTTCACGGGGGTTACATCCACCTCATTGCGCCCCAACCAATTTATGTTTCGAGGTAGAACGTCAATGACTGACTAACCCCTGTCTGTTGGACCTTTTCATTTGTCCTTCGCTGCCGAATTGAAGACGAGAGTGGGCTGCCAACCTTTCAGTTGATACGTACTATTGTATAGTACGTCCATGATAAATCCAGATAAATCATAAATTATATAATAAAATATAAGCAAAGTTGTCAGGTCCAACAACCTTAGAGTATTTATAAGCAAGCTTTCCCTAAAAGGGGTTGCGTCCGATACGGCAGAAAGGCCCTCTAGGCCAAAGCTAGTCCCACAGGTAGTCGTAGCATTCGAACATTCACCATCACCACCTCTTCCCCCGCTTCCTGGAGGGTAACCCCTTGCTTTGGGCGCAAAAAAAGCGTGCGTAGCACTCATTGGCTATTATGCCAAGTATAAACAGGTGTTCTATAGATATTGATGTTATATAGGTGAAGCGGTTAAGTAGTGAAGCGCCATGACTGATGCTTCTGTGTTAATTTTATTAAATTTATTATTTTAATTAGTTAAAGTAATAGGTAAGTATTTAGTAAATATTGCGTAGGTAAGTAAATATATGGTAGGTTTTCCATAAAAAAGACAGTGAAAACAGGAATAAATTTATAATATTACTTGTACTTTATTCTTTTTTTTATATAGGATAGGGTGACAAACGAGCACACAGTCCACCTGATGGTAAGTGGTTACTGTGACCCATAGACATCTACATCTATCCTCAATAAAGACTTAAGATGCAGATGCGTTGTCACCCGTGAGGACTAAGATGGAATACCTCTTTGCCAGTAAAAGGGGTCTCCGGTTCTCTACACTCACCATACGAAACACAGCAGCGTTAAGCTGCTATTTTACGCTGGTTTTCTGTGGGAGCGTGGTCCTTCCCCTGTCGAGCCGACCCATTCGTGCTACAACTATACTACTGATATAGCTGTAGCCTGTAGCATGGCTCTACCACGTTAAATTAAATTTTAAACGATCCAAGGTCGCCTTCTTTTCTTAAAGATAACTTTCATTTTCTTCATTCGATTGAAGGTCGAATACCTTGACAATCAAACCGTCTGAGGATAAGGTTTCCACAGCATAGGTCTAATTTTTTCAGGTCCTCGTTTACGATACAAGCTATACATCTTTGGAACACCCTCTCCGATGATATTAAGAATGCTACAAATAGAAACTCATTTAAATTACTTTTACGACAACACTACCTGAAGGCACTTACTAAGTGACATTTTTCTTTCTTCAAATATTTATTTTATATATTAATACGGATATTTATATAAAATTATAAGCATGAATACACATTGCATATATTATATATATATATACATATATAGTGTGTATGATTGTACTATGTATATGACGGCACCTGCACCGTTGTAGATGCGGTGGCGTTGGTCTAGCTAGGCAGAATTCTTGTAAACGACACGTGTACCGCACACCTGCGGCATTGCACCTGCGTTGCCGCCCGTCCTGCTTGTATAAAACGGACTGAGCGGCCGCCGTTAAGACAGTCTTGGCTCTGACGTGGAACGGTGCGCTTGTCGTATTGCGTTACTAGTTTATCCTCGACTCGTTGGATAATAAATTCGTATAAACGAATTAATTATTATTCCTAACTACAAAATCAGGCTCTGTACTATACCCCTCTATACTTCCTACATCAGAAGTGGGATAAAGTCCCCATTTTTGCCCACATACAATCTTTGAATAGTATGAGAATTATTACATTTGTAAAGGCTATAATGCATTTCGCATTGATGGATCTCTTTTTATGTTAAATACCGTAATAAAATTTGCTGTCCTACTTACGATATTGTCGTATCATTAAAGTGTAGAGAAAAGATAAAGTGAAATTATTTAAGCCAAAAGATAAATCATTTTGTTCGATTTGTATTAAAAGTACCCTCAAGTATTTTCATTATTTCTGACGTACCTAAATATGTTAACAAATGAAAGAAATGTTGGAGATATTCTGAATGAGTTATAGTTTGCATTCAGTGGAAGTTTAACTTGCTCAAGTAATGTTATAATTTGATACACGAGGTGTGATATACATGGCCTAGTTTTAAAGTTCAAAATGTTTAAACGATGTACCGAAAAAAAGAACATGATTACTTTAACGTGCTTAAAAACACTAAGTAGTATTTTTGTGATCTAATGTGATGATAAGTGTTACAGTTTACTCCGAGCATTACGTAGTCGACAAACTTGGAATGGTTTAGTGGAAAGCGTGGAGCTGTAGCGCTCGCTTTTGAGTATGCTGTCGGCTTATGACGCCGCGGTCTTATTATTTGTCGCTGCTACTGATCACCATTAAGATACATGAGGAAAGTAAATTTATCCTAAACATTGGCTCAGAAACTATTTTGTAAGAATGAGTGTTTACATTTTTAATTGGTTGCGAAAAATGCCGGAAAACCGAAGTATAACTGATGAAAGTGAAGTAGAGCCAATTGGTTCTGACATTGAAGAGAGTATTTAAGTTTACATGAGGATCGGACCATACCAGAGGTTGTCGTGTAGCCGCAGCTCAGTATTTGGTGCCCTAGAAAGGCGAATGGTGTACCAAGAGTAGTGCTGCATTTCTTGAAATCAAGTTCCGACTGAGTATTTTTAATGTTTTCTTTTATGTGTTACAGTAGCACGTGTGATGTGATTACAAGTGCGTGAGTGTGTGCCTTGCTGGTCATAACGGACTGCCAGGTCCAGCTGTAACATGGCCTGATTTCGGCAGATACGTATGCGCGTATACGCAGGCGCCCTCCCGGTCTTATTATTTGTCGCTGCTACTGATCACCATTAAGATACATGAGGAAAGTAAATTTATCCTAAACATTGGCTCAGAAACTATTTTGTAAGAATGAGTGTTTACATTTTTAATTGGTTGCGAAAAATGCCGGAAAACCGAAGTATAACTGATGAAAGTGAAGTAGAGCCAATTGGTTCTGACATTGAAGAGAGTATTTAAGTTTACATGAGGATCGGACCATACCAGAGGTTGTCGTGTAGCCGCAGCTCAGTATTTGGTGCCCTAGAAAGGCGAATGGTGTACCAAGAGTAGTGCTGCATTTCTTGAAATCAAGTTCCGACTGAGTATTTTTAATGTTTTCTTTTATGTGTTACAGTAGCACGTGTGATGTGATTACAAGTGCGTGAGTGTGTGCCTTGCTGGTCATAACGGACTGCCAGGTCCAGCTGTAACATGGCCTGATTTCGGCAGATACGTATGCGCGTATACGCAGGCGCCCTCCCGGAGCGCGCGTATGCTGTACATGGCGATGCCTCGGAAGTCTTGTACTCTGTATGCGTGGGAGTCACACTATGTGCGCGGAAGTCGTATGCTGTGTGCACGGTAATGTTTTCTGAACTTGTATTAGGCTCTGTCCTGGCAGGCGCTGTCCTGGTTCACGTTTTTAATGTGGTTCACGTAGTTAACGTGGGATCTCGCAAGGTCAAGTAAGAGTATGTGTCAGATACTTCGTATGAAGACCTATGTTTACTTGTGAAAGCGAAGTGCTTTATTATAGTCCAAGGTATGAGAACGTATTTCTGTTTTAGGGCCTCGTATGTGTGATAGATGAGAGAACAGGCAACTGTGTATGTTGTCCTTATAGTTAACAATTTGTTTTTCACGCAGATCATGATGACTACAACCCCGACGATGCTTGTAAACCCTCAGGTGCTCCTGCTGCTCTCGTTTTGTTGTGATTTGATAGTTCACGCGAAACATGATTATCATTTGCTATATTTTGAATTTCAAAACTTTTAAGGGTTGTACTACAATAAAGGATTAACTTTAACACGCTATTAATTAAAATAATAAGTGACATTTTTGTGTTCTAATGTGTTGATCAGTGTTGCAGTTTGCTCCGAATACTGTGTGGTCGACAAGATTGGGGTTTGATGTCGAGAGATTCGTAGAAGTCTCTACAACAATGATCAATGAGGAAGATGTTGTGACGGCTAATCGAACATGGTCAGGTACGGCCGAGCGCTAGTAAGATTGAGCCTACACCGCTACAGTCTGTAACTTATCGGCAGATCTTACGGCAAGACAATTCAAGCGGCCGCCGAACACATGGTCGTTTTGTGCTGTAAATGAACGTCTGAGGCTTGGTCGGCTTTCGTAGATTTTGCGCAGTTGCCTCCTTCCCTTTGAAATATGTGATGGTATCCGTCTCTACACATAGTTTCCGTTTTTTGCAATGTTTTCAAATGTCATACAGTTGCCGTTTCTTAAGAGAATGTGTGATGAATTTTGGAAGCTCGGAATTCCATGGTTCGCAATACATTTATCTCGATTTCTTTTAATTTTGCAAAGCAGTGCGACGATTCGCTAGCGCTAGTACCGCGCGACTGCTTGCTGGCGCGAATGTGGCACGAACGCAGCAGAACGAAAAGCTGTAGTGCGTTTGTCTGGAGGTAGCCATATCGGCGCGTTCCAGACTTAAATGAAGTCTGGGATGTTCGACCGTTGTAATATTTAACAAGAGTTAATATCTGTTAGCAGGTGGTGATAACTGATAGACCGTATGTTGTTCACTGTAAACCGCACGAGGACGTGCGACAGTCAGAGGTAGCAGTGTCTGTGCATCTAGAAAATACTAGAGACGTTGCAATACTCTAGAGAAGTAATTATTCTAGTGCAGGAAAGGAACATGAAGTTGCAGGGAGGCTGGTCTGTGCTGCACTGGGATATGTGTCGATTTGCTGTTGGTTTACATACTTAGGTGTTATCGTGTCACTACGCCCCTCACGATACACTTTTGTGTGATTGTAACGGGGACATGTTTGCGGTATGGTTGGTCTGTAACTGTTCTATACTGAATTGAAAAAAAAGAGAGTAAGAAAAAAAATGTGGTTTTTACTATCATTGCAGGGCGTTTGCCGGTCCAATGATATAGCTAAAGGGAATAGTGATTCCGGACTAGCATAAATAGTACTTGAAAAAAAAAAGCGTAAGAAAAAAAATAGTTCTTACTATCATTGCAGGGCTTTGTGCCGGTCCAATGATATGGCTATAGGGAATAGTTATTCCGGACTAGCGAAAACAGTACTTGAATAAAAAAAAAGAGAAAATAGAAAAAGCTACAGACTAATCATTCCGATCTAGCATAAAGTTGATTAAAGTTTTGTAGGGTTTACTGCCGGAACAAAACTGATTATCACCCGAGTCTGAAGGGTCAGTATAGACCGGACCAGACGCTGTTTTGTCAGGATAATCGAACGATGTTTTACAGATTACAGTTGTTACAGATAACTAAAATTGTATGGAGCGCGTGCGAGGACGCACGCATGTCAGTATGGCCGTGACGGCACCTGCACCGTTGTAGATGCGGTGGCGTTGGTCTAGCTAGGCAGAATTCTTGTAAACGACACGTGTACCGCACACCTGCGGCATTGCACCTGCGTTGCCGCCCGTCCTGCTTGTATAAAACGGACTGAGCGGCCGCCGTTAAGACAGTCTTGGCTCTGACGTGGAACGGTGCGCTTGTCGTATTGCGTTACTAGTTTATCCTCGACTCGTTGGATAATAAATTCGTATAAACGAATTAATTATTATTCCTAACTACAAAATCAGGCTCTGTACTATACCCCTCTATACTTCCTACATATATATTATATTTTACTATAAATACACTTTATCTATGTATTATGTTTCGCACCTCCCTACAATCGTCTTTGGCACCCAGGGTTGACTGGCAAAGAATGGCATATGGGATTAAGTCCGCCCTATGTACCCTTTACCTTAAGGTGTTACATTTAAGTTTTTAAATAAACAAATAAATTGCAATTTTAAGTGCTGATTTACCATGTGTTCGGCGTTGAAGGAAAACATTGTGAGGAAACCTGCATGTCTGCGAAATAAGAAAAAAAATATTTCAAAGACATGTGAAGTTCGCCAACACGCATTGGGGCAGCGCGGCGGACATTTCCTTGCCCTAAAACTCTCTTAGAAATGAGAGGAGGCCTGGGCCCAGCAGTGGGACGTAAATAGGCTGCAACTTTACTTTACTTACACTTAAAAAGGTTCATATATTATATAGCTGTCTTTTTGTTAACGATCAGGATATTTTATCCTAACATCAATATATTTTTGAATGATAGCACGCAATAAACGAACAAAATAGATGCTGCATGGCGATTGATGGAATTAGTGTTTATGAAGACACGTAAAAGTATCTTTTCCTATTAACAACTTTAAGGTCTTATTAACTAAATTATTAATCATAATATTGCCATTATCTTTGAAAGGTAAGTTTTTTTTAAATTATTGTTTCCGCTTTTATACAAATGTCTATTGCATCATTTGATGGATACATAAGACCACCTCTATCTTTTATATTATAATAAATTAATATGTTCACGCACCTAGTTGCCCAAACTAAGGTCTACCAGACAGGGCCCCATCCAGCTGTTGGGTTCGACGAACAACTAAGTGTGAGGCTCAAAACGGTTTATGGAAAATGTTCTACCCTACTACACTTTAATGGGGAGGCTTATCAAATAAAGAGTACTTACCTGTATCTGAGGCGACGACTGTCTCAAGGTTCGGTCAGGACAGAGGTGTGTGGTAGAGTTTTTTGTGGTGTGGATGTGATTGACCTGACTGGACCGTTGAAGTCGGCAGCTGCCCGGACTCCGGCACCGCTCCAAATTATGGTAATCTCCAACGGCGTCACCCACGGTCAATTTCTTTCTTCTTCACTATGTCAGTCTATTAACTTTACGTACAATTAACTAACTTCAAGACGCAACTAACTCCCGTTTATTATAAAGCGTAACACACAACACGAATACCGAATGTTCGGATCAAAGGTCACTTCCGTTTCGCGTGGCAACAATTATTTCTAGAACCTAACACGACCTTCTCTAGTGTCACAAAGTTCAGCGTTCAACCGACAACGGAAAATGGTTCCGAACTATATCCAATGCCGCACGAGCAAATTAATATTGTCAAATGCACTTATATACGCTATCAAATTAGAATAACAAAATTGGCGGTAAATTAGGCACGCACAGCACACAAATTAAGACCTTGATCGCAATCAATGTTAACTTCCTAACAATTTGTCAACCCGGCGTCTAATTCTAGACTACAATTCCTCGTTGTTGCACAATTTGCTAATAAAACCGACTCTAAAAAATGGAGGTTATCCCGAGCGACTTCACGACGTGCAATCGACAGCACTGCATTCAAGCAACTGACTTTCTGCGCTCGCGCTCTCTACCAAAGCCACTCTGCTCGCCCGAACGTCAAAACCGGTATGGCACCGAGCCGAGCGCCCTCCGGCGTCAAATCTCGAAACCAGCGTTTGGGCGTGAACATAATAGAAATAATTCCTTCTGATACGAGTGCACCTTGACATTCCTCTCAAGCAAGTGTCTGTAGCAAAAATCTGACTACATAGCCAGCTATGTAGGAAATCACTTATTTTGATGTAACGCCAAATTATATCCACAATCAACTATAAGCTGCGAATCTGTCATATCATAGCAAGGTACACACAGATCATCCACTTATTTGAAAATTCACGGCTTTTCGGAAAACCGAAATTGGATAAGTATATAACCGAATTAAACTTTGTTATGTTCCTATATAACAAAATTGTAAAATGTTTTATTTTATGGTCCATATAGGTTAGGAATACAAAGGATCTTTACTACTAATACTATAATTATATAATACATTATTACGAAAGAAAACTTGATACTGATATAATATTCAAGTACAAGAAGCGCGAGGCACGGGGCACGTGCTGTGACGACCCCGCCGCGCGCCTCCCGCTACACTCTTTTACGCTCTCAGTAATTATATTAAAATCAGTGTTTTCTTATCGACATATTACAAACCGATGAAAAGAAATATCATAGTCCTTCTTATTTTACTTCCGTGAATCGTTTTTGCAGCTTGGCATTGCACATTTCACCATGATATCCTAAAATTCTATTAAATATTGTCGAGAGCAATAATTAACGCGCGTGACCTTGCGTTACTAATAACGTCGTCCTGGCCATTTTGAGACTGTTATAACGCGTGTTTAGAGTTCTGACTTGCTTGCACGCGCTCTATAGTTTGCTTATAAATACTTTAAGTCAACAACTCATTTTAGCCTAAAACTAAAGTGTTTGTCTATGATAGCCAAATTTATACACTGTATTTTCTTAGTGACAGTAATAAGGTTAGCCAATATAATGAGTTAACATGTTCATCAAGTACTATAATAATGACATAAAAATTGGATATATTTTCTTATAATAAAAGTAGTACTTTATTGTAAACTCTACCTTGTAGTCAATTGGAAATCTCGTCATATATTGTTTTTAATTCATTACATATTATATTGTAATAAAAATAACTTCAGATATCTTAAAATATGTGTAACTAATTGTATTTATTAAACAGTTATTTATGAAAGTCAGTCTTTTATATTTTTTTGCTGTGTTTAGTGGCAGCTTTATAATTCGAGTGATCGTCACCATGGAGAGTGCTAGCTGTAGGAATTTATATTGTAAATTCAATAAAATCGCCTTAACTTTGTGAAATTGTATTTTATCATGTGCATTGTAATTAGAAAGGTTGATTTATTATCGGAGAAGATGATATTGCGTCTAATTATTATTATTCGTTAAAAAGCAAAGAAATTACTTCGTTTTCTAACATTTTGTATTATCAATTTTACAGGTTTGTATTATCTATTATTTATAAATCAGTACGTTGAATGGTTTTATTCTCTGATCAAAATGTTATAAAACATATATTGTTGCTTTTAATTTTTACAATTTTGTGAGGTTATGTATAATGTATAATAAAACTATTTGCTACTTAACTGTTTCAGAATGAATGGGGGAATGGAGCATAGAACTCCAGGTCATAATGCAGTGCTTCACAAGGCACCGAAAAATTATAAATTACTTATGGACCCATGTCTTGTAAAGGGGGCAACAAAATTGTACAGATATGATGGTTGTGTGCCTGGAGATGCATCTTATCCTCCAGTTCAGTGCAGAGACCCTAGGTCGCAACTATCAAGGATATGGAATAAGTTAGAACCAGCAGATTTGCCAGTCCCTAGGTATTTTTATAACATTGTTATATTGTCTTAATATTGTGTAACTTATGCCAGGTAATACCTGTAAATATTTCTAGATAATATACGTAAAGAATAAATATAGACATATATTAGCGAAGTAACAGAAAAGTGATAAACTTTAAAGTTTATTGTTAAAATATTTATAGGTAATTTGTAGGATATTGACAAAACTCATAGTTATATATTAATGTTGCTTTGATATAATTTTAACATTTTTTCGTATACTGTACGTGAGAATCTTCTAGTTTATTCTAAAAGCCATTATTTAAACGAAATATTTATGAACATTTATACAATTTTGGTTATAATCCTCTTTGTTTTTATTATATTTTAACACACAATGCTGCCAACATAACCCTTATAATGACATTTAGACTGAAGCGGGAAATTTAAAAATAAAATCTTTTGCAGATTTAGGATAGACAAAAACTATGTAGGAGTTCCTCCACAAATAGAAATTACAATTGGAAATTTGAATGACAACATAGATAAAGCATTTTTGGCAGAAATGATGAATAAAGTCGGACCACATGAAGAGTTGACAATATTTTACCATCCAGTTACTCATAGACATCTGGGATTTGCAAGAATAGTATTTCAAGATGTAAAGTACTCAAAGATATGCATAGAAAAATATAATGGGAAGTCAGTTATGGGTCAGGTATGTTTAATTTTATGTGTGTATATTCAAGGATTCTGTGTGAACATTCTATAAAAAAACACATAATATACTTATTTCACAGTTTCAGTTTTACTTGCCTAATTTTTTTTTTCATTTTAATGTCAATTTTATTTGGCAGTGGTAGTGCAATTTCATATGCATAAACTGTAAGCAATTTAATTCCACTAATATTTACAAACAAAACTATTGTGGTTTGAACTTCATCCTGAAAAAGTCCACTGCACTAGACTGTCTACATTTCCCGTAAAGTTTGCTTTCATTGTTAAGCTGAGGAAGTGTATTTACAATTGTGTTACTTTCCAGACATCTGGACCATTGACGCTGCTGTTCATTGCTAGTGTAGTTGTGTATACTACATATTGGGCATACTAGTGTGCCCTAAAAAGATGGTTGTACTGCAATCTATTTAAAGCCATAATATGTTTTAGCTTATCCCATAATTTATTATCACCTCTTACAATACTCGCAGCACAAAATTGGGTTAAGGATTATACATTACATATAAGAAGTAATTTCTTATAATTCTTAAATAACAAATGTAAAGGAATGAAATTGTCTTAAATAATGAAAAAAAAAATTGTTTCAAAATTAAGTACCTCTATAACAAATACATGAAATAGAAGTAGCTTTAACTTAAAATATGATATTTTAACAACAATGGCTCTGCTGAACGAAAACATAAGTACTTATTAAGGATTAATATGTTATATTATTCGTGAAAGTGTGAGAGTAATATCGAAAGAAGAGTGAATGCAGGAAACATGGTGAATGGAGCTTTGCACTCCTTTATGAGCAGTCGGAAGGTGTCTAACAAGGCTCGTTTGGCTGTGCATGAGGAGGGGGTGTTGGTTCCGACACTCATGTACGGAAGTGAAACTTGGGTATGGCAGAAGAAACATGAAAGCAGAATAAATGCAGTTGAGATGAGAGCATTAAGAAATATGATAGGAGTTAAACTGAGTGACAGGATAAGAAATAGTGAGATAAGGAAACGTTGTGGTCTGAAAGAAGATGTAGTGACAAAAATTGAGAAAGGTATGCTGAGATGGTTTGGCCATGTCGAGAGAATGAATGAAGAACGATTGACGAAAAAAGTGTATAAGGCGAGTGTGAATGAAAGTGTTGGAAGGGGTAGACCTAGGCGGACATTTCTAGACCAAATCAGGGACGTCTTGAAAAAAGACCAGGTCAAGAGTACCCTAAACCATAGAGCATGTATGAAGGGAATAATGAAAGTGGACGAAGCAAAACAAGTATGTAAGGATTGTAGCAAGTGGAAAGAACTGGTCTCTGCCTACCCCTACGGGAAAGAGGCGTGATTATATGTATGTATGTATGTATTATTCCCATATTTTAAAAATAGTGCACTATTATCACATCCAGTTATTCTTTCGACATGTGTTTCATTATCAGGTTGAGCATATGCTAGGTACACTCTTATTATTTAGCTACTGAATCAATCAATCAATCAGTCAATCAATAAGCAAATCAATGAAACAAATATTATATTATTAGCTTAAGCTTATTTAAATATATCACTTAATTCACATACAATTTGCTTTAGCTAGTCTGTTTTGTTTAATAGACACAAACTCAATGTTGAGCCATTGCGCCACTGAGCCATCATGGAAATCTTGCTTCAGCACAGAGATATTATTGTGTGCTAATAAGTGCATACCAGAAAGGCACACTTGACCTAACCATCCCATGCCCAACATTCATGTGAAATGAAAATGAAGTTAATTTCATCATTATTATCTGATAATAATGATGATTCATTATAGCCTATTAAAAGCCTCCCAATCACCATGCTGTCTTTCTAGGTCATCACTCTATACAGTGGGGATGCTGTATGATTATAGAGCATCCCCACTGTATAAAGTGATGCAACTTATAGCTTACAGCTTTGTACCAGTAAGTTGACTAACTTACTGGTATAAAGATGCCACTTGAAAACTCCCTATCAGTTGTTGGTTTTTCAAGCTTTGTGATGTCCAATTGCTACTTCAATTTACTGATGCATTAGGTATTTTATTATGGTTCTACAGTGTATTAATATAATATCTTTGTTATGGATTCTATCACACCTTCTAATTATATCATTATGTGAGCAGGAATAATATGATTTCATTTCACACTCCCCTTTCCACTATTCGACAATTGGAAGATTTTTGGGTGTCCAGTTTGGGATTTTGGGTGTTTGGATTTGAACCAAAAAGCTTACTTCGTCTTTTGAAATGCATATAGTAAAAAAAGTAGAATATTTTGCCAGCATTTGTCTGGTTCTATTCAAGGCAAAGGTGAATAGGTTTTTGTTATACTAAAGCAGTGCAATTTATTACCTAAGATTTTATCATTACTTAACACCAATGTTGGATTTTAGGCGCTGGCTTATAATAGCGTGGATGCCCCTGATACCAATTTCGCCTCTAAAAGTATATTAATAAAATTTTATTTCTCGGACAACTAGAATCCATGAGTGCTAGTAAATTAAAAAACTTAAAACTATTGTTAGTACCTAATACTAAGAGTGATTTAGTGAGCCTGCATAGGTGCTTGACAAGTGAACACTGTTGGCGTTAGCCTTCAGAACATTATTTCGGCTGCTGCGAAGTCGCCGTTATAAAAAAAAGAATCCTGTAATATAAGGTGTTATTATCAGACATTTGTTGTATATAGAAAATATAAAGGTGTCCTTTACCATCATTTATCATACCTATCATACCTTTATCATACCATTACCTTTCATTATCTTTAGAGAATGACAAAAGCAAAACAATAATGAATAATTTATAATAAATCAATGTGCAACATTTTTTATCACAGTTGAAAGAAAATAGAACTTCTAAAAACAAAAACATGTTAAGTATGCAGTAATAAATTAAAATTAAATTATTATTCTTATCTGTTTTAATTCATATTTCATGGTATGCATGATTTAAGATTAGAACTTGTTACGAATTTATTACAGTGTCTAAAATTTATCTACAATAGGTACATACCAAAAACTTAAAGGGTGACTGGAGTTTGGCCCAATTGCTATTGAAATAATATGATTCTAATTTAAGGTTCATTACATTTTTGGATACATAACCTATCAAGTAAAACAAGTGTTTAAAAATATTGTGCTATTATTAAAATTCCACAAATTTTCAAAGTTGAATTTGTACTAAAGGCTGGTATTAAGGGCATCCACCCCCTGTAAGAAGATAACAAAAAAAAAAAGAGAAACTCTTGAATGTAGCCCTCTTCAATGCTCGCTAAGCTACTTAAGTAATACTTGTTCATTCAACGTATCTATTGCTTGATAAATCCTTTAACAAATTGAAAAATGGCATTAGCAATTACACTATTACACATATCAAATCCTTGACTTTTCATTTTCAATTATATTGTTAATGTGTCCCAGACAGAATTTTGGTCACAGCGGCTCATCTCAACAGAGATTGTATCCTGCGCAGCCATCTGTGGGCACTATAATCTTGTTGTCCGAGTGTTTGTGCAAGTACATGTGCACTCTTTATTTCCTCACTCTCATTGTTCGATGGGCCGGTAATCCAAAATGACCGAAGAGAGATCAGGTGCAGGACCAACTGCTTTTTGTTCTTTCCGAGGTGGGGGAGTGAAACACCACCAAAATCCTGACTTCTGCCTGCTACTAAGAAATTCTTAACAGAAAAACGCAATAACTGATTTTGGCCCGACCCAGGTTCGAATCCGTAGCCTCATGTTCAACATTCGCGTTTGCATCTACTAGACCAATGAGGCAGTCAATATACAATTTGTATTCTCTTAAGACTATAATAATAATATGATCACTTGTTTTTCGTATCTTTCCTTTTCTCTCTTGCCTTACATTTGAATAAGAAAGATGAGAGTGGTAAATTATTACACTATTGCTGTCATTATGTGTGATGAAACAAATAAGTGGGTGTTAGTTTTAGAATTACCAATAAAATAATTAGGATATTCTGTTTATCCACCCTCAGGCGTATACTACCTTATTGTACTAATAACAAAGAACATAATATTTAACTTATTTTACCTGAAGGTGGCTAATTTAGGGGGGTAAACAGAATAACATAAATAATTCTGTGCAATCTTTCATGCTACAATCCATAGTGTAGTGGGCTATGTATCATAATTTTTTTCAGAAACTATTTTGGCTGGCTATGCGTATTTTGTTATGACTTATGGGCATGGTCCTGTTTCATAGATAATTTACAGTGGCGGTGCAGTGTCTATGCTCCCGAATTCAACTAAATACCTATTTGTCAAGTGTGTTGAATAAATATTAACTATCAGAAAGTAAATTCTATGTCACTAAATTAAAGTTGATTATAAAAATGTACTACAGGCAATACTTTATTTATTCCCTTTGCTATCATTATTCACTTATTTTCTTCTTTTGGACTGATAGAGGAAAAGCTATTCAAAAATACCAAACGGAAGCTCCACAAATAAGAAATGGTTGCAAGCTTTATCAGTGCGAGGTGTATTGGCTCTTCGAAGTTACCAGTTACCAACCCCCTTAAGTATGGGTAGTCCTATCGAAATAGTCTACCAGCAGGGCTAGCACGGGCAGGAGACAATTTTATCCCTGGGGAAAGGAGAAAATGTTTATCCCTTTGCTTAGTTTTATCCTCCCTTCGAGCATGGGCACACCGGTGGATATAATATCCACTAGATAAAATGAGAGATAGACTTAGACTTAGATAGATTTTTTGTATGAATATAAACTTAAACCCACGTCCAATGAACTAGGATAAAATTGTCCCTTTCAAACGTCAAAAAAGTATAATTTTTAATCTTTTATTTGGCTCCATGCTACGGACGGGGGATATATGTCGACTTGTTATTGTCAAAACAGGGATATAATTCACCCCGTTACCGTGCTTTGGCATAAGGACAAGATAATTTTATCTCTTGTCAATGGATATAATCGGGGGATAAAGTTTTTGTCCCCAGCCCATGCTAGTTGTGCTGCTGGTGTATTTGCTACAAAGATGACAACAATTATGTCTTTTTTTAAGTGACATTAAAATTTTCTGTCAATTCAATATCCTTCAAGATATTAAGATCAAAAAACTATCTTTTTTTTCCTTTTTTTTTATAGGATCGGGTGACAAACGAGCACACAGTCCACCTGATGGTAAGTGGTTACTGTGACCCATAGACATCTACATCTATCGTCAATAAAGACTCAAGATGCAGATGCGTTGTCACCCGTGAGGACTAAGATGGAATACCTCTTTGCCAGTAAAAAGGGTCTCCGGTTCTCTACACTCACCATACGAAACACAGCAGCGTTAAGCTGCTATTTTACGCTGGTTTTCTGTGAGAGCGTGGTCCTTCCCCGGTACCGAGCCGACCCATTCGTGCTACAACCATAATATAGCTGCAGCATGATTTTAATGTGGATACATGCAATTATAACAAATTACAAATACAAAATAATACTAATACAAAATTTATTTATTTCCAAATGCAGAGTAAACATAATTTTTGTAGTAGTCTTGATTCGTCATTTTCAGACTTAATAGTTGTTTATTTGATTGCCGGTGGCCCCACACTAAGCATAATGCCTCGCTTGAATTTACCATGATGCATTTTAAAATTAATTTAAAAAGATAATACACTCTAAATTTCATGTAAAGTGATTTATTATTGTTCATTTAGGTGCTGGAAGTCTTTTATGATCCATTTGGCAAAAAATGTCAAGAGATGTTTGAAGAGAAGACTATGGAACGAAAAACACAGCCAGCGTCAACTATTACAAAGTCCTCTGTAGTAGAAGATTCTCGTTCGTCCAAAACTGAAATGCTCAGCAAGAGACTAGAGGACACAAAATTGACAGACAAGGTAAGTTTATTTACGTATATGCTTTTCTTTTGCACGTGAAGCGTATTTAGGTAGTGCTTTACTCTCTACTTAGCAATAAATTTGTGTTCTTAAAATGCCTTTATCATAACCATATTTTTTGTTTCTTCTTTTTTTACAAGCCATCCCACTTTGTTAAGGGACATTAGCCTTTCCTTTAGTAGGAAGTATTTGCCAGCAAATATTTTGTTTTACGTATGTTCACCGATTACTAAAAGATAGCTGAACCGATTTGGAAAATACTTTTTTTGTTTCAAAAGTTCTTACTTCCCAGATCCCATTTAAATTTTATTGAAATCGGTCGAGGGGTTTTAAAAAAATCATACAACATATTTTGCGTGCCACTATTAATGTCTTGTACATGGCAACACTAGTTACCACTAGCGCCCCCTAGTATAGAGAAGCAGAACTAGGAGAGTCAAGAAATTTCGAGACCGATATGTACTCGAACATACTAGATGTTTCTACAGCTCAAGTTCGTAAAAATATTGAAGTCGTTTGTACAAAAATTTAAACTTACTACTTGTTCATAGTGGCCACTTACGCTTCATCTGCAAGGAGATGTAGGTTGATAGTTTTTTTTTACCCTGTTATTGAAATTCGTAATGTTTGTCACAATATTAAAATACAAATATAAAATATTGCATCTGGTAATTGTAATTTGGATTTAAGTTGTTTATATTAATTTCCAGGAGGGATATTCGCGCTACAAGGAGGATCATAGTGACAGTAATAATCGTTGGTCAGATGAGGAGCGCGAGTACAGGCATCGCCATCGCAGTCGAAGTGAGAGGGACAGGGATAGTGATAGGGACCGCGACAGAGATAGGGATAGAGAACGGTAAGAATGGTATTGATATTAAGCGAAATCTAAGTTATTTAAAGTATTGCAAAAGGAAAATAGCAGTGTATGTGGTAGATTGATAAAAACACTGTAGAAAGATTTTGATGCATTTTAGAAATGGTTAGTTACAAAATGCTTCAGTTTCTTCTGTGAGTAGACATTATTACTCAAGGCAAATGTTATAGAAAATACGTATAATTTCGTGAGAACCCACTTCCATAAGCTCAATAAATAAGATATTTCACATGTAGGGAATTAAGGTCTAAATTATATATTTTTGCTATTATTTGTAAATAAAGATAAAAACTAAATAACGACTCATTATCTGTACAAATTAAAATAGTATTAAGTAATTATTTTAATGTGGTAGAGTTTTGCTTTATTGTTTATCATGCATACAGCATAGGAGTGGAGAATGAGTTGCCAGCATGTCTTTCCATCTGATAACAATGTGGGTGTCTTCAATGCAACAGTAAATAGGCTTTTGTTAAGTCAGTGTTTTACCATTTTCGGCTGCATCACCACTTTCAATCAGGTGGGACAGTAGCCGACCACTGGTTTAGAATAGATAAAAAAGAGTCATGCTGCAGCTTAGCTTATATGTGGTAAAGCCTTGCTGCAGCTATATTATAATTGTAGCACGAATGGGTTGGCTCAACCAGGGTAGCACTACACTCACATAGAATGCCAGTGTAAAATAGCAGCTCAATTCTGCTATTTCGTATGGTGGGTGTAGAGAACTGGAGACCCTTTTAATGGATGCAAGGCATTACTGCATAGATATCTATGGGCTGTGTGTTCGCTGGGCATAGTTGTAGCAGGAATGGGTCCGCTTTCTGCTCGACCAGGGAAGGATCACGCTCACAGAATACAGGCGTATAATAGCAGCTTAATGCTGCTGTGTTTTGTAGACCCTTTTTACTGGAAATGTGGCATTCGATCTTAGCACTCTGGGATGACAATGCATCTGAATTTTGATTCTTAATCAAGGATAGCTGTAGATGTCTATGAGTCACAGTATCTGACTTTGTGCTCGTTTGTGTTATTCTATAACAAAGCCATCTCAAGTATGATACATGTATATTTTTATATATAATCATAAATATGTATTTAATGTTTAATTTAATCCCACAAGCCGACGATGCAAAAGGAAATGTAGAAGAAAACATAGGTAACAAAGATTTACAAGCTTCATAAGAGTATTATTATCAATTAGCGAATCACAGATTTGAAAAAATAATATTTTTATTTAAAAAACTTATATTAAAATTAAATCAAGCATATTAACAATATTATGAACACATTTTTAACATTAAGAAAAAACTTTTAAACAAACTAACAAAACGATTTAATTTCTTAATTTGTTATGTAATTTGCTGTGTAAAGTTCTAAGTCTGCATGATTTAATTAATTTTAAATATGATTAGGTACAGGGAACGATACGCGCGGGGAACAAGCGATACAAGTGAACCAGCTTATGTGGCTCCAAGCCATGCTACCAGCCATGCCTCCAGTCATGCTTCCAGCCACGCCTCCAGCCACGCGTCCAGCCACACGCCCAGCCTCGCCGCTAGCCACGTGGTCAGCCACGCCACCACCATCGCCGCCAGCCACACGCCCAGCCATGCTGCCGGCCACACTGCCAGCCATGCCACCAACCATGCCACCAGTCATGCCGCCAGCCATATCGCCCCCCAAACATCTACCCTTCCGCCTGCTCATCCAACAGAAGTACCTTATACGCCTACTGGTCCTTTGCCCTATGACCCTTATTACCAACAAAGGTAATTGATAATAGATTCGGGTGAATTTAGCTTTACTTAACCGTGTAGGTGGTGTAAGGATATCCACTATCCCATATAGTCCCATGGGAGATGACGGAGGGAAACTGAAACAGGATATGTGGTTAAGAACCCGCTGCCAATTGTGTCAATTATGGCAAAATCCATGAGGCAATCATTGAGGGAGGCCTTTATTCAGCAAATGGAATGAATCTAACTTTGCAATAGGACACGGGAGTATTTCAAGATTAAAATGAAAGTAAAAATTCTCGCTTTCCAAACAATCTAACACTTATATTAATAATTTTTTTTTATGGGATAAGTGTGATAAACAAGCACACAGTCCACCTGATGTTAAGTGGTTGCTGTGGCCCATAGATATCTACATCTATCCGCGATTACGAATCAAAATGCAGATGTGTTTTCTCCGTGAGGACTAAGATGGAGTGCCAAGTTTCCAGTAAAAAGGGTCTCCAGTTCTCTACACTCATTATACGAAACACAGCAACGTTAAGCTGCTACTTTATGCTGGTATTCTGTGATTCTGTCTTTCCCCGGTGGAGCCTACCCATTCGTGCTATAACTATACTACTAATATAGCTGCAGCATGGCTCTATCACGTAAAACTGTATTGATTGTTGTGCCACTTCAAATTTAAGGTTTTAATTTAATTTACTATGTATATGATTTTATTTTATGTAATTTAATACTTTTTAACTCTTCTTGATGTTGTTTAATTTATTGTCAGTTATGGTTACGGATATGGAGCGAGTCCAGCCCCAAGTGCAAGCGGTATGTGGTGGAACTGGCGACATCCCCACCACGCAACTCATCATCATCCACATGTAAGTGTTATTAATAAAATATAAATAATTCATGTTATAAATAAAGGTATAATATAATAAAAATAAAATAACCAAGTATAGGAAGATAAAACGAGTTAGAGCTAGTGGTTACTTCTCAGGTAAATGACAAAATCCTTGTTAAGTAATAAAATGTTAAATATAATGTACAGACAAAGTAATAACTGGCGATTGTATTAATTTTCCTCATTTCTCGGCTATTTTACTCTCAGTTTTTTACTATATCTATTTTCTCAAAAGCACTATTAGATATTATTAGCTTTAAATAAATTATTATTAAAATATTATAAAAATGGTTAACTAAGAGGTTATAAACGAAACTGCTTTGCATAGTCCTCCCTTTATTGTAAGTGACTTATAGTGTACAAATTCTGCCACTTAGCTTTAGTAAATGATTGTGGCATATCCTCGAATCGAATCTAAAATTCCTAGTGGTTTTTACTCGTTGGCCATACCGTCATCATTATATAAAAATGTATACATGTTTTTGTTTGAAATAACTGTCTTGTTTGTTATCATCTCATTTTTAAGGTTAATGTGCACCTCAACACACCACAGCAGCCGCACGCGCCGCACTTAGTAATAGTTTGTATGTAATTGTATGTCACGTCGCACACGTATTCGAGCTGCCACGATCCACACCTGATTAAAACACGAAATTTCGAAGAACACTATTACAATTATCGACACAGCAACAGAAACCACTAAAGCAATCTGACAAAAGCCCACACACACACACACACACACACACACACACACACACACACACACACACACACACACACACACACACACACACACACACACACGCGCGCACGCAAGCACGCAAGCACTCCTAGAGTAAATTTAAAGCTATTTTTTATGTATTAATTTATAAAAAATTTATTTTTTGCTTCGTTTTAATTTAATGGGAGTCCTTTGTATTTATCGGTGTAAACGGTGTCAGTCAATGTTCTTGGTTCCTGCGATACAAGCCTAGAGCTTAGTGCAGAAACCAGTGTATTGTTTAATTATGCAATGTTTTTTGGTTAAATAAATACATTTTCTATTTCTAAAAAAAAAAAAGTAAAAGTTTAAAAAGTCAACATCAGTAAAATGCTTTATGTAGGCGGATTTACTTAATTCTTACATGAATGGTAATTCATGTGATAGAACCACACTGTATTATGGATGTAGCACGAATGGGTCGGCTCGACCGGGGAACGACCACGCTGTCACAGAATAGCAGCGTGAAAATGCAGCTTAACGCTGCTGTGTTTCGTATGGTGAGTGTAGAGACAACTGGAGACCCCTTTCACTGGACACGAGGGTCCTCACGGGTGACAACGCATCTGCATTTTGGTTCGTAGTTGGGGATGGATGTATATGTTTATGGGCCACAGCAACTACTTACCATCAGGTGGACTGTGTGCTCGTTTGTCACCCTTATCTTATAAATAAAAAGCATGTTTACTGGAAACGAGGCAATTCCCTATTAGTCCTCAGGGTTGAAAACGCATTTATCTGCAATTTGATTTTTAAACGAGAATAGATGTAGAAATGTCAACAGGACACACACACTAGACACATCTACTTACCGTCTGGACTGTACATTTGTTGGTCACTTATTTATTCTATAAATAGCATCACCATAACATACGTTGATTCCAGTATTACTGTACGAAATACTTGGATGCGGTTTGTGCGGCGCGTACTATGCGGATACGTGTGCGAGACCGTTAGCAAAAGTAATGCGTTTAAATAAAACTAGTTTTAACAGATTTATCGCTTATTTTAACTTATTTTATATTCGCGACGTTTCGAGCATTTTACAGCACCCTTTTAGTAAAAATTAGTTTTATTTAAATGTGTATTGTTCGTGTAAATATAATAAATAAAAACTGAAGCGGTTCTTGCGCTGTGCTAAGTGTGCGTATATCTTAAGTGTTTTTTAGTCTTTCGTGAAGTTTTTTTTTAAAACATACAAAAACAGTGTTTTCTACGAAAGCTCTGTTTTCTTTAAAAAAAAAAACAAGTGTGCTCTTGTGTTGTTTTTTCATTTTAATAAATGTTTTGTTTTTGTTTGTTTTTATTTTTAATTATTTGTTTCATCTCTTACTTATGATCATCTGTCTTTCAAATCACATGAAATTATTTACACATGTTGGTAAAAACTGTGGACGAGGTGAGTGGACATTCAACAATTTCTTTTTAAATATTCTTCAGCTGAGTACAAAATATATTTAAATATTAAAATAAGATTTTGATGTTACTGCTCTTACTGTTTTTGATCATGTAAACATATGTCAGTATGAGAATCTTATCGACTGTTGTATAGATTTACAAATTTTTATAAAGAGCAACTTAGGTCACAATAATTATTGTATTCCACTGTGCACACTCGCGAGGCCACAGTTTTTGCGTGGCGTGTGTATGGTAGGTTTGTGTGTGAATGAACGGTGTGGTGTGGTGTGCCTGAAGGCGGAGCGGCGCGCGGGGCCGGCGTGGCTGCCCGCGCCCGCGCCCGGCGCCGCGCCCGCCACGCCCCAGCTGCGCGACCGCTCGCCCGAGCCGCGCGACCGCAGGACCAGGGACAAGGTCGCCACTCTCATTCAATACACCCATACACACAGAATGGACTGAGCGTTAGCCTCACAAAAGTCACCATTCTCTACAAAGAGACAATGCGACTGTCCGGACAATACCTGTCTCTTTCCTGCAAGCCTGATTAGTCGACGCCCTGCATGCTGTGTGCAGGACGTGGTCGTGGTGTGGACCAATCGGAATTCTAGAAAGAGACTACTACTGGCCGCATATTCGCTTTGTCTCTCTCACACTTTTCGGTCTGTATTCACTGCACAACTGAATATAGAACGCACAGTCCATTCTCTCTATGTCTATGAATACACCTATTGTACTAAATGTGTTAACAGTTTACGCTCTATGTCTAATTTCAATTTTAATGCACTTTGACTAATCTTAATATTCTCCGAAATAATCTTACAGTTTCTTTTTAATTTAGGTGTAAAATATATTAAACCGAAATATAATTTGTGTAACATTTTCAAATAGACATGAAAGTGTTTAAAATTTAAAGCATAGTACCGCAGACAGCATTTGCGTCTGGTGTGTACGAAAGAACGGTCGTTACAGAGAAAAAATTAAACTAATTATTATTTGTAATGATTTATAACAAATTTAATTATTAATGATAGAGTGAAACATTCTTTTTAAAATAAAATAATGATTTCCTTTACTCTACAGTTGCATTAATGACATAACATTGACGAATCATTTTTTATTGCAAACGGAATATACATTCACAAATTATTAAATAATTATAAACTATTACTTCGCTTCTTTATTAGAAGATAATGTATAGTATGATTGTTTACATACATTTCTGAATCACTTAAATTGGTACTTATAATACATTATTGGAATTCAGTGCATTAAAATAGATTATTGCAATGTCGGTTATATAAAATATATTTGACCTTTCAACAATCATTAACTTGTCATAACACGCTGCATGATTATCTGTAATTAACTGCATGTTATGTTTAATTACAAATGTACAACAAAACAAATCTTTCATATATTATCACATATTACTAGTGTGAAATAGCAACATAATGCTGCTATGTTTCGTATGGTGAATGTTGAGAATGCGACTCGTTTTACTGGTAAAGAAGTATTCCATCCTACTTTAGCCTTTTAGAGCTACCGCATGTGCTAAAAGTAACAAATTGAAATTATATGATGTAAGTATTAATTTCTTAATCATGACGGTAACTGCCCATTTGTATAATAATAAATGTGAACGCATATTAAGTAATTAATGCTTAGATATCATATAACTAAACTGAACAAAATCTATTGTAATTGTCGCTCTAATTAGTATATAGTGTGTGTGATGTTGTGTATATGTCTCTCAGGATGTCATCATTGGGAAACCGAGGGAACTGGAAACTGTCTGTGCGATACAAGGTCATATTATTAAGACCAATAATTATCGAAAAATCTATGTTTAATGTCGAACTTATCGACAAAATATCATCTCTAATTGTTCAACACTTTTCAACTATGAGTATTGGCCAAAGAACTCTGAAATGCAATCTCGTTATTAAATATTAGTATCTATAATACTAGCTGCTCCCCGCAGCTTTGTGTAATTTAGGGTTTTAACTTTTTTGCGCGGAACTCTAATTCTTTTTCTAAAATAAAAGTAGCCAAAGTTACTCCCTATAACATTATCTGTCTGCCAGTGAAAGTCTCGTCAAAATCGGTCCAGCCATTTTTGAGACTAGTGGGAACAAACAGATGGACAATAATTAATAAAACATTGTGTTTTTGTTATAAGTACCGTATACACTTTCATATGTCCCAGGAAATAGACCTGGTCGAGCTCCAACGGTTCGACAAAAAATGAGATTGACTTCATTATGACGACCAGACGGCAACTGTTCAGTGATGTTTCATTGATCGCGAGGTTGGAAACTGGTCGCGATCACCGAATGGTTAGAGTCACACTGAACCTAAATGTTAAGTTGGAGAGATATCGTCTAATGATGTCAACGCTCCGTCCCCCTCGTGCTCAAATCCAAAGTCTCGAAACTTTTCAGCTCGAATTACAAAACCGTTTTCAGTGCCTAGAAAATAGCAATGCAGTGGAAGATATGAATAACAAGCTCGTGGAAACTGTCCATGCGGTCGGAGCTAAGTTTTGCAAGACCCACCGAAGAACACAAAAACTCTCAAATCACACTCTTAATCTCATGGCTGTTAGACGGGCAATGAAGCTGCAGTTTTCAGTAGATTTGAGAGCATACAGGCAACTGAACCAGGGCTCCAAAGTCTGCTAGAGATCTGTCTGTCAGAAAGAGCCAACGGTCAAAGCTGAAGACCGAATGTGGCAGCATCGTTTCTGGGACACCTCATTTGAGTAAGATTGAGAGGTTCTTTGGGCATCATGGTTGGAGCCACACGCAAGTGTGAGTAACGATCCAAGAGCAAGTCTTATCCGACACTATTCCGATGATATCCCGGACATAAGATTAGAATGGTCCACCAGCACCTTAAAAACGGCGAGTCCCCGAGCAAAGATGCAACTACAGCGCAGCTTCTAAAAGCGGTTGGGAAACCGGTACTTCAAGTCCTTCAGAAGCTCTTTGATTCCGTCCTTCCATGGTGGCACTACTTCGGAGGTGTGGTGCAGAAGTGCGGTCGTCTTGTTCTTCAAGAAAGGTGACAATACTCTCTTAAAGAACTATACTCTTCGGAAAATTGTACAGAAGACCGAGGAGTACAATTGACCACTATGTCCTGTGTAGGTGGACTATGAAAAAGCCTTTGATTCCGTTGAAATTTGGGCGGTGCTGTCCCAGTCCCTTCAGCGGTCCCAAGTTGACTGTCGGTATATCGAAGTGCTGAAGTGTTTGTACAATAGAGCTACGATGGCTTTCCGAGAACGGAACCAGAGTACGAAACCTATCCAACTGCAGAGAGGGTTAAGACAGGGTGACGTTATATCCCCGAAACTTCACCGCTGCTTTGGAAGACGTTTTCAAGATACTGGACTGGAAAGGATACGGTATTAACATCAATGGCGAGTACATCTCTCACTTTCGATTTGCCGACGATATAGTCCTTATGGCAGAATCGCTGGAGGACCTAAGCACTATGCTCAATGACCTCAATAGTGCCTCCCAACGGATAGGTCTTAAGATGAACGTGGACAAAACAAAGATCGTGTATAACGTCCATGTCACACCTATGCCGGTAGTTGTTGGGAGCACTAAGCTCGAGGTTGTTGACGAGTATGTTTACCTGGGACAAATAGTCCGATTAGAGAGGTCAATCGACGGATTCAGATCTTTTCGTCAAGTATACCTCAAAACTTAAAAAAGAGACTTTACAACCAGTGCGTGTTGCTAGTGATAACTTATGGAACTGAGACGTGGTTCTTCACTGCTGGTCGTATGAGGAAGCTCAAGGTCACCCACTCACACATATTATGCAACTAAAATCATTTTCAACTAACCACGTGGTCTTAGATGCGTCCAGCAGTGAACTTTTGCAGGTTGATAGAAAAAGAAAGAAGAAAATTGCGTGCGTGAGTGGGGATCAAGAAGTTGAGGATGCTTTAGAGCTTATCGTGAATTTTTAGTATCTACTATATAATACCTGTGCTGAGGGCAAATTATTTGTAGTGTATTTTGCATGTGTTAGCACGTAAATCTGAGTGAGGAGGGTAGAACGTATGTTTTGGCATCTAGGAGGTGCGTGCTGAGAGTACGTGTGCGGAGACGGAGAACTCGGAGCCGCCGCCGCCTGGCGTGGGGCCCGAGTATTCGCCCGACCCCAAGCCGCCGCCGCCCGTAGAAGAGCCCAAGAACGTCGACCTTGACACCAGGTCATACATTCACTGTTTTTTAACATTACAGGGGCAAACAAATCTCGTCCCTTTGGATAAATCAAAATGTAGTAAAATTACAGACCACCTGATGGTAACTGACCAACAACATCTTACCAAAAGTAGATGGCAGAGATAGTTGTGTTTGCATGTGGTAAAGTTAATTTAATAGTATAGTTGTAGCATGAATGGGTCGGCTCGACCGGGGTAGGACCACGCTCTCACAGAATACCAGAGTAAATTAACAGCTTAATGCTGCCGTGTTTCGTATGGTGAGTGTAGAGAACTGAAGACCCATTTTACTGGAAAAGAAGCATTCTATCTTAGTCCTCGCGGCTGACAACGCATCTGCATTTTAATTCACAAACGAAGATGTAGATGTGTATGGGCCACAGCAACCACTTACCTTCAGGTGGACTGTGTGCTCATTTGTCACCCTTATTCTATAAAGCATTTACAATAGTTTTAGTGTTCGTTGTTTAATAGTAATACATCTATTTAGTATGTACGAGTACAAGTACTACTAAAATAAGGTTTTACTGGTATTTACCATAGTCGCCTTTTACGGCACCCGCGAAACTAAATGGGATGACGAATTCTCTTACGCCGTCCCCACAGTGGTGTACTATCTATAGCGGTTGGTGATGAATTCTTTCTCCAATGAGGGCTAATAGTTTACCGCTTACCAGATGTCACTAGTAGGGACTGAGGTGAAAATAATGAGGGCAGCCACGACTTTTTTTTTCCACCAGGGCGGCGCCATTTAATATGAGGTGTAATATTTGACAGATTTCATAGCGGGGAAGTTAATTTGTTTGAAAAATGTAAAGGTTAATGTTTCTTTTTGTACTATTAGTTATATTTTATATTGATTACATTAAAAATAAGTAAACCAAACCACATATTCATAAAAGTTGAAAATTTAAAAAAAATGTTAAATAAGTGTAAAAATTAAAGAGCAAACCACTGATGCATTATTTTGTGCATTAGTATAATATGCACAAAACAATGCCTCAGTAAATACTCTAGAAACTGATAAAATCCTTTTTTATCTAATTAACAATTAATATACATTATAACTAATATTTACGAATGTAACATTAAACTTTATATTTGCTAAACAAATTAACTTTCCCTCTATTAAATATAATAAATATCCACTCAAAACTATTTCCGCCACGGTGGCAGAAAAAGTTGTAGATGGCTACAATAAATGGCGATTGGTTAATGTACAGGATCGCAATGCTGCTGAAGGGCGCGAGTGGTGGCGGCGGGCTGGCGCCGCCGTTCCTGGCGCTGGGCATCTCCTCCGAGGAGGAGGACGACGAGCGCCTGCCCACCAACATGCCCGACCTCGACGCGCACCACCCGCCCTCTGACGACGAAGGTACGGCGCACGCACACACGCACCTACACACCTACACGCACCTACACACGCAAGCTTGCACACCTACACAGACACACACACACACACACACACGTGCACAAACACACACACACACACACACACACGTGCACACCTAGACACGCACACGTTCTAGGCGCTGCGCACCTCGTTCGAGGAGGAGGACGACGAGCGCCTAACTACCAACATGCCCGACCTCGACGCGCACCACCCGCCCTCCGACGACGAAGGTACGGCGCACGCACACACGCACCTACACACCTACACACGCACCTACACACGCACCTACACACGCAAGCTTGCACACCTACACACACACACACACACACACACACACACACACGCACACATATATATACACGTGCGTACGTATGCACACACGCACAGGTGCACACTAGTGCACGTATATTCACACACACAGACACGTGCACACATGCGTACAAACACACTAGCGCACGTGTACACGCACACAAGCTGTTATATTTGCATATACTTTATGTAGGGAAATTTAACCGCCTATTAATTCCAAGATTATCTTTTTCTTCGTTCGTCCTTTAAAAAAGGCGTTCTTTAGAAATAGACCTCTCCATCCCAAAATTTTTTGCAATCAACGAATTCTAAAAACTGGAAGATGTATTCCGCCCAAAAAACAGCACCACGCAAACGATCGTCGGGCGGGGCTAAAAACTACAATCAATGCACTATTTAGTTAACCGCGCGCTCTGTGACAGATATTCTTGTGTATTATGATTGGTTTCGATCTGTAAACTTACAAAAACTCGCAATATTTCGAAAAAGTAACCTTATGTGTGGTTAAGTAGTGTAGAAAATGGAAAACCTAGTAAAAAAAAGGGTTAACTTTTTTATTTTAATTTAATTAAAATAAAGTTATTATGCTTTTACAGCGTTTTGAACAAAAATTATGCTATGCAACGAGTTTGTTTTTTAATTAGTAATTTCGAGTGGTACGCGAATCCTCTTGCTTTCGTAGTACATACAGATTTTAGATATAGTTGTCTATGGGCCACAACATCCAACATTGTACCCATAAAACATTGTACCCATAAAACATTGTACCCATTGAGTTATATGTACTACGTAAGAGAAGCTATTCCAAACAAAAAAGTCTTCGCGCATACGCGGGAGATAGTAGAGTCGCATATGCGCGAAGACTTTAATTTAATATAAAATACTCTTATTTTAATCTAAACAAACATATTTCTAAATAAAATGTAATAATAATTATCTTATGGAATTCACAAATCTTCAATTTATGCAATATTCAGTTTAGTGTATGAATTGCAGTACAGTTCAGTTGAACATAGTCAATGTTCGGAATGCGAAATCTAGTGCTAGTACATATATATTAATGATTGTACGACTATTTTTCTGCTTACTGACAGTCTCGTTGGTCTAGTAGTCGGTCGTAAACGCGATTGCTGTTCATGAGGTCCCGAGTTCGAGTCGGGCCATGATCAGTTATTGGATTTTCCTTTCACGATATTTTCAGTAGCGGCCTGAAGTTAGGAAGTTGGCGGTGTTTCACCCCCGTGCCTCTGAAAGTACGTAAATCCGTTGGTCCCGCACCTGATATCTCTCCGGTCGTATCGAATTATCGTCCCATCGGACTATGAGAGTTAGGGAATAGAGGCACTATAAGCTTGTCCTGCGTAGACGGCGAGTCTCGAAATCGAAATTAGAAATCGAATTTCGGTCTCGAGGACATTGTTACATAATTATTCTGCTTACGTCATATTTAACTTTATTCTTCTCCTCCTCCTCGCCATTATCTGTCCAATAATCAGTCTACTGCTGATCGAGAACCTCTTTGTATCTGTAAATGGTTTAACAATCGCAGTTCCAGACGCCTCGCACCTTCGACGCAACTCCCCGTTGTTGGTTTGAAAATATTTCATTTGGGATAAAATTCGATATAGTTATACCACTTATTCTGTAGGAAGTCTTTAAAAAAATGTTTTGGGCCTTTTCCTAAACTGCCTCTACTAGATTCACTGTGTGGTACGGGAATTTTCCTTCACTTGTACATCTGTAAGTACTTCATTTTTTTTTAATAACATGTTCATCTTATTTAAAACAGGATCCGGCAGTGAAGACCGTGGAAGCATAATTTCAATAAGCATGAAGAAGGAAATGAACCCTGAACCGCTTTCAAACACACCGTCACCATTCTTAAGTCGAGAGTTCTACCTTGACTGTTTAAAGGTCACTGTTGAAAGGGTAAGACATGTATAGGTTATTTATTGCTTATTTATGGAAAATGTTGAATTATGGTCATTTGGTTTGAATCTTATTGATCTTAATCTTACAGATTACCTGGCTATTATGCCTCCATTATGCTATTATGAAATCCAGTCGACCTTTACCGTTACAGCCTATTTAAGTCCATTGCTGAACATAGGCCGCTCCCATAGATTGCCTCATAGGAGGAATATTTGCAATAGTTGCCACGCTTGGCAAGTGGGTTGGCAACAATCCATTCGACATTAACATATGTAAAATACAGGATACATTGGTTTTAAGGTCTGGTTGCTGTTTATGACACTACATGCGAACTCATCGCGTAATTTTACTTGGACACAGGTTATAAGGATGAATATCTGTGTGACAACGCGGAATGATGTATGTGCTGGTATTGCACATGTGCACATAGGTCCCTTTATTTCATTTTCTGTCAGGCACCTATTTTTTTAAAGGCAATCTGTTTTTTTAACATTGCTTAGGATCCAAAATTATACCATAAAATTATAGTACCAAAACACACATACTGCGTGGGTTCGTATGCGCGCCCACACACACATATACGCACACACTCTGTTTCTGTTTCGTTGAATATAATCTGTTAAAAAAGGGCGAGGACCTTCTACCATATGTATATTTATACTTAAAAGAAATCCTTAAACGTGTACTAATCTAAGAAAATGTTGGAAACAATAAACTTTTTATTTATTATTCACTTAAAACAAAGGAGACCATCGTTTATGAACATTAACTTAATTTTATCACACATAAAAAATATACTAATTTATTATAGTAGACGGCCTAAAGATTTTACAAAATTCTAACCGGAATCATGAAATAAGAAAAAGAAAGAGTCGTTTTGAAATTCGTATTCTGGTTAATGTTATATAAAAATAATGCGTGTAACGAATAAAGAACTACTTAAAGGATTTTCCATCAATCGTAAAGTACCTATAAAAGCTGAATGTACCTACAACTTTGTTTTATACTATTAATTATTGACCAGTGTACTATTTTAACTTATAATATATATAAGTTAAAATAGTACACTGTATAAGTATTAGTATATATAGTATAAGGCGAAAACTACTAGACAATAGCTTTTAGTTTAGTTTTAGGTTATTGTGATATTCATATTTTAATTGTTAAAATCTCAGTATTCCCGTTAGATACGGTAAAACTAATATTAGGTCCTTACATATGAAATTGGCGTTTTGTACGGAAGGAATATAAAGTTAAATTTTTTTTTTAAAATATATTTAATTAATGGACATGCACCTATGAAATATATTTAATTAATGGAGTATGCACCGTTGTTATCTATGCACTTTTGCTATCTCATATGTAGTTCATTGATCCCTTTACTAAAAAAACCATGGGGGCGAGAATCAACAAACTCTTTGAAGGCGGTTTGGACTGCCGCATCGGAGTTGAATTTTTTTCTTTGTAAGAAGTTGTCCAAATTCCGTAAAAAATGGTAGTCTGAATTCCGGAAAAAATGGTAATCTGTTGGAGCAAGGTCCAGAGAGTACGGTGGATGTCGCAGACATTCCAATTGTAGCTCATCTAACTTAGTGGTTGTTTGTTGTGCATTGTGTCGTCTTGCGTTGTCGTGAAGCAGCAGTGGCCTAGAGCGATTGACCAATCTCGGTTGTTTAGCAGCTAGTTCTTCCTTCATGGTTTGCATTTGCTGACAATAGATATCTGCCGTAATCGTTTGGCCAGATTTTAGAAAGCTGTAGTGAACGACACCGGCGCTAGTCCACCAAACACTCACAAGTAACTTTTTCTGAGTCAATTTTAATTTAGGGCAGGATTTGGTTGGGTCTCCAGGGTTCAGCCATTGCGACGAGCGCTTCCGATTATCGTACAGTATCCACTTTTCATTACAAGTAATGATTCGATTTAAAATCCCTTCATTATTGTGTCGGTTAGCAAAGTAACACAGCAGTCGACGCGTGTTTGCAAGTTCGATTCACTCAATTCATGAGGTACCCATCGTTCAAGTTTTTTTACTTTCCCGGTTTGCTTCAAGTGGATTAATACAGTTTTATCACTTAACCCGAAGCCTGCGGCTATCTCTGAGGGGCTTTGTGATGGATCCGCTTCTACAATAGCCTTTAATTCTTCATTTTCCACTTTGGTCTCCGGCCGTTCACGGGGTTGGTTCTGAAAGTCGAAATTTCCAGAACGAAAACGTTGGAACCAAAAACGTATCGTGCTTTCTTTTGCGACACCAGCGCCGTACATATCATTAATCCTTCGAGCTGTTTCTGCAGCATGGGGCCACGGTAGAACTCGTACTCGTAAATATACCGATATTTCATGTTTTCCATTGTGCGGTAATAAGCGACGCCAAAGAAAAAAATAAAGAGGAAAAAACAAATGAATGACTGTTTTCAAAACTCAAATGTATCAGCTAAATGAATTTATAAATTTGAATTTGGAATTCTTAACCAAAGAGGAGATATTTCAGATCAAAGTGGTCAGTACGACAAAACCCTAATTTCATATGTAAGGACCTAATATTACTATTGTAATCTATAGATTGTAAGGAATAAATCGACTTGTATTTCATTAAGTTACGCCTTAATTTGTGGTGAGCCCATTCTCCATACAAAAGAAAATTGTCTTGTGTTATTTATTTACTAAGTTCCTTTGATGGTTTTTCATTTGCAGAAAGCAAAAGTGGAACAGCAGAAAAAAGTGACGAGCCTGGACAAGATTGGATCGGATATTTCATCGTCGGAGGACGAATTGTTAACAGGGGAAGAGCCTCGACGTTCACCAGCTGCGCCCCCTGATAAGGACCAAGATAACCTGGATGACGATCAGGTATGTATAGGTTTTCTACGACAAGTTAATTAAGTCGTCGCACTGTTCGATGCAGGGCTTTTTTTTTTGTTGAGATAGTAATAAAATGGTCGTAAGCAGGCCGTGTAGTGACGGTCTGAAAATAACCACTACCCCAAATCATCCCGTGGGTGTCGTAAGAGGCGACTGAGGGAAACAAGTCAGGATACGGGCAGCAGTGTCTTCCTATGTTTGCGTGCGCAGTAAAATGAGTAAGCATTTTGACTGTGAAAGATAAAAAAAATAGAATTATTGAGATTTTAATAAATTAATTTTTTTTCACCATTTGCCTATATTACTTATTCATAACCTTCTCTGCAAATTTGGCCGGTTATTGCAAAATAACCCTGTATATATACAGATATTGCATCCAACAGATGTCGCTGTCATCGCTGTCGTCAACGGAGGCTAAGATCGAGGAGCAAGTTCCGGCAGAGGCGTACTTTTACCCTCCCGTCACCGCGCACCCGCCACCACACCCGGCCTACTACCAGCCCATGTGGCCGCACACAGGTACTTATGATCTACACGGGGTACACATCTACATGGGGATCACACTCCATTGCCCATATTAACTATAATGATCTTCCCTTTTTAACCACAGGTGGTTTAATAACACAAAATACATACTACATACATTACTTGCTAAAAGTTTTTTAGTTCAAAATTATATAGCTTAGGCTTATTTGATATGCATATGAACGTCAAAATAATAAAAACTGCGGTTGCTAACTCGCCTGCCAAGCGTGACTCCGATGGGAAATATTCCCCGTATGAGATAAATTATGTCTATGTTCAATAGCGGACTGGGAGTCGACACCGCCTCAAAGTAGAAAATTCAAGTTATTTGATAAACATTGAATTTAATTGGAACCGTGACTTAAAACTTAGTTGATTCCATTTTAAGTTAAAGTAGCTGAGCCCATGATTTCCATACTTGCAATCCATTTTGCGTCCTATTATTTTTTTCTTCTGACTTGGACACGAGTCATGTTTAGCGCGCACTTTAAAAGTAATTTTATAAAATTAAACAATTTATTTGAATTGGTTTAGCTGTTGTGGAGATTAGCGTGCACAAACGCAGAGACAAACAGATAAAAAGTCTTGATTTTTGACTTAGATTTTTAGTAACTAAGATATAATATCATTACCCCAGATTATCCCGTGGTTGTCGTAAGAGACAATAGAGGCAGCAACGTCTTCCTAAAATTAAAAAACTGCGGTTGCCAACGTGGCAACAATTCCAAATATCCCCCCTAAGAAGCTGTCTATGGGGGAGGTCTATGTTCAGCAGTGGACTTTAATAGGTTGTATCGGTATTGGATTTTTTTACAAACAACATTTGAAAATATTATAAAATAACTAATTGAATGGAATTATGTATTACAGTTTTCAATGCTTTGTGCTAGTCGATCACTAGCGCCGAAAGATTTCCGTTATCCTCCAAGTAGTCACCAATCATCAATCAATATAAATATATCAATAAATTATTATAGGCCTTACCAATCAAGATATATAATTTTATACATTTTTATGAAACTTCTCTCCAGAAATTTCTTGTATTCGTGGTTGATTTTCTTTCCGTAAAATGGAACTTGAGGTTATGAATTATTTTATTATTGTAATGAGTAATAATGAAGCAATTGATCAAGACCAAGATCACTGTTTTCAAATATTTTATAGAAGATCAATTAAATATTTGAAACGATACTTCGGGCATCATAGTTTGATATATTGATTTAGTTTTTAAAAGACTAATATCCTTATGTCACTTTCAGCATATCCTCCGCCGACCTACACGACTCCTGAGATGGCGATGGCGTACAGTGCCGGATATCCTGCACCGTCCATGTTACCGCATCACTTCCAGCCCTATCCTCAGCCGGCGCCACAGCAACAGGTGCTGAAGTTTTAACTTACCTTGTAGTGCAGTCCACACTTGTTGTTGTATATGTATTAGGGTACTTATGCATTATATACAAATTATTGCCTACTAGATCTACGCACACCTAATATAACTGTATAAAAGTTAATACTTAAATGTTCTCTGTACACTTCTCAAATGAAGTCTGTTAAAAGTCTAGTAAATAGCACAAACATCACTGTTTTTTTTAGATTTCCACCAAATGTTTTATTTTGGAAATTAAATTATACAAAGCAATTTTTTTTTCTTACAGGAATTAGATAACCCACACTACCCGACAATCAACAGTGTGATAGAGCGAGTTACAGCTGAATTGAAGCAAATCTTGAAGAAAGATTTTAACAAGAAGATGATTGAGAGCACGGCCTTCAAGAGCTTCGAGCTGTGGTGGGATGAGCAGAGTCGTAAGACAAGGCAAACTAAGACCACCAAACCGGAAGACACGAGTCAACCGTTACAGGTATCAATCCTTTCACGTTATATTATATCCAATACGATTATTATACGCTAAAGAGGCAAAGTGAAGGATATATTTAGTTTAATTTAACGTGTTTTAATGTGCTTTAAGTGTTGCTTTAATATTCTTAACTTTGTCTCTCTTGTGATTAATTAGAGGTGGTTTTCTAAGTGATAGTGATGCTATCACTTAGATAACCACCATAAGAAAGAAGAGACGGTGGATTCTATAAACTCAATAATGGAATCACGAGACATAGGAGCCCGTCTGAGAAAAATCCGTAGGTCACTGGTTCACATCCAGCTCGAAGGACCAATATATGTTCGGTACTGGATGAATGTTCAGTAATAATTTAAAATCAAAAGAGTTTATTAAAAGTGTTAATATATGCGATAAACGATGTTATACTATATTAAATGTTATTTGTTACCCCCCTATACACTCTCGCGCGAGCGGCGAGGCGAGTCGCGAGGCGAGCCACGAGGCGCGAGTGTAAACGCTAGCTCGTGGCTCGCCTCGCAGCTCGCCTCGCCACTCGCGGCGCTCGCGTCGGAGGCAGTTTTTTGGGCACGAGGCAAAGGGCCTCGCGAGGGACGCGAGCGTGCTGTTTACACTCGCGTCTCTTTTCAGTTTGTTTACGGCGCCCTTCCATAATAACGTTCGAAGTGCTTTTGTATTAAAATTACAATTTTAATAAAATAATATTATTTAATCTTGCACAATATGTATTAGCAATTTATATACAATTATGAAACTGAAAAGGTTCTGTTTCGATGAATAGATATCATCCGTCATATTCTTCCTCAACGACGTATTTTTATTAATTTCCTTCTTTCTAAAATGGTCAAGCATCGATAAATACTTATTAAGGCAAGTGTTGATGCCGCTTTTATTTCGACATCTTTCATCGTTGCTGGCTCAGCGCAAACTGACCGCATCGCGAGAGTGTAAACAGGCACTCGTTACCTCGCAACAACACGCGAGCTGCGAGGCGAGGTACGAGGCGAGGCGCGAGGCGAGAGTCTAAACCCGGTATTACAAGTATCATTATGTTATGTTAATGAGCTCGCGTCCGTCTCTATTAAGGTTTTTTCTTTTTATAATTAATTCTTATAATTGTGAAACTATAGCAATTGTTATGCGTAAGATATCAGTCAGTGTAATTATAGGCTGTGACATGTTATTTTAGTGACTTAGTCATCATTAGCTTAACATGGAAACTCGAATCCGAAAAATATTATAATTACAAGTATATTAAGAGATAGATTTAAAAGCAATATATAACAAACATGTCCAAAAACAATATAACTTTTTTGTCATTTATTTCTAAAAGATTTACATTTTCTTATGCAGGATATTTCGAATAAGAAAGAAGAGACGGTGGATTCTATAAAATCAATAATGGAATCACGAGACATAGGGCTTGAATTAGGAGGCTATGGTGTCGGTATTGGTCTGGGACTACGCGCCACCATTCCTAAAATGCCGAGTTTCAGACGCAAAAGAAAAATACCCTCGCCCGTTGTTATGGACGAAGACTCCTCTAAACGGCTCAGTGATCAGGTGAGAGATTGTATTTTGAAAGAATATAATATTTAGGTTTGGTTTTATTTCATTAGTATTCCATAAGTTACTCCATTTAAATCGTAACATTGCATTGCAGTAGGATAATATATTTTGTGCGTTGTAAGTCGTGAATTCCAACATTTTTGGATCCAAATTAGTCTTATAAACATTTATTTTAAATAAAAAAAAAATATATATTTTCATGTTTAATTATTGTTACTTCTAAAGACAGTAAAAAATATTATTATTAAATCTCTAATATTACTAAATAATGTAACAGGAAGAAATGGTGCAAAACTCTGATGAAGAGAAGGAGCTCCCGACGAGTCCTCGGAACAGGACGACTGGGTCATATCTTTCGACTAGTAGAAGACGACAGTCGAGTAGCTCGTCAAGGTATGTAAAATTTTGTGAATTGAAATTTTAATATATTGGGTACAAATCCATCTTATTAATTGTACAAAGCATTGACACGAAAATAAGTTAAATATTATATTAAAGTTTTAAGTTGTTTTAAGTTGATGATAGTCAAAAGCTAATTATTCTAGTTATATGTTTTGGGATACTTGGCTATGATGCCTAACGTCACATTGTTTCTTCTATTTATATTATACAATTCATGGCTTCTATAGACTACACTTTTAACATTTTAGGCGAAATTATAATAATTACTTATATTTTAGCCAGAAATATTTACTTCACTCCGTGAATAGGTAATGATAATGTAGTAAGCGGCCATATGTGCTATGGCAATGAATATGGTATAGTTTATCATATAACTAACGGAATATTATGTTTCTTTTATATTTGAATATCAGTGACAGTCCACTTAAGAGGCTATCCGGACAATGTTTAGTTCATACAAGCATATTCCTTTGTTTACTCCCTAGATATGAACACTATAGCAGATTTTTTTTTCACTATACAATCTATGTCAAAAAATAAAGGAAAAATATGCACACACAATCACAATCCATATTTAGTTTTTGAAAAATAATCGGATCAGTTTGGAGAAGGCAAAATTAGGTATGACAATTTCGTCAGTTTATGTATAATAATTTTTTAATTAACTCAATGTTTCAGGCCATAGATATAGAGAGTGGACTGAGCGTTAGCCTCACAAAAGTGACCATTCTGTACAAAGAGACAAAGTGACTGTGGGATCAATACCTGTTTCTTTCCTGCAAGCCTAGTAGGTTCACGTCTTGCAAGCTAGTGACGTGGACCAATCAGAATTCTCGAAAGAGACAACTACTTGCCGCACAATCACTTTGTCTCTCTCGCACTTTTCGGTCTATATTCACTGTGCAACTAAATACGGAACGCACAGTCCATTATCTCTATGTTTATAGTTCAGACACCGCGCGACAGTAATAGATCATTAAAATGCTATTCTACAAATATCTTCCAGCTCGGATGTCCTCTTAATGTGACGTTACGTGATCAGTTGAACAAGGTGTGCATCTCATTTACACATGTAATTAATTCGTTTCTATTATTATTTTTTACTACCTTACATGCACAAAAAATAGAAAGTTAAGAAAGTTGTGGTTGTTCCAAAAAATGAACATCGCTTAGAGAAATGTAGAAGTAATATAGTGAAATAACTGCCTTTTCTTCCATATAAAAACAATACTAACTATTTATATTGATCATTATTTAAACTAATAAGTCTTGAATGTTATAAAACATTTACCTCTCTTTAAACAGTAACAAATCGTTTAATGAGTGGGTGACAGTAGGAATCCATAGGAGTAGTTAAAAGAGTGTGTTGCGCAGCCAAGTCTTTTAAGAAACAAAATTAAAAATGCCTCGAATAAAATTAAAATGACTTGGAGTATAATCAATAGTGAAACTGGCAAGATGAAACTACACAACTCAAACTTTCAATTAAATTTTAACAATAATTTGACGAAATCGATCAAGAGTTTCCAACGGCTTTTGAATAATATTTTACCGACATTCCGATCTTGACTACAAAGTCACTCAATTCCTGCTGTCGCCGAGTCATTACTCATACAAAATGTAAATGTCTGTAAAAAGGAATTTTCATTTCATAGAATATTATTAGGTGATATTGTAAAATATTTCAAAACTATTGATATTAAGAAAACAGCAGATCTATGGGGGATTTCTTTTAAAGTTATTGCGTCTATAATAGATGCTATCGCACTCCAACTTGCTATTATTTTCAATGCTAGTATCGAATCTGGTGTGTTTCCTGATTTAATGAAACATAGTAAAGTTATACCTTTATTTAAATCTGGCAGTACATTGAACCCCACTAGTTTTAGACCTATTTCTGTACTGTCAACGCTCAGTAAAATTTTTGAAAAAAATATTCTAGATCAAATGTTAAGTTTTTTTAATGTAAATAAATTACTACATAACAATCAGTTTGCAATTACAAGGGGTCGCTTTTCTGTGCATGGGAAAACTCAGAACATGCTTTGGGTATATTTTGTGATCTTTCCAAATCTTTCGACTGTGTTCACCATGAGACATTAATCAGGAAGCTACATCATTATGGTGTAAAAAATAGCGCTTAAACTGTCATATCTAACAGTTGTTATTAATGGATGCAGTTCTTTCGGATCGGAAGTATCTATGGGTGTACCTCAGGGCTCAGTTCTTAGTCCCTTTCTGTTCTTAGTTTATATTAATGACTTACTTGATAGGGAATAATCATGATATAGTATTATTTGCTGGTGATAATTCGTTGATTTTCCGACTAAAAAGGCAATTATTGAAATATGACGAAGTAAATAATGCTATATCAAAAGTAGTACACTGGTTTGACGTCAATAATTTGCTTTTGAACGACCAACTTATAACCTAGGTCCGAAGGAATCCTTTAGAGAAAAATTTAAAGAAATAAATATATTAACTTTGGCCTCCCAATATATTTACGAGAACATTATTAAAAATAAAAATAGTTTTATTAAAAATAGTGATGTACATTCTGTAAATACTAGGAACAAGCACAAGTTAATTATACCAGTTATTCGACTCCAAAGGGTCAGTAATTCCTTCAAGGGACAATGTATACGCTTTTACAACGAAGTCCCAGAAAATATGCATACATTTTCTATCAAAAGATTTAAATTATTTATTAAGCAAAAATTGTCTAGTAAGGGTTATTATACTACTAAAGAGTACATGACTGATAATAGCCCCTAGGAATGAGGTGATCACTACCATGCTGTTTCTAAATGTTAAATAATTGTATAAAATATTATATTATAAATTGTGCTTTTTTTTAAAAAAGTCCCGCTGGGTTTCTTGCTGGTTCTTCCCAGGGCAGAGGTTTTTTTGCGAACCAGTGGTATAAGTAAAAATGACTTTCAATAAGTATTATGTACTATAATCTATCTATACAAATAAATAAAATTGAAGTGTCTGTTTGTAATGTCAAAATTACAGCGTTTTACTAATTGCAAATGAAAGTATAATGTCTGTCTGTCTGTTTGTTTCGGCTAATCTCCGAAACGGCTGGACCGATTTTGACGCGACTTTCACTGGCTGGTAGCTGATTTCATAAGGAGTAACTTAGGCTACTTTTATTTTAGGAAAAGAATTAGGGTTCCGCGCAAAAACATAAAAACTCTAACACGCGAGCGAAGTTGCGGGGAGCAGCTAGTATTGAATAAAAATGATTCTATTCTACTCTATTCATACTATGTAGTGTGGTTGTGTTTGCATGTGCAATTGAGGTGACACTTATGAAGTTTTTCTAAATCTTTAGTTACTATAAAGAATGTTATGGTGGTTGCTTTTTCGGTCAACGAATAAATAAATAAATGTTTGTGTGTGCGCGTGCAGGTCGTCGTCGTCGTCGTCGTCGCGGTCGTCGTGGTCGGGCTCGGGCTCGGAGCGCAAGGGCGCGGCGCCGCGTCTCTACTCCGACTCCGACATTGACACCGACCTCGACGAGGCTGAGGTGCGCTTACCAAACATTATAGCTAAACTTTTTTACACATTAAATGTTGCCAGAAAGAAGACAAGGCAAGGCAACGGCAAGGGACGCTCTAGATAGAACTTTATCGACCTTAACCCTTTCCCTGTCCCATGAATCATATATGAACATTTCGATTGTATAACTATATTGTGTCTGTTTCATCACAGACAGGGAAATTGTTAAGCAGTATATCGAAGATAGACTAAATTATGGATGTAAAGAAAGCGAGAGAAGTGTTTAGGGGTAGTGCCAAATGAAATTCCGTAGTCTCTTGAGATTTTACGCATCCATTGCCACCCATTTTTGGTCCACCTCAGAACATTTAAAACACTTCGAGCCACACAGCAGCTATATTATGGTTGTAGCATGAATGGATCGCTTCTACTGGGGTAAAATAGCAGCTCAATGCTGCTATGTTTCGTATGGTGAGAGTAGAGAACATATACGTGGGGTAGAGCCATGCTGTAGCTATATTAATATTATAATTGAAGCACAAATGGGTCCGCTCGACCGGGGAAGGACCACGCTCTCACAGAATACCAGCGTAAAATAGCAGCTTAATGCTGCTGTGTTTCGTATGGTGAGTGTAGAGAACTGGATACCTATTTTACTGGAAAAGAGGCATTCTATCTTAGTCCTCACGGCTCACAACGCATCTGCATTTTAATTCGCAAGCGAAGATAGATGTAGATGTCTATGGACCACAGCAACCACTTACCATCAGGTGGACTGTGTGCTCGTTTGTCACTCTAATTCTTTAAAAAAAAGATATCCTTTTTAATGGAAATAAGCCATTCCATCTTAGTTCTCAGAGGTGACAATGCATCAGCGTTTTAATTCGAATCGATCGTTTTAATCGAAGATAAATGTAGATATCTGTGGACCACAGCATCCTCTTACCACCAGGTGGACTGTGTGTTCTTTTGTACCTTGTACTATAAAAAAGCCGTGGTAGCTCAGATGGTTATAGCTCGCTGTAAATCTTACAGTACGCGAGCAACCCGAGTTCGATCCCCACCGTCACCAATGACATTGTTAATTGCAATTTTAAGTGCTCATTTACCACGTGCTCGGCGGTGAAGGAAAACATCGTGAGGAAACCTGCATGTCTGAGAAATAAGAAAACAAAATTTCGAGGACATATGAAGTTCGCCAACATGCATTGGGGCAGTGCGGCGGACATTTCCTTGCCCTAAAACCCACTCAGAAATGAGGGGAGGCCTGTGCCCACCAGTGGGACGTATATAGGCTGAAACTTTAACTATAAAAAAAAAACAGGTATCCAGGCAAATGCGAGCGGACAAACGTTTTTTTTGAAATCATATTCTTACCATGCTGGGCAGGCTACTTAATGACCGCTAAGCTGAGACTCCCACACTTGTATTGCTAATCTATATCACCGACCTGTGAAATTTGAGTTCAGCATGTATAGATGGATTTCCCGCCGTCAGTCGGTCGCCAGAACCATGTCGGTCCATCAGTAGGTCGCACTGCGTTCAGATAAAGTTGGCACATATTCTCTTTATCATTAGTCTGTAATAATCCACTGCTAGACATAAGTCTCTTCCGTTGTAGACAGGATTAGACTTAATCGTCACGCTTGGTAGGCGGATTGACGATCGCAGTAGCACACGTTACACTGTTTCTCGTCGTCGGTCTGGCTTCTTTACGCCAGTCGTAAACAAGATGGTTGGTTATAACGCCATCTATCGACGCCATAAGATCTTTGGCATAAGATATTTTTAGCATAAATCCCCTAGTCGCCACTTACAACACCCACGGGACGAAATTGATTAATGAATCTTCTTACGCTGCGGCTACACGACATGTTTCCTCTTACACGAACTTTTTTTAATTAGCTTTACAATGTATGAATAGTACTGACATGCCGCAATAATTATCAGATTTTTTAATAAAAAAAGAAGATAATAGTAATAGTTCAGAAAAAACCCTTTATCTGAATTTTTTTTCTTCATAAAGACAAGATATTGGCCTATATATGAAAAATAATATATTCATGACTATAAATGTGATTTTTCGCAGTTTAAGGTGGTATCTAACAAGGAGAGGCTTAGGAGAGTGTACTCCTCATCATCAGATAGTGAAGAGGAACAGAGTAGAAGAGGTTTGCTTGCATTTTTTTTGTAACTTTTAACTTATAAATAAGTTTTATTTGGGTAGATGTGGCTTGTATATTTGCATATGTAGTGTACATAATGACGGCCATGTGGCGTAGTGGTCAGAGTTCGAAGAAACCTAGCCAGAGTCAGCATTTATTTAAATACACATAAGTTACGTATAAGAGTTTTTTAACTCACCTCAATGCTTTTTTCATAAGATTTTCTAGGGATATTATTAGTTATCTTGATATTATAAAAGTGAATTTTAATAAACTGGAGCGAAGCCAATATTTTTACTTACGATACATATTTGGGCTTATGAAACTTGATGACTTCTTAGAATTTAGTAAACATCACAAGCGGCTATAGATTTACTTGTGCAGTAATACTCACATCTCTTATTTAGAGACAAATTTCTAGTCTAGGTTAAAGTATTTAAAAAAAAACTTCGTTAATCCCTCAGTCTTGTAACTTCACAGAAAAAACTCCAATACCTCCAGTGGAAATGGACGAGACGGGTGAAGAGTGCACACCCCTCGAGGCAGAAAGGTTGGGCTCACCTATACTGTCACCTGAAGAAGAACCGAGAGATCTTCTACTTGATCGCGTGTATTCTGACTCCGAAGAAGAACGTGAATATCAGGTAGTTATTGAAATTTGAATCGATAATAAGAAGTCACAACATTATTACAATCCATCACACATTGGTAAGCGGTATTTTGTTACACATACAAAGAACGAAATACACAACTTTTTAAATTGACTGCTGAATATGGCATCTTTGAAAATTTGTCCTTACTCAGTAGGCTGGGCAGGCGAGTTGGTAAACGCAAACTCACATACTAGTGCTGTGCTGCCTCTCATTAGTCTGTGGAAAATGTTTGACTATTTAAAATGAACACGCACACTACGCACGCACGTATGCGTGCACGTGCTCACGAACGCGCCACACTGCGCAGTAAGTATACGTCGCTCAATAGTGTGTAGCTCTTCTGAGCCATATTGTTACTTGTAAGTTGTGGATGACTATTATTGGTTTGTCAACTTTAATTTCCAAGCTAGTTTTATTCAGAATCAAGTAAAATAAATAAATAATGTTATTCTATATGTATTAATATATTGTACGGAGTATAGGTAAGACTGGCATTTAGAAAATTTATGAAGTCCCCTGACATCCACTCCTACAATACAAAAAAACAGCATTCTACCTGCGGGCAAGTGGATGAATATGCACCATAGACGCGAGCTTACTACTATACGTATACTTAACGGGATCACAATGCAGATGCGTGGTCACCCCTGATAAATTTATGCAAACCTTTTTTACATTTTCAGGAAAGAAGAAGACGAAACACAGAATATATGGAACAGATCGAAAGAGAGTTCTTGGAAGAGCAGCGGCGAAAGTTGGAAGGAGATACAAGGCCACAACCCGACAAACCGCCTGATGACAGGTATACTTTCTTTACAGAATTATTACATGCAAATCTTTTTTATTTAAAAAATATCGACAAAAACTTGTGCCTTGCCAAGCATGTTCAGTTTTTTCGCAAGTATATTTTTTTCGAAAGGTATATTCATTATTTTCGTTCACTTTGTACCTTAATTTTATAATATTTTAGGATCAGAGAATAAATTTAAATGTTTGTTTTAATTATTTATTGAAAACATAGATTGTGGGAATTGAAACAATCTCATAATTTCCTTTTTTCTACAGTTTATTAGATAGTAAGCCTGAAGATATAAGCAGTCCTGTGAAAAACCATTTGAAATCACCAGAGAAAAGTAAAAAGACAGCAGATGTGGAAGAGGGTGAGATCACTTCTGAGGAAGAGCCTCTGGATTCCCGGCCGAAGAAAGACAAAAAACAAAAGAGAAAAGACGAAAAGAGAGAAAGGATAACTTCGGGTAGTGATGAGCACAGTCACATTGAATCTGCTTTTGGGGTCAATGGTATTAAGGAGGTAAGTACGGTATAAATATATTTACTTCTTTATGCAAACTTGTCAATAAAGATGATAAACGTGCACAAAACAAAATCGCTAGTTGAAAATGTTCCATTAAACATTTGAATATGAAAGGTTTTTGGTCCTTGTTAGAGGTTAATAATTAAAAGAGGCGTTTTCGTAACGTTATCTGTAGTAATCATCGGTGATTCATACTTATCATCATCATTTTTATAATCTATCACGTTTTCTGAATGAAAGAAAAAAAATGGACATAAAAATATAATTTATTATCAATTTTATTTATTTATATAGTTGGAAACTTAGATATTTTAAATCCTAAACGGTGCTATAATTATAACGTTAAAATGTTGTGTAGAAGACAAGCAGTGCATTGTCGGAGACATCGTCGCCCCAGTCGCAAGCGTCCCAAGCGTCTCAAGCGTCGCAGGTGGCGCTGGACCACTCGTACTGCCGGCCGCCGCCCACGCCCGCCTCGCCGCACGAGCGCCGCGCCTCCAACCACCTGCACCACGACCACGGTGAGCCAGCCCACAACCACCTGCACCACGACCACGGTGAGCCAGCCCACAACCACCTGCACCACGACCACGGTGAGTCAGCCCACAACCACCTGCACCACGACCACGGTGAGTCAGCCCACAACCACCTGCACCACGACCACGGTGAGCCAGCCCACAACCACCTGCACCACGACCACGGTGAGTCAGCCCACAACCACCTGCCCCACGACCACGGTGAGCCAGCCCACAACCACCTGCACCACGACCACGGTGAGCCAGCCCACAACCACCTGCACCACGACCACGGTGAGCCAGCCCACAACCACCTGCACCACGACCACGGTGAGCCAGCCCACAACCACCTGCACCACGACCACGGTGAGCCAGCCCACAACCACCTGCACCACGACCACGGTGAGCCAGCCCACAACCACCTGCACCACGACAACGGTGAGCCAGCCCACAACCACCTGCACCACGACCACGGTGAGCCAGCCCTCAACCACCTGCACCACGACCACGGTGAGCCAGCCCACAACCACCTGCACCACGATCACGGTGAGCCAGCCCACAACCACCTGCACCACGACCACGGTGAGCCAGCCCACAACCACCTGCACCACGACCACGGTGAGCCAGCCCACAACCACCTACACCACGGCCACGGTGAGCCAGCCCACAACCACCTGCACCACGACCACGGTGAGCCAACCCACAACCACCTGCACCACGACCACGGTGAGCCAGCCCACAACCACCTGCACCACGACCACGGTGAGCCAGCCCACAACCACCTTCAACACGACCACGGTGAGCCAGCCCACAACCACCTGCACCACGACCACGGTGAGCCAGCCCACAACCACCTGCACCACGACCACGGTGAGCCAGCCCACAACCACCTGCACCACGACCACGGTGAGCCAGCCCACAACCACCTGCACCACGACCACGGTGATCCAGTCTACAACCACCGGCACTACGACCACGGTAAGCCAGCCCACAACCACCAGCACCACGACCACGGTGAGCCAGCTCCAAACCACCTGCACCAAGACCACGGTGAGCCAGCCCACAACCACCTGAACCACGACCACGGTGAGCCAGCCCACAACCACCTGCACCACGACCACGGTAAGCCAGCCCACAACCACTTGCACCACGACCACGGTCAGCCAGCCCACAACCTCTCGCACCACGATCACGGTGTCAGACCACAACCACTTGCACTACGACCACGGTGATACCACAACCACTTGCACTACGACCACGGTGAGCCAGCCCACAATCACTTGCACCACGACCACGGTGAGCCAGCCCACAACCACTACCATCACGACCACGGTGAATCAGCCCACAACCAAAAAGCACCACGACTACAGTGAGCCAAATCTCACCTGCACCGGTACCACGATGAGCCAGCCCGCAATCATCTGCACCACTACTATGTAATGAATGAAAAAAATATGTAATGTCTTATGCCCCATGGCAGCCTTTCCTCGGGGAAGACTTCTTCACCCATTTCCTTCTCAGGTAAGGCGCACCAGGAACACAAGGCGCGCTTTCCTCCACGGCCTTTTACTGCAACTGCGAAACGGACTCCCTCGAGTCCGATACGCGATGGCCATGGGGCCAGGAAAAACGATCACTTGGAAGCACTAGCTTTCTAGACCCCAGCTGTGGATTTAGTCTATGGCTCCGCCGCCAACAAAGATTCGGCTGCGGAAGGTAGGGATGATATGCCAATGAACACCTGCAGCCAAATTAAATCTAACAACCTCCGGGTGCAAGATGCATATTATTCAAACTGAAAGTGGATTCACTGCTGCTCTAGAACAGATATTCGTAAGAAAGAGGTAAAAAAAAAACATGCCCTAGCACCCGTACTATGCTATGTGAAAAGGAAAAATATTCTGAAATAAGAATGGGGTTACTTAAAGATGTTAACAAGATATAATTTTAATTTATTTAAACTTCATGAGATTTTTATGCATTAATGCTGTCTCATTAGGCTATACTTGGATGGCAGAACCAGAAATCGAGTCTACGTTAGAAGAACTCAAGCCTAAGAAGGAGACCAAGAGGCCGTACAAGCGGAAACATGAAGCGAAGAAACTTGCAGAAATTCAAAACAAGTGAGATCTTATTCATATAGTTTTAAACGTTTATTTATGTTGACTTAAAACCTTTAAAAGTAAGAGGAAACTTTTAAACAGAATTACTAAAACAATACCTTATTGCATGTAAATTTAAATTATTTCAATTTCCCATTTTCCCGTGCATAAAATAAATAATAGAGAATTAAGCATCTTAGTTCCTCTGTCGCCATGGTTTGTTTTAATCATCTCCTTAATGTAAATGCTAACATAGCCAGGGCTAGGCCTTGTGGGCCCTATTTTAAACTGTATGCCTAAGGCACTACTTTAAACTTTTAGGTAGTAGGGAGGGTTAAGTATTTCCTAAGTTTTTCTGTAAGTATGTTAGGGCCTGTGTACCTCTAAGGCTCCGATCGATATCCTGGTTTCCGTTACGCTTTCGATTTTAAAATAATTATCGTAAAATCCGTAACATTTATAACATTTGAGTTGTTTTGTTGTTGTCAACTTTTTATGTTGGCCTTTCATATGTTTACGCATTTGGCGAAATAAAGCATACACGAAACAATGTGCCATTTCACAAAAGTATTAAAGCTACCCACAAATTAAGGTTACGTACACAGCCATTAAAAGGTATTCGCGTATGAGAAATATATTACAGGATAACATTTTGTCGATAGGAAAAAAAAACCAAATGTAATTAAATTTAAAAAAATTAAACCAAAAAAAATTACGTATTAAAAATGACTTAATTTTTTTTCAAGCTTAATTGTGCCAGCGAGAAGTGAATAATCCATTTATGCGAGTAGTATATAAAGCGCCAATCGTGTGATTGTCAGACTGCACGATTTGCTGCGTACGAATAGCTACAGAAGTTGGGTGTGATTGTCAGAACTCAGAATGTATGAAGTCGGAGACTTGTATACTTTTAATTTAAATTAATTTTTTTATTAAAAATATTTTTTGCAGACGCTACCATTGGTATAAGTATATTGGTATGTCGTTATGACTATGCAAGAGAAAGGTGAAAAGTTAAATAAAGCGATAACTGCGTGATTGTCAGATTGTACGATTTGCTGCGGACGAATAACTTCAGAAGTTGCGGATTTACTTCTTCTACACATTATATTTAATTTTTATAATATTTTTATAATTATTAATTAAAAAAGTTATAAGAATAGCTTCAGAAGTTATTGTGTAGCACTGACTTCTAAAGCTTCTTATAACTTTAAAAATATAATTGTGGTCGTTACCAAGGGGTGTAAGTGTAGACAACGACAGTATGAAAGTGTGCAAGATAAACAAAGCGTTAACCGTGTGCTCGTCAGATTGCACGAGCCGCTGCGCATGGAGCGGGAGGAGGAGGTTCGGTTCCCGGCGCGCGACATGATGGCGGAGATGCAAGTGATGTACTCGTTCCTGACGCGCGGCGTGGACCGCGAGGACGTGCAGCTGCTGCGGCGCGCCTACGAGGCGCTGCTGGCGGCCGACGCGCGCGGCTACTGGCTGCACGACACGCACTGGGTCGACCACCCGCCCACCGACCTCGCCTACACGCCGCCGCGCAAGAAGTCCAAGCGCCACGCCAACATGTACGAGGAGCTGCAGGTACGCACTGCGCGGCTACTGGCTGCACGACACGCACTGGGTCGACCACCCGCCCACCGACCTCGCCTACACGCCGCCGCGCAAGAAGTCCAAGCGCCACGCCAACATGTACGAGGAGCTGCAGGTACGCACTGCGCGGCTACTGGCTGCACGACACGCACTGGGTCGACCACCCGCCCACCGACCTCGCCTACACGCCGCCGCGCAAGAAGTCCAAGCGCCACGCCAACATGTACGAGGAGCTGCAGGTACGCACTGCGCGGCTACTGGCTGCACGACACGCACTGGGTCGACCACCCGCCCACCGACCTCGCCTACACGCCGCCGCGCAAGAAGTCCAAGCGCCACGCCAACATGTACGAGGAGCTGCAGGTACGCACTGCGCGGCTACTGGCTGCACGACACGCACTGGGTCGACCACCCGCCCACCGACCTCGCCTACACGCCGCCGCGCAAGAAGTCCAAGCGCCACGCCAACATGTACGAGGAGCTGCAGGTACGCACTGCGCGGCTACTGGCTGCACGACACGCACTGGGTCGACCACCCGCCCACCGACCTCGCCTACACGCCGCCGCGCAAGAAGTCCAAGCGCCACGCCAACATGTACGAGGAGCTGCAGGTACGCACTGCGCGGCTACTGGCTGCACGACACGCACTGGGTCGACCACCCGCCCACCGACCTCGCCTACACGCCGCCGCGCAAGAAGTCCAAGCGCCACGCCAACATGTACGAGGAGCTGCAGGTACGCACTGCGCGGCTACTGGCTGCACGACACGCACTGGGTCGACCACCCGCCCACCGACCTCGCCTACACGCCGCCGCGCAAGAAGTCCAAGCGCCACGCCAACATGTACGAGGAGCTGCAGGTACGCACTGCGCGGCTACTGGCTGCACGACACGCACTGGGTCGACCACCCGCCCACCGACCTCGCCTACACGCCGCCGCGCAAGAAGTCCAAGCGCCACGCCAACATGTACGAGGAGCTGCAGGTACGCACTGCGCGGCTACTGGCTGCACGACACGCACTGGGTCGACCACCCGCCCACCGACCTCGCCTACACGCCGCCGCGCAAGAAGTCCAAGCGCCACGCCAACATGTACGAGGAGCTGCAGGTACGCACTGCGCGGCTACTGGCTGCACGACACGCACTGGGTCGACCACCCGCCCACCGACCTCGCCTACACGCCGCCGCGCAAGAAGTCCAAGCGCCACGCCAACATGTACGAGGAGCTGCAGGTACGCACTGCGCGGCTACTGGCTGCACGACACGCACTGGGTCGACCACCCGCCCACCGACCTCGCCTACACGCCGCCGCGCAAGAAGTCCAAGCGCCACGCCAACATGTACGAGGAGCTGCAGGTACGCACTGCGCGGCTACTGGCTGCACGACACGCACTGGGTCGACCACCCGCCCACCGACCTCGCCTACACGCCGCCGCGCAAGAAGTCCAAGCGCCACGCCAACATGTACGAGGAGCTGCAGGTACGCACTGCGCGGCTACTGGCTGCACGACACGCACTGGGTCGACCACCCGCCCACCGACCTCGCCTACACGCCGCCGCGCAAGAAGTCCAAGCGCCACGCCAACATGTACGAGGAGCTGCAGGTACGCACTGCGCGGCTACTGGCTGCACGACACGCACTGGGTCGACCACCCGCCCACCGACCTCGCCTACACGCCGCCGCGCAAGAAGTCCAAGCGCCACGCCAACATGTACGAGGAGCTGCAGGTACGCACTGCGCGGCTACTGGCTGCACGACACGCACTGGGTCGACCACCCGCCCACCGACCTCGCCTACACGCCGCCGCGCAAGAAGTCCAAGCGCCACGCCAACATGTACGAGGAGCTGCAGGTACGCACTGCGCGGCTACTGGCTGCACGACACGCACTGGGTCGACCACCCGCCCACCGACCTCGCCTACACGCCGCCGCGCAAGAAGTCCAAGCGCCACGCCAACATGTACGAGGAGCTGCAGGTACGCACTGCGCGGCTACTGGCTGCACGACACGCACTGGGTCGACCACCCGCCCACCGACCTCGCCTACACGCCGCCGCGCAAGAAGTCCAAGCGCCACGCCAACATGTACGAGGAGCTGCAGGTACGCACTGCGCGGCTACTGGCTGCACGACACGCACTGGGTCGACCACCCGCCCACCGACCTCGCCTACACGCCGCCGCGCAAGAAGTCCAAGCGCCACGCCAACATGTACGAGGAGCTGCAGGTACGCACTGCGCGGCTACTGGCTGCACGACACGCACTGGGTCGACCACCCGCCCACCGACCTCGCCTACACGCCGCCGCGCAAGAAGTCCAAGCGCCACGCCAACATGTACGAGGAGCTGCAGGTACGCACTGCGCGGCTACTGGCTGCACGACACGCACTGGGTCGACCACCCGCCCACCGACCTCGCCTACACGCCGCCGCGCAAGAAGTCCAAGCGCCACGCCAACATGTACGAGGAGCTGCAGGTACGCACTGCGCGGCTACTGGCTGCACGACACGCACTGGGTCGACCACCCGCCCACCGACCTCGCCTACACGCCGCCGCGCAAGAAGTCCAAGCGCCACGCCAACATGTACGAGGAGCTGCAGGTACGCACTGCGCGGCTACTGGCTGCACGACACGCACTGGGTCGACCACCCGCCCACCGACCTCGCCTACACGCCGCCGCGCAAGAAGTCCAAGCGCCACGCCAACATGTACGAGGAGCTGCAGGTACGCACTGCGCGGCTACTGGCTGCACGACACGCACTGGGTCGACCACCCGCCCACCGACCTCGCCTACACGCCGCCGCGCAAGAAGTCCAAGCGCCACGCCAACATGTACGAGGAGCTGCAGGTACGCACTGCGCGGCTACTGGCTGCACGACACGCACTGGGTCGACCACCCGCCCACCGACCTCGCCTACACGCCGCCGCGCAAGAAGTCCAAGCGCCACGCCAACATGTACGAGGAGCTGCAGGTACGCACTGCGCGGCTACTGGCTGCACGACACGCACTGGGTCGACCACCCGCCCACCGACCTCGCCTACACGCCGCCGCGCAAGAAGTCCAAGCGCCACGCCAACATGTACGAGGAGCTGCAGGTACGCACTGCGCGGCTACTGGCTGCACGACACGCACTGGGTCGACCACCCGCCCACCGACCTCGCCTACACGCCGCCGCGCAAGAAGTCCAAGCGCCACGCCAACATGTACGAGGAGCTGCAGGTACGCACTGCGCGGCTACTGGCTGCACGACACGCACTGGGTCGACCACCCGCCCACCGACCTCGCCTACACGCCGCCGCGCAAGAAGTCCAAGCGCCACGCCAACATGTACGAGGAGCTGCAGGTACGCACTGCGCGGCTACTGGCTGCACGACACGCACTGGGTCGACCACCCGCCCACCGACCTCGCCTACACGCCGCCGCGCAAGAAGTCCAAGCGCCACGCCAACATGTACGAGGAGCTGCAGGTACGCACTGCGCGGCTACTGGCTGCACGACACGCACTGGGTCGACCACCCGCCCACCGACCTCGCCTACACGCCGCCGCGCAAGAAGTCCAAGCGCCACGCCAACATGTACGAGGAGCTGCAGGTACGCACTGCGCGGCTACTGGCTGCACGACACGCACTGGGTCGACCACCCGCCCACCGACCTCGCCTACACGCCGCCGCGCAAGAAGTCCAAGCGCCACGCCAACATGTACGAGGAGCTGCAGGTACGCACTGCGCGGCTACTGGCTGCACGACACGCACTGGGTCGACCACCCGCCCACCGACCTCGCCTACACGCCGCCGCGCAAGAAGTCCAAGCGCCACGCCAACATGTACGAGGAGCTGCAGGTACGCACTGCGCGGCTACTGGCTGCACGACACGCACTGGGTCGACCACCCGCCCACCGACCTCGCCTACACGCCGCCGCGCAAGAAGTCCAAGCGCCACGCCAACATGTACGAGGAGCTGCAGGTACGCACTGCGCGGCTACTGGCTGCACGACACGCACTGGGTCGACCACCCGCCCACCGACCTCGCCTACACGCCGCCGCGCAAGAAGTCCAAGCGCCACGCCAACATGTACGAGGAGCTGCAGGTACGCACTGCGCGGCTACTGGCTGCACGACACGCACTGGGTCGACCACCCGCCCACCGACCTCGCCTACACGCCGCCGCGCAAGAAGTCCAAGCGCCACGCCAACATGTACGAGGAGCTGCAGGTACGCACTGCGCGGCTACTGGCTGCACGACACGCACTGGGTCGACCACCCGCCCACCGACCTCGCCTACACGCCGCCGCGCAAGAAGTCCAAGCGCCACGCCAACATGTACGAGGAGCTGCAGGTACGCACTGCGCGGCTACTGGCTGCACGACACGCACTGGGTCGACCACCCGCCCACCGACCTCGCCTACACGCCGCCGCGCAAGAAGTCCAAGCGCCACGCCAACATGTACGAGGAGCTGCAGGTACGCACTGCGCGGCTACTGGCTGCACGACACGCACTGGGTCGACCACCCGCCCACCGACCTCGCCTACACGCCGCCGCGCAAGAAGTCCAAGCGCCACGCCAACATGTACGAGGAGCTGCAGGTACGCACTGCGCGGGCCGCGTACGACATGCTGCTGGCGGCCGTCGCGCGCTTCTACTGCCGAGGCATTGCATCTTAGCCCTCAAAACTGACAATGCATCTACATTTCGATTCTTAGTCGAGGATAGAGGTACGTGTCAGTGAGCCACAACATCCACTAACCATCAGGTGGACTGTGTGCTCGTTTGTCACTCTTATACTATAAAATAAAAAATACACTTAATAGTAAGTGACTACTGCAGCCAGTAAAGACACCTGCAGGTGCAGCCAACTTCAAAAATAGAGATCTACATATTATGCGTTCACAACTCCTCGTCAAGAAAAAATCCTACTATCTAACGGTGTAACTTAGAAGTACGTTCATCGCTATTTTTTTATTTCTGCCGCCAATCCGTGGTTCACCAACTTCTACGTTCCTATTAAGAAAGTAAAAATAGAAAGACTTAAATTAAAATACTACAAAATATGACACCCATGCAATGATATAGGCGATTGGATATTCTAACACCGTAGCCACACGGCATACACCCGGTACGAAGTTGAGTAAAAATTGGAAATACACTAATATTCGACTTGATGTTTTGCAGGGTCACTCTAGCGGCGCAGCGCGGACGGAAGGCTACTACAAAATGGACGCGCGGCTGAAGGCCAAGTACAAGTACCACCACGGGCGCGGTGCCGCCGCAGACGACAAGAAGGCCAGCAAGATGCAGCTGTCGCGCGAGGCGCGCTCCAACCAGCGCCGCCTGCTCACTGCCTTCGGTACGCCACGTACTCCACTGTCCTAGTGCTTACCTCCCACCTCCCACCTGCTCACCGAGCACAAGAAGGCCAGCAAGATGCAGCTGTCGCGCGAGGCGCGCTCCAACCAGCGCCGCCTGCTCACTGCCTTCGGTACGCCACGTACTCCACTGTCCTAGTGCTTACCTCCCACCTCCCACCTGCTCACCGAGCACAAGAAGGCCAGCAAGATGCAGCTGTCGCGCGAGGCGCGCTCCAACCAGCGCCGCCTGCTCACTGCCTTCGGTACGCGACGAACTCCACTGTCCTAGTGCTTACCTCCCACCTCCCACCTGCTCACCGAGCACAAGAAGGCCAGCAAGATGCAGCTGTCGCGCGAGGCGCGCTCCAACCAGCGCCGCCTGCTCACTGCCTTCGGTACGCCACGTACTCCACTGTCCTAGTGCTTACCTCCCACCTCCCACCTGCTCACCGAGCACAAGAAGGCCAGCAAGATGCAGCTGTCGCGCGAGGCGCGCTCCAACCAGCGCCGCCTGCTCACTGCCTTCGGTACGCGACGAACTCCACTGTCCTAGTGCTTACCTCCCACCTCCCACCTCCCGCCTCCCACCTCCCACCTCCCACCTCCCACCTGCTACCTGCTCACCACGCCCAGGTTATACTTCGAATCTCGGTCGGATTTATCATTTGTACAAAAACAAGTTGACTCTTGAGAACACGATTCGAAGTCTGCCAACATGCGTTACAGGTACACGGCAGATTATTTATTTTATTTTCCTCTTAGAAATGAAAGAAGGCCTGGGACCACCTTTGAAACGTAAATAGGCATTTAAAAAAAACTAGAATTGTGAAATATGTACATAATTTTCAAATATTTTAATTTAAATTTTATAACATCTCCAGAATCGTTAACACTATTTTTTTAACAGGTACGGATACGGATTCAGATCTGCTGAAATTCAATCAACTAAAGTTCAGAAAGAAGCAACTGAAGTTCGCCAAGTCTGGTATCCACGATTGGGGTCTTTTCGCTCAGGTAAACTACTATTGTGATATATTATGTATATTATACTCATAACTATAGAATGTTATGAATAAAGAACTGTGGAATGTTTTTCGTAAATTGTATTCTTTGCGTAATTTTAATATTACAATGGTCGGTGGTTCTCCACACACTTATTGCTGTCGATATTGCACGCTTTGAAACCAAATGGCTTGTTGTAACTTTTTAATGTGTACACTCTAAAATTTTGTTTGTATGCAGAGCAGCTCATATATACATGAGACAAAATTGAAGAATAATTTTCCGAAGTTTGTCTTTTCAGTCGATTACAATCTGGGTGATTTCAAGAAGTATGAATTTTTTTGCTTTTGTTACGCTAAGACAATGCAAACCAGGGTTTCATTACCGCTCATGGGGTTGTAGTCAAACACTGCCATATAATTAAAAAAAGGTTTGAAACGTTTGTATATTTTGCACCGGTCGGTTTCAGGAGCCGATCGCAGCGGACGAGATGGTGATCGAGTACGTGGGGCAGATGATCCGGCCCATCGTGGCGGACGTGCGCGAGGCGCAGTACGAGGCTACGGGCATCGGCAGCTCGTACCTGTTCCGCATCGACCTCGACACCATCATCGACGCCACCAAGTGCGGCAACCTGGCGCGCTTCATCAACCACAGCTGCAACGTACGTCTGCTCACCCTCCTCCCCTCCTCAAAAATTTATCAAATATTTATATTATCTAAATGCCCTACGCTCACTTACTTCCGTCCTTCGCTTACTTAAAGTATGATGTTTTACAACTCGATCGCTTTGCAGCACCCATAGTCAGGATAACGCGATAAAACACGTAAAAGTTGTATTTATCGTGTCACACACTACGCGCATACGATATCTGTATCTGAGCGCATATATTTCAATATCGCTTTCTATGAAATTCAATGAAATAACACTCACAGCGCTGATAATTTATATTTTATCGTTAAATATCTGTAAGTACCGATATACATCGGAAGATAGTATTTCATATTTCATGTCATAAATATTTCATATTCATAATATATAGATCATTTCATATTATCTGCTCATACAAATATATTTTACATGCAGATAAATACAAGTGGCCGCTGAAGAAATGCGATCTAATTCGCCTCGGTCCTTTTTTATGCTCTATATGACGTTTTATCCAAATTATTCACCTTTTCTACCGACTTTAAACAGGAGGAGGTACTCAATTCGACTATATTTTTTTTATGTGTGTTACCTCATAACTTCTTTCTGGGTGAACCGATTTCGTTGATTCTTTTTTTTATTTGAAAGCTGGTGCTTCACGTGTAGTCCCATATAAATTTGATCATGGTCTGACCAGTAGATTTTGAGTTATTCTTAATAATTTATATTGAAATCGGTTGTACAAAATTTTTAATTATAGTAAATGCTAATGTAACACATGCATAAAATCAAAATCTGAATCCTATTCTGACGATCTGTCCAGCAAATCTAGAAGCAATATACGCCAACTCATTGTAGGCAACACTCTGTATAAACAATCGGCTCCAAAAAACACGTCTTGTAAGTTCGATGGATTTCGAGTGAATGTATCATTTCGTATATCGCATCTGCATAGTGTATGATACTTTCAGATAATTAAGTTTTTAAACGCAGATAAAATATTATCGTATGTGTGTAGTGTGTGAGACGCTTTATACTATTATTACAATACAATACGATGTCATTAGTTATAATTGATAAAATTTTCTAAATGTTGTTCATTTTTTAAATTCTATAGGTGGTATGACCAAGCAGGTCATACCACCTATAGAATCTTCTATGTTGTGTTGCATTTTATTAGACCACTAACGAAATCCATGCATAATAAATAAACTTATTAAAATGAATAAGCTCTTTTCATACACACATTTTCATTGACGTTTAAGCTTTCGATAGGAACATGGTAGTTTTTAGTAATCTTCTAAATATATACCAAAATCAAGTTAGTCTCCCCGCTAAACGTTGAAAATGGCTCGGCCGATTCTGATCAAATTTTTTGTGTTTGAAAGGGTCCTTGGATGGTTTAGATTCCCAATTGGGCCCGGTAGGTGGCGCTGTTGTCGAGATCCAGAAATCACCCGTGCGAAGCCGGGGCGGATCGCCGATTACTCATAAAAACAAATTTTTGACGTAGTGCGACTGCAGCTACTATATGTATACTGATATATTATAATATGTGTTTACAGCCAAACTGCTACGCGAAGATTATAACAATCGAGTCGCAGAAGAAAATAGTGATATATTCAAAGCAGCCCATCGGCGTCGACGAAGAGATCACGTACGACTACAAGTTCCCGCTCGAAGACGAGAAGATTCCTTGCCTCTGCGGCGCCCCGCAGTGTAGAGGATTCCTAAATTAAACTGCAATTCAGGACAATAGCATGCACTAGATTTACTCACTGGGCACGCCGAGACAAAACTATATCAGAAAGAAAAGACTTCTATAACCAATTACGGCGCTCCAAAGTAAAACTGAAATTTGTTAGCAGAAAATGCATTGTCCAGTTAGTTTTGTCCTGTGTATAACTTTTAATGCAAATCAACTCAAATAGTTGAATTAAATTAGGAAAGATCAAGCTGTAAAAACTAACTCAAATATAAAAATGGACGTAATGCAAGAGCAATTAATAGTAACCTGAGCTTGAAGCTGAATCTAGCTTTTCTATCACATTGTACAGTTTATTCAATTGCTACCGCTGCGCACAACATTTAACATGTGAAGCAGTTAAAGTAAAATTGCATTTTTAACTTTTTTATATAAAAATATACCTCCTTTCCTACTTTTGAGTTTTGTATAAAAAATATCTTACTGTAAATATGGTTTTAAAGGAACTTCTATAATACAGTTTTCTTATGCGATGCATATTACGTTGCACAGGCAGCGATATTGAATGTGAAATCTCAAATGAGCGTAGGCCTATCGCACGGCAGGCGGCGCCTGAACTTACGCGATTATGAGGTGTGAAATTTTGTTTTGTTTACTTTATACATATGTGCTTGCCGAATCGGAAAAGTGCTAATTTGCACTATTCAGTTAACAAATAATTTTTCTATTTAATGCACTTTAATTTATTATATATACGAAATAAAGTTATTTATAAAATGCGTTCTGATAATGCTGTTTAGGCGGCCCGATGTCTAGACAATAAATGTGCTCTTCCAGTTATCGAACCGTTAAAATGGTTTCGGAGATACACCGCGACAAATTGCTAAAACTGCCTCAAATCGTATGTATGAATTTGTAGCCTTTCTATGTGTAAAATAATATTACGTGTGACGGTTACATGTGAGTCGGGATGTGTTATATCTATTGTCTTATGTGAAATCCCAGTGTATGTAATGAAATAAATTATCCATAAATATGATCCTTGTATTATATAATACTTTCTCGACTGAGTTTAAGATATAATTCAATAGGCATAGGTTGTCAGAGTTAACAAGGTGTAGTATAATTGTTTGTGTTGTACATTATTTTTGTGAATAAAAGAGATCTCTGCCTTTTGTCAGATTTATGTAGTACACTTTTTAAGTACATCCCGTTGTTGAAATCGGGTCTACGAAAAAAATCAGTTAGGTAAAAAGCGTTTAACGAACGAGTCTCGTAGTCTCTATAAGAGATGAGGATTGAAGATTATTGGAAATTTGGTTCGACTCTCCGACCACACTTCACATAATATGATGTAAAATGTATAAGATTGTAAATAAAAAATTCCAGAAATTCTCATTACTTATTTTGCCGAATATCAATAAAAGCCAAACACGAGTCTTGATGTCTTTCAGGAGCAAGTATACGTCGGATAAAGAATGGGATTAGAAATGGCGGCTCATCGAGCCAGTATCGTAAACATGCACTGTACTAATAGCGAACACACTCTAATATATGGGTATATCGTTATAACGTTACATTATTAGGGTAATTGGAAATTTTGCTTAGTGGCAAAACATTTGAAAGGAATTGTATACGCAAGTAGGTACATTAATTTTAAAATAACATCAATATCTAGCGACCCGCTCTGATAACCACGTGCTAAGGAAACCAAGTAATAATAATAGTACAGTGCATAAAATGTCTAGATCACTCCTGGTATTACTCTCTATTTGTTCTTGAAGTTTTATCCGAAGATTAGCTCAGACAGACAGACAAACTAAAATAAAAAAAAAAATGTTTACTCATGTCTCAATGGCATGTACCATCAATAAAATTATGAAGAAATCTCAGAACGTGTTGTAGCTCACAAATTCGGACTGTAAAACTGCAAAACTGTACTAATTTTTTTTTGTAGTTTATGGCATTTTGTTATTATTGATTTCAAAATTGGACTGAAGTTATAGAACGTACGAAAAACGCATATTACAACGTAGTTTTTTTTTTTGCAGTCTTTACCGGTGGGTATGACTATAGTTAGCGACAGTGTGCGAGCGAGAGGTGAATAGATGCGACGCCATTTTTAATCCCATCCTTTAACCGCACGGGTAGTATTTGGGAGTGACCTAAGTACAGCAGTCAACTTGTGATGGGCTTTAATGGCGTTAATGATACACAGGTTAAGTATGGGTAAAAAGTATTGGATATATATTTTTAAAGTAAGCTGTGCTATGTCGAGATTTCAATATCATTGAAACTTTTCATCGCCCAACACGTGGTCGGCGGTGAAGGGAAACTAAAAATAGATTCATGATATGTGATATCCGTCAACACGCAGTGGGCAGCGGTGTGAACTGCACTGTTCTAAAAGCCTCTCAGATATCAGGTCATTGCCAAACTACGGTGTATTAAGACGGACGGTGGATAAAATCGAAAGACTGTTCATTCATAAGTTTATTAGAATCTACAAAAGCCCCCCAGGCCAGATGCTGCTACCCATCTTCTGTTTCGGTTTTGCTCCTCACAATCGCAATGCACTAACTCACTGTGATCTAATTGTTGTACGCAGCGGCACTACATGCGCCTCAACGCATCGGCAACACTTCGCTTTTACGTCGCGTCCGTATGCTTGGCAAACCTCAACAAGTAGCCAAAAAAGTAGTGACCTCAATCAAGGATGTGGTTAGTGTTAGGCATGGTTTGCGTAGGTTTGAAAACGCTTGCAGCCAATCCGACTGTGTCGGTTTTTTGTCACAAATCAATTTGCCGCAAGCGCTTGCGAAGCGGTTATACGTTTGTACGCACTCAGTCTCGTTGGTGCACTGGTGGCGAAAATAAGTACCTATAATAAAATAATTTCATAATTGCCTAGTACGGTTTTATGATTTTTTAATATCCATCTTTTTTGCCGTATTTTTCGTTTTCATGTATAATAAAATAACTTAAGCCAAATGTTATGAGTAGTAATAGCCGGACATCAGCAACAAAATTGTCACCTCTTATGTCCTAGAGGATATATTTCGGATTTGTGTCATTTAGTCTTAGTGACATCGTGAAAAGCTCAAGACGCATTCGTTTCCTAAGTTGAAAAAATATTTTTTATTGAAAATATGCCCGATTGTGCATTAAGGTATTGTAAGTCCTGATATGGAGCAAAAACCGAATGTGATTTCGGTTTATTATCGCAAGAATAATGTATATTTACCCAATAATTTTTAAATTTTATTATTTCTGGTAGATTGTTCTAGAACATTTATTATTGTAATAAGCGCCCTCTGTTATTCAGTAACGTCATGATTTATTTACCAAAGAGTTAGTGGTTGACAACGTTTATCGATTATTGTTATCGATAAAAAATATTATACCGAAAGCCGATTTAATCATATACATATTATATATTTAAGGAGGTGAAATAGTAAACGATACTGTACCGGTACCAATAAAGAAATCGGCTGAGCCTGTGTCGGGGCACACGGTCGTTGGTTTTAACATGAAATATCTATGTCAGCCAGTACAACCAGTCAACAAGATAGCTTTTTTTTTAATTTTTAATATAATTCTACACTACCAGGAGAGTTGCAGATGCGTTGCCGGCCTTTTAAAAAGGAGTAAGCTCGTTTCTTAAAGGTCCCTTAGTCGTATCGGTCCATAAAGATTGCCGTTGGTAAACGATTCTTAAGAAAACTCTTAATAAATCGCCCGGTAGTGGACCGCCAAGCATCCAAATGATGTGGATGGTAACGTAAGTTTTGTCACGATGTGTGTTAGTGAAATTTGGTGGCTGGAATTAATCTGAACAATTCCTCAGAGCACTCCCCGTATTAAATACGATAGAAAATCGAGCCAATCAAAGAGAACTCGGTCATCGACGATCCGAGCCGCTCTGCTCTGTAGTCAAGTGGAAGGAGTTCGCACTGGGGAGCCCCGGCTCAAAGATGAGAAAAGTATTCCATGTGAGGTCAAAAGTTGCAAACGGTGGCTTTTTTGTTTACGGTAGGGACAGTACCATGAACAAAAAAGCTCTACTGAGTACGACAAGCTTTTTCGAAGCCAATTTAGCTTTCTCTTCCAAGTGACAATACTACTGCAGGTCATTCAATATCTTGACACCGAAGATTCCGCTATTGGCTGCGGCAACAAGGGAAGTGCTCTGAAACTGAGGAGAAATACGACAAAGGTGTTCTTTTTAACGTTAAACGCGCAAACTTGTGAATTTGTATAATAATTTATTTTGTAACGACCTATAAGTTCAAAGCATTGAACTATACTATAACTAAAATATGTTAGATTTAAAGTGTATATTTGTAAAAGAAAGTAATTTGAAAAACATTGAGGTGCTCTCTTATTGAATTTGACGTTTCGCGATGTGCCTTCGACGCCGATCGACTAATCACATGCTATTATTATAGCATCTAATACTTAGTGACGTCATCCAAGATGCTACCAATGTGACTGCTGTTTGAATTGATTCTTTTTTTTTTTCAAGTCCACTGCTGAACATAAGCCTCCACCAATGCCACAAAGCACGGTCCTGAGCCACCTGCATCCATCGACTTCTTGCATGTCTTACCAGGTCGTCACTCCATCTAGTGGGAGGACTCCCTACACTTCGCCAGCTGGTACGAGGCTGCCACTCGAGAAAGTTTCTTCCCCATCGGTTGTCGGTTCTTCGAGCTATATGGCCGGCCCATTGGCATTTCAACATACTAATTCTGTGGGCTATGTCGGTTACTCTGGTTCTACTGCAGATATCCTCGTTTTTAACCCTTTCACCGCCATAGCCGTAATATTACAAATCTTAAGGTGAATACCGTCAGCGACGTCACGTAATATTCCGAAATGTTCATGTTACTAGAAAAACTGCAAGGTTAATTCGATTTTGCTATTAAATTTAATACATTTAATTAATTGTGGACAGTTGTAGATACCAATGTCAAACAATTAGCAGAAATATATAGTGTTACTAAGTGCAAGATGAAATTAAACACCTTGCTGCCTCGCCATCCCCGTGGTATTTCTGAGACCAGTGCTGAGCCACTGTAAAAGATTTATCAAAAAATTTATATTTGTATTGTTTCAAAATTAAAATGATAGTCAAGTCATCACAATGTAATATTTTAATGAACTGTTTAATTTCATATATTATTTAAATTATTTTTGCGACAAGAAATAAAAATATTAATTTATAAACCAAACAACCCAAATGTAAAATTATATTGTCCCGGTACGTCACTAGTGCATTCAAGTTGAGAACGCCAGCACCATGAAGCATATAGCCAGCACCGTGATTTAAGGATGGGCAAAGCAAAAAAAAATATATCGATATATATCGAATCTATATTTTTAAACAGTATCGATATATACCGTGTGATAAATATCGATATATCGATATATCGTCATCATTTGAATGATGTAAAGATAAGGTCTAAAATTTTATCTACTGACGGAAAAAACGATACAATATTTTAAAATATATCGAAATTGATATGAATTCGATACTCTAAAATAAATATCGATATGTCGATATATCGCGATTTAAAATTCGACGATATATATCGATATTTTTATTTATTTATCCACGCCTCCGGTGTAGTGCCACCATGGAGGACGGAATTAAAGAGCTTTAAGTACCGGTTTTCCACCCGCGTTCAAGAGCTCCGCAGTAATTACATCCTCGCCAGGGGACTTGCCGTTTTTAAGGTGCTGGAGAGCTATTCTAATCTCGCTCAGACTGACGTCCGGGATATCATAGGAATAGTGTCGGATAAGACTTGCTCTTGGATCGTTACTCACACTTCCTTGTGGCTCCAACGATGACGTGTACAGCTGCCCATAGAACCTCTCAATCTCACTCAAAATTTCAGGTGTCTCGGAAACGATGCTACCACATTAGGTCTTCAGCTTCGATAGTTGGCGCTTTCTGGCAGACAGATCTCTGGCAAGGACTTTGGAGCCCTGGTTCTACTCAATACGAGATTGAAGAAGCGATTGAGTAGAACCAGGGCAGTATTAAAGTTGCGTAACTCCCGCCGCATGCGTTTGGAGAACTGTCTGTTCAGTTACCTGTATGCTATCAAATCTACTGCAGCTTCATTTCCCGTCTAACAGCCATGACGTTAACCGATTCGTTGCGGCAAGAATTTCCGACAACTTCTAGCTATGTCGGCGAACAAATATTTAATGACACACCTGGCGTGTCAAGCGTGTCACAAGTTGATGATACGCCTATTGTGCCATCAGCCATGTGTAAAAGTAATGTTCTTTTTTATGCTTTTTTCACTTGTTTAGACCTAATTAAGTTTAGTTGACATCAACTACGTGTTTATTTACGTGTTTTCTTTGAAATTGAGAGTAAGTGACTTTTTTATACAGAGATTACAAACCTTTTGTACTATTTTTTGTTTTATAAAAAAAACATTTAAATTAGTAGGTACGGCTAAATCACCCTGGAAGACCTTGGTTTTTATTAAATTAAATTTTCACCTAATAATAACATTCGTAAATATCAAACAATGAAGAACCTTAAACCTTAAAGAAAAAATTAGGTTTATGATTCATTGATATTTACAAATGTTAAATATTATTTAATGTTATACAAATGTAAAAGTAAAGTCGATCTGAAAATGTCTAATTAGTAAGAATAGCAAAACAATTGTTTTCAAAAGGAAAAAAACGCCGACGCTATACGGCGGCGGATTGACAAAAGACTATTTATTAGCGAACTTTTTTTATGCATGAACGGTTTCGAACTGTTTCAAGCAAAAATAAACCTTATACCATATCACAAGAGCTGGTACTTCGTAGGTCTATTCAGCCATATGATAGTAATAAGACGGCAGTTCAACCATTTTCAAAATTAAACTAAGACAAACGCACTGTTTTCTTTTATCAGGAGACTTATTTTCTAGAAATTTATTTACAACTTGAGTTTGTGAGCGATCGCAATGAGTGCTATTATTTGTTACTTATTAGACTATTTTTCCACAACATGATTTTAAAACTCACAAAGTAAAAATAGTACCATGTACACGTTAAAAAAAGGTTGTCAACCGCTAAAAATTTCATATTTTCAAAATATCCAGAAACGAAGCTGCAGGCATGAACTACTTGCAAAATAATGAATATTTTGTTCTGGATAAATCTTCCAAAAAAGCAATTTGAGCGTGTTATACCGATTTTTAAAAAGACACGACTCCCGTGTCATACGCCACACACAAAAGTAATCGATGGCACGCCTGGCCATCGTGCCACCCGCACTGAACCGGTTAAGAGTGTGATCGGAGAGTTTTTGTGTTCTCCTGCGGCGGGTCTTGCAAAACTTAGCTCCGACCGCATGGACAGTTTCCACAAGCTTGTCATTTACGTGTTAGTTAAGTAGTTAGAATTATAATTGTAATTAGAAATAAATAGATTTTAAATCGTTTTTAAAAAATCGTTTTACGTTTCCGTAAACTTGACTACCTCGATGTTCGTCATGCTTGCCTATTCATAACAAACTAACGCAACTCGCAAGCGTGTGGATGGTGACGTTTGATTCTCAAAATCAAGTCAAATGTTTGTAGAGATTTGGAGTTTGCAGCGAGTGCCAAGCGTTCGGACGCGACATTAGGAATTTTAGAAAATTTGCCATAGATTTGCGTCCTCATCGCCGGTCTAGATATTTTACTCCTTGTACAGCGATTGTTAATTCGGCTGCGAAACGTAATGTTTATGCCAAATCCTCCTCAGAACGGGAGAAACCCATGTCCAGCAGTGAAGTTACAGGCTAATTCAAATGATGATAATTGAACTCGCGGCGTTAGTATTCGCGATATTTGAGAGAAACTCAAATTCCATACTTTAAATTTTAGTTCACATTTTTTCTGCGAGACTTCTTGAAACTACGTTTTACTAGTATAATTATATTTCTTTGGTTTAAACCTGAGACTAATTATAAACTAGTTTTTATAATAAGAAGGATACTGTTTATTTAATGGTTGGTATCAGTTAAAAAAAAAGCGATTCATTCATTTTAAAAAATATAATAAACAATAACATCAGTTACCATAAATTACAATTAAAATTATTCTACTGGTATTAGTCTTAAAACATTCATCATACTAATATGCTGTATCAAATCACAGTAAATTATTAAACATAGTGACGAAATTCTTATTTCGAATAGGCAAGCACCTTCATACTTATTAGACCTAAAAATTTAGGAATTCTAACAAAACAATTCTTAAGAAAAAAACTAAAATCAGGTGATGTTTAGATTAGGACACCTGCAGCTATCTCCAAAAAGGAGATGACAGATGCATTGTGGTATAAGAGGAAATGCCTCAGTCTTTCTAATTAAACTCGCTTTCTTACCTTTCAAACTAGAACACAGCAGTGCGAGTACTGCTACTAGGTGATAAAGATAAGAGGGTGATATCTATCCAGAAGGAACTTAGGCAAAAATAAGTCCTAACAGTTCAATGTCAATATCATTATAAAATTATGAAAAAAGATGTCAATTACAAACTTTATAAGAATTCTAAAAATAACGGAAACATTTCAATGTTCAATTAATAAATAAAATTAAAGTACTAACAAATGACTAAGAAATAAATACAAATATTGAGCAAAGCTCAAACAATTAATTCTATCAAAATACACACAATTAAAAAAAACTTTTCACAAACTGTTATTTCTGATGACTTGATCACTACATAATGTTGCGCTATTTAAATATATTATGAGATTATTGCAATTATTTAATTAAGGTATGTGAAGTCAACTGAGCAAAAACTGAGTAAAATAAGCATTTAACAAACTACAGACTTGCATCACATTATTCATTATGATTACCTGTAAAAGGATATGGTATTAAATAAAATATAATTATAGCAAATACGTACATTATGTTAACGTTTCGAATATTATGTATCACACAATCCTATTTGAACCGCACTTGCCTCGCAAACATTTCAGCACATAAATCAGCTGTTCCCTTCGTAGAGCCAGTTCCTTTCTCATCGGATTCAGAATCGGAATCGAACTCTGAAGTTACTGCTGGAGATTTTCTTCCGGATGAGACTCGCTTCAATCCAACTTCCGTAGTGAGAATTTCTTTGATGACATCATCAGAAGACTGTCCCTTACGATTTGCATTGCGAAGCTGTTTCGCTCTTTTCCTTATATCGGCAAGAAACCCTGTATTCACTTCTACACTTTCATTAGACATTTCGTGTTGTGACAAGTCAGTGCATGAGAGTGTCAAGTCGGTGGAAGAGCCTTTTGACTCTGACGTAGTTTCTAGTGATTCAACAGAGGCGCCTATGCTTCGAAATGCTGCGAGACCGTCTACTATTGAAACTGAGTAACCGTCATCACTCTTCGTGCTTATTATTATTCCATTAGGTGCCGTTCCGAGTAAGGCGGGTTCATTCACTTTATAATTGAACACTTCTGGCATATAACATTCAGAGGCAGTGGACGTTGTGGATGACGTTTCACAGGTACACGGCGGGGCTCTGTATGCTTCTTCATTGAGGTATATTATGGTAACTCTATCTGTTCCGACAGCGTAAAGGAAGGGAGCCACAAACTCCCAACTGTGTACTGCCGAACTCCATTTAGGGTCTTCGTTACGTGTACGCCTACCGCTTTCGTCCACGAACACGCCACATTCCGCAAAACAAATTAGTAGCTCAATGGGGTCGTTTCTTACAAGGATGATTGCTTTAGGTGACGAGTGACTTTTTAAGGCAGCAGCGACGGTCGGATCGTCTACGGCGAAGGTTTCTAACGCGCCGGAGGGCAAATTCACTTTGAGAGGCTTCTCCCCGGCAAGGAACAAGCACTTAGTCGTGAGCAGTAGTGAACTTGGTGGCCTGTCAATCGTGAGCGAGCGTGCTATCTTGAATTCAGTGTTAACTGCGTCGAAGCGTAAAATAAAAACGCGCCGGCCACAGGCGACCACAGCACATGGACCTTCAGTTGCTTCTTCAGAAAGTACCTGGGGCGAGAGATACTTGTTTAGTTTATGTTTATTTTACAGAAAGAATATTGTTTATTATTTATGTATTGTTACGTCTTATTTTCAAATGGCGATGGTTTCTGCAAGATTAAAATTAAATTAAAGTTAAGAGTATTTAAGTAGTTCTACAAGCATCTAGAATTAGACATAAAATAATATAAAATTTCCCCCTTTTATGAGCTTTTATTTACTTTCACCGTCTCAATGTTTGTAATCAAGTCTTGCAAGTATTTTTTTTATTCCCTACTATGGGAAAACTTCATTACCAACCAGGCGGGAAGGGCTTGAAATTAGCTTAATATGATAACTTTTTCAAATAATTATGTAATAATACAAAATTTGAAATAATAGCAATAAGGTTTATGTTTTACCTTAAAATAAGATTAACACTGGATAAACATAATGCCTCATGAAAATTTCTACCAGTTTATCTTGAGTAATTTAACAAATTGTGGTCAACGTTAACTTCATACTTATGTTTGAGATTATGTTATAAGTAAGACCGATAATAATAAAACGATATAATAATGGCAGCAAGTACTGTTGGCCAGGTCACCAAAACATAGTACCTACCTATAAAATATTTTCCCCGGTCGTACTAATCATAATATTTTATATTAAAAATCAATGTTATTGCATTAAACACAAACATAAGCTAGTTATTCTCATAAATTATAATTCAATAATAATTACCAAACAGGTATAGAAAAAAACGTGTTTCTAAATTAACGTAGCGTGGATAATTAATCCAAGCTGTACGTTTTTTGTTGCCACATTCGCGAGATGTGTAAATAAAGATGCAACAATAGAGTGAGCAAGATAATAAGCGAGCAATCGAGCGGACGTCATTTTTAATATTTTTTTATGGGTGTGGCTTATACATTGTTAAAACATTACTATTATCATTGTTTAGAACATATACAAAACACACAAGCTACTATCTACAAAAATGAAGTCGTAAAGTGTTACCTTGACTAGACATGGGGCGGAGACTTCAGGCAACTGTACTCTACTGAGACTGACGGTGGGCTTGAGGTTTGCTGAGCGTCGCAGAGCAGAACCCAGTGCTAAAAGGCCGCCGTGGGCCAGTATACCACTGCATACAAACAACGCTCGTCCGTTCGTCGACACTATGCTTTGCACACAGTTTACTTCGGTTCTAGGCGGAGACACGTCACTGTCCCACTCGATTCGTACTGGACCGCGGAGAGAGTGTAGACCGTCGGAGCACCCTGCATATTGTTGTGTTTATTGAATTTACGATTATATTGTATATCATTAAGCGATCGTAAAATTTTAGAGGTAAAATACTATTATCTAACAAGCACTATTTCTAAAACAAAGGAAGCAAATCCTTCCTGTAGCGGAAGAGATCTACGTCCAAAAGTAGACATTTATGGGCTCATTAGAAGAATATTCTATAATACATATTGCAGAACAGCGGATTTATTGCTCAATAACTCTCTTAAAAATAAGGGGAGGCCTTTGCCCATAAGTGGGACAATTGTCGCTTTACATTTCCCATATGATGAGGAGGAGGGTATTAAAGATGCGAGATATCTGTTATTGCGACTGCTACATATTTTTCGACAAAGCTGAGTCATTAGGCCAACAGTGTATAATTACAACTTACATATTCAAATCAAAATGTCACCAATATACGTGAGTGAATTTAGGGCATCAACATTTAATGCACTGCCGACCTTCATGCACAGCTTGGTGAGTATGGACAAATTCTAATCAATAATTTATTTACATCTTATGTCACGATTGGAAAGATAAGATGGTAAATAAAACCATTATCCCCCCCTCAACCCAATAGACAACCCTTAAATATGTGGGATATACTGAAGGTTTTGTCTCATAACTAAAAAAAAAAAATTATAAGTAAACTAATATAATTAATGTCTTAAAATATTTTCCATTACATTTTAAACACCTTTTCAAATTAGGCCTCTTGTCACGTAACACTCAAAACAGACACTCAATTCGAGGCGGTCCCAGCCGGACCTAAATATTCGATAGCAAATTCAAACGACGCGTACAATTATGGACACCAGCCGCGCCCGACCCACTAACGGTCGCAAACAACACTGGTCGACAATACCGCGGCGTTCAATACACTGTTGCTAGCCCACACGGCCGAAAGACGGGAAGCGGCACACGCCTCCCCCCCCCCCCCCCCCCGGGCGGCGTTTACCTCGCGCCGCGCGCGCATCTTGATGCAAGTTTTTAAAATATGTTAATATTTTGGCCTAAACATTAGTATAAAAGTACTAAATGAAACGAAAAAAAACATTAAAATAATTAAACATAAAACCAGCAGTGTGATTTAAAATTAATAAATCAGCTGACTAGGGTCAATATAAACGCGGACGCCGAAAACGCGCGGCCCGCAGCAAGCGATCGTACCAATACCTAACAATTTACAACACTTGTCTAAATACCTATCTTATCTTAACCTATTATTTTGCCACTGTGCTAGTCTCCACCTAGCCACTTTAATTCGAATTCACAGGTTCCCTAAACCAGTTCGATTTCCCGCTAATGAAAATTTTATTTAAATGAGATGTTAACAAGGATAGAGTCATGCTTTTTTATCCATTGTGTAGGTATGTTTATTATTCTGATGTATTCAGTTATGTACCTATTCGGATCAGTTCAGTACTGTTATTTAAAAAAAATTAGGTATGAAACAGATTACTCATCTAAATACTCCGTGGCCTTATGATATTCTCCAAGGTACATTAACATGTTGCCGTATTCACGAGCACTATAAACGTACGTGTTAGTCATTATTAAAACAAAACAAGATACACAAAACGTAACAACAAAAATTTAATAAACAAAACGAATGAACTGTTGCTCACGTGCACGTGATTGTCAACACGGAACTGTCTCAAAAACTAAAATTAATAACCAATCCCGCCAAAACAAATGCCTACCGATAAGTGCGTGCGTTCTAATGTCCTTGTGGCAAGCACTTTGATCATTTCCACAGATCATTAAACCTTTTTTTATTATGTACGAGCAGCTGCGCTGCACCTGTATCACTGCGACCTAAAAGATCTATTGTGATCGCTGCTATGTCTATAGTTCACTGCTAAGGCCTACGTCTTCAATGAATAGAAGGAGTTGCTTAGCTGTGAGAAATTTCACTTCTTCTGGGCGAAATACATATTTTCCCAGATGCGTCCTACGTTTGTGCCTTAAGAGTCCGCAATTCATCAGGATGTGTAAAGACGTTTCCTCTTCTAGGGAGCAAAACCGGCACATACTTAAGTTGCTTAGTCCCAGGAAGGACATGTGTTTTTAAGACAACAGTGTCCAGTCAGGGCTCTGACCAGAATGCGCAATTAATTTTTACCTGATCCCAGGGCTTCCAAAGCGAATTTACGATCGGAAGCCCGGATTAAGGTTTTAGAATGTTTTAAGCCTGGTGTATCAGACCACATCTTAAGTGATTTATTGTGGTAAAGAGTTTCTAGGGTCAATCGGACGAGGCTTTTTGAGATACGACAAAATGGCTCAGGTCCAAATTGTATACTCTTTGAGCCCTCCCGTGCGTGCTTATCGACAGTTTCATTGCCTACAATACCCGCGCGACCCGAAACCCATCTTATAACGAGCCTGTTGTTACCTCCCAGGGCGTTTAGACGGTTCACGCAGTCTGCAGCTTCGAGTTCACAAAGTTTGATCTCAGCGCTAGCAGTGCTGCTTGACTATCAAAGTTAATATAGATTATATGGTTAACGTAGTGTTTTTGCAGATTGATTTCTGCACACTAAAGTATGGCGAAAATTTCTGCCTGGAAGATAGAGGTGAATCTACCCAAATTCATATTAAGTGGCCCATTTTTGACCCATCGATACACCATATAAGGCTACCGACCTCACAGATGACCTGTCCATTCAGCCAGTCTTCTCTGGAATTCCACTGTATACTTTTTGTTGAAAGTATATAGTGGACGTATGATATCTGAGATCATGCATAAGACCGGTGATTCCTTAATTGAGTCGAGCATGGGTCTCAATTATAGGAAAGCAAGCTCAAACCGCCCTTAGCGTTAATCCTATACAAACTAGCCCTCGCCTCCTTGTCTAAGTACAGACCACGCATAATACCAATCCCCAATCAACTTTAAATTTCCCGCAATTCGGGAATTGTTTCATACGGAACTAGATAAAAGAGTTCGGCGTCCGCGCGAATATTGACCCTAGTCAGCTGATTTTAAATTACACTGCTGGTTTTATGTTTTTTAAGTACGAGGGTGGATTGAAAAGTACTCGGCCTAACACAGATCCATTCAATTCTAAAAATCAAATCTACCCACATTATTTAGTTCAGTTCAGACTAGTTCATTGTGTGAAGTTCGAAACGTGTGCGATAATTAGTTGTGATTTTATAAATTTATTAACAAAGTAATCGGACATAATTTCCGCGAATGGAGCAAATCGAGCAGCGTGCCGTCATTAAGTACCTCCATAAGAAGGGGCTATCATCAAAAGCCATCCATGATGACATGGTCAGTACATTAGGCGATTGTGCTCTGTCATATTCATCCGTCAAAAAATGGATAGCAGAATTTAAGCGTGGTAGAGAGAGTGTGAAAGATGAACCCCGCTCTGGAAGGCCTTTGACGTCAACTACTGACGAAAATATTAAAAAAGTACTTGATTTAATAATGGGAGACCGCAGATTAAAAATTAGAGAGATAGCCGAGATTATAGGCATCTCTTATGAACGAACTCAAAACATCATTGTCAATTGTCAACGAGTTGGGTTTCCACAAGGTGTCTGCGAGGTGGGTTCCGCGACTGCTTTCAGTTGAACAAAAAAGGACGCGATTGACTATTTCACGCGACTGTTTGGAGTTATTTGAAGCCGATGCAGATGATTTTTTGAATCGTTTTGTTACTATGGACGAAACATGGGTTCATTACTGTACACCGGAAACAAAACAACAATCAAAACAGTGGAGAAGACCTGGTTCACCACCCCCTAAAAAGGCTAAGTCGATTTTGTCGGCAAATAAGGTGATGGCTTCAGTATTCTGGGACTCGAAAGGTGTGATTATGATTGATTATCTTGAAAGGGGTCAGAATATAAACTCTGATTACTACTGCCTCTTACTACGTCGTTTACGAGAGGAAATAAAAGAAAAACGTCGAGGAATGCTCAGAAGAAAAGTCCTGTTTCATCAAGATAACGCCCGTGTTCACACGTCAGTACAGTCAATGGCTGAAATTCACAACTGTGGCTTTGAACTGTTACCGCATCCGCCGTATTCACCTGATCTGGCACCATCAGACTTCTTTCTGTTCCCTAACCTAAAAAAGCACTTGGGAGGTCAAAGATTTTCGACAAACGACGAGGTCAAAGCAGCTGTAGACGCATATTTTGACTCTAAGGAAGAATCATTTTTTTTCAGCGGTCTAAATGCTTGGAAGGGGAGGTGGCAAAAGTGTATTGAAGTGAAGTGCTAGTCTCCACCTAGCCACTTTAATTCGAATTCACAGGTTCCCTAAACCAGTTCGATTTCCCGCTAATGAAAATTTTATTTAAATGAGATGTTAACAAGGATAGAGTCATGCTTTTTTATCCATTGTGTAGGTATGTTTATTATTCTGATGTATTCAGTTATGTACCTATTCGGATCAGTTCAGTACTGTTATTTAAAAAAAATTAGGTATGAAACAGATTACTCATCTAAATACTCCGTGGCCTTATGATATTCTCCAAGGTACATTAACATGTTGCCGTATTCACGAGCACTATAAACGTACGTGTTAGTCATTATTAAAACAAAACAAGATACACAAAACGTAACAACAAAAATTTAATAAACAAAACGAATGAACTGTTGCTCACGTGCACGTGATTGTCAACACGGAACTGTCTCAAAAACTAAAATTAATAACCAATCCCGCCAAAACAAATGCCTACCGATAAGTGCGTGCGTTCTAATGTCCTTGTGGCAAGCACTTTGATCATTTCCACAGATCATTAAACCTTTTTTTATTATGTACGAGCAGCTGCGCTGCACCTGTATCACTGCGACCTAAAAGATCTATTGTGATCGCTGCTATGTCTATAGTTCACTGCTAAGGCCTACGTCTTCAATGAATAGAAGGAGTTGCTTAGCTGTGAGAAATTTCACTTCTTCTGGGCGAAATACATATTTTCCCAGATGCGTCCTACGTTTGTGCCTTAAGAGTCCGCAATTCATCAGGATGTGTAAAGACGTTTCCTCTTCTAGGGAGCAAAACCGGCACATACTTAAGTTGCTTAGTCCCAGGAAGGACATGTGTTTTTAAGACAACAGTGTCCAGTCAGGGCTCTGACCAGAATGCGCAATTAATTTTTACCTGATCCCAGGGCTTCCAAAGCGAATTTACGATCGGAAGCCCGGATTAAGGTTTTAGAATGTTTTAAGCCTGGTGTATCAGACCACATCTTAAGTGATTTATTGTGGTAAAGAGTTTCTAGGGTCAATCGGACGAGGCTTTTTGAGATACGACAAAATGGCTCAGGTCCAAATTGTATACTCTTTGAGCCCTCCCGTGCGTGCTTATCGACAGTTTCATTGCCTACAATACCCGCGCGACCCGAAACCCATCTTATAACGAGCCTGTTGTTACCTCCCAGGGCGTTTAGACGGTTCACGCAGTCTGCAGCTTCGAGTTCACAAAGTTTGATCTCAGCGCTAGCAGTGCTGCTTGACTATCAAAGTTAATATAGATTATATGGTTAACGTAGTGTTTTTGCAGATTGATTTCTGCACACTAAAGTATGGCGAAAATTTCTGCCTGGAAGATAGAGGTGAATCTACCCAAATTCATATTAAGTGGCCCATTTTTGACCCATCGATACACCATATAAGGCTACCGACCTCACAGATGACCTGTCCATTCAGCCAGTCTTCTCTGGAATTCCACTGTATACTTTTTGTTGAAAGTATATAGTGGACGTATGATATCTGAGATCATGCATAAGACCGGTGATTCCTTAATTGAGTCGAGCATGGGTCTCAATTATAGGAAAGCAAGCTCAAACCGCCCTTAGCGTTAATCCTATACAAACTAGCCCTCGCCTCCTTGTCTAAGTACAGACCACGCATAATACCAATCCCCAATCAACTTTAAATTTCCCGCAATTCGGGGAATTTGACAAGGTGTCTGCGAGGTGGGTTCCGCGACTGCTTTCAGTTGAACAAAAAAGGACGCGATTGACTATTTCACGCGACTGTTTGGAGTTATTTGAAGCCGATGCAGATGATTTTTTGAATCGTTTTGTTACTATGGACGAAACATGGGTTCATTACTGTACACCGGAAACAAAACAACAATCAAAACAGTGGAGAAGACCTGGTTCACCACCCCCTAAAAAGGCTAAGTCGATTTTGTCGGCAAATAAGGTGATGGCTTCAGTATTCTGGGACTCGAAAGGTGTGATTATGATTGATTATCTTGAAAGGGGTCAGAATATAAACTCTGATTACTACTGCCTCTTACTACGTCGTTTACGAGAGGAAATAAAAGAAAAACGTCGAGGAATGCTCAGAAGAAAAGTCCTGTTTCATCAAGATAACGCCCGTGTTCACACGTCAGTACAGTCAATGGCTGAAATTCACAACTGTGGCTTTGAACTGTTACCGCATCCGCCGTATTCACCTGATCTGGCACCATCAGACTTCTTTCTGTTCCCTAACCTAAAAAAGCACTTGGGAGGTCAAAGATTTTCGACAAACGACGAGGTCAAAGCAGCTGTAGACGCATATTTTGACTCTAAGGAAGAATCATTTTTTTTCAGCGGTCTAAATGCTTGGAAGGGGAGGTGGCAAAAGTGTATTGAACTTGATGGTGATTATGTAGAAAAAGAAAAATATAACTGATTTAGTATTTGTTTATTTTCTTGGTTAGGCCGAGTACTTTTCAATCCACCCTCGTATTTTCATGATTTTTTTAAATGAAATTATCGTTTCATTTAGATGTATTAATATGATGGAGCGTGAATAAATCTAATAAAACGTGAAGAGATGATTTTTCCCTCAGGATCGATTTTCTATCTGACCCATTAAATGACAAAGGTATCGTTAGTACTATCGTCTGTCTTCGTTTAATTTCTTGTCTGAATGTCATTTGAAATCAATGTCATTTGAATGTCCGTGATCATACAACATTTTTTCTGTACTCAATTCGACTATATGTTTTTTTTATGTGTGTTACCTCATAACTTTATACTGGGTGAACCGATTTCGATGATTCTTTCTTTATTTGAAAGCTGGTGCTTCACATGTGGTGAAGCTGGTGAGCGTGCAGTGCGCGTGCAGTAGCGCGGCGCGGCGTGTACACTGTACGTACCTAGCGCGAGCACGTGCGGCGCCACGTGCAGCGCGGCGAGGAGCGGCGCGCGCGTGGCGCACAGCGGCGGCGGCTGGCGGGCGCGCGCGGCGAGGGCGCCGGCCGGGGAGGCTCCGTCGCGCAGGCGCCGCAGCCAGGCGCTGCGTTCCGCTATGCCCGCGCACACCACCGTCGCCTCCGCGCGCGGCTCGCTGCACCCCTCCACTTTTATCTGCATCAAATACTCTTTAAGCAAACTTCAAGAAAGAAAAAGGTTAACAATTCGTTTGATGTTTTTCTTCTTTGTTTGTAAAAGACGCGATATCTTCTTCGATGGCTTCCTTCTTTCAAGGCTTTTTTGCCACCAGGGCGGTGCCACTTTTAGAAACAAGGTGAAATATTTACCAAATTGCAACTTGTTAAATGATATTGTGTAACAAAAACTTCATCTCAGTCCTAACTAGCGACATCTGATGAACAGAAGATTATTTTACCCCCATTGTAAACAGTCTCTAATGATTATTTTCTTATAAAAGCACAGTAATATACAAGACGTTTATATCTTCCGAAAGCCAGGAGACAATTCAGACAATTCATCTCTATCATAATATGAATATTTCATCATTCATTATCATTACAGCCCTTCACAAGCCTAACTTCTCCCGCCGATATGAGGCAGCCACTCGAGAACTTTCTTCTCCATCGGTTGTCGGTTCTTCGACCTATATGGCCGGAAAATTCCCACTTCAAATTGCTAATCCGTTGAACTATATGTCGATAACTTTGGTTCTACTGCAGATATTCCCGTTTTTAAGTCTATCATCCAGAAAAACCTCAACCTAACTCTTTCCATAGCTCGCTGAGCAACTTTAAGCTTCCTCTTACGGCCAGCAGTGAAGGACAGCGCCTCAAATCCAAAGGTCATTACTGGCAAGTGGCAACACGCACTGGTTGTACAATCTTGTTTTGAGGTTTTTAGGTATACCTGACGAGAAGATGTATCGTAGTCTCCCGAACGATAACCAGCCGAATTGCATCCGTCGATTGACCTCTCGGTCGAAGTTGGACTTACCTAGTCGAACTATTTGTTCCAGGTAAACATACTCGTCAACAACTTCGAGCTTAGGGCTCCCAACAACTAGCGACATAGTTGTGACATGTACGTTACACACGGCTTTCGTTTTGTCGATGTTTATCTTAAGAGCTATCCGTCTGTAGATACTATTGAGGTCATTGAGAATAGTGCTTAGATCCTCCAGTGATTCTGCCACAAGGACTATATCGTCAGGAAATCGAAGGTGAAGGATGTACTCGCCATTCACGTTAATACCATACGTATCCTTCCCAGTCCAGTCCAGTAGTTTGAAAACATCTACTAATGCAGCGGTGAAGAGTTTCGGGGATATAACGTCACCGTGTGTTACACCTCTTTGCAGTTGGATATGTTTCGTACTCTGGATCTGTACTCGAATAGCCCTACTGTACAAACACTTCAATACTTCGATATACAACCAACTTGGCACCGCTGAATGCAGCACCACCCAAATTTCAACGGAATCAACGGCTTTCTCATAGTCCACATACGCAAGATACATTATTATACATTTTACTCTTCGGTCTTTTGTACAATTTGCCGAAGGGTATATGGTCTATGGTACTAAAGCTTTTTCGGAAAATGGCTTGTTCGGAAGGCTGGAAGTAGTCGAGTCTAAGTGCGAGACGATTCGTATGCGTAAAACAGCACGTAGACGCGCCTCAGACGGGAAATCGACCTGTAGTTCTTCAAGAGAACATTGTCGCCTTTCTTGAAGAATAAGACCACCGCACTTCTGCTTCACGCCTCCGGAGTAGTGTCCCCATGGAGGACGGAATTAAAGAGCTTCTGAAGGACTTCAAGTATCGCTTTTACACCCGCTTTCAGAAGCTCCGCTGTAATTCCATCCTCGCCCGGGGACTTGCCGTTTTTAAGATGCTGGAGAGCCATTCTAATCTCGCTCAGACTGTTGTCCGCGTTATCATCGGCATAGTGTCGGTTAAGACTGGTTCTTGGATCGTTATTTACACTTGCGTATGGCTTCAACGATGACGTGTACAGCTGCTTATAGAACCTCTCAATCTCACTCAAAATCTCTGGTGTCCCGGAATCGATGCTGCCACATTCGGTCTTCAGCTTCGACAGTTGGCTCTTTCTGGCAGATAGATCTCTGGCAAAGACTTTGGAGCCTTGGTTCCGCTCGATCGCTTCCTCAATACGAACTGTATTAAAATTGCGTAAGTCCCGCCGCATGCATTTGGAGATGTCTGTTCAGTTGCCTGTATGCTGTCAAATCTGCTGAAGAATGCAGTTTCATTTCCCGTCTAACAGGAATGAGATTAAGAGTTCGATCGGAGTTTTTGTGTTCTCCTGCGACGGGTCTTGCAGAACTTTGCTCCGACCGCATAGACAGTTTCCTCAAGCTTATCATTCATATCGTCCACTTCATTGCAATCTTCTAGGAACTAAAGACGATTATGTAACTCGAGCTGAATATTTCGGGACTGATTAGAGCACGAGCGGGGACGGAAAGTTGGCTTCATTAGACGTTACCTCTCCAACTTAACTTTTAGGTTCAGTTTTATTTTTTTATTTTGTATATTCACCCTTGCGATCACTAAGATATTACTGAACAGTTGCGGTCTGGTCGTCATAATGAAATCAATCTCATTTATTGCCGAACCGTCGGTGCTCGACCAAGTCCACTTTATGTGGGGCCGCTTCTGGAAGAAAGAGTTCATAATAAAGAGTCCCTCGTTCTCCATAAAGTCGACCGGCTAATGGCTACTTGAGTTCCGTTACCCAATCCCGAATTTACCTACTTACAGCTCACTGTTCTCTCTTGTGCCTAGTTTTGCGTTTAAATCTCCCAAAGACACCGTATCAGTTCTCCAGGGATGTGTAGAGGTTGGTACGTAAACTTGTATGACCTTCAGCGAATACCGTTTGGTGATTTTGAGTATATAGTTATGCAACCCTTCTTGGCACACTTCCAATCTTTACAACATTGTTAATGAGAAACTTGTGGACGATAAATCCGACACCTCCTTGGGACAGATGATCGTTCTCACGGTGATAGAACAAGTTGCCGGATTCGGGGATTACTCATGGTCGCCATCGTAGCCAGGAATAGAGGGATCACCGGGGACTGGGGACCGCTCTTTTGTAACTCCCATCATATTGCCGTAGTTGACACGCTTAGTGAGCGGATTGACAACCGAGGTTTTTATTGTTTTTTGCTGATATTTGTTATTAGAAAGATACTGCTGCCCATTTTCTGCCTCAATTTTCCTCTGTTGTCTCTTACGTCATCCAGATGAAGATACGGGGGTGGTGGGTATTCTTGGCGGGTAAGAATATTTAGCATAATTAATTTACTATTAGAAACACAGATACAGGTTCATGAGAAATATTTTCCATTGCTCATTTTTTAATATAATGTAATAAAGATAAGAGGTTGTATTGGAAAGGTGTCACGTGGTGCGGTGTGCCGTCTTAGGTGACTTGGACAGGTGTTGATTTGTGATTGGTGGAGCGGAGAGGAGAGATAAAATGTGACGGTTATTTTTGTTGGGTTGTAAAATTTGTGTTTCATGGACGTTGGATATTTTTACAAAGATTTAATTATAGAAAGTCAAAAGTTGTTTATTTCATTTGAAAAGTAAATTACGCCGTTACAATAATTTACTTAATATATTTTAGGTTACAATGAATAGAATGTTTCTTTTCACTTGTTGAGAATAACTGGCAAAGAATGCTGCATAACAATAAATTCTCATTGTTCACTTGAGTTTAGAGATACGTACAAGGAGGATTTATACCTTAATCGTCACGCTTGGCAAGTGGCACTTTTGACCTGAATATTTCAGGCCTGACGTAAACGAGATGATTATACCGCCATCTATCGGAGATTATTAATTTTCCAATAATTCCTATAGTCACCTTTGAAGAGACCCCGGGAAAAGAAATGGTGTGATGAATTCACACATGGCTAAAATTTAAGTTCATAAAAACAAAAGTATACCATAAAAGCCCGGTTAGCTTCGTTGTGCGGCAAGTTGGTAGCGTCGGGCGAGAGCAGGCGCGCCCGCAGCTCGGAGTCCGCGCGCGCCAGCACCAGCGCCGCGCCCTCGCAGCGCGCGCTCAGCCGCTCCCGGCTGCCGTCCGACCTGCCACACATATAATAGTACCCTTGCACACCAACTGACAAAACTCTCATGCCTAATGTCCACCGGCCTAGTTAAGCCTATACTTGTAGTTGTTAGGAACACTATGTCTCATACTGACAAGCATAGCGTTTGACGACCCCCCACTAGATGGAGTGAATGACCTGTTGAAACATGCAGGTTGTTGCAGCTGATGGATGCTTATAGCTCAGTAACATCCTTTGTAGCAATCTATTTTTTTTATAGGATAGGGTGACAAACGAGCACACAGCCCACCATTGGTAAGTGGTTGCTGTGACCCATAGACATCCACATCTATCCTCAATAAAGAATCAAAATGCAGATGCGCTGTCGCCCGTGAGAACTAAGATGGAATGCCTCTTTTCCAGTAAAAAGAGTCGCTGGTTCTCTACACTCACCATACGAAACACAGCAGTGTTAAGTTGCTATTTTACGCCGGTATTCTGCGAGAGCGTGGTCCTTTGTGAGGACTAAGATGGAATACCTCTTTTCCAGTAAAAAAAGTCGCTGGTTCTCTACACTCACCATACGAAACACAGCAGTGTTAAGGATGATTCACGCTACAACGTGTCGCCACCGGGCCGTGCCCGGCCGGGACACGTCCACCGTGCGCTGGCCGGGCCAGTCATTCATGTTACACCGGGCTGTTTGCACGACCGTGGCTTATGCACGACTCTGTGTTATGTGGATTTTGTCAGCTAGTGATTTCATCTGTCGATAGACTTCACGCTTACATAAATATGCAATTTTCACAATTTGAATTGGCAGCTATTGCAATTGCCATCGATGATGAAGTATTGGAAAAACGAAGCGAAACTACTAAAAGAAGATGGGGTGTACATCCAACCTGGAGAAAGCGAGAAGCAGAAGGAGAATTTGCTTTACTTTACAAAGAATTAATAGATGATGAGAGCAAGTTTTATGGTTATTTTAGAATGTCTAAAGAATGCTTTACTTTTTTACTTGAAAAAGTAAAACCAGACCTAACCAAAAAAATTACAAGATTTCAAAAGCCTGTATCTCTCATCGAACGATTAGCAGCCTGCATCAGGTAAATAATAAATTGATATGCACTAAATCACATAGTATTTAAAAATGTAGTATTACAAATTGACCCGTCTCACAACCATCTATCAGAGCTGGTTGTAAGATGGGTCGATTTTTTCTAAATACTTCATTTTCAATTTTTCAATACTCAAAATTGCATTGTGAATGAAAAAAAGTAAAAATTTAAATAATTCGCATAGTATTTATTCATTTCATTAGTCTGCCGTGAACTCTGAAAATAAAGTAGACAAATTATTAGATTTCAAAGGCGTAAGTTCCGAAGGCGAAGGTTCCGAAGGTGTAGGTTCCGTAGGCGTTGATTCCGGTGTTGGCGTTGGTGTAGTCATCGGAACCGGTGCATACACCGACCTTGAATTAGTAGACGACGCTGACGTTGTTCCACTCATTGGAGATGTGTAAGAAGAAGGCTCTGATGACAATTGCTCCCACTCCAAATCTTGTACTACTGCAAATATTCTTCCTTTTGCAAGATGCTGATAGTAAGGGGAAAAAGATTTTATGGTGGCTGCCAAACCGTTGAAGAAAGCATCAATAGTGGTTCTATATATTTTAATTATAAACACACATTCTCTATTGTTTTATTGGCGTTAGTGGACGCATGCTACAAATTTATTGCAGTTGATGTTGGCGCTTACGCACGAAACAGTGATGGTGGCATTTTTGCACAATGTAATCTTGGAAAACGTTTAGAAAATGGGACGCTTCATGTACCTATTGGTAAAAATTTACCCGGTTACTCTACGTTTGCACCATATGTAATAGTTGGTGATGAAGCGTTTCCTTTGAAAACATACCTAATGCGACCGTATCCAGGACACCAAGCAACTGGTGACGCTAATAAAACGAATTTCAATCATAGACTGTCTTTGGCCCGGCGACTAGTCGAAAATGCCTTTGGTATTTTGACACAAAGATTTAGAATATTTCAAAGAAGAATGAAACTTGCTCCAGAAAATGTTAATTACATTATTCTATCTACATGCGTACTGCATAATTTTTTATGCGAACAAAAAGATTACACAGGGCTTATCAATCATAGTGCACAAAATGCGCAACCACATTTATTAAATCCATTGAGCGTTCAACCAGGAAGACCGGCTAATGATGCATTTGCGGTAAGAGAAACGTTTAAAGAATATTTAGCGTCAACAGCGGGACGTAATTTTATAGGACAACAGTATCAAGAATAAATACATACTTACACTATAATATACTTCTTATAATTTACCTAACATATTCTAAAATACCTACTAAAAACCGATAATCCCACTCACATGTACTTACATGTTATCGTAAAGTAATTAGTGACACTTGAATAAGTATTATAAATGTAAATTGAAATAAAAGTTACAACTTACCACATTGTTTTATTTCGTCCGAAATGGTTTTCCAAATAATATTTTTGTATTTGTTATCTAAATACTTAGGATGGCTCATATCGTAAATCACAGGGTACTTGCGCACACATTCTAATAATTTTTCATCGTCCATTTTGCTGTTGAGCTACTCACTTCACTAAGATTTGACGTTGACTGCTCTCCGGGCGCCCGGGCGCATATGTTCATGTTACAACGTGTCGGGGCCGGACCGTGCCGGAGCCGGGAAACAATACCCACCGACATTTCAACGCCGTGCCCCGGCCGAGTCCCGGCGGCGTACGGCCGGGGCACGGCCGGGCCACGGTCAGGCATGAATCGTACAAAAAGTACACCATAATGTTTGGCCGTGCCCCGGCCGGGGCACGGCCCGGCCGCGCCACGTTGTAGCATGAATCATCCATTAAGCTACTATTTTACGCCGGTATTCTGCGAGAGCGTGGTCCTTCCCCCGTCGAGCCGACCCTTTCGTTCTACAACTATACTATTAATATAACTGCAGCATGGCTCTACCACGTATAAAATATATACGTGGTAAATATATACCACGTATATCTATAAGGAAGGCCTATGTTCAGTAGTGGACTTGTAATGGGTTGTAATAATGGTGGATTAAATTCTTAAAAAGAATACTTACGCCTTCAACTTAAGCTATATAAAGAAGTTTATCTATTTAAAAACTTTATTGAATTAACACAGCAAAGGTTTTGTAATTGTTTTTTTTTTTTAATATTATCCAATCCTTTTCAACAAATATTTATTAGCTTGACTTGTGGGCATGTCATCATCATCATTCATCATTACAGCCTTTCATAAGTCCACTGCTGAACATAGGCCTCCCCCAAGGAATGCCACAAAGCACGGTCCTGAACCACCTGCATCCATCGACTTCCTGCATGTCTTACCAGGTCGACACTCCATCTCGTGGGGGGTCACCCTACAATTCGCCGACCGGTACGAGGCTGCCACTCAAGAACCTTTTTCTCCATCGGTTGTCGGTTCTTCGAGCTATATGGCCGGCCCACTGCTACTTCAGCTTATTAATCCGTTGGACTATATCGGTTACTCTGGTTCTACTGTGGATATACTCATTTCTAAGTTTATCACGCAGGGAAACCCCGAGCATAGCCCTCTCCATAGCTCGCTGAGCGACCTTGAGCTTCCTCATACGGCCAGCAGTGAAGGACCACGTCTCAGATCCGTAAGTCATCACTGGCAACACGCACTGGTTGGACAATTTCGTTTTAAGGTTTTGAGGTATATCTGACGAGAAGATGTGTCGTAGTTTCCGGAACGCTGCCCAGCCCAGTTGAATTCGTCGATTGACCTCTCGGTCGAAGTTGGACTTTCCTAGTCGGACTATTTGTCCGACTAGGAAAGTGTAAACATACTCGTCAACAACTTCGAGCTTAGTGTTCCCAAGAACTACCGGCATAGGTGTGACATGGACATTAAACATGATCTCTGTTTTGTCCATGTTCATCCTAAGACCTATTCGTTGGGAGACACTATTGAGGTCATTGAGCATGGAGCTTAGGCCCTCCAGCGATTCTGCCATAAGGACTATATCGTCGGCAAATAGAAGTTGAGTGATGTACTCGCCATTGACGTTAATACCGTATCCTTTCCAGTCCAGAAGCTTGAAAACGTCTTCCAATGCAGCGCTGAAGAGTTTCGGGGATATAACAGCACCCTATCTTACACCTCTCTGCAATTGGATAGGTTTCGTACTCTGGTTCTGTTACTCGGATAGTCATAGTAGCTCTACTGTACAAACACTTCAACACTTCGATATACCGACAGTCAACTTGGCACCGTTGAAGGGACTGCAGCACCGCCCAAATTTCGACGGAATCAAAGGCTTTCTCATAGTCCACATACGCCAGACATAGTGGCAAATTGTACTCTTTGGACTTCTGTACAATTTGCAAAGGGTATGTATGTGGTTTATGGTACTAAAGCCCTTTCGGAAACCGGCTTGTTCGGGAGGCTGGAAGTCGTCAAGTCTGCGCGCGAGACGATTCGTAATGACTCTCGAAAACAGCACGTAGACGCGGCTCAGAAGCCACGCCTCCGGTGTAATACCACCATGGAAGACGGAATTAAGGAGCTTCTGAAGGACTTCAAGTACCGGTCTTCCACCCGCTTTTAGAAGCTCCGCTGTAATTCCATCCTCGCCTGGGGCCTTGCCATTTTGAAGATGCTGGAGAGCCATTCTAATCTCGCTCAGACTGACGTCCGGGATATCTTCGGAATAGTGTCGGATATGACTCGCTCTTGGATCTTTACTCACACTTGCGTGTGGCTCCAACGATGACGTGTACAGCTGCCCATAGAACCTCTCAATCTCACTCAAAATCTCAGGTGCCCCGGAAACGATGCTGCCACACTTGGTCTTCAGCTTTGAGAGTTGGCTCTTTCTGGCAGACAGATCTCTGGCAAAGACTTTGGAGCCTTGGTTCCGCTCGATCGCTTCTTCAATACAAGCTGTATTGAAGTTGCGTAAGTCCCACCGCATGCATTTGGAGATCTGTCTGTTCAGTTGCCTGTATGCTGCCAAATCTGTTGAAGAATGTAGCTTCATCTCCGGTCTAACAGCCATGAGATTGAGAGTGTGGTCGGAGAGTTTTTGTGTTCTTCTGCGGCGGGTCTTGCAGAACTTAGCTCCGACCGCGTGGACAGTTTCCACGAGCTTGTTATTCATATCGTCAACTTCATTCCAGTCTTCTAGGCACTGAAAACGGTTTTGTAACTCGAGCTGAAAGGTTTCGGGACTTTGGAACAGAGCACGAGGGGGACGGAGCGTTGACTTCATTAGACGAGACCTCTCCAACTTAACGTTTAGATTCAGTGTGCCTCTAACCATTCGGTGATCGCTACCAGTTTTCACCCTCGCGATCACGGAGACATCACTGAACAGTTGTCGTCTGGTCGTCATAATGAAGTCAATCTCATTTTTTGTGGAACCGTCGGGCCCGACCAGGTCCACTTCCTGTGGGGCCACTTCTGGAAGAAAGAGTTCATCATAAAGAGTCCCTCTTTCTCCATGAAGTCGGCCAGCTGCTGGCCCCTTGGGTTCCGTTGCCCTATTCCAAATTTCCCTACATTCAGGTCACCGTTCTCTCTTGTGCCTAGTTTTGCATTGAAGTCTCCCATTTACACCGTATATTGGGTTTTGGAGGAATGCATGGCTCTGGAGATATCCTCATACATTTCCTCCACCTCCTCATCGGGGTGTGTCGAGGTTGGTGCGTAAACCTGTATGACCTTCAGCGAATACCGTTTGGTGATTCTTTCGTTTGATTTTGGGGGTATAAGATACGCAACCCTCGTCGACACACTCTCAATCTTTACAACGTTGTTAACGAGAGACTTGTGGACGATAAATCCGACACCTCCTTGAGACAGATGGTCGCCCTCCCGGTGATAGAGCAAGGTGCCGGATTCGAGGATTACCGTGTCCTCCCCCTCTCTTCGGACTTCGGATAATCCTATAATATGCCAGCGTAACTTGTCTATCTCTTCTTCCAGCTCCACGATCTTCTCGTCAGTCCTCAGGGTGCGTGCGTTGTATGTTGCTAGGTCGAGTCGTCTTAGGTGGCAACCGAACCTACACCGGAGATTCTTAGTACCCCCTGCCCCGACGTTACCATGGTCGCCACCGTAGCCAGGAATAGTGGGGCCGGTTTCTTTGTTACTCTCATCATAGGGGCGAGCGGGTTGGCAACCGCAGGTTTTCTATTGTAAGTTTGTTGTTATCAGGAAGATGCTGCTGCCCATCTCCTGCCTGTTTCCCTTTGTCGCCTTTTACTACACCCACGGGAAGGTATGGGGTAGTGGATATTCTTAATCGCCACTACACGGCAAAAATATGTAATATTTTTGAAATTCATTATCATTACAAACCAATATCAATTCAATAACCCAGGGCCCCCGCTACGCCAAAACCCAAATTAAAAATAGCAAAAATTTCCAAAAATAAAAGTATATTTAAAATAATAGTTGAGAAATTAAATAGGATTAGGTATAAATACACACGAAATTTTATTAGTATATCATCCAGTTACTGCCGATTCCTATGTTGCGAGAACATGTCAGGTGGTAGTTTCTTGATTTTTCCTGTTCAGACATGAACAATGCCTGGAGCGCTATAAAAGCGATGCATCGCCAGAGGCGTTTTTAAACCGGTTAGTTCACTGGACCGTGCAACAAGTGCATAAAATAAGTAATCCTATCAATTTTTACATTTAAAATTATTTTTATTTTATCAAGTGTTGTGTTGTATAATATTTTGTTTACTACTTTTTTTTTCTAAAAAATTAAGTGCTGAATACCTGCTGACTACAATTTCAACGATTTGATTTTTTATAAAATGGTAAGTGTTCCCTACTTTACTTTATACTATCAACATTAACCCTTTATAGGAATCCTTTCTGTTTCCTACTACTGTCTGTTTCCTGTTTTTATATGATAACTTCAATAGATAATATAGGAAAAAACTTACAACTCCTGCATAAAACATTTTTTTTTCTATCTGACATAATAAAGGCTCTAGGAAGCACGTAAATATAGTCAAAGACCCGAAGATAAGATCAAATTTGTTTAATACTTTTTCTGCCTTTATTTTTGAAAGGGTTTAAGCTGAAAGGGCTCGAACAAATTGCTTCTTACTTAAATATGCAATATGCAAACTTGGTTCTTATTATTGTGATTACTTTAGAAGTAAATTTCTAATTCACATAAGTACTAATTATTTGTTTTTACAGGATAAAACGATACCTCCTAAGTATACTGAGTCATCTAACAAATTTAGGTTTTTCATTATTTTTATATAAACTTACATAATAAACCATGATCTTAATGTTAGTGCTAAAAAAAATTAAAAAAGAACGATAATTACGGAGATAATTTCACGTATACTAAATCAATTTCAACATCAGTTAAAATCGTACATTGTATACTGATCCAAATAACATTGTACCAATGTACGCGGGGCGTGAGGGGGGACGCATTGATATAAGTTTATTGTGGCTCAGTATTCGATGAACGGCGGCGAGTGCACACGCAATTTTAGTTGATATTTTTGTTTCGTAAAATTAGTGAATAAAGTAAATGTGGATGTATTTGTCTTATATTGTTTTATATTTTAATTAATATAAGAAACATAATGCAGTCAAACAGGGCGCGAAAAATTTTAAATTTACTCAATGACAATGTGAATAATACCAATGATACAATAAACAATAACACAAGAATCGATGATAATATAATGCAAAACAGGGATAGAGATGGTAAGTTATCTTTATGTGTATAAGTGTGATTTTGTTGCTTTTCTTTGATAATTGTTGTTCACGTCGCTTAGTACGCCGTATACTCATACAACTGCTGTTACACCAGTATACGGCGAACAAATTTTATAAAGAAGACACTTGACTCATATGTTTATAATAATATACTTATTCAATTTTTGATATTTTTGTGTTAATTGTGTTATAATATATTTTTTTTAATATGTTATATGTTTTATTAATTGTAATTGGCATGTTTAATACAAAAATATGAATTCTTGTATTTTAATTTTAATTATTATTGTTTTAGAGTCTCCACTGCCACCTGATGCAAATTTTACGGAGGAGGAGCTATCAATACTTGATGATGTTGATTTAAATGATAGCAAGGATGTATTGCAAAATATCCCTTCTAATGCTTCCATATTATTCCCGGATGATATTCCTTGCTCCTCGCCTTGTGTACCGAATAGTGATAGTAGAACTCAAATAGGAGATCGATCGCCGTCAGTCATAGAAAACACTCCAGGGAATTCGCCCATCCAGAATAGCATTATTGAAAATTATTGTAATATTACTCCAGTACCATCGCCTTATAATTCTTTTGCCCCATCACCTGTTAATTTAGAGTTAAATGATAGTCCTGCGGTCGCCTCCCCTGCATCTGATATTAATGATATCACATACTCACCGTCCAATAACGCCAAACGTCGTAAGCGGACTTCCATTGCTAAGAAAGATAAAGGAAGGCTAAGAGAACGTTTTCATAAAAAATGGAAGGATCAGGAGAGAAAATATAATGTTAATAGAGGTTTGGAATATGTCAGTAGAAACGGAAGAGTACATAGTAAGAGAACTATGAAAACTTCTTGCCCCGTAACTTGTCGGAAAAAATGCAGTGAGAAATTAGCAGAAGATATTCGGCAAAGAATTTTTGATATGTTTTGGAGTATTGGAGACCACTCAAGACAATGGGATTTTTTGGCAAGATATGCTGTAAGATCTGACAAAAAAAGATTTACTGTGGATAAAGAAAATTCAAAACGTCTTCACACTATTTCTTATTACCTTCCAAGCAGTCAAGGAGATAATATTGAGTCTACAAAAATATCGGTTTGCAAAACTATGTTCCTAAGAACCCTTTCTATTAGTTTTAATTTTGTTTACACAGCTTTAGAAAAGTCCGATAAAGGAAATGGATTTGTTGAAGCAGATCAGCGTGGAAGGCATATTAATCATCCAAAGATTATTAATGAAGATATGGTTCGCAGTGTTATAGACCACGTTGAAGCATTTTCTCCTGTACAATCACATTACACTCGCCAAAAATCGAGTAGAAAATATCTTGAGAGCTCTTTATCCTTCCCAAAAATGTTTAAGTTATATAATGAATGGTTTGATTCTAATAAATACTCTTCTAAAGCGACTACCGTGAGACAATACCGAGATATCATTAATAAAAATATCAATATAGGTTTTCATAAACCCAAAAAAGATGTTTGTGAACAATGCCACATTTACGAAAATAACAAGCAAGTTACACAGACAGATAAAGAGAAGCATGAAGAGCATTTGAAAGAAAAAGAGAAAGCAAGAAAAATTAAAACAAAAGATAAAGAATTAGCATTACAAAATAATGAAATTCTTACAGCAGCATTTGATCTTCAAAAGTGCCTTAATGTACCCCACGGGAACGTAAGTACTTTTTATTATAAACGGAAACTTTCCTTGTATAATTTCACGATATTCAATCTGGGATCTCACCAAGGTTATTGTTTTTCATGGCATCAACAGACAGCAAAGAGAGGTGCAAATGAAATTTCCAGCTGTGTTTTTAAGTTTATAGAGGATACGGTGGGTGAAGGAGTCAAAGATTACCGGTTCTGGTCAGACAACTGTGGAGGCCAAAATAGAAACAGAATTGTGTTCCTAATGTATATGTTAGCTAGTTCGAAGTTTAGTGTAGATATCAGGCATCGGTTTCTAATAGTGGGTCACACGCAAAATGAAGGCGATAGTATGCACGCTTTAATTGAAAGACAGACGAAAAATAAAATACTTTATACGCCTGATCAATGGTATACAGCTTTTAGATTTGCCAAATCCGATGAAAAGCCATACAAAGTTATCGAAGTGTCTCAGGATTTAATAAAAGACTTCAAATCAAAGCTAAAACTTATAAACAACTGGACAACTACTAATGATGGATCTAAAATGCCTTGGAATAAAGTAACGGAAGTAGTAGTTAAAGCAGAAAATCCATTTAGAGTGTTTTATAAAACGAGTTACCAAGACGATGCTTACAAGTGGATAGATTGTGTAAAGAAACTTAAAGCTACACGAAATCGAAGAGAATTGAATATTGATATAGATAATATTTCTTTAGCTTATCAGACACCCATTCCTATAGACCAAAATAAGCACAAAGATTTGATGGATCTTTGTAAAACGTTGGTAATTCCTAAAGAGTATCATTTATTTTTTAATAATTTGATTTCAACTAATTCTAATGCAGCTGATGACAGCGATTCAGACTGATTTTTTAACCTTTAATATTTTTATTTCTTTTGTTAAACTTTATAGCTATTTTTGAGTATTACAATTGCCTAGACTTTATTAGATATTTATGTTATACATTTCTATTCTCTTTATTAATATTGTTTAACGTAAGTTACCATTTTTAGTTGTTAATATCTATACTGACCTACTAGAGAAGTATACCTGTTTTAGTTTTTTTTTTTATTGATTGTTTGTTGTTTTTTATGAAACTTTAATGATACAACTTTGATAATTTGTTATTGTTGATTTATTCAACTTGTAGCTTTTAGTAAGGCCAAAAAACATGTTCCTACTTAATTCTAGTGAAAAATACATAGTGATTTTTTAAAATGCGCTGTTTTTGTTTATGATTCTTCTTCTTCTTCCTAGCCTTTATTAATCCCACATTTCGTAAAGTATTAGAAACAAAATGAGTAATTATAAAGCCTCGTTGAAGTATATTAGTCCAGTATACGTCGAAGTTTCAAATGTTAACATAGCTTAGTACTTTCCTAGTATAATGAGTCAAGTGATGTAATTTCAACGTTTTATTATTAAATGAGACAGAATATCCCGAAAAAAAATCAAAAGTAAGTTCGTATTAATAAAATGACAATCATATTTATGATATTTTAGTGTAAACAATGGATTTTGATGTACAACGTACATGAATATAACTGGTAGTTAAACCATTTTACTATTGAGACTCGCTGGCGTATACCCAGCTATGTACATAAAATGTCATTTAAAAACAAAAATCAGCAAAATCATTTTATACCAAAGGAAGAGCTTGCGATCTTTATTAAAAAAACATTTAATATATTTCGAATTAGTTTGATTTCATTAAAATATAAACGATTTGCCTTCAAATCGCTCTCCTATAAAATTACTATAATGTTAGTTGACTCATTATACTTAGGAGGTATCGAAAAGAAAGAGACCTTCAGGAGCGAAGTTTCGCGAGCAAAAGAAACTGAGACTACAAGAAAGAGAAATAATGGCTGGATCTTTAAAGCACTTCTAGCAAAACAATGATGATTCCACGTTGACTATCGATGCGATCGAATCTCAAGATTCTAAATCCCTAATATCAGTAACCGTGAGTGGACCATCTGAAATTTCAGCAGAGGCGACTACGGTAACATCAGGTCCTGCAACAAGTGGCGGCGGCTGTAGCAGCAAAACAGCTTCTACTGAAGCAGAGCCCGATGAAGCGATGACACCATCCTCGTCTACAGCACTTGAACAATCCACTTCAGGTAATTCAGCTTGTGTAAGAAGTTCGGTAATGTCAGTTACCGAAATACCTGCTGCAAGTGACACTTTCGATGAAGGCTTTAGTAAGGCTTTCGTCGATATAAATCCATCCGACCCCGGTTTGTAGCTCGAAATAATCACCAATTAGATAGCTAGAATATTGGTTAAACGTGGTCTGCCCTTGATAGACATCAGTTTTAGTTTTCCTTGTAATAAAGATAAGAGAAAGTTTTCGTGCAAATACTTTGTAGGAAGTCTAGCAAATGGAGAAAAAGTCGAAAGGACTTGGCTTATTTACTCCATTTCTAAAGATACTGTATTTTGTTTTTATTGTAAGTTGTTTTGTAAAACTCCTAACACTTTTTGTGATACAAACGGAGTATCTGATTGGCAACACTTGTCTTTGCTAATAAAGAGACAGAGTTTTTGGCGGGAACTTGATCAGCGGCGGTTTGCTGCTCCTGTATTATTGTTTAAATAATGGTTTGAAGTGGACTTTGATATGTAAAAGTGGTGCGATTTTGTGTATTAATTGTCTACGCATGTGAACTATTAGTGGAAACAGTGAAACAAGTGCTCTGATGGTGATGGATTCTCAAGATAAGCTGTTTGTTTGCATAGGCGCCTTGAGATACCATCGCCAACTATCAGCTGTCTGCTGGCTCAAGTTGCCGTCAAAATCTCTCAAGGGCTGCACAATGTGACGCATCAACATATTGTGAAGCAGTGAACTATGAAGGATAATTATTTATAATAAACCGAATAAAAATACTCAAGACTTGGCCTAAAGGTCTAGATACCAGGCCATAAACTCCTATAAAAAAAAAAAAAGAGACACGAAACGTCAATTTTACACAATAGTTATATTATGTAACACTTGGGTAAATTTAAAAAAATGTTGGAGACATCTACGACTGTTAATGCTCATCATCTGCGGATTTTAGAAATGGAAAAAATATTGGCGCGACGTGTTGAAAAGAATTATTTAGATTGTTAAGTATTTATTACACAATGCTTGGCATTTCAAGGTTCTTCGATATTACTTTTCGAACATAATAATGGAAATTTTCTAAAAGCTGTTGAGATAATTGCCTCTTTTGATTCAGTGATGAGACAGCACGTTAGCCGAGAGTGTAACTCCCAAACAAAATGTGTTAAAATGACTCATTATTTAGGTGTGCAAATACAGAATGAAATAATTGGATTAGTGTTCCTAAAAAAGATGTGATTTTTAGTTTTGGGTTATTTTCTAGTATTTATAAACAACGTACAGAGGTACACCAATAGTTAATTAAATGCTTTAAAATGGGTGTGAACAAGAATTTATTTTGTTATGATTTTATTCTGTTTGTTTCATTTTGATATTTTGGTCTACAAATATGACTTCTAAAGTTCAGTTTTTTGCTTTATTTCAAACACCTACCTACCTACCTTCAAAAAAATAAATAAAAAACATGATCCAAAATGCCTTAAGGGGCGCCAAAATCCTTTTTTGCACACAGGCGCCACTAGCCCTTACGGGGGCCCTGACTATACCCTTATTTGGATGATCACAGTCTTATGATCAGTATGTGTTATTTTAGATTTTATAAACTCTAATTTTATTTAATGAAGCAGTATTTATTCTACCTACCACACAATAAGCAGCGAAGATTCCATCTTCTCGTCTGATAGATCCGCATTTATTCTGAAATAAGAAAATAAATGAATAAAAGTGTCGTTTTTTCTCTAAACAATCTACTTTTGAACCTCCCCAATACTGCTGAACCTAGGCCTGTTTCTAAGTATAGAGGATCTAGCGTAATCCTCACACTTGGCTTGGTCAAATGCGCATTGGCGATCTGAGTACCAGCTGTCTCACACATTCGACGGTGGTCCTTATAGCTGGTATGGATATTATATGTCAAACGTACAATACCCATATGACATCCGAAATTTAAATTATGTAAAGGGGATAACTTCTTGAAATCAATATCACCTTTGGTGGCCCACAAGTGTGTGTTTTTTTTCATTCTAAGATACACAACCCATATTCCAAAGACCAATGATGGTGAGAAGCTTATCGTTTGCGCTTGCCAACCTGCCCAGTGTGATGATTATTGGCAAATAAATTTTATTTAAACTATTTTTATAATACTGAGGTGACAAATGAACTTGAAGTCCGCCTGATTGTGAGTGGCTACTGCAGCTCATAAACTCCTATAGACAACAAAGGCAGGTGTTGCCACCTCTGATATTATACCAGAATATATCATAAATAAAAAATTTCATTACTTCTTCACCTATTACATAAAAAAATCTTACCCATTAACTATTTTCTTAGGTTTATCAATCGGTTTCTCGCGTCTGGGCGTAGGCGGGCTGTAATAGAATACATTACATTGTGACTAAAATTTCAAAAATATATATAAATAATTTTAATATGAAAAAAAAAACATACATGTCATTAGCTGCAAGCTTGGCTCGTAACCGCTCAACTTCTTCACGAAGTTCCCTGTTAAAAAGATAGACGTTGTATCAAACGTAAACAAAAACATGAATTGACATTTCCAAAGTATAGTTAATTGAACGCATTACAATCTTGAAAACCCACAGTAACAGCGAGATCAGACAACATTATACAAAAATCAACATAATATAAGTTGGACTTAATTAAACCATATTTTATACTTATACAATGTATGTGATTTAATAAATCGATACTGAAGCATCATCAATACTCAAAATAATAATAGTCACCTTCATATTTTTTTGGTTTAATGATACACCCATCCCTATTTAGGTATTTTAACTTTTGGCATAAAATTTAACGTCACAGCCTATATACGTCCCACTGCTGGGCACAGGCCTCCTCTCACTTCTGAGAGGGTTTTATGGCAAGGAAGTGTCCGCCGCGCTGCCCCAGAGCGTGCTAGAGAACTTCACATGCCTTCGAAACATTTTTTTATCTCTCAGACATGCAACCTACATCATAACGATGTTTTTCTTTACCGCCGAGCATATGGTAATTCAGCACATAAAATTGCAATTAACAATTACTTTGGTGCCAGCGAGCATCGAACCCGGGTTGCTCGCGTACTATAAAACCTGTAGCCCCTGAGCTAACACGGCTCACTTTTGGCATATACGAGATGATTCCACCATTTACCAGAGCTCATGAAATGTTCCATGTATCTTCCTGTTTTTCACACGTTGCAATAATTACTAACGGAACCTAATTTTTAATGACTCCCAATTACTTATTTCTCGATACAAAAGATAACTTGCAGTATGATATGATGTAAATGTAATTTATTTATTATTTGTTTATTTATTTATTTTTGTTAATTTTTGTTTATTATAAATAAATAAAATAATGTAAATGTAATTAAACGGACCTGAATAAAAAAAAGTGACTTTCTTCGTAAAAATTGTGCCAGAAAGGTTGTTGCACCATCAGTTTCATCAAATGCAATGGTACATAGAAAAGTACCTAATTTTTTTAATATCTACCATATAGTGTCAAATTCTTTGCTTTCTTACAATGAGTGACACACAAGCTCATAGCACATCTGAATGTAAATGGCTATTTCAGACCATGGACTCCTCCGCAGTCAACTAAGAAGTAATGAAAAACTAAGATGGAATGCCTTTGTTTTAATTGGTGTATCTTTGTATTTGTACTAGTGTTTTAATAGCAATATATTACCTATTCACTCGCAGCAACGGCGGCGATGCGGCAGCACGACGTCCTGAACGCCCGAACAATTTATTACTAAGTGAGCATTTTTTGCGATTTGCTTCTTCCACTTTAGCCTGTAATAAGAAGTCGAAGTTACTTAATATAATTATATTTTATTCCATTTTAAGCAAATGGTAATATTTTCGATTACGTATATAACACCTTTGTATTTACTTTCGTTTCGACTTTTCGTTAACTTCGAAATAAAGCCTAAACAGCCAGTCCGGTGTGTCGTATAAATATCAATCTTACCTGCACAGGGTGATCTCTGCTATTACGAACAAAGCTCTGATCATCGTTCATAATTGCTAAACCGAAGAACGTCATTTTGGTGATAGAAAGCATATTTATATAACATAAACCTATAGATAGCAGCTTTATCTTATAGCGTAGAGTTTAAGTAAACCTTTTAAGATATGCGTCGTTTGACGCACTCTTTAAAAGGTATTCGAGTACATTATCATTCAATCATCTCCAGTGGCTTCAAGGCTATAGTAAAATCTTCATCATTAAACAACATAAACATTAGATTTATTTATTTTATTCGAAACACTAACAATATTTATTTATTGTACTTATTATAAAATTTCAAATCAACATAACTGTGATAGGATATTCGCATATGGAAATGAAAATGTACATAGACCACACCACACGCATACAAAGAAGAAATATATTAAAGTAGTAAGTTTCGTGGACGGGACATATTCCATCGAAGAAATTTGCTTTTTTAATGAAAAAATGCCGTCAGCAAATTGCGACGTATGCGGAATAGGAGTAGATGTTCAACATATTTTGATGGAATGTATCCGGAATGAAGCAAGTTGAAGGTTATGTTTTGGTAGTTATAGGGATTTTCACATTGGCATCTTGAACAGTATTTTGGCTTATCCAATGTCGAAGGAGGTTAAAATGCTGGTCAAGTTAGCAGAATTGATTCTGTGTAGGAAATAGGTGTGGCGATTTATTTGGCCACTTATTCCTTAAGGTTAAAAAAAAGGTTTCATTATTTATAGTCGCGCGCGTTCCTGGCACATGACAAAGTTCTATTTAATAATAAATTAAAAAAAAGTTTCGTAGACAATCTACTTATGTGGAGAATATTATTAATTCATATTATAATTATGATACGAAGCTTCTGTAGTGCCGTGTATTGGCGGTTAAGAATATCCACAATCCCCCCCCCCCAATTCTTCCCGTGGGTGTCATAAGAGGCGACAGACGGAAACTGAGGCAGAGGATGGGCAGCAGCATCTGCCTGATATAAGCAATATTACAATAAAAAAACTGCGGTTGCCAACCCGCTCGCCAAGCGTGGCAACTATGGCAAATATCCCCCCCATGATGAAAGTTACGAAGAGATGGCCCCCAGTCCCCGGCGGTCCCGCTATTCCTGGCTACGGTGGCGACCATGGTAACGGCGGGGCAGAAAGTGCTAAAAATCTCCGGTTGAGGTTCGGTTGCCACTTAAGACGACTCGACTTGGCAACATATTATAATGGCCGCACCCTCCTTGAGGGTTAACGAGAAGATCCTGGAGATGGAAGAAGAGATAGACAAGTTACGCTGGCATATTATAGGATTTTCCGAGGTCCCAAGAGAGGAGGAAGACACGGTAATCCTCGAATCTGACAACTTGTTCTATCACCGGGAGGGCTACCATCTGTCCCAAGAAAGTGTCGGATTTATCGTCCACAAGTATCTCGTTAACAACGTTGTAAAGATTGTGAGTGTGTAGCGTACCTTATACTCAGAATCACCAAACGGTATTCGTTGAAGGTCATAGAGGTTTAGGCATATCCCGATGAGGAGGTGGAGGAAATGAATGAGGATATCTAGTCATGCATTCCTCCAAACCCACTATACTGTGTTAATGGTAGACTTCAATGCAAAAGGCACTAGAGACAACAGTGAGCTGAAGACAAGGAAATTCGGAATAGGGCAAAGGAACCCAAGGGGCCAGCATCTGGCCGAATTCATGGAGAAAGAAGGACTATTTATGATGAACTCTTTCTTCCAGAAGCGGACCCAAAGGAAGGGGACCTGATCAAGCCCGACGGTTCGACAAAAAGTGAGAGTCGAAAAAATAGAGTTGCACTATATGGCAACTGTTCAGTGATGTCTCAGAGAAGCAAGCCGCAATGTTGTAAGGCGTTGCAAGTCCGACGTTCGTAGGGCAGCCAGAAAGCCACTGAAAGCAGAATCATGATATAATCCGCGCGCGTTCTGAATGGAATTCGAGGTGCTAACTTTTGGTACAGACGCACAAGCTAGTCGCCCGTCAGTCTGCAGCACTGCAAACACGTGAAACTATACACATGTTACTAGACGCGGATTTTTGCTCGTCTTTAGTATTACTATTTTCTACTTAGAACTTCCTAATTTCTTCGCTAACCCTACTTAAGGGTAAGGTTTAGAATCAAGTCGCCTGAATTTGGGGGTAGTGGGTGGTGGGGCGAGGGGGAGGGGGAGTTGTAGAGCCACCCCCCACTTCCATTTCCTGCCGGACGTGCTTAGTTTTTTTATAAATTTGTAAAAATCTCATTTCGAGGTTATGTTTTCGTAATGTTTTTGACAATATAAACCTGATTTGTGCGGGCAGAGAACTTTGCAAGGCTCCTATTTCTGGATGGATTATAAAAAAATAACCACGAAGAGGATGGATGGGTCTGTTCGCTCGCTTCGCTCGCTCACTCGACCCCGCCATCCCCTTCTAACCTAACCTGTCCGGGTCGGGGTACCCCAAGTCCCGAGCTCGCTTCGCTCGCTCATGCACCAAATAAAACACCAAAATGTTAACTTCCACCATTTCCAAAAACTTCGTAAAATAGCAAGCAATCGGTCTCCAGAGGGGTAGCGAAGTCGTCCAAAAACAGGAGGCAGATAATAACAATAAGGAGCACATATTCACGTTAACTCGGAAGCAACGGTATGACGATTATGACGCGAGTCGCGAAGTTGAGTATAAACGTAGTGATTATATACTCTTTGGTCGAGTATATCTGTTACTGATTACTGTCAATTTCAAAAATTCCGTTTCAGGTATTAATTAGTGATTTATGAATATTTTTAGATTTTTCCATAGATTTAGTATATACTTAGATTGGCAATGTAAAAGAGAAAGGGCATAGCATATGCTTACGTTAGAACGAGATAGAATGGCTACACCATACACGTACACGATATCAGCCTGACGTCAATGGTTAACGAAACAAATCCCGCTTATTTTCGCGATATTTTTGATTTTGAAGTATTAATAAGTATTTAAAAGGTGTGATTAAATATGGTGATGTGTGCCGTACCTGAATGCAGCAAAAGAAAATACACAAAATTACACATTATACATGTAAGTACAATTTAAATATTTAGCACTCTAAATTCAATATTTCAGAACTAGCACAAATGTTTTATTCACAAATGGATAGGGAAAAATATCGCATTTTATTACGATAATGCTCTAAATGCGTGAGAATTAGATTAAAAATAATAACAAATACGTGAATTCCCGCTATTTCTGATCAAATTTTTCTAAGGATTGACACTATCAATATCATCTTATCGATAATATGTTTATAACAGGCAAAGGTATATCAATAGTATAGTTGTCATCGTAAAATAGCAGCTTAATGCTGCTGTGTTTCGTATGGTGAGTGTAGAGAACCGGAGACCCTTTTTACTGGAAAAAAAGGCATTCTATCTTAGTGTTGGCGACGCGTCTATAAACACATTTCAATTTATTAGTTAACCGATTACGAATAGCTTCTAAAAGCGAAAATTTCAAGTCATAATATTCTAATAAGAAAACGCTTAGTTGAATCTTAAAGAAATGTCGAATTAATAATTTGAAAGTCTTGGGTTCGATTCCCAGGCCGGACTAGTGCGTCGTTTTCTTAGTAATATTTTCTTAATAAAATTCATAAAGGGAATTTTTAAGATATAAGTTATGTTTCCGGGTTCAGTTCCCGGTTGAGACCACCTTTCCAATAATATTGATAATTTAAAGAAATATTAAATTAAAGACCAGGATTTGTTCCCCGGTCGAAATGATCACTTTGTGAATCGCAATCGCAATCGCCAATCTAATGTATACTATATCTATGATTCGCACTATTTCATAGTTGGATAAGATGGTAGATGATAATCCGACATGACTAGAGAGATCAGGCGCAGGGCTAACATTCTTATGTGCTTCCTGAAGCTCAGTAATAATGTTAATATTTTGACTCTGAGCTGCTACTGAGAATTTCATGAAAGAAAAACTCAAAAACTATTTTTTAGGCCTAAGCCGGAATTCGACTCCGGGACCTCATGATCAGCAGTTGCATTTATAACCACTATTCCGCCGAGGCAGTCATAACGCGCCAATGACGCGCAAACGCGACGAATCGAACGACCAATTGCGGCATAGTCAACGACGTCAGTTTGCTGAATTTATGTAGTTCTTGACTCCGGGCTGCTACTATGCATTTCAGATTTTGGGCCGAGCCAGGATACGAAGCTGGTAGTACACGATCATCAGTAGTGCTGTGGAGGCAACGCGTACCTGCAGGAAGTCGATGAGCTTGGCCTGCTGGCGGATGGTGGCGTCGGCCTTGGTGTCGCGCGTGCGCCACCACGCCGCCGCCGCCTCGCCCGCCTCGCGCGCCGCCGCCGCCTCCTCCTGCGCGCCACACACACACGCGCACACACACACACACATGATACAACACGTACCTGCAGGAAGTCGATGAGCTTGGCCTGCTGGCGGATGGTGGCGTCGGCCTTGGTGTCGCGCGTGCGCCACCACGCCGCCGCCGCCTCGCCCGCCTCGCGCGCCGCCGCCGCCTCCTCCTGCGCGCCACACACACACGCGCACACACACACACACATGATACAACACGTACCTGCAGGAAGTCGATGAGCTTGGCCTGCTGGCGGATGGTGGCGTCGGCCTTGGTGTCGCGCGTGCGCCACCACGCCGCCGCCGCCTCGCCCGCCTCGCGCGCCGCCGCCGCCTCCTCCTGCGCGTCGCACACACACGCGCACACACACACACACATGATACAACACGTACCTGCAGGAAGTCGATGAGCTTGGCCTGCTGGCGGATGGTGGCGTCGGCCTTGGTGTCGCGCGTGCGCCACCACGCCGCCGCCGCCTCGCCCGCCTCGCGCGCCGCCGCCGCCTCCTCCTGCGCGCCACACACACACACACACATGTTACAACTTATGTCATTACGCTTTATGTACTTACATCCTTTAATTCCTGATAATAAGCAAAAACGAACTGTATAATAATAAAGTAACATTTCTCCACCGAATAGCAGACAAGGGAACTCTAAAAGCCTTCTAACTTAAGGGAAGGAAATACGCGCCTTAATTACTTGAGTATCTAATATGTGTAAATGAGGCTTTCGACGAGATACCGAGGAGCATACTGTTTGTATGTACTAGTGCGTCGACGAGCACTGCCTGCACCTTGCAAGCGCCTTAAAATTTAGTTAATTACTTGACTGCTTTATAAAAGTATTAAATGCGTAGATGAACCTTAATTGTGCGTTCTGAATTACAACGCATCGCGCACGTAGATTGCGGAGCTTAGAAATAAGCGGATTGCTGTCCTTAGTACGCGCCGAAGGGCGCCTACGTGCGCACGCGTACTATCATTACGCTGTGCTTATCATACCTGTATTCATAATGTCACTATCAAATATTAAACGATTACAGTATCTATTCATTATTTAAAAACGGACGTATTACCTCATAACAGACAACTGCAATAATTATTGTTCTTCATTGTACAAAGTTAACATATATATGATCAATTTGTATGGTATATTTTATAAAATCTTCTGTAATATCCTACGCCATTTGTATAAATATTTTTTGATGTCTCAGGGTGCTTGGATATGTAAATAAACGGTTTTTTCATCACCGCCGTGATAAAGCCTTCCACAGGAAACTCTTCACTTGACATGATGCTCTTGAATGCATTATAAGACAGATAGAAGACACGCATTGACAAGCGGATTCGCCAGCATAATGCGCCGGATCGTGTGTGCGCCCGTTTGCAGTCCAGACAGGTTCAAATATGTCGAGTATTTGTTTCGTGCGCGGAGGATAACGCATGCACGATGCGCTGTGACTTAGGACGCACACTTCGTGAGACGGAGCACATACTATATGTATGAACGTGTGTGTGTGCACCTGTGCATCGGCGAGCGCGGCCTGCAGCTGCAGCGCGTGCGCGTGGTGGTGGTGCGCGCGCGTGCGCAGCGCGGCGCACTCCTCCTGCAGGTCGCGCAGGCGTCGCGCTGCACTCGCCATCGCTGCCGCCGCGCCTGCACTCTCGCCTTCCAGTTGTGCCACGCGCGCCTCCAGCTCCGCCACACGTGCCTCACGGTTCTCCAGACGTTCCTGCACGTAACGCGTGTCCATAATGAATGCAATCGTAAATGCTTGCTAATCCAGTGCTAGCGTACTTGTACATTATTCAAACCTTTTTTTGGCCGGCATTTTTATTAATTTTTTTGAAGTGAAAACGACATTAAAAAGAGACAAACGTGTACGTCTATAGGATTTAGCCTGCGAGAGAATTAGATAGAATACAGTGTTTCCTTTTATCTTGGAACAACTTCTTTTTGTACCTTCGTAATTTATGTTTATAAATATTTATCATTATATTGTATTATAGTGTTGTATAGTATAAATAATTTGATGAGCAATGATTATAATTCGTGTGATACACTTATCAGATGACGCGGTATGTAATGTAAGTGCGCGGGTGCGGGTGGGGGTGCGCGGGTGCGTGCGCGGCGCGCGCCTGCTCGCCGCGCTGCGCCGCGAGCCCGGCGGCCGCGCCGCGCTCGGCGCTATGTATTGTATGCGTGTGCGTGTGCGTGCGTACGTACGCGCAGCAGCTGCAGCTGTGCGTGCGCGGCGCGCGCTTGCTCGCGCGCCTCGTCACCGCGCTGCGCCGCGAGCCCGGCGGCCGCGCCGCGCTCGGCGCTATGTATTGTATGCGTGTGCGTGTGCGTGCGTACGTACGCGCAGCAGCTGCAGCTGTGCGTGCGCGGCGCGCGCCTGCTCGCGCGCCTCGTCACCGCGCTGCGCCGCGAGCCCGGCGGCCGCGCCGCGCTCGGCGCTATGTATTGTATGCGTGTGCGTGTGCGTGCGTACGTACGCGCAGCAGCTGCAGCTGTGCGTGCGCGGCGCGCGCCTGCTCGCCGCGCTGCGCCGCGAGCCCGGCGGCCGCGCCGCGCTCGGCGCTATGTATTGTATGCGTGTGCGTGTGCGTGCGTACGTACGCGCAGCAGCTGCAGCTGTGCGTGCGCGGCGCGCGCCTACTCGCCGCGCTGCGCCGCGAGCCCGGCGGCCGCGCCGCGCTCGGCGCTATGTATTGTATGCGTGTGCGTGTGCGTGCGTACGTACGCGCAGCAGCTGCAGCTGTGCGTGCGCGGCGCGCGCTTGCTCGCGCGCCTCGTCACCGCGCTGCGCCGCGAGCCCGGCGGCCGCGCCGCGCTCGGCGCTATGTATTGTATGCGTGTGCGTGTGCGTGCGTACGTACGCGCAGCAGCTGCAGCTGTGCGTGCGCGGCGCGCGCCTGCTCGCGCGCCTCGTCACCGCGCTGCGCCGCGAGCCCGGCGGCCGCGCCGCGCTCGGCGCTATGTATTGTATGCGTGTGCGTGTGCGTGCGTACGTACGCGCAGCAGCTGCAGCTGTGCGTGCGCGGCGCGCGCCTACTCGCCGCGCTGCGCCGCGAGCCCGGCGGCCGCGCCGCGCTCGGCGCTATGTATTGTATGCGTGTGCGTGTGCGTGCGTACGTACGCGCAGCAGCTGCAGCTGTGCGTGCGCGGCGCGCGCTTGCTCGCGCGCCTCGTCACCGCGCTGCGCCGCGAGCCCGGCGGCCGCGCCGCGCTCGGCGCTATGTATTGTATGCGTGTGCGTGTGCGTGCGTACGTACGCGCAGCAGCTGCAGCTGTGCGTGCGCGGCGCGCGCTTGCTCGCGCGCCTCGTCACCGCGCTGCGCCGCGAGCCCGGCGGCCGCGCCGCGCTCGGCGCTATGTATTGTATGCGTGTGCGTGTGCGTGCGTACGTACGCGCAGCAGCTGCAGCTGTGCGTGCGCGGCGCGCGCCTGCTCGCGCGCCTCGTCACCGCGCTGCGCCGCGAGCCCGGCGGCCGCGCCGCGCTCGGCGCTATGTATTGTATGCGTGTGCGTGTGCGTGCGTACGTACGCGCAGCAGCTGCAGCTGTGCGTGCGCGGCGCGCGCCTGCTCGCGCGCCTCGTCACCGCGCTGCGCCGCGAGCCCGGCGGCCGCGCCGCGCTCGGCGCTATGTATTGTATGCGTGTGCGTGTGCGTGCGTACGTACGCGCAGCAGCTGCAGCTGTGCGTGCGCGGCGCGCGCCTGCTCGCGCGCCTCGTCACCGCGCTGCGCCGCGAGCCCGGCGGCCGCGCCGCGCTCGGCGCTATGTATTGTATGCGTGTGCGTGTGCGTGCGTACGTACGCGCAGCAGCTGCAGCTGTGCGTGCGCGGCGCGCGCCTGCTCGCGCGCCTCGTCACCGCGCTGCGCCGCGAGCCCGGCGGCCGCGCCGCGCTCGGCGCTATGTATTGTATGCGTGTGCGTGTGCGTGCGTACGTACGCGCAGCAGCTGCAGCTGTGCGTGCGCGGCGCGCGCCTGCTCGCGCGCCTCGTCACCGCGCTGCGCCGCGAGCCCGGCGGCCGCGCCGCGCTCGGCGCTATGTATTGTATGCGTGTGCGTGTGCGTGCGTACGTACGCGCAGCAGCTGCAGCTGTGCGTGCGCGGCGCGCGCCTGCTCGCGCGCCTCGTCACCGCGCTGCGCCGCGAGCCCGGCGGCCGCGCCGCGCTCGGCGCTATGTATTGTATGCGTGTGCGTGTGCGTGCGTACGTACGCGCAGCAGCTGCAGCTGTGCGTGCGCGGCGCGCGCCTGCTCGCGCGCCTCGTCACCGCGCTGCGCCGCGAGCCCGGCGGCCGCGCCGCGCTCGGCGCTATGTATTGTATGCGTGTGCGTGTGCGTGCGTACGTACGCGCAGCAGCTGCAGCTGTGCGTGCGCGGCGCGCGCCTGCTCGCGCGCCTCGTCACCGCGCTGCGCCGCGAGCCCGGCGGCCGCGCCGCGCTCGGCGCTATGTATTGTATGCGTGTGCGTGTGCGTGCGTACGTACGCGCAGCAGCTGCAGCTGTGCGTGCGCGGCGCGCGCCTGCTCGCGCGCCTCGTCACCGCGCTGCGCCGCGAGCCCGGCGGCCGCGCCGCGCTCGGCGCCCACGCGCTCCGCCTCCGCCAGCCGCGCGCGGCACGACTCCAGCTCACTGCGCATGCGCTGCGTCTCAATCTGTCGTAAAACCAATACGCGTACATGCACTCGTTGCACTATTTAGATAAACAGACCTACTTGGCCAAAAGAGCCGAATTGACTCGATGTTTCGGGGTATTCCTAGTAGTCTTACCAAGTAGTGTTACTTAATTTCAACATGTTGCATCGCAACAAAACTATCAATACCATCCATACCATCTGGATGATTGGCAAACCACAACTCTGCTACTCAGAAATATCAGTGCTACACCTAATTTATCAGTCTAAAATAATTTTGTCATACTGGTAATTAGTTATCTTTAGATTAGAATTTCCAAGATGTAGAAGTATAAGGCAATAATCAGTAAAAGGTTCAAATACAAAAGTTCGTTGTACTGAACTAGAACTTTTGACCATAAAATGATCTAACCAACTAACTTTTTATAAGATTTAAATAGTCTGATGAATAACCTGTGATGTTCTGCGGGAGGATATCAAGATTAATATTTACTGTAAAAATAATATGTTCTGAGTTTCACTTAGTTATTTTTCTATAGTCGCGGTACGCCATTGGGTATCTAATACTTAGTGATCTATATGTAGCGAAAAAAAAATTTATTTAGAATTTTTAGAACTAAACCACTGCCATAATTGATTTTAAGTTTATATATTTGTACATTTGGAATATTTTCTTTTACGTATAGAACAACACCGTCATTCTGATTATGGTTTATTTTAATATTAAATGAATTATAATTATTAATTACAGGCATAATTGTGTTTTCGTTAATCCAACACTCCGTCAGGATTGTTATATCTATTGGAATTTCAAGTTCAGCTATTAAGAATGTTTCTAGGTTACGTTGAATACTACGAATGTTAACAACTGTCATAATATTCAATGAATCACTACCTAAATTTTTTAAATCAATATCGTGTCTAAAGCTTGCAAGATCATTTACGATTATACAAATGATGTCACCGGCGGTGTCAATTTTACTAATTTTATCTAAATCTAAGCTAATAGTAAAACTGAATTTGAATAAATAAAATTGAAGAACTGCAGAACTCGTATACAACAGTCATAAAAAATGTTTGTGAGTAAGTATCAGGCGGTTATATAAATCAATAAATTGTATTGCATAATGAGTTATATTGAATTGTTTATGGATAATAGTTTGTGTCAGTATTTGTGTGAGAGCTTGGAGCAGTGTGAGAGTATATATGAAAAGAATTTTATTGGCGTTCGTGTAATGTGTTTGTGTATAAAGCAGCCGCAGCGACACGTTATTCGATATTACAAAAGTAAAATAAAAATATTTTTACAAAATTAATTCAAGTAGAACAATATTATTTTAAATTTTTTTTTAAAGAAATTAGTGGAGTGAATTAACTTAATAGCACAACAGATTCTTAAATCTGACCTTGATAAGACTCAACTTATTTACAAACAACACTGATTGATATTTACAAAATTATCCTACATGATTGTTATTTGCACAAAATTTACCTTTTTAGCTATATCGCAGTAATTGTTAAAGATGTCTACCGTGTTTTTTCTAAACACAATCTAGCACGTCTTTGTAAATTGTTTGTTAAATTTTTACTAACACCGTGCTTCTTCTGTGTACACTAATGGTTTAGTTCGGCCTACAAATAAAAGTCTAGAGGTGGTAGGTCTGGTGATCTCACCGGTCAGTTCACAGGTCAACCGCGACCTATCCACCTATCATCGAATTGGCTATCCAGATATGCGCGCATAGATCGTTCGTAATAAGCTGGACATGGATGGAGTTTGTGTGGGTTTTGGAAAATTCACCAGTGCTCAATGTGCACGTTGTCAATTTCAACGCGGGTAAATATCGACTCGTCACACCGTCTAAGTTTTCACTAGACAAGACATAAAATCTCACCATTGCTAGGTACTCGACATTAAAGTATTGGTACATGTTTACATTAACTAACAGCAGGCGGCCGGTCCACGCGGAAACAAACAATATGACGTAACGCCGTAGCTAATGGCAGGTCACTGAAATGGAAGCGCGGGTAGCCTTGCGCTTGCGACCTTGCGAAAGGACAACGGCGGGTGCGACGAGTGCGTTACATATTCATTGTTTTATTGCCGCTTGTAAAGTAGGGTGCATATGAATTGAATTTCGATAGCTTTTTTATTGATTTAATGTCAAAACTGTTATGTTTTTAGTATGGAAAGTTTACTTCAAATTTAATTGTATTTATTGATAGATCAATTTCATAACTCGAATTTAAAAAAAAAAACTGTAAAATATCAGTGCCATACCAAAGCAGCATGCAAGCTGTATAGGAGCTGTATTGGAGTTCCTTTTTACACTACAGGGTGCTTTTACTGGCTGTACAAAGGCTGTATAAGCGCTTATATAGCTCTTATAAGTAAAAAATTGGCACAAATTATACAGTTTTATGCGTTAGTAGCGCTGTACAGTAGCTCTACAAGCACAAAAGGGGCTGTATAATAGGTGTTATTTGGAGTACAAGGAAACTATTAGACTACAAATACTATCTTATAAGTATCTTTTATAGATGAACGTTCTAAATTGGTGTTTGTACGGTATCACAAATGAAATTATGACAAAAATAACGTAATAGGTTCTGTTTAGGCCCAAACATGGGCATTTGAAACGTCATCCAATCGCGTTTGACTCAGTGCATCACCCGATGGTGTCGAGGTGAGGTAAACGCCGCCGGGGGGGGGGGGGGGGGGGGGGCGTGTGCCGGCTCCCCGTTATTCCGTCCGGTGGGCTGAACTGTAGCTTGACAGCAGCGGCTCGGTCAATTAGCGTATTTATTTGTGACCGCTGCATCGGTTTCGCGCGGCCAGGTTTTTGGTTTTGGTGGTCTAGAATTTGAGTATTTGTGCGCGTTTAATTTACTATTGAATATTTGGGTGTCGAGTAGACCCCCTCGAATTAGATTGTCTAAATGGTACGTTTCCTGACAAGAGGCTTGTATTGAATTTGAGTGATTAAAGTAACTTCGTTGCAAGTAATTTACATCAATTTGTATAGTGATTGCATGTTGAAATGCATTTTGCAATATTTAACTTGCTAGTGTGACGTGGAACCTTGCGCTCACGCCGAGTGGACAGACTGTCTGGAATTTGATGCTCGCATTCCATTTCGAGGGCGTGGCCCGGTTAATTGTTTTTGTAAGTTAATGTTGAATTGTACCGTCACGTTAAGTGCCTTTTGTGTGTTGACTATGTAGTTAGTTTTGCGTGTCAGCGAGGCTGATTTTGAGTTCTTATTGCGGGCGTAGCATTTAATATCGTACGAAAGAATTTAGCTTGTCGTGGGGAACGCTGGACTTGGAGACTCAAGAAGTGGCTGCGTTCTTTCCCGTGATTGTAAATTGATGCTACGTGAACCCGGAACCTTGAATATTGAACTTTGAACGACGTTTTGTTACTTGTGTCGTGTGTCATTTGTTTTAATTTCGAAGAACGTTGAGTTGGTTGACTGTGAAGTTAATTAAATGTACAATAAAGTGGATAAACTGAAATAGTGAAATGAAGGCAGAAATTTTCCATTAGAGATCTACGACTGCAGGAAGCGCACATTGGGAGAACATCAGCTCCGGTGGATTTTCTGTCCGATTAAATCGGGCCGTCAGGTCACATATATAAACACTACTACACATACTTAACGCCTGACCGCGCCTTGGGGTCGGTTTTCGGTTTGGAACGAGGTAAGTTCTTATTAATTACCTAGCCTTACATCTATTGTGTAGGTTAATTGTCCATAGGCATTTTGAGCCCCACCCTTAGTTGTCCGTCGAATCTACAGCTGTATGGGCCCCTGTATGGTCGACCTTTGTCGGGGCAACTAGGGGCGTGTACATTGTTGGTAGCAGAGCGTGGTGGATTGGTTCTCCAATCGCCCGGCCGTAATATAGATAAAAATAGTACATAAAAAAAATTACATATTTTTTTTGTTTGTTAGCGGGTAGATTTAGGAACCACGCCCGTTAGGTTGCGCAAGCGGGATTGTAGTTTACGGTTAGGTACCGTCACGCGTTGGGTAGGTAGATATTTATTGTTATCACGTAATCGGATAATTATCGTTGTCGTATAATTATAGTAGATTAATTGTCGAAGGGTCGGTCGTCTGAGCGAGGCATCTTTGCTTATCGACTTTAGTTTGTATTTGTAGTGTAATTTGTATTTAATTAGATAAATAGTAATATGTATTCAACATGATTCGATAGAAATTGTATTTGTCATTTGTTAATTTGATTTGTTTTTGTGCCGCGTATTAATTTGAATTTAGTAGTGATGCCATCGCACAAGCTACCGATGCGTCGCCTGAAGGCGGAGCTGCGCTGGGCCGCTAATGCTCATATTTTGATAGGGCGATCCGATCGGGTCCATAGTTTAGGGAAGCGGCTCGAGCAGGTCGATGCCCGAAGGGCTGTAGTGGAGGAGGCTTGCACAGAGCTTTTGGCCTCGGATGCAGAACAGGGAGTCCTAGACTCCTGACTCGCGAACTACGAAAAATTTTTTTCGCTCACGGACGATTTGATCGAGGCGGGGGCCAAGTATGCTAATGAAGCACGTGAAGCTCGGCTGAGTGGCCTGGCCGAGTCCTCTCGGAAGCAGCCTACTCAGCCGGAGCTGTTGGGATGACTCCCAACTCTGGACCTGCCAAGGTTCTCCGGGGTCCTCTCCGACTGGATGACTTTTGTTGGGCTTTTTGATAGCCTGGTGGACGCCCGGAGGGACTTGACACCAAGCCAGAAGATGGCGTACCTCCTAGCCTCACTGGAGGGGGAGGACCTGGGCGTCGTCGGCCATTTGAGATTGTCGGACGACGCCTACCAGACCGCTCGGGACCTCCTTACCGGAAGATACGCCAACGTCCGGCAAATCGCGGACGAATACGTTAGGCAGCTTCTAAGCCTCCCACTGCTTAGGGACCGGGCCAGACTACGCCCGGACATCGTGAATCCAGTCTTGGTGGCCTGTAATGCTTTGAGGCGGCTGTATTTACCGGTGGATGAATGGTCCTTCTTGTTGCTCCACATCGTGCTGTCCCGCCTGCCTCTCGACCTTAGGATACATTTTGAGGAGAGGTATGGCGGGGACGGCGCCTGTCATATTCCACCCTTTAGTGATCTGCTGCGGTTCTTGGAGGAGCAGTGCCGGCAGATTGAGAACGCGGCGGGCACCGTTGACGACTTACGAGCCGTGCCCAGTGAGAGGCGGGATCCGACGGGCAAGTCGTCGTCAACCCCCCTAAAGCCGATCGGAGCTCCCGCGAGAGGGCACCGCTCTCTACCTTCTTACAGTCGCCTAGTGGTCAGGGAAGCGCCCCCCTGTTCCTATTGCCGAGCATCCGATCACCGGTTGACGTTGTGCCCGAAGTTATTAGGAGCACCAGCTGCCCTGTCCGCATTGCCAGGGCAATAACCATGCAGTTTAGTGCCTGGGTGCGAACGGCGTCTCCTCTCGGGGCTCTGCCGGGCCCTCGAACCCCACGGGCGGGGGCGCTCAGCCACGCCCTCTGTCGGACGACGCTCGGCGCTCGCCTGTCAGCCACCGAGCCCCTAGGTTTGAAAGGGGTCCTTCCCCCGATCAGTCGGGGGTCGTTCCCCCAGGGGCAGGGGTGTCGTCGCCTCCCCTCAGCTTGTGGAGAGGAACTTCACGGCCCCTCAACAGTCAGCTAGACCCTTCTCACCCCCGTTAGCTGAGTGGCCGCGGCTGGGGTACCGCTGTCCCCCCTTTGATGGAGGCAGCCCTAGCTAGCTGCCGCCCTAACTCCCACCACGGCCGCCTCCACTGAGCCTTTGAGCCGTCGACAGTCCACTGGTCAAACTGTTCTATTGCCGACGGGCTCAGTGAAGGCGTACAACCCGAGTGGCGACTGTTAGCGGTTCGCGCTCTATTGGATTCGGGTTCACAACGCTGTGTGGCCTCCACTTGGTTGGTGGGAAGACTAGGGCTCCCCTGGAGCGTTGAATCGCGCTGTCAAAGAGTATTAGATTTGGTTTTGGTCGAGCACTTAATTAAAAATGCTTTAAATTGGGAATAAAAATGCTTTGGTTTTTCCGCGAAATGTTTCGTAGTTGTAGCGGTTGTGAGTAAAAGGCGAATTTGATGTGCTCCTTGAATACGTGTACATATGTTTTTGTAAATATATTTGATCATTATGTTTGCTGTGTTGAAAAGAAAATTGAAATTGAGTAACACTATTTGTGCCGGATGAAATATATCTTACTTAATAATATCGTACGAAAGAATTTAGTTTGTCGTGGGGAACTCTGAACTTGGAGACTCGAGAAGAGGCTGCGTTCGTTCCCGTGATTGTAAATTGATGCTACGTGAACCCGGAACATTGAATATTGAACTTTGAACGACGGTTTGTTCCTTGTGTCCTGTGTCACTTGTTTTAATTTCCAAGAACGTTGAGTTGGTTGATTTTGAAGTTAATTAAATGTATAATAAAGTGGATAAATTGAAATAGTGAAATGAAGGCAGAAATTTTCTATTGGTGATCTACGACTGGAGGAAGCACACATTGGGAGAACATCAGCTCCGGTGGATTTTATGTTCGATTAAATCGGGCCGCCAGGTCTCATATATAAACACTACTACACACTACTTACATGCACATACTTAACGCCTGACCGCGCCTTGGGGTCGGTTCTCGGTTCGGATCCAGGTAAGTTCTTATTAATTACCTAGCCTTACATCTATTGTGTAGGTTAATTGTCCATAGGCATTTTGAGCCCCACCCTTAGTTGTCCGTCGAATCTACAGCTGTATGGGCCCCTGTATGGTCGACCTTTGTCGGAGCAACTAGGGGCGTGTACAGGTTCACTTTATTGAATGATGGCGACATTTATAGTGAGTTAAAGATTACATTACATATTAATATTACTTGGATTGGAGTTGAGTTTTGACGGTGATAACTGGTGAATAGAAAGTGCAAAATTAGATTTACGGTAAACTTGTATATCATTTCTATCAAAAAATTGCCGCGCCAGTAAAATAACGAAATAATATAAGAACAAAATACTAAATATGGTAAGTAAGTATTGATTTTATAGGTTAGAATAACAAAATAATTAAATTAGTGAATATGAATGCATAATGAGTCAAGGTGATCATTAGTCAAACTAAAAATAATGGTTTAGGCTAAAACTAATGTCTCATATTCCTAAATTTACAATTTAAATTTTGTTTTTGTAGGTCCTAAAATGGCGACAATTTGCTTAACAGCCTAAAGGATATTTCGAGGGTCTTATAGTCTTAGTAGCTGTACTATGTATGTTATGGATTCTATTATACAACCATTAGTTTTTAATCAGCTTTTTAATAGAATATTTTGTAAACTAACGCTGTATAGTAGTTTTTAAAACATCACAGATGGGTCATTTTACGAACCTGAGAAATTTATGTTCGCGTAATGTAACTTCATGAATACGACTTCCTGATTCGTTATTTGTTGTGATATTAAATGGGACATCGCCATCTATATTTGACATTCATTATTTTGTAGATAAGTGATGAATTAATGAATAAAAACGTGTCGACAATACGTGACGTGTCATGGCCTGTCGATTGTTCGCCGACGCCCTCTGAAGGTTTAACGGCTACTTAAAAATATAAATTCTTAAGCTACTAGCTAAACTTATAATTTTGAAACGATACCTGTCCTTAACATTAATATTAAAAGACTTTTAAAAATTATGAAAATTATATTAGCGTTACAAATTTTTTGTCACAACTGTCGACATGTAAAGTTTTGAATATTAGAATCAGAAAGCTTATTATTTCAACGTTATTTTGCTTTTTATGGCAATATTATGGCATACCTGTCAGTTATAAGTCACATTTTTTGATGGAACAAAGCGAGCTGCTGAAAATTTTAAATTGAAAAGAGGTTCTACAAGTGTGTCAAAGTTGAAGAGTCACTTCTTAGAGGAAAAAAATAAAAGGTTACTAACATGATAAAATAAATCGCCACACACAGCCTTGTAGAAAAAAGGTGTCACGTAGTTCCGAAACAACAATGGATATTATTACCACTAAATTGTAGGTGTTAACTTAAGTAGATTAAAATTTGTCACTTCTGTCGAAGTCAATTCTGTCGACTACTTTGTCGACAGAAATGACTACCGCCTATGTTTATTATGCATTAATCAGTTAAACAACGCTGGTCAGGGCAAATCAAGTATTACATTAAATAATAAGAAATTCAAAGCAGATTTTGTTCGTTATCTCCATGGTTGTCTCCACAAGGTGTGGCCCGTAATTTGAGAAAAAAGGTGTGTTTAATATTTTGTGTTAAAGTTAGCTGTTATGAATTTATAAAACACGTAAAAATAACTATCTAATTCGTATATTATTCTTTTAATTAAAATTCTATCAAATTTAAGCGTTGATAGGATATATTAATGTATTGTTATTTATATTTAATTTTATTATATAAAGTTTAGTTATAGTTCGAAGATCTGACATAAATTCTATCAAACTTTAAAATACTACTAAATCACATTTTGACTGAGTAATCACGTAATCTTCAAAACTATAGTTACTACTACCACTACACTATAGGTGGTTAAAAAATGTTGACAGACAAAGAGAAGAAGGATCGGCGTAGGCAGCAATACTATAGTAGGTTAGTTGGGAAAACTACAAAAATAGGAAAGAGTAGGGATTAGTAAAATATATAAAGGTAAAGGTATCTGACTCCAAAAATAAAAAAACGAGTACGAAAAGAACGGCAAGAATGTACTCGAAATTACCGTGAAAAGAAAAGGAACTCAGAGAAACTGATATTAGACTTACCAATGAAACACCGCCTTTATAACCAGTACCGCAAAGCTCCAGATCTTTAAGAAATGTCATGCGCTAGCAGATTGCAGAGAAAAATCGAAGGAAAATAAGAGCTGAAAAGAAATATTTAAAAAAGAGGATTTTGCTACTTGAAAACTGTTTAGCTAGCTTTAAGATGAGAATGCTACAAAAATCTCGACAAGGCGCCCCAGACGGCATGGGAAGATACGTCAAGAGAACAGGAGATACTCAAGTATATAGGCTGCACTAAAAGTATCGGGAATGGAATATTTCCACTGTTCCTTTCATATTAAAACCTTTTTAATTGAAAAGTCCTTGGTTTTAAAAATCGAATACCATTTATTTATTTAAAAAAAGATTCTCGGTCTTGTCACAAGGTTTTGTCAAACTTGTTTAGTCGTTGAGAAAATGGAATTGACTCGAGAAAATTCAAGAGCGATGATTTATTATGACTTTCGAAGTGGTTTAACACAAAAACAGTGTGTTGACCGGATGATTTGTGCATTTGGTGATGAAGCCCCATCCAAAACCACAATTTATCACTGGTTTGCTGAATTTCAACGTGGACGTGTCAAGCTCAGTGATGATCCCCGTCAAGGTCGTCCAAAAACTGCAGTAACCCAAGAAAACGTTGATGTTGTGCGTAAGCTGATTGAGGAAGATCGACATGTGACATACCGCGAAATTCAGGCAACTTTAGACATTGGCATGAGTCAAATACAAATAATCTTGTATGAACAATTAGGTGTACAAAAGTTGTTTTCCCGATGGATACCGCATTCGCTCTGTGAAGAGCAAAAAGCGGCTCGCGTTACTTGGTGCGTCAGAACACTCGAAAGATTCCACGCAGGATCTTCAAATGCTGTATACAACATCGTATCAGGTGACGAATCCTGGATATACGCGTACGAACCCGAAATAAAAAACCAGTCACGAGTTTGGGTGTTCGAAAATGAGTTAAGGCCAACAAAAATTGTTCGTTCACGGAGTATTGCAAAAAAAAAATGGTGGCCACGTTTGTCTCCAAAACCAGCCATGTTACGACTATTCCTCTTGAGGGACAAAGAACGGTTAATGCAGAATGGTATGCTAACATTTGTTTGCACAGGTCGTTTCTGAACTCCGTAAAGAGAACTGCAACCGCCGCATCATCCTCCATCACGACAATGCGAGTTCTCACACCGCACACAGAACAAAAGAGTTTTTAGAGCAAGAAAACATAGAATTATATTAGACCATCCGCCGTACAGCCCCGACCTAAACCCTAATGATTTCTATACTTTCCCTAAAATAAAGAATAAATTGCGTGGACAGAGATTTTAATCACCTGAAGAAGCTGTGGACGCCAACAAAACGGCCATTTTGGAGACCCCAACTTCCGAATGGAATGGTTGCTTCAATGATTGGTTCCATCGTATGGAAAAATGTGTCAAATTTCGCGGAGAATACTTCGAAAAGCAATAAATACATTTTTAAATAGTAATGTTGTGTCACTTCCTTGATTCCCGAAATTTTCAGTGCCGCCCTCGTAGTAGTTGGGCGATACGTCTCTGATTGCGAATCATTAATTACGTGTTTGCTGCAGCTATATTAGTAGTATAGTTGTAGCACGAATGGATCGGCTCGACCGGGGAAGGACCACACTCTCACAGAATACCAACATAAAATAGCAGCTTAACATTGCTGTGTTTCGTATGGTGAATGTAGAGAACCGGAGACCCTTTTTACTAAAAAAGAGGCATTCAATCTTAGTCCTCACGGATGACAACGCATCTGCATTTTGATTCGCAAATGAGGATAAATAAAGATGTCTATGGGCCACAGCAACCACTTACCATCAGGTGGACTGGGTGCTCGTTTGTCACGTTGAGTCATATTACGAACATATGTCTGCCATTTCGAATAAAGGTTCCACATTTACGTTCAAGCGTACTTTGTTTATACGCCATGTAACTGATTACGGATCTGATGAAATACGTTTCCATCATCATTCCATCATCTTTTTAACAAAAAAAAAACAGAAGATGTTGTTACTGGTTCACCAGAGTCACTGTTAAAATCTCCTTTGCCTAATCCAACCCTCCAGGACTCACTAGTTTCAAGAAATAAGGATCATCTTAGTTTGCGTTCATTATCGCCAGCTTGGACTCTTATACCCAGAATACTTATAATATATTAAATTTCTACGGGAGTGACGAAGAAAGTGATGACATTATTAAACTGCGACAACCCTGAATCTAGAAGGGATGAAAACAATGAAGAGAATCGTTTTCATTGAAGTTTTTCTGCAACTGATGATTCTATCTACAATATCCCTCCAAGACAAGTTTTGATCTTGAATGGATATTGTATTGGATTGGATTGGAATGGGATTGTATTGGTATTGGAATCAACTTCGTATATAATCGTCCTCAAGTGACGAAAAACTCTTTTGAATAATCGACAGAAATGATGTCACTTATGTTGTCTATTTTTGTTTATTTTTTATTGTACTACTTTGATTAGTTAATATGAGTCCAGAATAATTACAAGACTGATAATATTAATTATTTGTTGTTAGAAGTTTGTGTTGATGTTATGTTATTAAGTTTAATACTTTGAGGCCAAAAATGTTCATTCCTGTCGATTTCGTGGTCATGAAAACTTGACGTGACGTTGAAATGAAAACTATTGACGTTAGGAATTGATATTGTAATTAATAACATTAAATGTCGTTTCTTTTATTACAGGTAAGGTTTATAGTAAATAGAATATTATATTTTGTAATTAGTACTAAACAAACATGTTAACTAACATAAAACTTTTATTACAGAGAAACTCAGTTGTGTTTTGATTTACGATATCATATCACCTAACTGTTGAACAAATATCATTATAAAACGACATTTCTTGTAATTATCAAGAAAATGGAGAAGCTAAAATTCGTATTCAGATCAAAAGCTACAAAAGATGGAAAAACAACCTATATCGCCATAACCTCAATCATTACACAAAATGATAAAGTTTTCCTGATCCCTGAGGAGTATGAAGCAGCGTCACTTCACAAATATGTTTACGCCTCTAAGGCTTACAATATAGTGCGAAATACAATAAAGAAAAGACATCAAACTAGTAGTAAAACTAACACCAGATATGCAAAAAACATACTTTGATGAAGATGAAAACATGATATTTGAGGACCAATACCTAGAGAAAGTTACTGAAGAACAATTGGCTACTATGAACAAAAACAATTCCGAAGATCACATGGTGAAAATTTTGGAAAAATTAGTTGTAAGTCAACAAAGAAAGGAAAAACAAAGCGTAAAAAAATTAGCAGACAGATTTGTACTAGATAAATTTGATGGCAAGAATGTTAGTGCATGTCAGTGGATGGAAGTTTTCGAAAAGGAATGTACAAGATTTGATATAGTACAAGATCAAGAGAAAATTGAAATCCTCAGATTATTTCTAGAAAAATCATGCACTGATTGGTATACTTCCATGATGATTAAGCTAAGTTTGCAATCGGAATGGTCGAAATGGAAATCAAACATTGTAGAAACCTATGCAAATAAGGGTTGGATTAGTAGTAAATATGCCTTAGCTTTCAAGTATCAATCAGGATCTTTATTGGAATATTCCATTAAAAAGGAAAAACTTTTACTTGAAGTAAGAAAGACAATTGATCAAGGGACCTTGATTGATCTAATCGCTGCTGGATTGCCAGACTTTATAACAGATAAGATCAACAAAGAAGAAATATTAGAAACAAAAGACTTATTCAATGAAGTTGGTAAATTAGAACATTTGGCCTTCAAGAAAAAGTTTATGAAAAAGAAAGATGATACTAAACCATCGAAAGAAAAGATGCAAAAATGTAGCATTTGCGAGAAGCTAAAGAAAGGAGTACGCTATCACTCAGAAGATTCATGCTGGTTTAAAACAAAAGACAATAAAGAAAATGAAAAGAAACAAATCAAACTTATTAATAATTCAGAATTGGAATGTGAACTGCAGTGTGAAGAACCAAAAAACTAATAGTGCCGCCATTAATTAAAGTAAGGTTAGTATTGAATAAAAACCTTGAAGTATTTGGAATCTATGATTCTGATGAGGTATAATAACACTTGACGTAAATATTTTTAATGTAGAAAGAAAAATGGATGTGTTTGTAATAGATCAAGAAAATTTTGATCATGATTTTTTGATTGGGCTAGACTGTATTAAAAAATTCTATTTAATTCAAAATGAAAACTTAGAAATCAGTCAAAAAGTTCCAATACAAAAAAAATATATTAAAAATTCAGAGACAAAAAAAGATTTCTAAGGAAACTATAACAAAAAGGTTAGAGATTGACAATATTTCTAAAGAAATGAAAAATAAAGAGTCAGAAAATGAAATAATTCGAAAGGAAATAAAATTTGAAAATTCTCAAAATGACAAAAAAAAACCTTATTAACTTTAACGAATACTTCAATAAAGAAAATTTCATTATTTGGATAAACCATTTAGACATTGACAAACAGGCAATAATTGATGATTTAATAACAAAGAATAAATCTGTTTTTGCAAAAGATAAATATGACATTGGCACAGTAAAGGATTATGAAGCACACATTGATTTATTAGTAGAAAAATATTGCAGTAAAAGACCATATCGTTGCACAATCGAAGATAAAAAAGAAATCGAACAACAAATTGCACAATTATTAAAGAGAAATTTGATCGAAGAATCATATAGTCCATTTGCGGCACCAGTAACATTAGCTTACAAAAAAGAGGAAAACACAAGATCAAGATTGTGTATAGATTTTCGAGACCTAAATAAAATTGTTGTGCCGCAATCACAACCGTTTCCTCTTATTGAGGACCTAATGATAAAAACAAGAGATTGCAAATATTTCTCCACACTGGACATAAACTCAGCGTTTTGGTCAATACCTCTACGTATTACGGATAGACACAAAACTGCGTTTGTGACACAAGAAGGTCACTTCCAGTGGACGTGTTTGCCATTTGGCCTAAAAACTTCGCCAGCAATATTTCAGAGAATAATGTGTAGCATAATAAGAAAACACAAACTTGCAGAGTTCACAATAACTTACATAGATGACATTTTAATATTCTCCAAATCTTTCTCTGATCATGTCAAGCATCTAACAAAGCTGTTCGAAGCAATTAAAAGTGAAGGATTTAGACTTAAATTCTCCAAATGCACATTTGCAGCTGACTCAGTAAAATATCTGGGTCACATAATACAAAATAATTCAGTTAGACCTCTGAAAGACAACTTGATATCAATTAAGAATTTTCCAACACCAAAAACACAAAAAAATGTGAGACAATTCTTAGGAAAGATAAATTTTTATCATAAATATGTACCAAAAATAGCAATAAAATTGGATCCATTGCATAACCTTTTGAGAAAAGGACAAGCCTTTAATTGGACCAAAGCATGTCAAGAATCATTTGATGAAATGAAACAAATATTATGTTCTCAACCGATATTAACGATTTATGATCCAAAATTGCCTATACACATATACACAGATGCTAGTATACTAGGAGTGGGGGCCGTCCTAAAACAGTTGCAAGAAAATAAGGAAGAAAAACCAGTAGCATACTTTTCAAAAAAATTGAATGAAGTACAAAAAAGGAAGAAGGCTATATATCTGGAATGCCTAGCAATAAAAGAATGTGTAAAGTATTGGCAACATCTGTTGATAGGTAGGAAATTCACTGTTTTCTCAGATCACAAACCGTTGGAGAATATGAACATAAAATCAAGAACTGATGAAGAACTAGGAGATTTAACATACTACCTATCACAATATGATTTTGAAATAAAATATTCCCCAGGAAGATACAACTTGGAAGCTGATTGCCTGAGCAGGAACCCAGTCTTAGATCACACTGAAAATCTCGAGGAACAATTAAAAGTGGTAAACTTAATAAAACTAAAAGATATTTTAGAAGATCAAGAAATAAATAAATATATACAGTCCAGGAAAGAAAAGCTAAAATCAGATCACAATATTTATTATAAAAAAGTTAAGAAAAAAGATAAAATAATTCTCTCGGAAAAATTTAGCAGGGAATTCATTAAAAGAATACATACGGACCTAGGTCACATAGGAATAAATCAAATGCAAAAAAACGTAAAAATGTAAAAAATGTAAAAGTTCACTGTATACAGCTGAAAACTTAACAAAGAACATAAAAAAACCTGTAAAGATTGTACGGTATGTATAAAAAACAAATCAAGGGGACAAAACAAATATGGAATGATGTCTCATTTGGGCCCGGCTACGAAACCCTTTGAAATATGTTCTATTGATACAATTGGAGGTTTTGGAGGTTCCAGGTCAACAAAAAAGTACTTGCACCTACTATTAGATCATTTCACGAGGCATCAAAAACTCAAAATGCAAATGATTTTATTAAACTAGTGAAGAACACTGCAGAAACTGACAATATTGGCATGATTCTCTCTGATCAATATCCAGGTATTAATTCAAAGGAATTTAAAAAATTTTTAGAAGACCAACATATTCAACTAATTTTTACTGCAGTGAATTCACCCTTTTCGAATGGTTTAAATGAGAGACTAAATCAAACATTGGTTAACAAAATTAGATGCAAGATTAACGAAAAAGATACTAAAGTAGCATGGATGACCATAGCACAAAATTGTGTAAAAAAATATAATGAAACGGAGCATACTGTCACTAGATATGCTCCCACGTATCTATTAAATGGCACCGATGTTACGATTTTGCCTAATGAGCTAAAAGCAAAGAAGACAGAGACCAATTGGATTCAAGACAGGAAAAAAGCTCTAGAAAATACACTTCAGTCACACAGTTACAACAAGACACTTTATGATAAAAATCGTATACACTTCGACTTCAAAGTGGGTGATATAGTTTTTGTGGAAAATGGCAACATGCTAAATAGGAAAAAGCTTGATGAACTGAGAATCGGACCATACAGAATAATGGAAAAATTGTCTAACACGATTTACAGGATCAATTCTGGAAATAAAAAAGCAGAGTCTAACTTTTTCCATATCTCAAAATTGGTTCCAGCTCCGATGCTTGACGAAGATGACTAAGAAGTGTTGAAAAGTCACAATAGGTTATATTTAATGATAAACTTTCGTAATATTTTGTATGTGTTATCTTTCCCAGGGGGGGTGATGTAAAGAAAATATATTTTCTTTAGTTCAAATAAAGGCCGCGCTGCTAGCGCCAGCGAATATAGTCAGCCTTTTTTTAGTTAGTCTGTGGTCGAATGAATTCCATTATGAAAACTATTGACGTTAGGAATTGATATTCTAATTAATAACATTAAATGTCGTTTCTTTTATTACAGGTAAGGCAAAGATGTTTTATAGGTCCAGATACCGTGTACGCGCGCCTAAAACGCTTCCATTTCAAAGGCGCCAATATTGGCGTATTCGTTCGATCGTTCCGCCATTACGCCAGCGACGTTCGCTGTGAACGTACGTCACGCACCGGTGTTTATAATTTCGCAAAATGACTGTTTGTGCTGTGAAATCATTTAAAAATTACTCTTGGAAAAAAAGATAAGGATAAGAACATCACTTTTCATAAGTAACTATACAATTTTATGGTGTATTCTTTTGTAAAAGAATACGAAAGCTAAATGTCAATACAAGTAATAATACTGCGCAATAATATTCGAGTGTTGCCTAGTCTATGAAATGTTTTTACCATTTTTTAATGTCATGATCAACTACAAAGGTTATCTGTATAGGGGTTTTAAACAGTCTAATTTTACAGATTTTACCCAACCTATAGAGTTAAATCGTTTTAAGGGTTAGGGTTGAACGACATCTGGCAGCATGAACTTGCATTTTCCTGTGCTTCTATCCTTTTTGGTCACTCAGAACCGTTATAGTAGTAACCGGTATAGTTCCAATCTCAAAAAGCCGATTGTAAACCGGTTTTAAAAGTTTATCTATCATTCTTGACAATTCATACTAATATAATATTATAAATGTGAAAGTGTGATTTTTTTGTTCATTTGTTTTTATCCTTCCTTCACGCAGCAACGGAACGGAGCAATTTAAAAAAATTAAACATTTTGCTATCTCTTGGCTGAAGTTTACGCTTAACCAAACTTACTTTTTTTCGTCATTTTTCTTAGGATTGAAAAATAATTTAATATCTTCGTAAAAATCGGCAATATTTTGGGTTCTACAGTACAACAGTGTAGTACTCTGTATATATTTAGTAATAATAGATTATAAATATATGTTACATACATAAATATCTACTGTGCTTTTTTATTTATTTTAACTGTTACATTAATTATAGGTTTTATTACATATCTTCAATATATTAGTGCGATGTTCGTACCTACATAAAACACACATAAGCAACCATATCCCCATACACACACACACACAAATGCACACGCCACGCACACACATTTTATACTCTTAGAATCAATAGGTACGTCAATAGGAATGAAATATAAAATCTCCCACATTTTTTGGGTAATCGATTCGCACTGCTATTACCGAAGTTACGCATATTAATGCAGCCATGGTGCGTAAGATATGCGCGTCACGTGGTACTCACGCACACATGAATCAAAGACTGTCTTCACTATGAACGTTGCGGTGTGTTAGCAACACGGTACCTATAAAACATCTTTGAGGTAAGGTTTATAGTAAATAGAATATTATATTTTGTAATTAGTACTAAACAAACATGTTAACTAACATAAAATTTTTATTACAGAGAAACTCAGTTATGTTTTGATTTACGATATCATATCACCTAACTGTTGAACAAATATCATTATATAAATAATATAAATCATTTAAAGCTACTTAAGATATATTTCTTTCTGTGGCCCAATTCTTCAATTTGCTAGCAAAATAAATATATTTTTGGAAAATTCGCGTTTATTATCATTTGAACTACTTGTGCTGTGCATGATAAATCATCATAATCAGGTGCCGAAAACTAAGTTACATTTGACATAACTGTGATCATGTTTAAATTTTGTTACGGAACCCTCTTTGTTAGCCGTCGATGGGATTGACGCTTGACTGTAGCTTGTCTGATTTATTAAAGTATTTCTATATTCTTCAGTATCACTATTATTACGTTGATAATTTGTAATATTTAAATATTTCCTTTTAATCCTTCCTCTAACTGCACCAAATCTTTTTTTTACACATATTCATAACAAATTTATTTGTTCACTATAGCACAATATATTAAACACGCAATTACGCATTCAAAATGGCGATATTCTATCACTTATACAGACTTAATCTGTACTATAGCTGTTATTTATTTTTTTAGTTTTATATCACTCTCATAGACAGAAGTTATAAAACTACTGTATTTACAAGAGTGTACAATTACGCCATAAGAATAAGTTTTAGAAGGGAGTTCACATACACCATTGTACAGAAATAATATTTGAATGATACTATTATAACACTTAAAGCTGTAATAAGCAAGTGACAGCATGCAAAAACAGCTTCTATACAGCTTTAATGATAAAATCAGATTGAAGTGTAACAAAATACTTAAAGCTGTATAGTAGAGTTTTCATATTCTGATTACGAACCCTAAGCTTACTTAGATCCCATAATACAGACTTTATACAGCTTGAGCTGTATACTAACTCATAAGCCACTCTTATAAGTATACACTCTGTTTTCGACACTCTTATACGCTTCTAATAGAACTCTAATTTCTATATGGGCTAGTATATTGATGTTCATAACGCTTGTGTGCTGCTTGGGTAGGCTTCTCCTCCGTTCACCTGTTACTACAGAATAAATAATAGTACTACGTACAGAAGTTGCACTCCTTTGACTGTTTGCTGACGTTTTAATAGCCTACATAATTGTTATTAATTAGATAAATCGCGCACGAAATATATATAAAACTTTGTCGCTTCGCGTGAGCGCCCGCATTACTTTGCATCTTTTCCCTTCTACGTTCACAGCGGATTTTCCGTGGTAACTAAGGGCTATTAAAAAAGAGTAAAAAAAAAACATTGCGAAATGGTAAGTAAGGTACCTATTCTGACTATGCGGCCTATATATAAAAAATATAAAAATAATATTTTGGCGATTAAAAATTCTTAAGGACTAAATGCAAAACACAAACATTTCGTATGACTATTTTACCAATACTGAGCTCTACGAATCTTTATAGTTTTAGTTCCCATGACACGAAGTGTCCCCATCTAGTGTCGAATATATTTAATTACATTTGACAGAAGACGGAGATATTTTTCTAGAACCTTTTTAATAAATTAGGTATAAAATTACAAATGAAATGTGATGCCATCCATAGCATCAGATCTGACTACTTTTACACGATAAAACACAACACTTCATCTTTTTCTTCTTAATACTACGAAAATACACAGATTTGCGATTTTCGACACATAAGCGCACAGGACGAACGCTGACAGTATACTAAGTAAAGCCACGCCCACTGGGATGACGTCAGGACCTAGTTAGAATCACAGTGCACAGCCATATGCCAGCTCCTCTTTGTATTTGGTCGTTGGTTTATCTACGTTTTATTCGTACTATAGAACGGATTTCGTTCCGGGTTTCAAATGAGGAAATGCCTACGCATACCCGCTTCCCGGGGGCAAGAACGGACTATGTCGGACTCGCACCAACTAAAACCACATGGTGTTCCACCTTCGCCGCACATTGGCAGGGCCACGGAAACGCTTTCAAACACATCCGCGGCTCCACCAGCGCCAGCCGCCCAATAGCGGCCCCTCCTTAGTTGAGGACTTATCTTCCCCCTTTCCTTCTTAGATAAGGGATACCAGGAACACAAGGCACACTGCCCTTCGCGTACTCCAACTCCACCTGCACAACAGACTACCCCAGCACCAAGTGGTATAGCCCCACCAAAGTCGCGGAGGATAGTAGAGTGGCGCATCGCTGAAGTGATATAGGGACAGGACTCTCCTTTAGCCGCAGCCCACTAACACATTTCCAACGGCTCAACAAATTTACGTTTAGTAAACACAAAGTCATCATCAGGCGACCTTTCTACACTTGGCTATGGCCTTTGGATCTAGGAGGAAATAAGAAGAGAAGAAATAAAAAACATTCGAAATGATAATCCAATAAAATATATAACTTACTGGTACTGGTACTACCAGAAAATATTGTGGGTATACTGCACTTTTTCAAAGTGGTGCATTTCTCATCTATACTAATATAATAAAGCGGAAGAGCTTTTTAGTTTTTTTGTTTGTTTAAACGCGCTAATCTCTGGAACTACCAGTCCGATTTGAAAAATTCTTTTTGTATATTATAGCCAGATTCACGTGAAACAGTATAGGCTATCTAGAATTAAGCTATATTACTCAGCTAGCCTTAAATATGGATATTTGTTAAGCAAGTCAGAAGAAAAAGCGCTCCCGAAATGATTTTTTATCCGCGTACGCTGGTGTTATCGTTAGGGATACGTAAATACAATGTTCTAGAAAAATATAGACCTTTACTCTGTCTAAAAAAAAGTCCGCGATACCATATGTCTATTTCTTATACATAAGCCATAATTTGGTATTTTGTGACAAAAAAAAATATTGATAATTTAAAAGTGATTTATGAGCGTTATTATTGGGCATGGCCTATTTATCCTTACGAACGAAAGTTACTTCATCATCAAGACAATTTTATGAAGATAAACTTTGTTCTTTATACCATGTTATTTGGACGCATAGTTTAAGAGATAATGTAAAATTAAAATAATTCAATACTTGGCTGGTCGCGCGAACGACGTTTAAACCCTAGCCGTTATAAAATGCTTGAACTAGGTCATGTCGCGCACCTCGGACACGTCATGATGCGGGTGAAACCGCGGGGCACAGCTAGTGTCTAATAAAACAGTAGTCTGTGAAGTGTTTAGCAGAAAGATAATAATTCTTTTTCGGATGCTAATTCACAATTTTTATGCTTTTTAGCCATAATTTTAGTCTAGGTTCAGTTCGAAACATGTTAATTAAGAAAAATTTGATAATGGGGTTGTTATAAACTAATTTGCTTAATTCCGCGTAAAGAAAGAAAATTATGTGTCCTGCCCAGTTTTAAGGGGACCTTCCACCCTCCCTCAATCGCGCGCACTTCTTCCAATTATAGCAAAATGATTTAAAAGTGCCAATTTCCATATGAAGATACATGAATTCAAAAAACAATGGATGATATTATTTATTTTTGTAATTTGGTTTGGTACCTAATAATAATAATAATATCTCCCTAAATGGGATAGCGGCAGTATCGAAAGAAATTTCAATATAATCCGCGTGGGACAACAATTATAGTTTTTTTTAAGATTAGTGCACACTATAATGAAAAATAGGATTAAACTCACCTCGAGATCTTTGTTTTTAATTTCATGCAGGTCTGTTAACTTCTCTAATTCTGTTAGTTGATCTTCTAATAAACTGCAAGCTTCTTGTAAAGCCTTATTATTCTGAAATATAAATATAAAAATACATTTAAGTAATGTAGATGACACTTCCTTGCCGTTGTTCTACTTCGTTAACCATTTTAAATTTATTTTAACACTTTTTGAAGTCGAGTAAATGATTTCGAATATTATACCGTTCTTAAATGAGTGTGTATGGCTGCAAGTGTGGTATCGACAGCGCGGCAACGACCCCGTAGCAAGTCCGCAGCTAATGCTAACCGCATACGTTGTGTCCACGGGTTAGGTCCCGCGACTTTAAGATATGCGGGTTTGGGTTTCACGACCGGTTTCTCTCCTGTTACTTTAAGTTTACAACGATTCTGAAGAGACTCCATCGCGAAGGTAGCTTTATACGGTATTCTTTTTATCCGCAATTTTCATGTATTTTAAAATATAAAAGAGAACATCAAGAAGCTATTTTTACTACGTAATGTATTATATACATTTTCATTTTAAAAGCTTTTCTAAAATATTATTAACATATTTTTAGAACACGTCCGATACTCGCGTTTCTTTGAAATTAATATAAGTTAACAATGGAATCGTGGGCTAAAGATGACTGCAATGTTTACAAACATTTAAAATACACAATACATTAAAGCATTGATGAACGGAATCATCTGACCACTTGTTTATGTAAACAATAAACAACATAAAAACATAAACAGCTTTAATAAGAATAAGGATGTTCATACCTTAAACACTAGGAACAAATATAATCTTGTAATGGCAGTTACTAGACTCCACAGAATCAGTAATTCATTTATGGGGCAATGTATACGCTTTTACAACAAAATCCCAGAACATGTTCAAAGTTTGTCAATAAACAAGTTTAAAAGTTTTATTAAAGAAAAACTGTACAAAAAGGGTTATTATAATATCAAGGAATACATGAATGAAAATAACCTCTGGGAATAAATTGATCGCCACCATGCTGGTTCTATGAAAATTCATTTAAAATTGTATAAACAAAATTATTGTCAAGTGAAATTATGTTTAAAAAAAAAGTCCCGCTGGGTTTCTTGCTGGTTTTTCCCAGGACAAAGGAATTTTCCGAACCAATGGTAAATAAAAAATGACTTTCAATAAGTATTATGTAATGATCAATATTGAATAAAAATCATTCTATTCTATTCTAATAAACACCGTAGTACATATATATAAAAATATTTTCATTTCGCTATTAGTGGTATGTAAATATCGTAATGCGTAATTGAACTAATTACGACTCGTCTAAGAATCTCGATTTGTTCGACTTGGTAATTCGAAAATAAAGTTCAATTTGATTTCCTATGAATTTATTGCATTTTACATTTTTTATAATATGTACGTATAGTATAATCGCTTAGACGCTTAAATACGGTAGCCTTTGAGTCGCAGCGCCTTGGCATGTGCCGCATTTTGTCAAAGGCGCCGCCGCGACATCTAAAGTCGCCGCGTGCGGCGTACACCCGAAGGCGAATTTGGCATTTTAAAACGAAGCGCTGCGCCGTAGTGAAAGGTTCTTTACTACTTAACTTGTTTTTATTATTTATATACGTATTTTATTACAATAACCATAAGAATAAAATATTATTCTTTGTTATATGCATATTTAACAAACACAGTAAAAAATAATAAATAAATCTTTAATGAAAATATATTATCAGATTAAATAATTATTAAAAATAGTTATTTCAATATAATAATAAAATATTCATCCACCCCCATGTGGTAGCGTTGTAAGAGAATCGGTTACTCTATCTCTTCCCGTGAGTATCGTAGGAGGCAATTTTGTTGTTTAAATGCAAAAAAATTATCTCTAAAATCCTTCATTCATAGGAAGCCTATACTCAGTATTGGATCATTTACGGGCTCAAGTCAAGGGCTAAATGCTAGTTGAAAGTCATTGAAGAATAACGGGAAAATCTATCAGTCTACTGTACTTCTCTGTAAAAAAGGCCCTTATTTCTTAGCAAATACGATAAGATTTTATGTTTTGTTGTCTTATTATATGATATGTATGCAATTAATAAATATGCGAGATGAAGAGGAAGTGGAATTCCCATCCCTATTAACAACCTTACTTCGCACCCATTTTACATCATCATTATCATTACAGCCTTTCATAAGTCCACTGCTGAACATAGGCCTCCCCCAAGGAATGCCACAAAGCATTTTAAATACTTAAAAATAATATTGTTCATATGTATACGCAGTTTCTAGTAAATTTAAATAAAAAATTTGAAAACCTGTCCTTTAAGAAATAGTATTGTTACCTAAGATACAAGCTTATTACTTAGAAATTATATTACTATATTTACCAACCATTACTAGGTCATTGTTTTGTGTCCGGAGAGTAGTCAGCTCGTCGCGGAGTTGCGCGCGTTCCCGACTCGACAGTTCCTCCTGTTCTTCGGCGTGAAGACGGCGCTTTTCGCTGTATTGCAACTCACTCTTTAACTTGCGAATATCGTTACGCGATCTGTAACATCCAAACAATTACGTACAGATTAATTTTAATGAAAATTTTAGTTCACCATTTTCGTCATAAGATAATGCATATGTATACATGGAAAAGCACAAAAAAAAATAGAAGCATGATAGATTTCATAATTGTGGATGGAACAAGGAGCGCGGTTGTGGATTTATACGTGGTAGAGCTACCTAAACGGCTACAAAAATCACCTTCAAATTTATAGGCAGCAGGCGAGTCTTCCTGCCTATTTCCTCGCAAGGAAAAAACAAACAGGTTTGTTTCGGCACGTATACTATGGACAAAATCTCGTTATACATGCTCCTTTATATTTTTTGTTTTATTGCATTCGGAAGTAAATGGCATTTGAAATCAATACATCTTAATAATAAGGGTAATTTCGTTAATTTATTAAGTCTGTATTAAAAACACAATATTATATCTTAGGTGGTTTGAATAGCACCACTTTCAACACCGCCAACATTTACATTTATTTACAGTAACATTACATTCTGCATGATTACACACCACATTTAAGACCACGACAACCACAACGAAGATACTTTCGAATACTGTGTTTGTCTCAAAACAAGGCACTATCTGATAATATAAATATACTCTGCGATAGCTAGCTAACTGCAAATGTAGTTTAAATATTTAAAGATTTGCATGGCGAATTGATTTTATTAATTATAAAGTAACTAAAATGATACCTATCTACTTCATTCTGCAGAACTTCATGGTCCTTCTGCAGCTTCGCCAGTTTGTCCCTTAAGGTGATGAGTTCTGCATTCGCCTGCTGGTGTTCCGGCCGTAGTAAATTAATCTCTGATTCCAGTGCAGAGACTTTCTGTTCGGCCGCCTTGCGAGCCTCTAACACTGCAGAGAGACGCTCTTCAGCACGTTTCAACTCCCGAGCCGTTGCTTTTGCGTCCATCGATAACTCATTATATTCACGCTCCTGTAAAATATTTGTACTTCAAGAAAGATATTATAGATTATATTATATTAGATTGTATTTACTATGTGGTGGTGTACTCCTATTCTGGCTAGGAGTCCGTTTGGCAGGCACCACTTTGTTACCCATTCCTGCCGCCAAATGGCAATGCTTACACTTACACTGCTGTGTTCCGGAGGTACATCTTTATTCTCAGAGATGACAAAGTAAGCCTTCTAAGCCTTCTTTATATGTGGTTAGTTGCATGTTTTCAAGGATTGAAGTAGCTACCTACCATCAGGTGAACTGTAAGTTTGTTTGTCACTGCAGTTTTATATTACAAAAAAAACTATGATGTTTAATTAAATGCGTTCAATGCAATTTTCTGAGAATTGTTACCAATGTTTACTACTTTTGTTTAAAAATTAAATCCGCTTTCTATCTTGGCCGGGCTGAAGTTAGACGCGATTGCCTTTTTTTTTTTTTTTTTATAGGAGAGGGGGCAAACGAGCATGCGGCTCACCTGATGGTAAGTGACTACCGCCGCCCATGAACAACCGCAACACCAGGGGAATTGCAGATGCGTTGCCGGCCTTTTAAAAAGGAGTAGGCTCTTTTCTTGAAGGTCCCTAAGTCGTATCGGTCCGGAAAAATCTCTGGTGGTAAACTATTCCACAAGGAAGTTGTGCGAGGAAGAAAACATCTTCTAAATCGCACAGTGGTGGACCGCCAATCATCCAGATGGTGTGGATGGTATCGGGAGTTCTGCCGCGATGTGCGTTCGTGAAATTTGGCGGCTGGGATTAATCCGAACAATTCCTCAGAGCACTCCCCATGGTAGATGCGAAAGAAAATGCAAAGAGATGCAACATCTCTTCGCAGTGCCAATGAATCGAGCCGATCGGAAAGGGCTCGGTCGTCGACGATTCGAGCCGCTCTGCGCTGGATGCGGTCAAGTGGAAGGAGCTGGCACTGGGGAGCCCCTGCCCAGAGATGGGAACAGTATTCCATGTGAGGCCGAACCTGCGCCTTGTAAAGTTGCAGGCGGTGTGCCGGCATGAAATACTGTCCCGCTCTGCTGAGCACGCCAAGCTTTTTAGAGGCCAATTTGGCCTTCTCTTCCAAGTGACCACGAAACTGCACGTCACTCGATATGTCGACTCCGAGGATACCGATACTGGCTGAGGCAAGAAGGGGAGTGCCTTGAAACTGAGGAGATACGACAAAGGGGTTCTTTTTAGCGGTAAACGCGCAAACTTGTGTCTTCTGAGGATTAAACTGGACTAGATTTAGTCGCCCCCAATCCGAGACTTTGTCCAGCAAAGACTCGACTTCAGACACAAGTTTGTTCCGGTACTCGGCGACGTTTTCCCGAGAAATATTGGCCCGGCCGGTGTATAGAGCATCACCAGTGCTGTCATCCGCATAGCAATGAATGTTACCAGTTAGCAACATATCATTGATATGCAGAAGAAACAGCGTTGGTGATAGCACACAGCCTTGTGGAACACCAGCGTTAATAGGCTTGTAGTCAGAACATGCACCGTCTACAACGACCTTGATGCTCCGATCTGCAAGAAAGCTGGTGATCCAATTGCACAATTTCTCGGGAAGCCCATAGGAAGGCAGCTTCGAAAGAAGCGCTTTGTGCCAAACCCGATCAAAGGCCTTCGCAATGTCCAGACTAACGGCCAACGCCTCCCCCTTGGACTCTACTGCCTTCGCCCATCTATGGGTCAGGTAGACCAGAAGATCACCAGCTGATCGACCCCGACGAAAACCGTATTGGCGGTCACTAATCAGCTGGTGATCCTCAAGGTACCGGATGAGCTGGCAGTTAATAATGGATTCCATTATTTTGGAGAACAAGGAGGTGATCGCGATAGGCCTATAGTTGGACGGGTCTGAGCGGTCGCCTTTTTTAGGGATCGGGTGGACAAAAGCTGTCTTCCATGAATTCGGGACTACGCCTTGGGAGTAGGAGTACCGGAAAAGACGCGTTAGGACCGGTGCCAACTCCGGAGCACACGTCCTCAGCACAATTGGGGGGATTCCGTCAGGCCCACTCGACTTCTGGATGTCCAGGGAGAGAAGTGCTTTGCGAACTGAGCGCTGTGAGAATAGCACATCCGGCATGGAGCACTCACACCGCGGGATGGTCGGTGGTATTTTCCCCCCGTCATCAAGAGTCGAGTTGGACGCAAAAAGGGAGCCTAAAAGGTCGGCTTTGTCTTTTGCGTCTTGGGCCAGTGAGTCGTCCTCCCTGTGCAGAGATGGTAGTGATGGCTTACAGAAATTCCCTTGGACAGCCTTGGCGAGAGACCAGAATGCACGGGTTCCCGAAGGAAGGCGAACTAGTTTCTCGCCAATTCTGCCTATGTGCTCTGACTTTGCCTTGGCAATAACTCTTTTGAAGGACCTGGAGGCGAAGTTATACTTCTTTTTAAGTGTGCTGGTGTTTACATCCCGAGTCACCGAAGCCGCAGCCCAGGCTTGATAACACTCCTGCTTACTGCGCAATGCAGTCTTACAGGAGCGACCAAACCAAGGCTGAGATCTGCCTCCGATGGGTACCACAGATGATGGAATAAATAGTTCCATTCCCTGTAGCACCACATCATTGACAGAGTCAGCAACAGCACTGGGATCATCCGGCGAGAAGCAAACCCGCCCCCATGGGTAGGATGCAAAGAAAGACCGCATTCCGTCCCAATCCGCCGACCTGTAATGCCAAACACGGCGGCAACCTGCAGAACGCAACCGCAAAGGGAGCGTGAGTGGCACCATACTCCGGATCAGACAATGGTCCGAAGAGCCGAGAGGGGCATCGACGGAAACCTGATATCCGTCCGGATGAGAGGTCAGCAGAAGGTCCAACAGGGAAGGTGTATGATCCTCCACATCTGGAATCCGCGTAGGCGAAGTAACCAGTTGTGTCAGACCATATGCCAAGGCAAAGTCATAAACAGATCTCCCCGCATGATCGGTTAAACGTGAACCGAGCCATTCGGCATGGTGGGCGTTAAAATCGCCAAGGATCACGATCTCTGCGGATGGGACCTGTTGTAGCAAGGAATCTGTAGCCATTTGGACGTGGTCGATGAGTCGGTCTGTTTCGGCATTACCGCTATGGGACCTATAGAGGCACCCGTAGACGCGCGGATGGTCGTCGCTGTCTACGCGTAGCCAAAGGATGGACAGGTCCGAACCTTCAAGACTGCCGAGGCGTCGAGAACAGATGTCCTCTCTAACATACACGCAAACTCCAGCCCGAGGCACAAAGGAGTGCTTCACGGCAGAAATTCACGGATAGCGTGGCAGGGGTCGCCTTGGTATTGTTGCTCAGCTTGCCCCGAGCAGTTTTGTTTTTGAGCGGAATTTTGCCCCCCCCAGAATACGCAGGGCAGCCTGAGCACCCACGCTCAGGATTGGAATAACATGGTCGTGGATGCTCAGCGAGGGATTCTCCAGGGGTACTGGTACCCTCCTGGGGTAGTCTATTGTCTAATTCCGCTACCATGTTGATGGGGGGGGGGGGGGGGGAATTGGGCCTCCGGCCACCTGCACTCACCAGACGAAACGCAGAAGCAGAGCCTCTACTTCACGCCGGTATTCTGTGAGGTCGTGGTACCAACCCGGCTCGAGCCGGCCCATACGTGCAACAGCAAAAAACTGCTGCAGGGCTCTACCACCGTTACCGTTGCCTGCGCAGATAGTTTTTAAAAACAAAGTGGTGACAAGAAGGGGGGAGTGTAGGCGGTACCTAATTACGTACATACCATCTTTATTATCAAATATGATTCGATTTAATTTTTTATTTCTTTTTATTTGGTGTGTAAACATGTCATTTTAATACAGTGATGATGATACTGTGCATTAAATAGTTTATTGAAAAATTTAAAGTTATGAACTTTTACGTTACTTACCTACATAAACATATTTTCATAATCTTGCTTGTTTTTATGCTCTGCTGCTTTGCTCAAATGCTTAGTTTTATATCGATTAGAATATAATGTTCAATTTATTCTAATCGATATAAAACTAAGCAATCTTATGAGCGAATATAGAGTGGCATATCTCTAACGATGCCTCGCTAGGTCGCCATGGTCGGATTTCGTACATACGCGAATACCTTGGAGAGCTAACTTCAGCCCGGTCAAGATAAAACGCACGGACTTCACTGTTACGTAAAATATTTATTTTAGTTACATTGTGATGCTTGTTATTAAGAGTTCCTAAGTAATGTTTACTTTCTTGTATAATTAGAATACTGCAGTCCACCGCTGAATATAGATCTCCCCCATAGATTGCCACAAAGTATAGTCCTGAGCCACCTGCATTCATCGACTACCTGCGTATTATTTCATCAGGTCGTTACTCCACCTAGTGGGGATCACCCAACAATGTGCATATAATATTCTTGTGAAGACTACAAAAACATAATCATCAGTCTATTGTGCATTTGTGTTAAGAAAAATTCATAAAGTTAATAAAGTATAGACAGTAAACTAATACATTACCTTACGCCATCTTGCTAAATTAGCTGCGCGAGTTTCTTGACGCAATGTTGCAATTTCTTCGGCTCGAGCCTATGTAGGACAAATTTATAACAATTATTTTGTGTCTTAGAATAGAAGAATGTTTGAAGGATAGAAGCACAAAAGGGAGACAATTAAATTAGAATTGAGCTCTAAAATTTTAAGTAAGTCTATTTTCCTTGTTTTATTAAATTATGTACCCGATGGATGATTCTTTGTAAATTTAAAGTTATGCAAAATATTTTTATTTTAAATTATAATAATTGTTGATTTCAGAAACTTTTATAGTTATAATGAATTGTAAAAATTTATGAATGTAATAATGCTAATTATTTAAATTTATTTCTATAGCTCTTTTTTGCTGTTTGCACCAGTGTAAGAAAATTCATCTATTTATGTTGTCCCGTGAGTTCCGTAAAAAGATACTTACAAAAATTTCTGAAAGATGTTATAGTCCCCAATGAATGACGGTAAAATAAGAATTAACGTAAAGTGAAAGCGCTATTTTCAGCTTGCCTGTGAAGCGTGTACATATAGACAAAATCCATATTATGGGAGAAGGCCATGTGCAGTAATGGACTTTACGGGCTGATGAAATTGCGAATTAACTCCATGGTTGACATGATGTCAACATTTTTGAAAAGTTTACAACGTAAGAAAATTTGCTATTATATCATGTTCGTAGGTGTGATAAAAGAAAATTATTATTAGAGCCATATATAAAGTTATACTTTGGCTAAACCTGCTCACTAACAGAAAGGTATGTTCGGCAGTTTTAAGTAATAAATAAATGGTAGACGGCAATTTTAAATAGTGACCGACGGAAGATTCGGTTTTGGTTTCGGCAAGTTTCGACAAAAAAATCTAGTTTCGGTAATAGTTTCGGTTTCGAGAAAAAATGTGCCAAACTTTCGGCGGCGCCGTAACTATTTTTTCGTTTTCGGTTGAAAATCCTGTTTCGGTCAGACATTAATTTGAATGTTTTACGTGAATAAATAAAATGAGTATATTATTTTGTTGGAGGGTCCGGTGTGAGTGGCGCACCTGCAGCTGAGCCTCGGCGCGCTCCAGCTGCTCCTTCAACAAGCTGACGTGCACGTGCGCGTGCGCGTGCGCCTGCACGTCGGGCACGCTCTCGGTGTCGCTGCGGTCGCCGCCCTCGCCGCCCTCGCCGCGCACGCGCTCGCTCTCCGCCGCCTCCGCCTCCGCGTTCGTTAGTGCGCGCGCGGCGCACTCCGCGCACGTGCGTTTCTCTAATGCGCTCACTTCGCGTTCCAGTTGACGGACCAACTGCTCCAAACTATTAACCTAAAATAAATTTTCATTTTAAAAATTATTTAAAACTTCTCTGTCGATTTGTGTGTGTCAAAATAGTTGTACTTTCAGGAAATTTCAGGTCAATCTACAAACCAAAAGACCAAAAGACCAATGTTTATCACAACTAAATTTACAGGCTTACAATAATGATTATGTTGATAACCAACAATACAATAATATTGACTGCTCACCGCAAAAATTTAGGAATATATAAAATTGAATATTCCTTAATATTATATTTCTTGTGACATTTCTCTGACTCCATATAAAATTATATACTGTTTTGGGATTTTTTTAAATCATCAAATACATAATGTTATCTTTTGTAAATTGTTTTATTAAAACAGAGATATATTTATTATTAAGTACTCATTTACCAACGACGTAAGAATGTCAACTACCTTATATCATCTGTTGGGAGTCGTAAGAGGCGACAAAAGAAAATTAAACAAAAGATGGGCAGCCGCATCTTCCTGATAACAACTTAAAATAACAAAAAACTGCGGTCGCCAACCAGCCTGGAAAGCATGACAATTATGGCAAATATCCTCTATTGGGATAAAACAAATATATCTATAGGAAAACTTATGTACAGCAGAGGACTTTGATAAACTGTAACAGTATTGACAACTCTGTGGTAGTCCCGGGTTCGAATCCCACACGAAACAAGTATTTATATGGCCTACAAATAATTATTCCGGGTCTGGAAGTAGGCCCTTGTGCAATTAATGTTTGTAAATTGCTTCCACGATACATCAGAAAATCTTAGCGTATTGGTAACATTTCTAAAAAAAAAAGAAAACAAATGATGATGGTGAGGAAGATGATCGTACCTTCTCCCTGAGGTGCGAGTCGTCGTGCAGCACGGCGGAGGCGCGCGCCTCGGCCTCCTCCAGGCGCTCCCGCAGGCGCGCCTCGGTGCGCGCGCACTGCTCCTCTAAACAAATGATGATGGTGAGGATGATGATCGTACCTTCTCCCTGAGGTGCGAGTCGTCGTGCAGCACGGCGGAGGCGCGCGCCTCGGCCTCCTCCAGGCGCTCCCGCAGGCGCGCCTCGGTGCGCGCGCACTGCTCCTCTAAACAAATGATGATGGTGAGGATGATGATCGTACCTTCTCCCTGAGGTGCGAGTCGTCGTGCAGCACGGCGGAGGCGCGCGCCTCGGCCTCCTCCAGGCGCTCCCGCAGGCGCGCCTCGGTGCGCGCGCACTGCTCCTCTAAACAAATGATGATGGTGAGGATGATGATCGTACCTTCTCCCTGAGGTGCGAGTCGTCGTGCAGCACGGCGGAGGCGCGCGCCTCGGCCTCCTCCAGGCGCTCCCGCAGGCGCGCCTCGGTGCGCGCGCACTGCTCCTCTAAACAAATGATGATGGTGAGGATGATGATCGTACCTTCTCCCTGAGGTGCGAGTCGTCGTGCAGCACGGCGGAGGCGCGCGCCTCGGCCTCCTCCAGGCGCTCCCGCAGGCGCGCCTCGGTGCGCGCGCACTGCTCCTCTAAACAAATGATGATGGTGAGGATGATGATCGTACCTTCTCCCTGAGGTGCGAGTCGTCGTGCAGCACGGCGGAGGCGCGCGCCTCGGCCTCCTCCAGGCGCTCCCGCAGGCGCGCCTCGGTGCGCGCGCACTGCTCCTCTAAACAAATGATGATGGTGAGGATGATGATCGTACCTTCTCCCTGAGGTGCGAGTCGTCGTGCAGCACGGCGGAGGCGCGCGCCTCGGCCTCCTCCAGGCGCTCCCGCAGGCGCGCCTCGGTGCGCGCGCACTGCTCCTCTAAACAAATGATGATGGTGAGGATGATGATCGTACCTTCTCCCTGAGGTGCGAGTCGTCGTGCAGCACGGCGGAGGCGCGCGCCTCGGCCTCCTCCAGGCGCTCCCGCAGGCGCGCCTCGGTGCGCGCGCACTGCTCCTCTAAACAAATGATGATGGTGAGGATGATGATCGTACCTTCTCCCTGAGGTGCGAGTCGTCGTGCAGCACGGCGGAGGCGCGCGCCTCGGCCTCCTCCAGGCGCTCCCGCAGGCGCGCCTCGGTGCGCGCGCACTGCTCCTCTAAACAAATGATGATGGTGAGGATGATGATCGTACCTTCTCCCTGAGGTGCGAGTCGTCGTGCAGCACGGCGGAGGCGCGCGCCTCGGCCTCCTCCAGGCGCTCCCGCAGGCGCGCCTCGGTGCGCGCGCACTGCTCCTCTAAACAAATGATGATGGTGAGGATGATGATCGTACCTTCTCCCTGAGGTGCGAGTCGTCGTGCAGCACGGCGGAGGCGCGCGCCTCGGCCTCCTCCAGGCGCTCCCGCAGGCGCGCCTCGGTGCGCGCGCACTGCTCCTCTAAAGCCGCTTCGCGACGCGCAGCTTCCTCCACGCCACGCTCGAGCTCCTAAAAACACATGAATTTATTCTACTACTTTATGATGGCTATATTATATACAATGTATTATTCTAATTAGAATCGAATAGAAACTATAATAAATTAAATGTATTATTCTATTTAGTTTTGACAATAGAACACATGCTTGCAGAACTTTTAAAGTATGAAAGTTGCTTGCGTACAAACAAACTTTATATTTCAATAACGTTATATTTCATGTTTAAAAAAAAGGTTAATTATTAGATAAGAACATTTATTTTATGAGGCAGAGAAGATAGACACAAGTAATAAATATTAATTTATTACCTGAACTTGTGCAAGTAGAGATTTTGTTTGCATACGCTCCTGCGTCAGTTGCAATTGCACTTCGTTCAACTGTTGCATCGCTGCCTCTGATGTGCGCCGCTTTTCCTTCAGGGCTTCCTAAAAGTATTTTCCAAATAAAATTGTTTTATATATTTATTAGCTTTGTATTTCTCTTTAAAAAAAATACAGTTGTAAATAAGATTAAAACTTCTTCATATTATAAAGTTACAGTATATATGTTTACATTTAAAACCAATATATATATATATATATATATATATATATATATATATATATATATATATTTTTTAAATAAAATATATATATATATATATTTTATTTTAAAAAAAAATGCTTAAGTTTTTCGGATAAAATACAGCCTAGGACTGGTTGGATTGCTATCTATATATTTGTGAAATCTTAATAATCGGTTCAGTGATTTTAAAGATTAGTCCGGATAGACAGACAGACAGATCAGCAAAAATTTAAAAAGGGTTATTCATATCTTCAAAGCACGCAAATAACTCCCTGAGACTAATAGAAGCCAGTTATTTCGATATTACAGACATACACTTCCATTTTATTTGTATGTATATGTATAGATGTATTTACCATGTAGTGGCACAAATTAGATAACAATTATTTCGTAACAGATACATTTTTCCCATACAAAAGCGAAAATACCTACGGTATAATACTCTACAAAATATTAATAATAATCTCAAACGTTAGCTGCAAGCAGAAATACACCTTCTATATGCGTGATGCGTGACCTGGAGATGAGGATACCTTTACCCGTCGCGTGAATTTTGTATGGATGCGTTATCTAGCGTACGCGTTAGGGTTGTACAACGATGATAAAATAAAATAATGGCTTAAATGTAATGAAATAATTATTTTATTTCTTTCATAATTAAATAAATGTAGTGAAGGTGTAAGAATATCTACTACCCCATGTAAGAATATCATTCCCTGGCTGTTGTAAGAGACGATAGAGAGAAAGAAATCAGGAGATGGGCATCAGTGTATTCCTAATAAAGGTTAAAAATAAAAAAATTGCGGTTGCTAACCTGCTTGTCTAGTGTAGCAACTATGGAAAATATACTCACTGTGGGGCAATATATGGGGAAGGCTTATGTTCAGTAGTGGACTTTAATAGACTGTAACGGTATACATGTACAGATGGAAAACATTTTAAAATATTCTAGTTATTAAATACTTTTCTATAGTTAAAATTCAATATAGCTCGAAGGGGTAAAAAATGTGGGAAAAAAGTTCTCAAATGGCAGCCTTGTACCGGTAGGCGAAGTACACCCCCCATTAGTTTGAGTGACGACCTGGTAAGACAAGCAGGAAGTCGATGGATGTAAGTGGCTCAGGAACGCGCTTTGTCGCATTCCTTGGGGGAGGCCTTGTAGAGTCCTAGTAGAGACTAAAGTTGTGAAGGTCTGTAATGATGATGATGAAGCCATCATATATATATATAAGGGCAAAAGGCAGTGATGAACAATAACCTGCGCAGCAGCTAGTTGTGCGCGCGCGTCGTCCAGCTGCGCGCGCGTGGCGTCGGCCTCGGCGTCGGCGGCGGCCAGGCGCGCCTCGGCGTGCGTGCGCAGGCGCGCCTCGCGCGCCGCCGCGGCCTCGGCGCTCGCCACCCGCGCTCCATCACCCTCGCCGCCGCTCAGCGTTTGACGACGCAGTGCGCGCTCCTTCGCTATCGTATCCTAAAACATTGCAATTGTTTACTGCATGTCACATTACTAATTTAACATGGTACATTATTGATAGGTATACATGTGACGCCCTGCAAGGGAATAACGACACTAGAGGGCTAACTATTTTTATATTATCTAACTTTTAAACATAAATTATTAAAAAAACATAGCTGATACCCGGTACATTGCTGCCGCAGAAAAAATAATTGCGGCAATATCGTTTTTAAATTTGGAAGAGTTATATTGTTTATAATACATTCATTGAAATTGCATGATTATATAACTTTCAAATAAATTTGTCAGTACGATAACGCCACCTACTGTAAGTTTTTTGTACTATACCTATAACTTGGCGGAAGTGCAAGCAATAAATTAACAAAGTCTTACCGCAATCTGATGAACAGTATACCAGCAAATACAATATGAACAAACATACGTTAATTTTATATATTAAAAAAGTCATATCATAAACATACAATATTATTTTATATAAATTACTTAAATTAGAAATACAATGTAGTCGAACACAATTATATGTATAATTGTATACATTCTAATTACAATATTACATTCAAAACAATTTCAATTGAATATCATATCTTAGGATAACTCTTTGAAGTAAAAACGTTCTTAAAATCGTTATAATTTGCAACTCGATGAAACTAAAAAGCGACATTAACAAGATATAATAATATACATCTATAGGATAGGGAATAAGACAAAATACATTATGCTGTGTTTCTATAAAATTCATCAATATCAAGTCATATAGCGTCTATTTTACATACACCCTGGAAAGCCCATCAACATTTGTTTAAATTAGTAGTATTTTTAAATGTTTGTGACGAATTAAGGTCCGGACGAAAGCGCGTCTGCCAAACATGTGGTCCACGGTTTTGAATACCAGATCAAACCAAAAGTCAATTGTTAGATTTTTGTCAAAAATTCTCAATAGCAGCCCAGAATCATCGGATTATGGGAGTGACGAAACAGAGAATGCACCGCGCACACACACACTCGTGCACAGTAATCTTACTTTCACTGCTAGTCTCCATTGAGATGGCCAACCTCACGGTCTAGAGGACATTATTATTATTATCATCCCTGTTAGTTCACAGATCTTGATTATTTTTCCTAGAATACACATAGATACACACTTTTAAATAAACCAATGGTAATTTTAAATCAATTTATATTGATGTTTAAATCAGCTAATTGTAATAATAAGAGGTGACTTTTCTAACTTAAATGATTGAGTTATTTGTCTATTAATTGTTAATCTGTTCAAATAATGTGTTAAAGTAAACGCAATTGTTATTTGTGAGTAAATTATAATATGGCTAATTTTTCTACAATAAATAATATAATGCTACTACTAAGCTACTAACTATTGTACGCTTATAAATTAACTCTGATAATATCTTCTACGATATATCCACTACATCAAACAGCTACAGCTGAAACAAGCAAATACAATCACTTACAATAGCTCGAACATTGATTTCCGTGAGCCTCCTATGCCTCAAATCTTGTGCATGTTGTATAATATCCTGTTAAATACTATTAAATTTAAAATGTGCTATTTCTTTCTTAGTTTAATAATTACGTACGGTCACTAACTTTTGGCGAATATAAAATGAGGGCTGGGTATTTTCTCTTTCAAGCTGATAATTCACATGATTTAATATAATAACGAAACAACTATTATTTTACTGCTACCTATAGGCCTTTTGACTATGGAAAGAATAGGGGATATTTCTCGCTGGAAAAGGTGTTCACCCTGAGGAGCGGCCAACGCTCCATGTTTTTCTTTTTATAGATTAAGGGTGACAAACGAGAACACAGTCCACCTGATGATAAGTGGATGACCCAAAGACATTTACATCGTCTATCCTTGAATAAGAATTAAAATGAAGTTACGTTTGCAACCCCTGACAACTAAGGTGGAATGCATAATTTCTAGGAAAATGTGATTTAGGTTTCAGTTCCTTTAGCTTGTGCTGTAACACATAAGGCAGGTAGATTGGCTACCAGCCGTCTCACTCCTTTAATGATATCTGCCTCTCTAAGTATTTCTCAAGGGGCATAGGCTGTATATTAGGTACTCTACCACCCGTAAGAGGTATAAGGTCTTCCAAATCTTTTACCGTTATCACGCAGCATAAATAATGACAATACATTTAAATTATTGTAATATTTTTACATTAGGTCTTGTGTTGCACATAAGATAATGTTATTTTGTGTCCGTACAGAGTTGAAGTTTCGTATTTAGTTATATGATGTGAACAGCATTAATTAAAACAGATCACAACAGATGGATTGAAAAAGGCAAACAAACATCAAGATGCTGCTGTTGACAATAGTTTACTAGATATTTTGAAGTTCACGAGATTTTTTTAAGACAATTTAAAGCAAAATTGATTACATACCTTATAATGTTTCTGTTGAGCGCGGGCATTCTCAGCGGCGGCATTGGCTCGTGCATTTTCAGCCTGAAGCTCAACAAGGCGGGACTCCAACCTATTGACTTCTTCCTTCAATGATTCCTTTTCTGCTTGTAGTTCCGATACATAAGCTTGTTTAGCGCGCAGTTCCGCATTGCCTCGCTCAGCGATACCAGAAGCTAAATCCTGGTTGACGCGTTGCAAGGCCATGCGCTCCTCTTTCTCCACTTCCACTTGTCGTTCCAGGCGTCTATAAAAATAATGCCATATTAGCTCTAAAATATAGGTGTCATGACAATCATACACAGTTTACATAGGAATATAGTTTACAATAATATGGTTATCATTATCACAGCCTCCTTCATTAATAGGCTTAAAGAACTCTCCTCAGCTAACCTCATTCATCAATACCCCCATTTGACAATTCCGGTTCTTAGTTGGTATAATAACAAAAGCAGGGATGGTAGATATGACAAGGATATAGAACGACGAGTGAACGCAGGAAATAGAGTGAATGGGGCTCTACACGCTATTATGAGGAGTCAGAATGTGTCAACTAAGGCACGTATGGCAATTCATAATGCTGTGTTAGTCCCTACTTTAATGTATGGTAGTGAAAGTTGGGTCTGGCAGAAGAAGCATGAGAGTAGAATAAATGCTGTAGAAATGCGTTCCTTAAGGAGTATGCTAGGGCTGAATCTGAATGACAGGGTGAGAAATAGTGTAATAAGAGAAAAGTGTGGTTTGCAAGATGACGTTGTGACAAGGATTAAGAAAGGAATGCTTCGGTGGTTTGGTCACGTAGAAAGAATGAACGAGGAAAGACTGACAAAGCAAATTTATTTTGCAGAAGTGAACTTCAGCGTCGGGAAGGGACGCACTAGACGAAGATTTATCGACCAAATCGGCGATACATTGAAAATGGGCCGGATTAGGAGTACCCTTAACCGACGAGCGTGTATGCGTAGATATATGGATGTAAAGGAGGCGAGAGAGGTGTGTCAGGATCGCGCCAAATGGAAGTCCGTAGTCTCTGCCTACCCCTCTGGGTGACAGGCGTGAGTGTTTATGTATTATGTATGTAATAACAAAAGATAACAGTTTTATTTTATTTTCTATTTAGTAGTTTTATGTAAATTGTACTGTCGTCAAATATGATTAATTAGCATATATGTACCTATATCATAGGACATGTCTGGTAGCACCACAAGTGAAACCAACATTTCATTCCGTGGTAGTGGCGTGCTCTGAGTCTTGACATACATACATTGGGCTTGCCCAACTAATTTATACTGTCCGATACTGACATGGGTAGTATCTATCTGACATAATAAGTACAGGTGATGTAGACTTAAAGCTCAGAGCGCTTTTTAAAAAGTTAAAGTTTACATATTTATTGGATTCGGAGCGGCGCGGCGCGGCGCCACCGATATGCTACGTGACCCAAAACAAGGAGGCGCATGACAGTTAACAGGTTATTAGAACCAGGGAGGGAACGTCGGAACGGTAATTGGTCACTAGGGGAAGCGCGGGGATAGGCGGGTTGCGGGCGCCGAAACCGCATTCCTGTCACGCGCCTCATTGTTTTTGCTTAGTTGTACAATTTTGCATCATTTTACAAATTTTTTTATAGAAGCCTGGTTTTGTACTCTATATAGTAATCCTGTATAATCCAACCACAGTGAGATCGCTTCTTTATATAATCTTTTCATAGGTTATAAAGGTGCAGATATATGCGTTTGCGAAGCCCGATATGAAGCCAGCGAGTGCAAGCAGGATGGGTGGGTGCGTACGCTTTGATTGGTCGTTCGATTCGGTGCGTTTGCGCGTCATTGGGTGATTTTTGAAATTTGAAGTGTTTATTTGTTAAAGATAATATAATACATACACAAGCACGCGACAATTCAAATATTATCTCGTTATTAATTACATTTATGTACGATATGTCAATGTTTTAAATTCTGTATCATTTAAATTTCTCATGTAAGTGAATGTAATTCTTATGAGAAATAAATTATTTCTAACCTCTAATAAGTCTTTAATTAGGTTTTGCCGGACATTTAGATTTTATGGAGGTACCGCCACTGTTCTGTGGGTGTCGTAAGGCAACCACAGGCAATTTAGCGAAAGGCTCAGATCTTGTGGTTCTGATCTAATAGAATCGTAGTGAGAGATGAAATTTTATTTATAGGATAAGGTGACAAACGAGCACACAGTCCACCTGATGGTAAGTGGTTACTGTGACCCTTAGACATCTACATCTATCGTCAATAAAGACTCAAGATGCAGATGTGTTGTCACCCGTGAGGACTAAGATGGAATGCCTCTTGCCAGTAAAAAGGGTCTCTACACTCACCATATGAAACACAGCAGCGTTAATCTGCTATTTTACGCTGGTTTTCTGTGAGAAATTAGAGCATAATATCTAATGTTACGTGGGTACTGCAGTCAAATGACACCAGCAAATCTCTGGGGACTAAGATGAAATGTTTCACGGCCTGAAATTAAGCTAACTCTCTCCTGCTCCTTTCAGGAAAGGACATAATAATTCAGGCACCGCTGCTTAGCATTTTTTGGTTTTGATTTAATAATCTTTTAATAAGCCTAGATTTTTCTTGGCAATGGTGTTTATATGTTAGTGAAGTTTCATCACAATCGCTTCAGCCATTTCGGAGATTAATCATGTCTTAAGCGTCTCTCACATACAAGCAGCTTGCGGTAGCGGCTTGCGGTGGCGGTTAACCGCGAGCCGCGGCTTCAGCTGCTGTAACAACACACCACTACGGTCGCAGCGGCGGCCTAAAGCGCCATTCGCTGTGGTGTCTGTGCTACGATCGGACGTTAGTCAATATGGCTAACCGTGACGAAGTTTTATTACTTTTATTATATTCAGCAATATTATCTCATATTTTGTTTTTAATCCTAATGCTTTTGTAATCACGGCGTGAAGTATCATAAAGTACTGAATAATTTTGCATAGTTTCTAATAAAATTTCTGTAAAAATTTCTGTAACTGTTGTAAAAATTTACAAAATTGGCCACCGATAGGCCGCACACTCGATAACACACACGTGGTGGCGGAGTGGACGTGGCACGCGGCCGTGACATGGCCGCACGAGTTTGCAGACTCATCACATTGCAAGTGAATACAACGGAGACGCTTTAATTGCATTTAAATAACCCTATGAGCTTAGTAGAAGCCAGACAACTTTATTAATATATTTTATGTGTATAAAAAAAATAGATAAAAAGAGCAAACTGGCAGGAGGTAGTGTTAGAGAAGCTGTTGCAATCCAGCTAGCGAGCGTCGCAATTGGCAGTAGAGTATGTAGATGTAGTGTGAGTGAATGAGCGGTGTGCGTACTTGTTCTGCAGAGTGAGCGCGGTGATGTCGGCCTGCAGGCGCGCGCGCTGGCGCTCGGCGTCCGCGTCGGCGTGGCGGCGCGCGCTGTCGGCGCGCTCGGCCGCCGCCGCCTCGGCCTCGGCCAGCCGGCTCTGCAGCGACGCCACCTCGCGCGCCCGCATCGCCGCCAGCTTCTCCGCCGACCTGCATCGTCGCTATTTTATTACCACGGACACATATTTTATTACCACGCTTTTATTAACTCACTTTCGTGTACGTATGTCTATACGAGTCGAATTTAGTAAAATTTTAAAGATTTTTTAGATTTCGATAGAACTTTCCGATAAGCTAAAACTTAGAAATTTAGAACATAGACTCGATGACATTGTAAAAATATAAAATACTAAAATATATTCAAAATATATGTATATATTTAATAAAATGTTTTTTTTTTAATAAATTTACGATACCTAATATTAAACATTCAAATACCAATGTGCTCTTAAATAAGAGGAGTTGAGTCTTGTGGATACCACTATTTTTCTTGGAATTACTATTGACGCAAAGCTACAACGATGCCCCCATATATCTAAATAAACAAGAAGACTTAATTCTGCATCATATACTGTAAGAAAAGTTATATGTCTCCCCAATGTTGAAACAGCTCAATTAATTTATTTTAATTACTCTCATAGCATAGTGTATTATGGAATTTTGCTATGGGGTAACACAATTTAAATTGAAACCGTATTTTACTACAGTAATTACTTCATGGGGCAATGTGTACGCTTTTACAACAGCTTTATCTATCAAAACATTTAAAAAATTTATCGTCGCCGCGCCCCGCTAAGACGAAGTTGCTTCAGAATGCACCATTGACACGTGCCATACACTACGTTAATATCATCTCACAGGATATTGACATATTTACATGTAGTCAGACGAAGTTCACAATTGCAGCATACAAATGCGTTGAAAATTGTAATTTTTTTTAATTAGTATTTTATTTTATAATCATGTTAATATTATTATTTATTATTTTATAGTCATTATTTATAAGTCAGTAGTTTTCTTATATCTAGGTTAGTTATAGCATCGCATTGGTTAATATAACTGTAATGATGTTATAATTATGTAACAAATAAATAAATATTTAACTGTACAATATAAGTTACATAAATTCTTATCAGGACAGAGGTTTTTTGGAACTAGTGATAAAAGCATAAATGACTTTCAATAAGTATTTTTGTAATCTAAATTGAATTAAAATTATTCTATTCTATTCTTTGTTTTCGTATATTTATATATGCTTTTATTTTAAGGTTCCGCGAAAAATAACTCCACGCGGGCGAAGTCGCGGGAACAGCTAGTGTAACATAATTTTAAATAATAAAGTAAACATGTGCTTTGCTACGGAGGCAGGACAGACATGGCGAACGCACTGTTCCAGCGAGAATTTTTCACCGGAAGTTAACCAACAAAAACGGTGGGATATTCCGTAGGTATCGAGTGTGCAGAAGGATTTGTGCGGTATCTTCGTCAAATGTGAATTTTTTCATTTACCAATTTTAGTAATCATTTTTTTTTAATTTAGGCTACAATATCTCCATAGTCGTCTTATTTAAATTTCAAACAAAAATTTCACTCCTATATGTAGAAAATGATAGATGTAGTTTTTAATGAAATGAAGACATTCTAATTATAAGCTTGTGCTTGTGATGTTCCTTAGTCCACTCAAAAGTTTAAAAAAAGAAAGTTTTTAATAAAAAGTAATAACAGATTTAAAGAACTAAAATATTAAAATAATTTCCACATTATAACTTGTGAAGTCGGGGCTGTAATCCTATAACAGACTTAGAACAATTGACATTAAAAATAACTTACTTAAAAGTAGCTAAGTTGATAGCCGTGCAATCATGCGACGCATTAAAACCGCCACTACTATCCTCATTTTCATCTCGAGCTACGAAGGAATATCCTGCAAAACCAAAACAAAAACTGAGAAAGTAAACATTTTTGTAAAAGTATTGAGTAAAATACACATTAAGGAAATGAAAGGTGACAATGACCGACAAAAGGCAGCTGTCCCGCGAATGGTGGTCGCGTGCGGAACGGTGCCGCGGAGGGGGGCGGCGTGCCCCGCGACGGCGGCGAAAAGTACGACGCGTCTTCCGGGCCGCGAAGGTGAGGAACCCATGGCGGAGCCTGTAATAAAACGACTGGGGTAAGATCCTGTGTGATATAACTGTATTTATAAAATTTAACAATGTCGATGTGCGACATTGCAAAGTAAAAGTACAGTGTTAATACTAAAAATGAAGCGGTCCAGCGGTGTTGGCCAAGACAAAATTTTCTACGATTGTTAACGCTATAGTAGACTATAAAATTTAATATGAATAACAGATATGAATGTCATGTCACGTGACAGTAACTTAGCGTTGATTAATTCATTTTTATCGTTTTCTATACCATTAACGATCATAGAATATCATCTCGGCTAACTTGCTGGTTGAAGTAGAGATATTATGTGTCATTGAGGTGCGATGTCATGTAATGGAGTGGGGCGCGTCTGATCGCGGTTATTGTGAAGGCAAAAGTTTGAGGAGTGTTAGTGTAGTGAAGCGAGGTGGTGCATGCTTGATCACGGAAATCCTGCAGGCGGATGTGCAAGGTGCGAGGTGCGGGTTAATGTGGTGCGATGTTGTGTGGTGGGGTCGGGCGCACCTGATCGCGGATGGAGTGCAAGCGGAGGTGCGCCAGCGCGGGCTGCTGCAGCGTGTCCAGGTAGCTGAAGCGGCGCGCGGGCGCAACCCGGAGCAACCCACCCACCAGCGTGCGCCACACGGGCGACGGACCCTGAGGCAGAGGCTCGAACGGAGGCTCAGCGTCAGTTTCACGCTCATATCTAGAAAAACCATTCTTCTAAACTTGGTAATAAAATAAATAAAATAACGTTTATTAGCAACCAAATTTTTTTAGATACAAACGAGCTGTCTCCTAAACTAGGTTATCACAGTGCATTCCCCTAAGTCCATATTCGGTAAGTACATAAGATGATTCATTATTCCTTAATTAATATTATTTTATGGCGGTTACTGCTAGGTAATGTTTAATGTGGTGTGTGTGTGTTTGCGCGTGTGTGTATGTGTGTGAGTGTGTGTCTATGTTTGTCTATGTATATGTGCATGTTTTCATAGTAGTATTTTAATATTGATTATATTTTTTTTAATATTGTAAGAAGATTTTCAGTTTGAACATAATCAAGATCTTGCAGCCATTTCAGTATATATTTTTTAAATCTATTGGTGCTTAGAGTTATAAGGCTAATAATATTCTCGGTGGGAATTTTATTATAAATGTATGGTGCTATGAAATTGTAGTGTCGTTGCATAAAGGTAGTTTTGGTAATGGGTATGTGGCAGCGCTGTCGTCGCGCCACAAGCGAAACACATCGAAGCCTAAATCGCGCTAACAAAGTTCCTAAATTAAATCAGTATAATTATATAGAATAGCTCCGAACTACCACTCGGAGCGTTGGCCGCTCCCCGGGGCAGAACACCTTGCCCCGCGGGAGATCTCCCCTTTTCCTTCCACCCACCACAGTGGTGACCCCGACGTGATATGAACATGCAACCAATAACCTTCGGAAGCTACAATTTCAATACCTTCGTCATCGTCCTCAAGTACCCCATTCATTCGCTCCCAAACAGATATTGTCTGCAGTCTTCACATTCTGCAAGCCATCTAGCTTTACAAAGGTTCATCGCAGCACTGGAATAATAATGCTTCCTGTTTCTTCAAGCTACTCTCTGCGCTACAGTGTTGGGCATGGCTCTGAGCCTTACTGCTCGCCTCTGCTTCACGGCACTCTCGCAGATTACTTGTCTTCTTCTCGACTCAGTTTTTTTTTGTTTGCGATTTGGTAATTAGTAGCAAACGTCAGTGTCGTAAAAACGGTACACTAATATAACAGCATAAATAACAGTTCGAAATCGTTTTTCTGTGACCTTTCCAAGGCTTTCGATTGTGTTCATCATGAGATATTAATCAGGAAACTACAACATTACGGTGTAAAAAATTTGGTGCTCAGACTTATTACTTCATATTTAAATAACAGAACTCAAAAAGTCGTCATCAATGGTAAATGTTCCTCCGGATCGGTAGTATCAATGGGCGTTCTTCAGGGCTCGATTCTTGGCCCATTCCTGTTCTTAATCTATATTAATGACTTACCTTATCTTGTAGGGGACAATCATGATATAGTATTATTTGGTGACGATACTTCTTTAATTTTCAAACTGAAACGGCAGTCAATTAAATATGACGATGTAAATAATGCTCTATCGAAACTAGTACATTGGTTTAACGCCAACAATTTTCTCTTAAACGGCAATAAGATAAAATGTATTAAATTTACAATACCTAATGTAAAACATTCGAAAACGAATGTGCTCTTAAATGGGGAGGAGTTGAGTCTTGTGGATACCACTGTTTTTCTTGGTATTACTATTGACGCGAAACTTCAATGGGGCCCCCATATATCTAAATTAGCAAGCAGACTTAGTTCTGCAGCATATGCTGTAAGAAAGATTAAAAGTCTCACAGATGTTGAGACAGCTAGGTTAGTGTATTTTAGTTACTTTCATGGCGTAATGTCTTATGGAATTTTGCTATGGGGTAATGCGACTGATATTGAAGCTATATTTGTTTTGCAAAAGAGAGCCGTACGGGCGATTTATAATCTAAATTGTAGAGTCCCTCAGAGAAAAATTTAAAGAAATAAACATATTAACTTTGGCATCGCAATATATTTATGAAAATGTAATGTATGTACATAAAAACATAAATAGCTTTAATAAGAATAAGGATGTTGTAAGGATGAAGAACACTAGGAACAAACATAAGCTTGTAATGCCAGTTACTAGACTCCACAGAATTAGTAATTCATTTATGGGGCAATGTATACGCTTTTACAACAAAATCCCAGAACATGTTCAAAGTTTGTCAATAAACAAGTTTAAAACTTTTACTAAAGAAAAACTGTACAAAAAGGGTTATTATAATATCAAGGAATACATGAATGAAAATAACCCCTGGGAATAAGGTGATCGCCACCATGCTGGTTCTATGAAAATTCTTTAAAATTGTATAAAGAAAATTATTGTTAAGTGAAATTATGTTTTAAAAAAAAGTCCCGCTGGGTTTCTTGCTGGTTCTTCCCAGGACAGAGGTATTTTCCGAACCAGTGGTAAATAAAATAATGACTTTCAATAAGTATTATGTAATAATCCATATTGAATAAAAATCATTCTATTCTATTCTATTCTCTTCTATTTTGAAATGAACACTTGCTTTACAATATGTAAATGTTTATAGATTATATATTTTAGTGAGATATATATAAAAAGATGTGTAACATTGTGTGGTGTGTGGTGGTAGTAGTAGTATTTTGTTATAGTGTACATAAGAAAATAATTTTGCTTTTCAAAATGTAGTAACCGGCCTGTGAAAAGATAGAATATAGTATTACTAAATTTTATAAAATTAAACTTACTTTCTACTGTAAATACTAACTTAACCATGCAAAAAATTAAGACTAATAGTCATTTTCTCTGAGTTTTTGCAGATCAGCTTCGCAATCAACACGAATTTGTTTCATACCCTTCTTCTTTTCTTAAGTATATGCGTCCAAACGAAACCCAGCAGAACATATTTATGTTCCTTTGCAAATTCTCTACTCATGTAAAACAGCTTTCTAGCGTTCGCTGTCAAGGTTTCTATTACATATATTGGTGTAAGAGACTGATTAATTTTTAAATGGGTAGTATTTAATTTATTATTTGCGTTTTCCTTATTAAATGATTTTACTGCTGAGATCACTTTATCCTTTGATATTTTGTTGGTGAACTTGACAATTATAGGCTTATAGTTATTTGCGTTAGTATTTACCCTACATATATCTGTTATCCCTTGCTTTTGTATTTCTACATTTAATACATTACCAATATTTTGGACTATGTATATTAAATCGTCCGCTGTTTCCGTCTTTTGTGGTTTTGGTATATTCCGAATTTCTATAGTGGAACATTTTTGAGTTCTCTCCATGGATTCTATCTTATTTTCGAGGTCGCGAATATATTTTAGTTGTTCTCGTTTTTCTTTATCTAGTACATCAATTTTCTCCCTTACCTCATCATATTTACTGCTCATAAATTTCACGCGTGTGTAGTTCTTTATATTCGTAACGAAGCTCGTTTATAGTCTTAAGAATTGTCTCCATCTTATTTTCTTGAGAATCCTTCCAAGAGTTCAGGGTGCTAAAGATATCTTCTTTAAATGCCTGTAGTTCCTCTTTGAAGTCTTGATCATGTTTACGTTTAGTAGCACGCGTACTCATGTTAGTTGAGAAATCTCCTAAATCAGAATCTTCTTTATAGGTAGAAATGTTGGGTTCGGAGCCACCATGATATTGTGGTTCCCTGGGTTCCGTCGAGGTTGCTATAAGTGGTGGAGTCCGCCTAAGTGGCATGTTTATAAAGCAGGAGTTTTAGGGTTTCTTATGATTATAATAAGTATATAATAGTACAAAATCGGCGCAGTGAATACGTATACTTTTGTGTGCTTCTGATGCCCTGGTACTTGTGATCGGTGTAGTCCAACGTGCACCGTCTTTAGCGCGTATGCAGGCACTATTTGTGCGGGCACATTAGTGGCGCGTGGTGGGCGCTACACCAAAGCAGCGTGCACAAATCTTATTTCCGTTAGTATATAGGGGCGGGGTTATATCTGAGCGGCCAATCTTATTCGTTAATTACTCACGTAACAGGGTTCACGGAGATAAATTATTATGTTGGACTTACAACAACAACAACTTAGGATACTTCATGCGCGCCTAGTATTCGATAATTTAGTGTTATTTTTTCTAAATCAATATTAATTAATATTTTAAACACGATTCACTATAAACACGTCTATATTGTACAGTGATCCGGAGGGAAGGTGACTATGACAGAATAACTAATAATAAAATAGAATTTGAACTTTGATATTAGATAAATCCCGATAGTGACATCTGCCCATTGCCCATGATGCTTCTAACCTGCCTTGCAATTCTAGAGTGTAAACTAGCGCGTTTCTGGCAGAAACACCACATGGCACACGAAACTCAGGAATTCGAAATATATTAAAATAAAATGCGACGAAATCCTTACAAAAGTTTAATTATTTATGTTGTATTCGCATATACATAAGAAGTCTTTCGCCATTGTTAAAATAAGCGAACCTATTAATTACTAAGGAATTTTTAAGGAGCTCCAAATTGCGTGAATTATTTTTTTTTTTTATTTTGGTTGTTAGGAACGTGCCTGTTCAAAACAAATAAACCGGAAATATAATCAAGTAAAACACAAAAAATGTTACTAGTAATGCGATGATGAGCGATAACGGTTTCTTAGAGATGATGAAAAACTGTAAATTAACAAATCCGTAAAAAACACCATACCTTTGAATGTTGGCTAAAATCTGTGCCAGAGAATCGTCGTCACTGGACGAGAACGGTCTTTTTAGTGTCACAAGTTCAAACGCCACCACGCCGAGCGACCAGTAGTCACAGGCGGACTGTACACAGAGAAAAATACATTACATATGTATATACATATAACCAGAATGAGGAATTTCGATTATAAATTCGACTAAATAATATTTTATACTTGTTTATAAATACAAATTGTAAACTTCAAAACATGATTACTACATGTTTGGCTCATTCTTCTTTTTAATAACTTATATTTTCAACCGACTTCAAAAGGGAGGAAGTACTCAATTCGAGTGTATATTTTATGTGTGTTACCTCATACATTTTTTTCTCTCGGTGATTAGATTTCGATGATTCTTTTTTTATTTGAAAGCTGATGCTTTTCATGTGGTCCCATATAAATTAGATCAAGGAGTAGTTTTGAGTCATCCTTAATAATTTATATTGAAGTCGGTTGTACAATATTTACGTTTTATTAACATTGGGATACTCTGTTTTCGATCTGCATCGTTTTAATTTACTTTTAAGTTTTATGGTAACTTACGAGGGCAGGTCAAAAAGTTCACAGAATGGCGGGGTTGGCAAGGGTGAGTTTACTCATCCCGGTAAACAAGTCAATCGGGAAGAAACTAGCCACTATGGAAAAAATTGAATATCGCGTCGTCATTCAAGATTCTCACCAAACAAGAAAAGACACCTCAAACCATTTTTCATGAGATGTCAGCTGTTTATGGAGACTTTAGTACTATTTAACGGTGGTAGAGCCCCGCAGCAGTTTTTGCTGTTGCACGTTTGGGCCGGCTCGAGCCGGGTTGGTACCACGACCTCACAGAATACCGGCGTGAAGTAGAGGCTCTGCTTCTGCGTTTCGTCTGGTGAGTGCAGGTGGCCGGAGGCCCAATTCCCCCCCCCCCCTCCCCCCCCATCAACATGGTAGCGGAATTAGACAATAGACTACCCCAGGAGGGTACCAGTACCCCTGGAGAATCCCTCGCTGAGCATCCACGACCATGTTATTCCAATCCTGAGCGTGGGTGCTCAGGCTGCCCCGCGTATTCTGGGGGGGGGGGGGGGCAAAATTCCGCTCAAAAACAAAACTGCTCGGGGCAAACTGAGCAACAATACCAAGGCGACCCCTGCCACGCTATCCGTGAATTTCTGCAACATCAGGGGACTTCACTCTAACCTAAACGCCGTCCACTACCATCTCGAGACGGCGAAGCCGGCCTTGCTCTTTCTGACCGAGACGCAGGTTTCCTCTCCGGCTGATATTTCGTATCTCTCCTACCCGGGGTACAAATTGGAGTATTCCTTTGTGCCTCGGGCTGGAGTTTGCGTGTATGTCAGAGAGGACATTTGTTCTCGACGCCTCGGCAGTCTTGAAGGTTCGGACCTGTCCATCCTTTGGCTTCGCGTAGACAGCGACGACCATCCGCGCGTCTACGGGTGCCTCTACAGGTCCCATAGCGGTAATGCCGAAACAGACCGACTCATCGACCACGTCCAAATGGCTACAGATTCCTTGCTACAACAGGTCCCATCCGCAGTGATCGTGATCCTTGGCGATTTTAACGCCCACCATGCCGAATGGCTCGGCTCACGTTTAACCGATCATGCGGGGAGATCTGTTTATGACTTTGCCTTGGCATATGGTCTGACACAACTGGTTACTTCGCCTACGCGGATTCCAGATGTGGAGGATCATACACCTTCCCTGTTGGACCTTCTGCTGACCTCTCATCCGGACGGATATCAGGTTTCCGTCGATGCCCCTCTCGGCTCTTCGGACCATTGTCTGATCCGGAGTATGGTGCCACTCACGCTCCCTTCGCGGTTGCGTTCTGCAGGTTGCCGCCGTGTTTGGCATTACAGGTCGGCGGATTGGGACGGAATGCGGTCTTTCTTTGCATCCTACCCATGGGGCGGATTTGCTTCTCGCCGGATGATCCCAGCGCTGTTGCTGACTCTGTCACTGATATGGTGCTACAGGAAATGGAACTATTTATTCCATCATCTGTGGTACCCATCGGAGGCAGATCTCAGCCTTGGTTTGGTCGCTCCTGTAAGACTGCATTGCGCAGTAAGCAGAAGTGTTATCAAGCCTGGGCTGCGGCTTCGGTGACTCGGGATGTAAACACCAGCACACTTAAAAGGAAGTATAACTTCGCCTCCAGGTCCTTCAAAAGAGTTATTGCCAAGGCAAAGTCAGAGCACATAGGCAGAATTGGCGAGAAACTAGTTCGCCTTCCTTCGGGAACCCGTGCATTCTGGTCGCTCGCCAAGGCTGTCCAAGGGAATTTCTGTAAGCCATCACTACCATCTCTGCACAGGGAGGACGACTCACTGGCCCAAGACGCAAAAGACAAAGCCGACCTTTTAGGCTCCCTTTTTGCGTCCAACTCGACTCTTGATGACGGGGGGAAAATACCGCCGACCATCCCGCGGTGTGAGTGCTCCATGCCGGATGTGCTATTCTCACAGCGCTCAGTTCGCAAAGCACTTCTCTCCCTGGACATCCAGAAGTCGAGTGGGCCTGACGGAATCCCCCCAATTGTGCTGAGGACGTGTGCTCCGGAGTTGGCACCGGTCCTAACGCGTCTTTTCCGGTACTCCTACTCCCAAGGCGTAGTCCCGAATTCATGGAAGACAGCTTTTGTCCACCCGAAAAAATTTTTTTTCTAAATTTGCCCTAAAAAAGGCGACCGCTCAGACCCGTCCAACTATAGGCCTATCGCGATCACCGCCTTGTTCTCCAAAATAATGGAATCCATTATTAACTGCCAGCTCATCCGGTACCTTGAGGATCACCAGCTGATTAGTGACCGCCAATACGGTTTTCGTCGGTGTCGATCAGCTGGTGATCTTCTGGTCTACCTGACCCATAGATGGGCGGAGGCAATTGAGTCCAAGGGGGAGGCGTTGGCCGTTAGTCTGGACATTGCGAAGGCCTTCGATCGGGTTTGGCACAAAGCGCTTCTTTCGAAGCTCCCTTCCTATGGGCTTCCCGAGAAATTGTGCAATTGGATCACCAGCTTTCTTGCAGATCGGAGCATCAAGGTCGTTGTAGACGGTGCATGTTCTGACTACAAGCCTATTAACGCTGGTGTTCCACAAGGCTGTGTGCTATCACCAACGCTGTTTCTTCTGCATATCAATGATATGTTGCTAACTGGTAACATTCATTGCTATGCGGATGACAGCACTGGTGATGCTCTATACACCGGCCGGGCCAATATTTCTCGGGAAAACGTCGCCGAGTACCGGAACAAACTTGTGTCTGAAGTCGAGTCTTTGCTGGATAAAGTCTCGGATTGGGGGAGACTAAATCTAGTCCAGTTTAATCCTCAGAAGACACAAGTTTGCGCGTTTACCGCTAAAAAGAACCCCTTTGTCGTATCTCCTCAGTGTCACGGCACTCCCCTTCTTGCCTCAGCCAGTATCGGTATTCTCGGAGTCGACATATCGAGTGACGTGCAGTTTCGTGGTCACTTGGAAGAGAAGGCCAAATTGGCCTCTAAAAAGCTTGGCGTGCTCAGCAGAGCGGGACAGTATTTCATGCCGGCACACCGCCTGCAACTTTACAAGGCGCAGGTTCGGCCTCACATGGAATACTGTTCCCATCTCTGGGCAGGGGCTCCCCAGTGCCAGCTCCTTCCACTTGACCGCATCCAGCGCAGAGCGGCTCGAATCGTCGACGATCGAGCCCTTTCCGATCGGCTCGATTCATTGGCACTGCGAAGAGATGTTGCATCTCTTTGCATTTGGGAGTGCTCTGAGGAATTGTTCGGATTAATCCCAGCCGCCAAATTTCATGAACGCACATCGCGGCAGAACTCCCGATACCATCCCCATCATCTGGATGATTGGCGGTCCACCACTGTGCGGTTTAGAAGATGTTTTCTTCCTCGCACGACTTCCTTGTGGAATCGATTACCATCAGCGATTTTTCCGGACCGATACGACTTAGGGACCTTCAAGAAAAGAGCCTACTCCTTTTTAAAAGGCCGGCAACGCATCTGCAATTCCCCTGGTGTTGCGGTTGTTCTTGGGCGGCGGTAGTCACTTACCATCAGGTGAGCCGCATGCTCGTTTGCCCCCTCTCCTATAAAATATAAAATAAAAAAAAAATAAACTGCGCTCCTGGGAAAACCATGATTTATAAATGGCACGCCCTGGACGGCCGATTGAGGCTACCACGCCAGAAATAATCGAAAAAGTTGAAAAATGTGTATTGGAAGATGCCCGGCTAAAGAAAAAACAGCTTGCAGCATTAGTTGAAGTATCAGAAATAACTATTTTAAATATCCTACATCAAGACCTTGGCATGACTAAAGTCTGTGCAAGATAGGTTCCGAGAATGCTTTCTGCTCATCAAAAACACGAGCGCGTCGAAAGTTGTCGCGAGTTTTTGGATCGCTTTGGACAACAAAGGGAAGAAGTTATGGCCCGAATTGTAACTGGCGATGAAACTTGGTTTCACCATTATGAACCTGAGTCAAAACAAGAGGCGATGCAGTGGCATAAAAAAGGCACACCCTCTCCTAAGAAGCATGTGTCTCAATCGGGCGGAAAATCATGGCAACGATTTTTTGGGATACGGAAGGTATCCTTTTGTTTGATTATAAGGAACGTGGTGTTTGCATAACGGGAGAATACTACGCTTCTAAGAAGATCAATTAAAAGAAGCTATTGAAGAAAAAAGGCGAGGAAAGCTTACAAAAGGGGTGCTCCTTTTGCACGACAATGCGCCCGTGCATACAAACCATGTTGCGACGGCTGCCATTCACCGGTGCGGTGTTGAACAACTGCGCCAACCACCCTAAAGCTCAGACCTGGCTCCAAACGACTATTATTTGTTTCCAAAAATAAAGAAAGGACTGCGTGGGAAAAAATTTGGCGACGATGATGAAGTGAAGTTGGCAAATTCGGCCTATTTTGACGCCCAACACAATTATTTTTTTAGGCGGTATTAATAAGTTATTTGACAAATCTAATAAATGCATCAGGATTAAAGGAGAATACATTGAAAAGGAAAACTAGTTTAATGTTTCATTTCATTATCCTTCCCTGTCTTTCCGTGAACTTTTGACCTCCCCTCGTAGTTCCTTACGTTATTAATATAACTAGTATTACATATTAATGATGGGATTGATACTTTTTCCGAAATGCCAAAAGAAAATAAATAGAAAAATTAGCATTTTTTTAAATAATCTTTTTGGCATATCCTATTAGCGCCTTTTAAGACTCCCACGGGACGAAATGTGGCAAGAGATTATCTTACGCCGCCAGCTTACGGTAAACTAGTGGTCAATTTGTCTGCCATGCATGACAGTATTTTTTTTTATTTTATTAAATCTTAATCTCTCTTAACGTTTAAAGATTAAAACTTAAAAAAAATATCGAACATATACGAATCTGGATTGTAAAGGGGAATTATCAAGCTTGATAATCTAATGGTCCAGGTGAATGAGATGCATCAGTATGCTGCTAAACAAAGGATGAGGCAGTGGCGACTGATTAATAACAGCATATACATCCAAAATTGCTGCACAATATTCCCACAGAAAGAGTGGCGTATGACGGCGTAGGAGTATCCACTAACCCATATCATCCTATGGGTGTCATAAGAGACGACGAAGAGAAATAAAACGGGAGATGGGAAGCAGCATTTTCCTGATAACCACTCAAGATAATAAAAAAAACTCCGGTGGCAAGTATGGCAAGTATCTCCCCTAAGAGGCAATCTATAGGAGAGTCCAATGTTCAGCAGTAGACTTTGATAGACTAATGAATGAATGAATAAAATCTCAAGGAGTGGTGATAGAAAGCAATGCATTACTAGTGCCTGTTCCAAAATATAAAAAATGCGATCAAAATTGTAATCTACAGTGCTTAAATTTATTTCCAGCACCACTGACCTCAAACCAATTAATTACAACCAAACCGTGTTAAAGTGTACTTTTTAAAATAATATAACAATAACTATTACAATTATCGGTCTGTTGAAAGAATAATAATATCATAATATTATGATGTTGATCAGTTTACGCAACTATGATAAAGCTTGTCTGGCTTCAACTTTAATTGTACATTATGCCACTAAAAACATATAGTATAACAATAATAAATTTGAGGATCAGATATTTGTAACAACTGTTTACTTGAGTTAGGAGTGAAAGGACTTCACATCTAATAATTCTTGTACACATGCATTGTCTGTTCCAATACAAAGCATGTTACACTGTATTAGCTAAAAAACATCTACCTTATTTCAAATGTTAAAATCACACATAGTTTCTAGGATTTAGTAACTAAATAATTTCTATATTAGTTTTATTTTTAAAAACATGCTCATATAAACAACACTTGATTTACTTCACCTTAATTATTCTCGTCAACAAATGTAAGTGCACTAGTGCTCAACTGCAAAATTATTTTACTTACAAAGTGCCCGTGAGTTAATTAAATTATTTTGCTTATGTTACAATACTCTAATGTCTCATTCTAAACCTTTCAAAATTAATAAAACAATATACAATACTAGCTGGGGCTATACGATCCTGCTGTGTAAGCTAAGTTGACTTTCTACAGTCCTTAATGCTAATAGAAAACTATAAAATTTAATGAAATCAGGATTGAAATATGTCATTCTCATTTAAATTTACCTACAGTTTTCTGATAACCTATTATTTGCTTGTGTTGTGGGTTAAATGTTATAGATATTTACACACACTCCTAACATTAACAAATCTTATGTGTATAATTCCATTCTAAATACATTCTGGATTATTATTTACTTTAGCGTTCTTCAGATTACTATTTCACACACGTCTTTCGTCAGGAGCACAAAGATATCGGCCAATATTATTTATTAGTACATAATATGTTAGCCATGTAACATATTATGTACTGATAAATAAATAACACACAAGCAACACGTGTTTAATCCCTGCTAGCACTAATGAAATTGTTAATTCCAATTTAAATGCTGATTTACCACATTCTCGGCGGTGAAAGAAAAGTTCTCGAGGAAAGTTGAATGTATTTCGAAGACATGTGAAGTCCGTCAAAACGCATAGGAGCTGCAGCACAGCATACTAATTGCAGCGTAATCCTATCAGAAATGAGAGGTCTGGGACAAATAGGGTGTTACTTTACTTTATTATGTGTTATACAAACTCTTTCACACATGTCGGTGTTAACACTTATGTACAAGGTTCAGCTTCTTCCATATTGAAGCCCACAGCCTGGACGCTGTACATGTATATATGTGGATAGACCTTAAAAGGACTAGGATATACGAGTACCCCATTCGACCTTTAAGACTAACACCCATCAGTACACTCAAACCCACGACACACTGCACAAACAAAACACGAGGTTTAGAAAGAGACACGGAGCGTGCGAAGCGAGTGCGTGCGAGCGAACCCACAATAGCGGTCTGTACGCCGCGGCAGTAGTCGAGACAGACGGTGTGAGCGCAGTCGGCGGCGGCCAGCAGCTCCGGCGCCACGTAATCGGGAGTTCCCACCGCGATGCCCGACGCCCCGCCTTCAGATAGACGAGCGCACGAACCGAAATCACCGAGCTTCACGTGTCCGCATCTGATAAAAATACACAATTGTTAGCGTTACCGTTACAGTTTATTATTCCACCGCTGAACATAGGCCTCCCCAATAGATTGCCTCATAGAGATATTTGCCATAGTTGCCACGCTTGACAAGCAGTAGGGCGACCGCAGTTTTTTATTTTTATAGTTATGCAGTTCAGAGAATGCGTTCCTGACACGTCGCGATTGAACTGACGACGTAACTTTGTAATGGCGTTGCAGTTACGATAAAAATATTTTTGCTGGTTGTTTACCGTTTTAACAATTGATGAGTATTAAAGCAACATTATTATATCAATAATCAATGAATGTTATAATTTTGTGCCAAACTGAGTGTCAAATAACTTGGTAAACAATATTTTTCTAAATCTATACTGCGCTATTACAAGGTTATGTCAGCGCTTTATATTTGTAGTGCTGTGCTAACAATAACAGGCAATAACAGTATCGTAATCTGTTCTTATACAGTTATACTTTATAAAATAATACGTTTTGTTTTTCTTTTTAACAATTTGAAAATAATGGACTATAAGATAACTTTTATTAAATATAAAAATAAAACTACGACCAAACCGAACGCGCGAAAGAAAGTAGCATTTTTATATTTAGGTTGAAAATGGTAAACCCAAATGGCGTTATGGGCCGCCATTTTGTGACACGCTAAAACAGTCGTCTGTTGTCGTTTCGTGCGCATAGACCACGTTCTTCAAGTGTTTTCGATCTGTTTTTATTTGATTACCCGGCTTTCGTTTAATGGACTGTTTCTGCTTTTCAAACTGACATCAGCGCTAAATCGGATTTCGATTGTGTTTTGTATTGCGTTCTTTTTACTTTTGGTGCATAATAATGCCTAAACGTGGACAAACATTGAAAAGTAGAGCCCGTGAGTTAATCATCAAGCTGCAAGATTACTTTGAGCGGGAGCGGCAAAATGGCGGACCCCTGTTACCTGTCGAACAAGTACAAGAACGCGTCTCTCAGGCGCTTGGAGTTAGCAAACGAACGATAACAAATATTAATAAAGAAAAGTTCGGCTCTACTGGCACGGAAGATAATATTTTACGTACTCCGAAGAAGAAACGTAGAACTAAACCCGTGACAGATATTGACACCTTTGACGCCGATGCAATCAGAAATCATATATATGGTTACTATTCCAGAAATGAATATCTCAACAGGAAGAAGCTTTTGGCATCGTTAAGAGAAGCTGGACTGTTTAGCGGGGGTAAAACTGCTTTAACCAAAATCTTAAAAGATATTGGTTTTTCGTATAAAAAAACAGACAAAAGAAAAATTTTATTAGAACGATACGACATAATTTTAAAACGGATAAGTTTTTTGAGAGAAGCAAAAAATATTGATAACTGGGATAATGTCGTGTTCATTGACGAGACATGGCTAAACGCCAATCACACGGTTTCCCGTTCTTAGACGGATGATACACAAGCGTCGACTTCGAAAGTACCAATGGGTAAGGGGGCCCGTCTGATAATATGCCACGCAGGTTCTGCAAAATACGGCTTTGTGGAGAACGCGTTACTGGCATTTCAATCAAAAACCACAAACGACTACCACGAGGAAATGAATGCCACTACATTTAAAGAGTGGTTCCAGAACGTGCTTTTGCCCAGCCTACCAGAGGCTTCTGTAATATTCATGGATAATGCCTCCTATCACTCGGTTCAAATACAGAAACCACCTACCCAAGCTAATAAAAAAGAGAAGTCACAAGAGATGACTGGGCAAAGGTTGTTGAGAAGACTAAAAACCTGATTGTGGAACATTTTAACCGAGATATCAGTATTGATTCTGTTATTGATAATAATATAATTATACATGTAGGCGTAGATGATGATGAAGACACCACCTCCTCAAGCGAATCGGAGTCTGATTAATATTCTGTACGCACATTCAATTCTTGGTACTTTATTGCATAGAAATACAGATTGTAACTTTGTAACAAAGAATAAATAAAACGCTTTTATTATATTAATATTACCTTTTTTTGCTTTCCACTTTAATTACTAAAATATAAATTTTAAATGATTCCGCCAATTCAAAACGAAAATAATCTTAAAATTAACGCGGCGGTTCATTTTGGAGGAACGGTAACGAACTCAGTGCTATATTGTGCCCATCATAGGTCGTGACTAACTGATAGGTGTCAGGAACGCATTTTCTGAACGGCCGAACTATAGTCGTTATTAGGAAGATGCTGCTGCCCATCTCCTGATTTGTTCCGCCTGTCGTCTTTTACAACACCCACGGAATATAGGGTATTACACCGCCACTACATGGTGCACAATAGTTAAACAACTTATTATACGGGTCCTTAATTCCTCGGGTTGAGTATCAATAGCAACTAGAACTGTGCAATAAAGTGTCTTTTCTCCTATTGAAGACAGAATCCTCTAGCATAGTACGAAATATTTGATGTCATTGTGAATCCTTGTTAGCCAACTGGGTATCTGCACCTAGTGTTGCCCAAATGCAAGAACAAGACGAGACTTAGCAAGTCTTGGTCTTGGTCTTGCGCCAATACACCTGGTCTTGGTCTTGGTATTGCGCTCCCAGTCTTGGTCTTGGTCTTGCAGCAAGAGTCTCGCAAGTCTCGCAATGATCTATTAGCCTATTACTATTTATTAAACGTTACTTTAGATCTTAGAACAACTTAACAGAGTAGGTACATATTGAGCTTGAATTAACATAGCCAAAGTAAAGACCAACCATATTAATAAATGTCTAAACATTTAATGAGAAATTCGAAAAATCAACTGACACCGGGTGGGGTTTGAACCTACGACCTAAGCGATCCGTGCCGATGCTCTAACCAACTGAGCTATCTACCGTGTCCCACGGCCACGGGCGTCAGTTTCTTAATAAACGTTTACATTTAATAAGCTTACATGTGCTAAAACATGGTTAAACATACATATAAAAACAAATTAATGGCAATAACTACACTGTATTTTAAATAACATTATCTCTCTAGAAAGAGATTGATGGACCCTAACCATATATGAAATGGAATAAAAGAGTTATACAATATACAACTTATTTAAATAAAAAATAAAATACGATGCAAATTAAATTACTTCACAGTATGTACACAACAGCTTTGACATTACTGTTACTTTATATTTATTCTTTTGACAAAGCATTAATACAAAGTAACCATCTGGCTGACTCATCACTTAACCTATTTCTATGTTTTCTAATTACTAATGATGCTTTAGAAAATAATCTCTCAGCAGGTACTGAAGTTGCAGGTATTAAAAGAAAATCACGGGCCATCTTCGATAAAATCGGATATTTTGTCTCATGTGTCCTCTAACAGTCTAAAATGTCTTCCGAGATGACGGCTCTGGGTTTACCTAGGTACCCCTCTAACTCCTTAATAACTAAGCCTTGAAGACAAGATCCAGATCCATTTTTACACATTTCAAGTGTTTTAAAAGTGTTATGGTGTCAACCATATTTATCAAATGTGTGACGACATATTCGAGCACTTTGTGTTTTAAAAACACACACTTGCAAAAGTCGAGATTTGCAGTGAACTTACTGAACATGTTTATCTTTTAGGTAATAATAATAACAATAAACCTAGCAAGCTAACAGCATAGCAAAGTGGCGAAGCAATCAGCTTAGTCGCATGTTTTTGATTTTCTTGAATTTTTCAAATTGTTCATATGAGAGGTGATGTGAGAGATGGCTTCTAAGGCCACCTCTTTGGTGTCAATTACATCTGGCACTTGGTCTAAGTATTGTGAGTTCATAGTTTCGAGGTTAGCCTCGAACCTATGCCAGTCCGTAACAGACGAGACGGACAGACATCGTGAAATCAATAAGTGACTTCGCAAGCTTCGCCACTTAATAATAGTAAGTAATTATTATAAATCCATATAGTTAATTTTATAATAATTACTTACTAGAATAAATTATTATGATACCTACCTATTATCTAATTACAATATTTCTTGCGAGATCAGGATAATGTATTCGTGTCCATTCTGAGCACCCGAAAACTTATTTTATTCTTTAAAGCATGTACTCTGTGGCGGCAATCATACAGTGTCAAATGTAGTGCGTGTGGCGCGGCGGCGACGATTATGCGATATCAATAGTAGCCGCCGGCACGTGTATCTTGACCTTGTACTTTCGAATAGCTGCACGATTTCTTTGACAGGTCAGTATCCGACCTTTGATGACGCCGACAACAAGACGCCGCGCACTATCAAAGTGCCGATGGTCAAAACTAGGGATGCACTATTTTTTCTTTTAATGGATATTTTCATTCGCCATGTATGTTTATGGTATTGTTCGTAATGCGCATAAGTCCAATTTTCCAATTTTTTTATCATTATATTTTTTTGCGTCTCATAGAGTCCCTAAGCGTATACCCGAACTCCTAACAGAAATGTGATCATATTGTACTTAGTTAAATATCTTCTAAACAAAGTTTTATTTCAGTAATTTGTGTTATTATAACTTAAAATATTTTAATTACAAAAGACAAATATAGGTATGTAAGTAGGTATTAGGGTAGTGAAGTTAATTTCAAAGAAGTTTTGTAATAAAGTACTTAGGTATTACTTTTGTAGTTAAATTATTACTTAATTCATTATTTGCTATAAGTACCTATCTAACAAAAAAAAAATGAAATAAATTTACCTTTCATTATCCTTCGGTAACTCAAGAAATGATATATCTGAATCCTTTTAATTGCTCATTGAGCATCGATCCCCGCAACAATTATAGTAGGAACGACGTTTTACCATTATAAATAAATAGATAGGTAATATACATATATATATTATTCTTAAATTACATTAAAACTTTCAACTATTTCATCCTACAATTAAATATACTAAACAGTAAGCAAAAACTATTTCGACGAGTATTTCAACAAGTGTTTACAAAAAACTATTTACGTAAACAGCGTTAAAAACTTTAACATTCAACCGCCTAGAAGGCGCTAGCTCCGACTGCGTTGTATCCCGGGGGTGCCTCGCGATTGTAGGTAATTATTTCACGCAGGTAGCAAGAGAGACAGAGGCCTGGTTGTGTTTACAGAATGTATACTTCTTTGTAGATATTAGAAATATTATGTACTCAGCAAAAATGTTGACAACCGAAAATTGAGTTGTTAATATATGCAAATCAAAACATTCGCTGCTGAACATAGGCCTCTCTCATTGTAGAGATAACTTGTTTTTATTGTCATGCAAAGCAGGTTGATTAAAAATCTTAGTACCAAACGTCTCACTACCTTTATCGCTGATCCTCGTCCAGCATATATTGGAATTCACAAAATTTGTTTGCACTTCCCATATCCTCCTCTTACGACACAGGACGAAATGGGGCAATGCATTCTCATGGCATAAATTATTATACTTATATATAAATAGCTGAGTAGCATAAAAAGAGCAATGCTGGAGCTATATTAATAGTAGTTGTAGCAGGAATAGGTCGCCTCGACCGAGGAAGGACCACGCTCTCACAGAATACTAGCGTAAAATAGCAGCTTAACGCTGCTGTGTTTCGTTTTTACTGGAAAAGCGGCATTTCATCTTAGTCTTCACGGCTGACAACGCATCTGCATTTTGATTCGCAAACGAGGATAGATATAGATGTTTATGGGCCACAGCAACCAGTTACCATCAGATGAACAGTGTACTCGCCTGTCACCCTGATACTATAAAAAAAATATCCATCAGCCAAACTTGTTTTGTTAGGGTCGTAAGCTCGTAAGAAACGACCTGAGCCCGGACGATCTTTTGACATCTAATAGATGGTATTTCATTTTGTATACATACCAGATGCAAAATATCTTTACCGGCAGCGGTAAATAGCGCCAAGGTGTGAGACATCCGGAAGTGAGATCGCCAATTCGTCTGGCAAGCAAAGCGATTACGGCAAATCATTCCCATTGTGAGAGAAGCCATGTTCAACAAAAATGTTTACAAGCTGACGAGGAAGAGAACACATATTCATACTTGCCTATCAATGAAAATATTTTGAGGTTTGATATCTCGATGCACGTAACCCATAGCATGAATCGTTTTTAGTGCATGTGCCACTTCAGCTACATAAAAAGCTGCATCTCGTTCCGACAGTGGGTGGTTGCGTCGCGCCATCAAACCTGCTAAATCACCACCGTTGCATAGCTCCATGACTAGATAGAGGTTACTACTGTCCTGTAACAGAATTTAAATAGGATAATTAATAGCATTATCTATTGTAAGACATGCGAAATTTCAAAGCATAATCCACAAACACTTATTTTATTCTCTATTTAAGGAAGTTGCTATTTATAATCGTTTTACAATTTAAGTTTGTTTGTTGGGCTAAAATAATAGAAGGTTAATGCCCACACAAAACATATATCTTTTTCATATAATACAACATAATAGTTACATACATACATAAACACTCACGCCTGTCACCCAGAGGGGTAGGCAGAGACTACGGACTTCCATTTGGCGCGATCCTGACACACCTCTCTCGCCTCTTTTACATCCATATATCTACGCATACACGCTCGTCGGTTAAGGGTACTCCTAATCTGGCCCATTTTTAATGTATCGCCGATTTGGTCGATAAACCTTCGTCTAGGGCGTCCCTTCTCGACCCTGCCGTTCACTTCCGCAACATAAATTTGCTTTGTCACTCTTTCCTCGTTCATTCTTTCTACATGACCAAACCACCGAAGCATTCCTTTCTTAATCCTTGTCACAACGTCATCTTGCAAACCACACTTTTCTCTTATCACACTATTTCTCACCCTGTCATTCAGATTCAGCCCTAGCATACTCCTTAAGGAACGCATTTCTACAGCATTTATTCTACTCTCATGCTTCTTCTGCCAGACCCAACTTTCACTACCATACATTAAAGTAGGGACTAACACAGCATTATGAATTGCCATACGTGCCTTAGTTGACACATTCTGACTCCTCATAATAGCGTGTAGAGCCCCATTCACTCTATTTCCTGCGTTCACTCGTCGTTCTATATCCTTATCATATCTACCATCCCTGCTAAATAAACATCCCAAATATACAAACTCATCCACTTGCTCAATCATCTCCCCTTCTATTCTTATTTCACATAAAGTTTTACTTTCTTCTCTTTCAAAAACCATCACTTTCGTCTTACTTGCGTTCACTTTCATACCCCTTTCTTTCAATGACCAATTCATTAAAGTAATCATCATTTGCAACTCGGCCGCCGACGATGCAAATATGACTTGATCATCGGCGTACAAAAGGCATTTGACGGTTGACTCACCCATTCTCAACCCACATTCTTCAACTTTCAAAGTTTGCAAACAACTGTCCATAAATAAGTTAAACAGCCACGGGGAAGCCACACATCCCTGTCTGACACCTTTATGAATGCCAAACCAGTCCGAGTAGACCCCGTTGATCCTGACACAAGCACTAGAGTCCCTATAAAGAGATCTTAATGCCTGTATCAAGCCAGCGCTCAACCCAAATGAGTTCAGTGTTTGCCATAACACATTCCTGTCCACTCTGTCATAAGCCTTTTCCAAGTCCATGAACGCACAAAAAACTTTCTGGTTTTTAGCCAAAAACTTCTCCGCTATCATGCGCATGGAAAAGACTTGATCCGTACACCCCATCCCCTTTCTAAATCCAGCTTGCACATCCCAAATTTTTCCATCAGTTTCTTCCATAACTCTTTCAATTAACACCTTAGCATACAGTTTACCCACAATGCTAAGCAAGCTGATACCACGGTAGTTTTTACAGTCCTGCTGCGACCCCTTTCCCTTATATATTGGGACTATAACGGCTTTGCACCAGTCTTCCGGTACCCGTTTCAGTTCCCAACACAAATTAAACAAGGTGTGCAGCAGGCCTGTAACCACACCCTCACCAGCCCTCAGCATTTCGAGTGATACTCTATCATATCCGGCTGCCTTACCTGCTTTCATGCTTTTCATTGCTTTCATTATTTCATCTACACTTATCTCCCTACCTCTCTCCACTTCTTCCGGAATTTCTATTTCACTTATTCCAGACGACTCTTCACTCTTAAACACGCTTTCAAAGTATTCCTTCCATCTCTTTAAATTCGAAACTTCATCATTCAGCATGCAGCCATTCTCGTCTCGTATAGCATTTATTCTAGGCTGTTTTGAATTTCCCCTGGCAGTTCTTACGAGTTTCCAGAACATTTTAATATTTGCCTGGAAGTTATCAGATATCCTTCTATCATTCTTATCTATCCTTTCTTGCTTTTTCCTTTCAACAACTTCTTTTACTCTCTTATTTATACGTCTAAAGTCTGCCTTTTTTCTTTCAATCTCATCATTCATACCGCCAGAATTACCAGCTTTAGTTGCTAGTAAATCTAGCCATGCTCTCTTCTTTGCTTCAACTTCCATCCGTACCTCATCATCCCACCACAACGTATTACTTTTCCTTTCATTCGTTCTCTTACTTACACCGCATACTTCGGTGGCTGCATCCACCAAAACTTTCTTAATATTATTCCATACATTCTTCAATTCTAAATCATTCATACATAATTCATTCAACCCACTTATATTTTCCCTCAATCTGCATTTATACTTCTCTTTCACACCTTCATCTTGTAACCTCTCTATTCTTATACGCTGTAACGCAGTGGTAGACACCGATGTCCGATGCCGCCAACGTCTGAATAGACCATTAATTCGACATAAGACCAAGTAATGATCCGTCCCTACGTTGGACCCCCGGTAAACCCTTGTATCTACCACTGCGCTCCTCATTCTTTCATCCACAATTATAAAATCTATCATGCTTCTATCATCCCCTCTTTCCCATGTATACATGTGAATCCTCTTATGGCGAAAGAAAGTGTTCGCCACAAAAAGATTCTTTTCCACACATACGGTGAGGAGGTCTTCACCATTCTCATTTATTCTTTCATCGCCAAACGTTCCTAATATCCTTTCATAACCAGACCTCTTCACCCCAACCCTTCCATTAAAATCTCCTAACATAATAATATTTTCATTTTTCTTACATTTCATCAACACCAGCCTTACCATGTCCCAAAACTGCTCTCGGATATAAGTGGGCTTAGACATATTTGGGGCGTACACCCCTAGCACAAACAACTTCTTTAAGCCCACTTTCATTCGCATCCACAGCAGCCTTGGGCTAACACATTCATACTCTTTCACGCATTGACCCATTCTTTCTGAAAGGATGACACCGACTCCTTGGCATGCCCGCTCGGTCTCGTCTACTCCAGACCAGTAAGCGGTATACATGCCATGTGCAGTGACATCTCTTCCCTTTCGTTTCGTCTCGTTTACACATAACACATCTATTCCTCTATCATTCATCATTTCGCATACTTCATCCATCTTATCATTCATTGCTACACATACATTCAGCGTGGCCAGACGGGCCTCCGCAATCCACTTTTCGCCTCCCCGGGAGACAGGACGTGACGGGTGGCGAACCTCGTCGCCGGTTTTTCTCCCGGAGATTCTTCGCACCCCTGCCCCATTAAAGGGGCGCCGGGAACTCGGGGCCATTTCTTTTCCTTCTTGGCTCATGGTGCGAACTAAGTGGTGGTAGATTTTATGCCGCTACCATACGGCGAGGAGCCGAGTCTGTCGTTTCGGCTTTGTCGCTCGTTTAGCACCACCCGGGGGACACGTGTAGGGTGGGCCTAGGATTAGGTGGTCGAAGCCTACGGACGCGAGCGACTCATCCCCCTACATAATAGTTGTATTAAGAATATTAATATAAAGGTAAACGCACATTTATCAGCACAGTACACACCGTACGTGCCGCATTTACTGATGGCCTCGCACATTGGCATGTACGTGTGGCGGCGCTGTCGTCGCGCCACAAGCGAAACACATCGAAGCCTAAATCGCGCTATCAAAGTTCCGAAACTAAAGCAGCATATATAGAATAGCTCCGAACTACCAATCGGAGCGCTGGCCGCTCCCCGGGCAGAACACCTTGCCCGGCGGGAGATCTCCCCTTTTCCTTCCACCCGCCACAGTGGTGACCCCGACGTGATATGAACACGGCAACCAACAATCTTCGGAAACTACAATTTCAAAAACTTCGTCATCATACTCAAGTACCCCATTCATTCGCTCCCGAGCAGATATTGTCTGCAGTCTTAACATTCTGCAAGCCATCTAGCTTTACAAAAGGTTCACTGCAGCACTGGAATAATAATGACACATATATCATCTATCACATCTTGAGACACCCAATGAATAATATGGGGTAAGGTAGGGATTCTCGCCGCAATTACACGGCGCTGACGTTGACAGATAACCTTATTATACTTATTTTAATACTGATACCAAAGGGATGAACATAGGCCTCAAGGTAGGTTTTGGAATTTAAGGAACACAACCCAACTTCATTCATATGGGGAACTTCTTACTAAGCCCAGAAGAAGACAAAATGGTCATGGTTAAGCAACTCCTGCAATTCATTAAATATAAGGTTGGGGAAAAGTTTTCTCATATCAAATTCAAGATAATTTTTTCATAGTTTAATTACATAATTATGATATATATGTGCCATTTTGTTAGATAACTTGTTGTCATCTTGTAGGAGTGACATAATCCCGTTGCTGTAGAAATCTATTATTGATCAAAAAATGCCACAGTCCTCTCTTGATGTTAACCTAACACTACCCAAAGAATTCTGAAGAGACTGAAATAAGTGAAAATCTAATGATGCAAGGTCAAACTATATGGTGGATGCAAGCTTTCTCAATTTTTGCTGAGTGGCCAAAGATGTGTGTTATGGCATTATCATGATGAAAGACCACCCCTTTCAAATTTTTTGCTTGAGTCTCATTAGTTGTTGGTAGTAGAGATTTGAATCAATGGTTTTGTCTGCCTGTAAAAGCTCATAATAAATGATGCCCTTCCAATCCCACCATACACACAGCATCACCTTATTGCATGTTAATCTGGGTTTCGCTACTGTCTGTGGAGCTTGACTACCCTTTGATCTTGATCTTTTTAGCACATTCTTGTTGTAAGTGATCCACTTTTCATCACTAGTGATCTATCTTTTCAAAAATTTCAATAGATAATCGCAAATGAGTACACGATTCATTAGGTTTCTTTCAGTGAGCTTGTGTGGTATCCAAATATCGAGCGTTATTGTATAGCCGGACTTTTTCAAATGGGTCAAAACTGTTTTGTGGTCAAACCTCAATTCCTTGGCTATGTCGTAACTACTAATATGTCGATCTTTCTCTACTTTTTCAATAATAGCATCAACTTTATCCGTATAAGGGCGAGCTGCATCTTTGACATCAAAATTCCCGGACTGAAAATGCTTGAGCCAACTTTGTGTTACTCTTACTGACACTGCATTAGGTCCATAAACTTTTTTGCGGTTTGAGTCGCCCTTTCTTGTAAGATAGCTTCAGAATGTATAGAATTTCTTTGTTATATTCACTCATTTTGGTGGACAGAAAATCAAGTGAAAATGGCAGGAAAGTTTTTTGTACTTTTTGTTTTTCTCTTTCATAACGTATATGCATTGATCTTAAAACCAGCCAGATACAAACAGTACAACCAAAGATCATTTTCTTCAATTTCATATAAACAAAATACGAAGAAACTTTTTCCCCAACCTCTTATGTAGTTCTTAGCGGCAAACTAATGCCATAGCAGCAATCATAATAAATCATACTGGTTGGTCTCAATGATACTGATCTTGAAAGGCCTTTATAGCTCTCACACAAAAATAAAAATGTTTTATATGCCTAAAATGAAAGCAAACCTGAAATGCATATTGCAGTTTTGGTATCCAAGGACCATTGGCGTTCGCTAACACGTCCCTTTCGTCTTCTGCTCCACTCGCCACTCGCTTACGAGCTTGCTCTTTACGCATTGTCTTCAATGCATACACATCACTGGTTTCTTTCTCCCGTACCATCTGTAACAATCATTTATGGTTTTCGATGAAATTAACCTAATCAAACATTTAGAACACATTTTTGGCGTTAAATTAACCATTTGAAAAATCTAACAAAACTTGCACTTTGCTATTTTGGCTACAGGAGGCAGCATGTGTTGTTCAATCAGATTACAATAGTGGACATTTTTAAGATAAGAGTGAATACCTTTGTTAAGGTAAATCAGTGCATTTTACTATCTTCGTAGCTTTGTGTAGTTTGCGAACGATTAACGAATAAGAAACGTATCTTAGCACTGTACTAAAAGAAACGTTTCCGAATGCTGATTGTTAAACGGTCTAATAACTCTTTTCGTACACCTTCACTCGCAAGACGCTAGACCGCGCGTACGAGAGCGAGAGAGTCGGCGAGTATGTCATTCGAACAAGAGTCGACGTATAAATGCTACCATTGACGAAGAGAGATGACCTATAATGCTACCATTGACCGAATCTGTTGGAATTAGACATTAAAGAAAGATACATGTTAGGTATATCAATGCAATAACATCTATTTTAGTTTATGATCCGAAAAGATGCAGGACTCGCTGTGTTCTCAGAATAGTATATTTATTATACTTAATAAATAAAAACAAACAAACATTTGCTAGACTAACTTTCGGCACTTACGATCACGTAAATTTTTTATAAAGTTGAAGTTATATTATATCAACTATTGAGGAGTGTTTTATGTGCTGTTTATCATTGTTTTAATACTCACTGCATCCTTCGATGCTTTTTATTTTCACATGCTATGGATATGTGACAAAAGCGCAAAATTGTTTTTTCAACACTAATTTGCTTTCGTCTTTTATTCTGACCAAGATATTATCAAGTGTTTGTGTACGAGTGATCAAACAACATTACAACTTGAGGAGATATGGACCGACTGAGATAACCATTCCATACCAATAGAAACAGTTTAAGCTGTTCAGTTGTACTAACAATGGAATTGAGCTAATATAATAAAGCAGGTCACTGACTGAAATGAACTAGTACAGAGCTATCTTTAAAATGACCGAGGAGGCCCAACTACATTTTTGGCTACATCACCACTTACATCAAGTGGGATAATAATCAATCACAGGCTCATCAAAGTTAAAAAAATAAATAAAAAGACAAGTAATCCTTACATGAACTTCACCAAAATGACCCCTCCCAATAGTTTGTAGTATTTCAAAATCAGAATAGCAAACACGGGCACAACGCAACTCCGCCAGTGTACTGCGATCTGGAATATAGAAATAATTTTAGTGTAGTCATTATATATAATATCGACGCTGGAAAGGAAAAATTATCCAAGCGACATCAGACTACCTTTACAGTAGAGCTGTTAAAAGTTTTAATTTTCAGAAAAAAAATTGTGTAAATTCTTGTAATGGTCCAATAAGCCTAGTTCTTAGAAATTTATTTGCTTATTTTTTATCTACATTATAGTATACGTAACTATTAAAAATAATGCTTAGTTTTAAAGTTAGTGTCGCTTAGTAAAATTTTCCCTAAAAGTAGAGACGGGAAAAATTGACTAACCGACAAGCTTTGATAACGGAATGTACGGTAAAAATGTAATATATATCTTTGTTTAGAATTTATATCAGAGTAAAAGTTGCGTTACCAAAATAAAAAACATGTGGTAGTTGAGACAAAACCTAAATATTAGACATTTTAACAGCTCTACTGTAAAGGTAGTCTGATGTCGCTTGGATAATTTTTCTTTTCCAGCGTCAATATGTAGTAGTGTACTCATTACTTTTATGTATATGATGTAATCATCACCATACAATTTTTTTTAATTTTTTTTTAGTATCATAATTATGCATAAACTTGACATTAGTTTTGAGAACATAATATCTATAATATGCTTTGGAACAAATATATTGTGTTTCTATTGTTATTCTAAACTGTGGCATTGTCCACATACCATCTGCAGTCTACAACTTTACAAAATAATGTATCAAATCTTAACATATAAATTAAAATGGAGTGTCTGTCTGTAATATCGAAGTAATTGGCTTTTATAAAGGTGGTTATTTGCATGCTATTAAGACATGAATAATAACACTTTAAAAATTTGTGTATCTGTCTGTCCAGACTAATCTTTGGAATGGCAGAACCCATTGTGATGAAACTTCACCAATATAGAGCCAGCCAAAGCCAACATAAATCAATGCAAGCATGCAAATTATTTTTTTTTAAATAAAACAATTTATAAAACAATTGTTTATGATCATTATCTCTTATGCTATGAAAGATATCAAAAAATTTTTTACGGGTAAAAGCAAGTGTTAAATATAAAATATCCAAATTTAAACTTGTTAGCTTAAACTTTAAACTAAAAACTGTTCCATCACAGCCTATAATAGTCCACTGTTGAACATAGATTCCCCCATAGTGGTTATCATAGTGGCTATTGGTATATCAAATAGTTCAAGTAATTTTTCTTATGGCTATTTACAGTACCTAAAATACAACATAATAGAAACTAGCCATGAATCCAAACATCCTATCCAACTAATAAAAGTTGTTAGTAGCAACTGATCAAAAGTTGTTAAATGTTACTGTTTATAAGATAATATTATGAAACGAGTTTTTAATGCTTCCATTGGGAAGATGTTCATGTTAGGAATTTGACAGGTAAAAGACCACGTATAAAAAATAAGAACGTACACTTATCCACAAAGGCTCGTACGAGTTCATCACATTTCTTAACCGGGTCATCATTGCACTCATCATACAATACTGTTAGAGCATCCAACAAAGTTTCACGGTCTATCTTTTTGTTCAATTTATTTAGACCACTAGTGACTTTTCCTATTATCTGACGGTTTAGTCGTGTGATACGAACTGCAATCGCTTCCTTCGAAGGTTCCATGTTTCTCCTGTATTTAAGCTTTAATGTATTTTCATGGTAAGCTTTGTTTATTTTACTATTCAAACCGATATTTTGTTTTGTTCTCTTCTCAACAGCCCGGTATTTCTGCCGTTATATTTTGAAAATTGAACTGAACTCAAAGGCAGGCAAAGGTCTTAGACTATACAGCCTATTCTGATTTATATTTTGTTCACAAAATATTTCATAACGTGGGCTAATAATATTTCGCTCACCGCTAGTAGACACTGAGTTGAACTCATATGAGTAAAGAAATCATACCGTACAGAGACAAAACTTCATACAACGGCGTTGTGATAGGTACACTACGAGGGTGCGTTTTTAAGTTCGCGAAATGGGTAGGTAGGTATATAACTGGGGACGCCGCTGAATGCTGCTGAGTGCTAATGAGGGCATCCACGACTTTTTCTGCCACCAGGGAGGCGCCACTTAAAAGTGAGGTATAATATTTGACAGATTTCATAATGGAGAAGTTAATTTGTTCGAAAAATGTAAAGGTTGATGTTTCTTTCTGTACTATTAGCTATTTTTTATATTAATAAGATTAAAAATAAATAAATCAACCACAGAAATTCATAAAAGTAGAAAACTTAAAAAAGGTTAAAAATGTGCAAAAAATGAAAGAGCAAAACCACTGAAGCATTGTTTTGTGTATTAATATATTAGTCTAAAAACTGATAAACTTTTATTAAAACGTGTGTAACAAAGTAGTGTAACAAAAAACTTTGCCTCAGTGTCAACTAGCGACATCTGGAGAGCAGAAAATTATTAGCCCTCATTGAGCAACTCATTATTAGTATAAATACCAGGTTTTATTGCAATTAGATCATTAGTCTTTGAGTTATCGTCAACCAAACAAGTCAATCGGAAAAAAGTTGTAAAATATGGAGAAAATCGAGTTCCGTGCCGATATAAAGTTCCTGGCCAAGCGCGGAAAATCAATTCAGACTATACTGGAACAGATGTCATCCGTTTACTCTCAAAGCAACAGCGCGTGGTGTGTTCTCGTGCATATTTGGACCTCTGTATGGAAAACAAAGATGAAGTGTTGCCTCGAATTGTTACTGGCAACGAAACTTGGGTTCACCATTGTGAACCTGAGTCCAAACAGGACATTATGCAGTGGCACAAAAAAGACACACCACCACCCAAGAAATTTAAGGTGACACAATCGGCTGGGAAAATCATAGCGACAGTCTTTTGGGACTCAGAAAGAATCCTATTGATTAATTATAAAGATAACGGTGTCTCGATAACTAGAAATTACTACGCTTCAATCCTAGAACAATTAACAGTGTTAGAAATTTATTAACAGTGGTAGAGCCACGCGGCAGCTTTTGCTGCCGCACGGATGGGCTGGCTCGAACCGGGGTGGTACCACGACCTCACAGAAAACCAGCATGAAGTAGAGGTTTACCTCTGCGTTTCGCTTGGTGAGTGCAGGTGGCCGGAGGCCCTTTTTACTGGAAATGAGGCATTCCATCTTAGTCCTCACGGGTGACAACGCATCTACATTTTGATTTGTAATAGAGGATAGATGTAGATGTCTATGGGCCGCAGTAACCACTTACCATCAGGTGGACTGTGTGCTCGTTTGTCACCCTTATCCTATAAAAAAAATTGAAGGAAGCCATAAAGAAGAAAAGAAGGGGAAAATTGGCCAAAGGAATCCTTCTTCTGCACGACAACGCGCCTGTTCACACCTGCAGAAGGTGGGCTTCAAAATTTTGCCACACCCACCACTTTATAGTCCTGACCTGGCCCCAGTGATTATTATCTATTTCCAAACTTAAAAAAAGAACTTCGTAGGAAAAGGTTTTTAAGTGATGAAGAAGTGAAAAAAGCAGTTTCGGTGTATTTTTTAGACAAAGACAAATCTTTTTTGGGCGTATATATAAGTTAATTGAAAGATCCGAAAAATGTATTAGGGTAACAGGTGAATATATTGAAAAGGAAAAATAAATTTGGATTTTTATTTCCACTCCTTACACCCCATTCCGCGAACTTAAAAACGCACCCTCGTACTACAAGCTTGAGGCGCGTCTCCTGGCAGTTACCACGAGCAGTGCTCACGCACTGGCGGCTCGTGGTAACTGCCAGGAACCAACATGTCGTCTAGCTAGTATTGCCTTCAATAAGATGTTTATAACCAATATCGTACGGAAATCTCAAAATACTAATTGTGAATACGATTTCGATATGTTACTTATGAAACCAGACGATGGTCATATTTTAATACATCATCACCGCAACCTTAGAATATTACTGCCCCAGTGTTAATAGTAGGAACAAATGATTATCTATTTGAATTACCAGAAAAATGGTTAAGTCTGTGTATTTGTATTGAAAATGTTGTCTCGAACACCACAAATATGAGAAAATAAAATAGTACGTTAATAGATCTGTACAACCAATAAATATGGGAGAAGATTTTTTTTTCAGCCATTACAAGGATTTTAACAAAGATAGTGTTCAGTCGGGTATTTTGAACTACTTGAGCAAAAATTTCGCGAATATTTTGACTTCGAAAGGAAAATTGTAAATATTGGTAGTGAAATATTAAAAAGTGTGCAGGATTTTATATTTATTATGAAATGCAAGTGCATTCCAATAGAGTTTAAAAAAAAATCTTTACATTAAATTTAGAATTTACCATTTAATTAAAAACCGTAACTAATTGTTGAAGAACAATAATTATAAAAGTAAACCATTTAGAATACGTAGCTTATAAAAACATATTATATCTTAAGTATCTATTAAAATGCTCATAAACGTTTTGTTTATTTAGTTTTATCCTCCTGTGCCAACCCTACCAAAATAGATAAAAATTTTGACCGCCCCTTAGAAGCTTTGCCTCTCTACTATTTTTTTACTCATATGGTGAAGTTTCTGTTACAAAATGTCATTTAAATAAAAGTTTATCATTTTCTAGATTATTATATTAATACACAAAACAGTAAACAGTAGTTAGCTCTTTAATTTGTTGTATATTTTAGCTCTTTTATATTTTTCCTACTTTTCGGAAAATCTGTGGTTTGTTTCATTTATTTTTAATCTAATTAATATAAAATTCATTCCTCGAACAAATTACTTTCCTCGCTATGAAAACTGTCAAATATTATACACCTTACCTTTAAGTGGCGCCGCCCTGGTGGCAGAAAAATCAGTCAGTGTTTCATTAGCTGATGTGTCACAGTCACATTACAAAGTTCTTGTAAGATTTTGGCGACAGTTTAACCCAGTGGATAGCTGATGAGTATGTCAAGTCTCCTAAGTGGATAAACCTGAGACCATCGAAACACTTGTTGAATCGTTTCCGCTAATAGTTAACATACGCAGACATTTATAGCGGTGGGTATTAGCGTCTTTTTTGAGTAACGAAACGAAACGTGGTAGAGCCATGCTGCAGCTATATTAGTAGTATAGTTGTGGGTCGGCTTGATCGGGGAAGGACCACGCTCTCACAGAATACCAGCGTCAAATAGCAGCTTAACGCTGCTGTGTTGCGTATGGTGAGAGTAGAGAACCGGAGACCCTTTTTACTGGAAAAGAGGCATTCCATCTTAGTCCTCACGGGTGACAACGCATCTGCATTTTGATTCGCAAGCGAGGATAAATGTAGATGTCTATGGGCCACAGCAACCACTTACCATCAGGTGGTTTGTGTGCTCGTTTGTCACCCTATCCTATAAAAAAAACTATCTATCGAATATTGAAGCGACTTTTGAAACACTTATTTTTATGTAAAACATTTTAATAGAGGGTTTTGAAACACTCTATTTTAATAGCGGCTTCAATAGAGTGTTTCACGACGTGTTTAAAAACGTGGCGAATGAAACTATGGCCGTTTCACGAGAAAGCTTGATTAGTCTGTTTGGTGTTCCCGTTTCGTTAAGATTACTGTTATCGAGATTTTAGTGTTAAGAAGATTTATATTGCAATCAAATTTCCTTCATGTTTTATCCAGGCCATGGCCGGTGACGAGTTAATTCAGTAACAATCAATACTTAAGTTAGATTCAAATAACACATATTATATGCAATTGTATTGTAATTGTATTCTCTTCTTATCTTACTACAAATATTATTATTGTTGTACAAAACAAAATCTAATATATTAATAATAAAAACAAACCGTGTCATCATTCATCAAACACAAGACGAATTTAGACTGGGTCAAGTGGGACAAGACCACGCAAATTCAAGCAATTCGAAAATATTTTTTATATAAATGTAACACACATATTTTATACGTTGTAGAGCCATTCTACAGCTATATTATGGCTGTAGCACGAATGGGTCGGCTCGACCGAGGAAGGACCACGCTCTCACAGAATACCAGCGTAAAATAGCAGCTTAACGCTGCTGTGTTTCGTATAGTGAGTGTAGAGAACCGGAGACCCTTTTGACTGAAAACGAGGCATTCCATCTTAGTCCTCACGGGTGACAACGCATCTGCATTTTGATTCGTAATCGAAGATAGATGTGGATGCTTATGGGCCACAGCAACTACTTACCATCAGGTGGACTGTGCGCTCGTTTGTCACCCTTATCCTATAAAAAAAACATGCACACTTACTTTCTCATTTCTAATATCACATTTATCCGAAGTTAGGTCAAATGCACAAGCAATCGAAACGGAATCATGTTACTAAGTAAAACGTCTACTGTAATAGGAATTTTCGTTGGACTGCAATAACCCGCTACCCGTTATTGTATAAATAGATAGTTTCAATAACTGGTTACGTTCTGTAACGATCACTCTTATTTAATACACCACCATCACACCAGTTTAAGTCCACTTCAAACCATTACTAAAACGAAAAAAGAGGAACGCCAATCCAATGGCGGTGGAGTTTCCGCCAAAATCTTCCTTGAATTGATTAAGGCGCAGGTTGAGCAAAATGTCGCGCTAGTCGTTATTTGTGCAGTTTTTAGGAGCTATCTACTTTTTATTAAAAAGATATATCAACTAATAAAAACACATTATATTTCTACATAATCTTGATTCCATAAGAGTCTTATCCAATTTTTTTCAAAAGGAATAAATATTAAAATAATCTCCTTACAACGAAACCATATAAATGTGAAATAATTATTGATAACATGCATCTCCTCGTAAAGTAAGCATTATTTTATTTTGCGATTGACACTAATGGATATGCAATTTATTAATGAACATTTCTATCATAATTTTTTTTTTCAAAAGACCAATTTTTGATTATATTAAGAAATTATTTTAAAAACTGGGCGTATTCACTGCCCACAGGGTTGCTGGAGTCAGTGACAAAGAGTATAATAAGTATATACAGGAAAAGAGAGCCCTCTGACGATATTTTATTGCAGACAAAATTGAACTACTAGCGTCTCCTACAAATTGAATCCGAACTAATTCGCTATATATAGCTATATTATGTACATCATATTAATGTAACTATTATGTTCTTTAATTCGCATACTTACTGAAACAATTTTTAATTTTTTTTGTAAAATAATTTATACTTTTAATATTAAAAGTAGGTAAATAGTTTCAATAAGTACACTTGTATTTGTGAGATAATAATAATATATAAAAAGGGTATTTGCGATGTTACAGAAATGACAATTTATTATGACAATTATTTCATTTTTTATTTTTATTTTTTATTATAAAATACTGGTTGCCAGTATCATAATTGTCATATTTATCGATTGATTCGATAATTATTACTTGTTTTTATGTTAAAATTATAATTTTTTATCAATAAAATCACCAATAATTTTTTGGTGCACTTATTTTTATTTTGTAAGTAAATTTCATTTTATTTTTCCAAAGTAGCGACATCTGTGAAGCCATAAGACAAATTATTTTTGGAAACAAGTTATGGATGGCGCCACCATACATTAAATTTTTGTGGTTCAAGGCAACTGTCCTACGCCTGGTCAGTGAGCGCTAAGCTCTTGAAGGTGAAACCCACAGAACACTAATACCCTTAGGGTGAAACCCGTGTCTTTAGTCAGCGTCGGCCAGCGCACACGCTCACGTCATCTTATCAGTCGATAATATTATTACTTATTAGGTTATTTATAGGTAGTATTATTTGTTTGTTTGGGTATAACTTTTTGTATTAGTTATACATATATTTGTTGTGTTTTTTACTGCGCGATGAAGTTTTTTTGCGTGTATTTTCTTTGAAGTAAATGCAAATATAAAAATTAAGCACCATTAGCATGTAAGGTTTGGTTTGAATTGGGCGTTTAATTTGGTCTATGGTCGTCTAATATGGCCCGGTCGGGTAAGTCGTCCCATTGACGACTAACTCGGCCTGGGCGTCTAAGTTAGCCTATCTGCGGCATTACGGGTTATTACTCGACTCTCTAATCGCTATAGAGAAGAGTTCTCTTGGCAGAGGTCGCCCGTCTGGAGGCCATAATTAACATTCCGACAAATATTATAATTTACACTATAAAAAGCTAATTCAATATTATCAGTACAGTATACAGTATGTAGGTATTATGATTAGATAAGAGATTCCAGAACCTTCTACTGTAGAAACATCTAGTATGTTCGAGTACATATCGGTCCCGAAATTTCTAGAAGGATCTTGACTCTTCTAGTTCTGCTACTCGATACTAGAGGGCGCTAGTAGTAACTTATACATACAAATATACATACTTAAATATATGTATTTAAATATGTGTATTTGAATGTATATGCATGTATTTATATATTTGTATATATGTATGTAAGTATAGGTCATATATGTATAGTTTATTTATTAGAAAAATGTATATATTATGTAGTTAATTATCATTTTTTCTTTTGAGTTCTTTTATTCTATATAAATACAAATACGAATATTTTATGGGTAAAAGTATGTACATTTTTTACAGAGTGTGTGGACCTTATCCATTATTTAAATAAACTTGTCCTAGGATAAAGCGCACTTCAAGTTTGTAACAATTCTTACAATGTATATTAACATTTTTTTTTAATTTCTAGAACTCGGCAACGGAGTAACAATAAAAGTCTTAAAATTATTGATTTTGGACAGTATTGATTTCGTGCAAACGTGGTTTTTGATAGCTTTTTGCGAATAACACCGTATGGATTTCGTTTAGCATTGAGTTTTTACGAGTAGAACACATAGTAAGATGTAAAGCTGTCTAACGGTAAGAACATTACAATCATCATATACTTTCATGGTGCTGTATGTAATTTTTTTAATTAGTATAACTTTCAAGATCGATCTATATTCAAATTATCTTTGCCAATTTAATTGATCTATATACATAGCAAGATATTTAACGGAAGAAACATTTTCTAAGGCGCTACACTCGCAGATGAGAGAGGTTTTGCTAGTGTGGGCCGTTAGCTGTAGATTAAGAGGTTGTAGAGAGTTAAGAATAGAAAATGTAATGTAACAAGTTGTATTAATATTTAAAGATAATAGACTGTTTTTAACCATTTAGTTACTATTAGAAAGCCTCTCTCCGCTTTGTTATATACATCCTGCCAGCTTATCATCAGCGTAGTTTATAAGACTAACATTAGTCATTAATGTAGATAAGAAACAAGGTTACTGTGGGAAACCATACAGAGATGTAGGCTCTACTGAACTGTGAGATTATCAAGTATCACAGAATACCACCATAAAATAGCAGCTTAACACTGCTGTGTTTCGTATGGTGAGTATAGAGAACCGGAGGCCCTTTTTACTGGAAAAGAGGAATTCCATCGTCCTCACGGGTGACAACCCATCTGCATTTTGATTCTTTACTGAGGATAGATGTGGATGTCTAGGGATCACAGCAACCACTTACCATCAGGTGGACTGTGTACTCGTTTGTTACCCTATCCTATAAAAAAAATATACCTGTTGGGCTCTGTCATTAAGGTAGTCAGTGAGAAGGGTGTGAAAATATTTATATTGCAACACCTAACTCAAATATTCACCGCTCCATGGGTTGACTGGTAGATAATGCCTCAAGGCACTAAGCTTTGCATTCTTTTGTTTTAAGGAATGCAATAAAGAATAAATATAAATAAAGAATAAATGTGACGACACGCGCGCTTCGTTTCCAGGAAATCAACAATAGAAAAATTGCTTTCCCTGATATTTTATTCACATGTTAGAGAATACTAAGATTTTTATTCAATATTGTAATATTAAGACTTTAGATATTTTGATTAGTCATAAACTTTGTACATTTTGTTAATTTTTCGTAGATAAGGAATCACATTTTTACAGTAAATTATTCTACTCATTCTACTCCTTCTACTCATCCTATTCGATTCTACTAGTCATTAAAACTATCTTTGGTCAAGCTTTTATTTAAGCAAGAAAGATATGAACAATTATCGTCCAATAATTATTTTGTCAGTTTTCTCCAAAATATTTGAAAAAGCTATGCATAGGCTTAGCCATTACTTTAATGAACAAAATTTTATAAAAAAAGAACAGTATGGCTTTCAGCAAAATAAACCAACCATGATGGCATGTTTTGATCTACTAAAAATAATCATCGATGCAATAGATGATAAGGTAAATGTAACAAGTGTATTTTTTGATATGTGAAAAGCATTTGACTTTGTTTGCCATAACACCTTATTACGTAAGTTTGAAAAGTACGGGATAAGAGGACTGCCATTGCACGGGATAAAATCATACTTATCATCAAGAAAACAGTGTTATAAAATTAAATAAGTAAAAATAATGTTTTGACAAAATTTAGATCGCGACTAGTTCTTAAGTACGCTGGAGTCCCTCAGGGAAGCATTCTTGAGCCTTTTTTGTTAGTAATTTATGTAAATGATTTACCGGATTCAACTCCATTCCCATGCATTTTGTTTGCGGATGACACTTTGATCATAAAAAATAATCATGGAAATAAACATTATTAGGAATTTCTGGGATTAAAACTAGATAGTAATTGTAATTTGATGGCTCATATTGACGAATTTGTAATAAAATTAATAGATTTGTATATGTTTTGAATAGGTTAAGAAGAAAATCGTCACGTTTAACTGCCCTCATTGCATATCATGGTTATGTTGCAATAATACTAAGATACGGATCGTTAATTTGGGGTAATAGCTCTTATTCAAAAAGAGCTTTTATAGTTCAAAAAGTGTTTGAGAGATTTAACTGGGGCCAAATGGTATGAATCGTGTAGGCCCTTATTTAAGAATCTTAACATCCTAACTTTACCAGGCATGTATATATTTGAAGCAAGTGTTCTCGTAAAAAAATACACATATACAAAATAGCATCTGAGGTATATTTGCGTAACACTCGAAAATCTAATAGACTAGTTTTAGAACATATACCTAAAACTCTCGTAACTCGTACATGGTTTATGGTTAAATATTTCTGCAAAGAAATGAAACAAAGGTATATCGTTGATATGTCATTTATTTATTAACTTAATTAATGGCTGCTTAGTGCTAAAATAAAATATATACCTACTATAATTCTTTAAAAATGTCGCTTACCAATTTAAAATAGTTTCTAGTTTTTGAGACCACATTATTTTAGTTTCATAGAATTATCTTTTACACCAATGAGCGTAAATGAGAAAAGATATGGTGCTCTTTTCTACGTTTAATCATGTACCTATAAGGTACAACGATTAAATCTACTAGTACATTAACAATGTTAACATTTTTATATTCCGTGGTTAAAATCGCCTATCACAGACAAATTTTAAAAATAATTTTTGCAAATATATAAAATAAAAAAATTTCAGCTAAATGAAAAATTGGAGCTAAATAAAAAAATTGAAGCTAATAAAAACATTTGAAGCTATTTTAGCTCAAAATTTATAGCACGCGAGCAATATTTCACGCGCCACTGAACTTTTTTTTGCATATTTAATTGCTAATTTTAATTGCTAATTATTATTATTCGGCAGTGAAGGAAAAAATAAGTGGTCCGACCCAGCAGCACTTTATTATTTATAAAACACTAATCGGGTAGTCGGCATAGCACGGATAGCTGCCGCCTGGGCCTCTAGTGCCAAAAATGACGCCACACACGCTTTTGCCATTTTCAAAGTATCTTAAAAAAATAAAAAAATAAATCATCAAAAAGTCTTCTAGAGTTTGTATATTATTTTAAAATTAATAAAACAATTTAATGTATTTTTTAATTATCTTGGCAAGCGCATGTTGTGTTGTGTGTTTTTTTGTTTCTTTTTTCAGAACTTGCAATGTTTTATGTTCGTAATATATTTTGATCAAAAGTATACAGTAACAGCTTATTTTTAGATGTTTTGAAATTTCACTAGCGTCATTTATAAAGATAAGGCGGCCTGGACGGCATATTTTAGGTGGCGGCAATTTCATCACCAAAATGCCGACACCTAAAATCTACCGTCCGGTGCAATGCCCATCCCGGCCCTGGCTTATTGCTACACTGCTAACATAGCTTTCCGCGTCGTCGCTTGCGTGGAATTCGTCTAGGCAAGAGCAGAGAAAAAACCTGAAAGGCTCTTTGTTATTTTATTCCATGATATAATGTTATGTACCTCTCTACTAATACTAAATACAACTCAAATCCTTTCAATCTTTAAAGCATAATTAATTCACATTTATTATATAAATAAGCAGTTGGATTATATCTACGGTTTTTTTTTGCAGCAGGCAGTCATAATGCACACGAAAAGCTTGTATAAACTTTAGCAGGAGAAATTCTTCGGCATTTTAGATGTTTTTCTTACTCCTGATAAATGCTTTTCTATATAATACCTACATAATATAGTGTGCCAATAGTATATAAGGTATAACATACTTAATCTATATCCAGCTTTCGAAACGCGCCAACGGTACCGTATATATCACTATCGAACTTTGGCTGCGGTGTGACGGTCGATAGCTCGCTGAGTTCTCGAAGGTAACCCCTCAATTCGTCCACACGACGGATCCACTTCTTAGTGATGATGTCAAGAGACTCCTCTTGGCCTCCCCACTCTGCAGGCAACACGCGTGCCGGGAAGTGTTCCAGCAAATCCTCAACTTTTTGGTGTATGTAGTACTGTAATATGGAAAATATACGTATATTTATTACAGCTATACATAAATTCATAGAGGTCACTATACCTAATACAAGAAGAATGGATAACCTGTTTGATCGAAATAACCTTTTACACGCGTATTTATTGCAAAACTAAAAAAAAATGTATTAATTATCATGACTAAATATATTTGATATGTTGTCTGTTGTTTACAAGCTGTATTAATAAAAAAAATTTACGGGTGACCGTGATGAGTGGATCCGAGACTTCCTTAATGTTGTTTTTGAAAATGTATAAATTAATGATTACATAATCATTTGAATCTAGATTTTAACATAATAATATAAATAAAAAATAATATATAAATTCAATATAGGTAGGTGCTCAATTATAATCAACTGAATGGTGAAAGTTCATAACGTAACATACCGGTGGTCCAAATAAGTTTCATTTTAAAAATGCAATAAAATGAACAAAAATACCCTTTTATCCAAATATTATGGCTATAGTAGATAGAGCAAACATTTCCATTATACATAGAACTCTTTTTCATTCATGTGGCTGCCCAGGCTAGCTTTGCAGTATCTACCTATATCTTTTCCTATCCTGATCAACTGTCCCATCGGTTTTTAACGGTACTTAAGACTATCTTGCTGAAACTGTAGGTGATCAAGTCTATGTCTTTGTTTTTGAGCCCCAGATGCTTCAGTTTTGCTAGTTAAATAAATGGAAAATGCGCCTCATCAGAAAATATGGTATTTCGTCCGCTTTTTGCTGTTCCAAGGCCCAAGTTGAGCAGCGAGAGTTTTGCCTACATAGCAGTTACTTACTTTAATAATAAAATTTTGAATGTTTCCGACGTTGATCGATTCATTTTGTCACGCGGATTTATTACTTTGTACTAATTTTTTGACAACATTTTCAGCGGGAAAGAGTGATCAGTTTCGAAATAACTTATTTAGCAGGCGAACAAACTTTAAAAGCAAATTTACCATTTATCCATAAAATTACTATAGGTACCACCGAAAACATTGCAAGCAAACGAAATCAAAATGTACCTAAGTGAATATAAATTAATACTCGCATTAATTTATGTAATGTGTATATATACGAGTATAGGTAGGTGTCTGAAGTTGTAATCTCAATAGAAGGTATAAGTTATTCTTGCGGCATTGATTTCGTCAAATTTGTATTATAAAGGAATGTATCTATTATACATATATATATATTTGAATTGGAAAGGGTTTTGTATATAATTTATCGTCTTTGGGTCGTTAAGATATTAGATAAATGTAGTCTAGATTCTGTGATGTTAATGCTGTTAGCCTATGCAGCTCTTACAGCTTCACCGGACACAGCTAGGCTTAACAGGCCGCGTGTGCTTAATAATTTTTAAGACTGTTTGTTTTAAGATTTCATTATACGCAATCAAATCAAGTTTGATCGCTATCGGCACCAATAACATCGATAAAAGGCATCTCAAGCGCTGATATATTACCTGCTCGGAAGTAAAGGAAAAGATCGCAAGGAAACCTGCAGTTTGAGGAATTAGAAATATTAGGGCACGTAAAGTCTACCAACACTCTCGTATTATCTATGCGACTTATCTATTATGTATGACTCTTTCCTGCCCTTAAAAACTCTTAGAAATGTGAAGACGCCCCTTGTGGAAATTATACTAAAATATGATATTGCTTTAATTTATTTTACTTTACACTCTAGCTCTTACAGCTCTATAGCTCTAAAAAATGACAGAAGAATGAACCAGTACGAATGAAACTCCTTAAAATATATATATACTAAAGCTCAGACCAAAAAAGAACATTAAGCATAGCAAAACCTATTGCTGTAATTAAATTTCAGGTGCAGTTAGGGTTACCAGACGTACTGTATTTTAAAGGCCATCCTCTATTTCAGACCTAGAAATCATTTCATTTATTTGAAATCTTTATGTGAGGACATGGCAGTATCGCGCGTATACAACATTCCCTCTGCTAGTTGAGGTAAGAGTTTAAAAATCATTGTATTGACGGTCATAAAACAAACCACAATTCTTGGATACTTACACGTCTCTTGATCTTCTCATTCACGCAGGAACGTATAAAATTGATAGAGGAGGCAATAAGTGGCGGTGCACCGACGATATGAATACGACGCATCCGCTGCGGGTAAGCGCCTTGTGCAAGGTGAATAGCACGACGTACGGAGTTGGCTGCACTCGCTATGCGCGCTGCGAGAGACGCGCGTACGTTTGACGCCTGTGTTGTAATATTCAGGAATTAAAATCATAACAAGTGGGTTATTCCATTTATCCACCTTAAGAAATCAACCCTAAGGTGGATAGTCGGAAACGCGGGTTCATTGTGGATAGTCGGAAACGGAATTCGTATATTATTTTTCTTCCGAATTTCTCCCTCGGCTGTGTATAGTCGTTTATAAAAAAATGATAGAAACTGGCCCAAGATTACTTAGTAGACATTAGCATACTTATAAAAATACATACATACTTCTTGTTTAAAGCAGGCTGGTGCAACTTCCATAGTAAAAATTATATGTACGAAACAGGAGCAAATTTTAGTGGCGGCGGCTCTCCTTTTTACGTTTCGTAATATGTTTATCATAGACATTGTCAAATCAAATAGGTTCAATTGTCAAATCAAACGGTTGCATTTATATTTATTTTAAATATTAAGATTGCTTTTAATTTTGCTATAGAAGCCGTTGTACATGGACGGAATTGTTAAAAAATTAAATATATATGCATTAAAAAACTTACCAATTAGATGGTGTAAGAAGCGAAAAAACTAATAACAAGAAAATGCTATACATAAAATATTTCCCTTGGATAATGAAAGGTATGTGGTGATTTCAACTTTAACTGTTAGACGGGATATGAAACTAACCATTAGCAGATATAACAGCTTAGCGCAGATAGCTGAACTCCAAATCTCAAGATCTCCAAATACATGCGGTTATGCTACTTTTGTACCAACCGTTTGTATCTGACAAGAGATAAAATTATCTTGTCCTTATGCCGTAGCACGGCAACGGGGAGAAGCATATCCCCGTTTGACATAACGAGTAGACATAATATTATATCCCACGTCCGTAGCATGAAGCCAAAGGAAAGATAAAAAGTTATGCTTTTTTGACATTTGAAAGGGACAATTTTATCCTAGTTCATTGAACGTGGGTTTCAGTTTATATTATTTATAAAGAAAATCTAAGTCTATCTCCCATTTTATCTACTGTGGATATTATATCCACAGGTGTGCCCATGCTCGAAGGGTGGGTAAAACTAAGCGAGGGGATAAACATTTTCTCCTTTCCCCGGGGATAAAATTGTCTCCTGCCCATGCTAACACTGCAGGCATCATCGAGTCAGCAGACTTGCATTCGCACATGAACATGTGAGTTGGGATATGGAACAGTGGAGCCAAGCCAAGTACTGTTCACAGATGAGTCCCGCTTTTGCTTACGAGTTTTGTTTGTCAGATATTCTTTGCCAAGGAATGACTTAAATAGCAGTTAGACATCATACCAAAACAATTTCTAAGACAAGTACCTAATTACTTAAAATGCAGTGAGTCGTTTTATTGCCAAATAATAATCTAATTAGTCGAAAAGTTGAAAATCGACCAAGTTTTAAGATCCTAGGTAATAAAAATTGGAAAGTTGACATGGTATCAATTACACAATTACGAATTGATTATGGACTTAATTATTATGCAAATATCTATACAAATAAATAAAATTTAAGTGTCTGTTTGTAATGTCAAAATAACAGTTTTTTACTCAATGCGGGTAAGGTTTGAAAGTAAGTCGCCTGAATTGGGGGTGGTGCGGTGGTAAGGGGAAGGAGTTGTAGAGTCACCCCCCACTTCCCTTTCCTGCCGAACGTGCTTAGTTTTATTTTATAAATTTTTAAAAATCTCAATTTGAGGTTACGTTTTCGTAATATTTTTATAATATACTGATTAATGAGGGGAAAGACTTGGGGAAGGGTAACCCAACGTCACTCAACGTGGCGCAGTCGAGGGAAGCTCAGTCGATGGAGCCCCACTCGGCGGGGCTCCTACTTTTGAGTGGTTTATAAAATAATAACGACGAAGGGGATGGCGGGGTCTATTCACTCGCTTCGCTCGATTAGTCGACCCCGCCATCCCCTTCTAACCTAACCTGTCCGAGTAGGAATGCCACAAGTAACGAGCTCGCTTCGCTCGCTCTTGCACTCAATAAAACACCAAGACATTAACTTTTATAATTACTTTAATAATACAATCTGAGCGTCTTCAAGGCAACAGGGAATAAGTTTTTGTTACGCTAAGATAGTGAGATTTACCATTTAGGGATGCATCACCACTTACTACTAGGTGGGATTGTGGTCAAGCATAATAAGTAAAAAAAAATTATAAACACAATTTATAGCTGTCACCATTTATAAAAAAGGATCTTTGCGAAATTGGCGAAGCTTAGCGAAGTCATTGAAAAACAGGAGGAGACAGAGAAAAACGTTAGGAAACACATTCATGTAAACTCAGAAGTAACGGAATGACGTAAAGTATATTCTGTCAATGTCAACAAAATGGCCGGCTTATAGCGAACCATTTTATAACTATAAACTTTTATCATTTTTCAGATGACTTTGACAGATTCAACGTCAATAATGTTAGAATTTAGTGAAATGTACGTTCCATTTCACGTTTAGTTAGTGATTTTCCAATACTTTTAAAAAAATAATTAAAAATACTTCGACACTGGTCCGGCAGCAAAAATCGCATCTTCAGATAAATCGCCGTGACCTCCTCACAGTGACAGAATCCTCAAATTCAGGCGACTTACTTTCAAACCTATATACTATATACTTACGTTACTTATAACAAAAACATAATTTTTAAATTTTTTGTCTGTCTGTCTGTTTGTTCAGGCTGATCTTCAAAATGGCTGGACTGATTTTGAAGGGACTTTCACTGGAAGATAGCTGATGTTATAAGGTTACTCCTTAGGCTAGTTTTATCTGCCGACTTCCAAAAAGGAGACGGTACTCAATTCGACGCGTATGTTTTTTTTATGTGTGTTACCTCATAACTTTTTACTGGGTGGACCGATTTCGATGATTCTTTTTTTATATGAAAGCTTCTCGTGTGGTCCCATATGAATTTGATCAAGGTCAGACCAATAGTTTTTGAGTTATTGGAGTTATTCTTAATAACTTATATTGAAGTCGGCTGTACAAAATTTTTAATTTTAAATTATTTTAGAAATAGAAATGGGGTTCCACACAAAAAAAATTAAAACCCTAAATTACACGCGGGCGAAGTTGCGGTGAACGGCTAGTTATTATAATAAAAATGTATATTCATACCTCCCAGATGAAAACATCACCAGCTAGAAGAGTTTCGTCATGCATTCGTGCATCGCCGACCAACAAAATAGCCCGCACGGCTGCCACTATATCGGCTGAGCTTTCTGGATAACTTTCTCGAACACGAAATATCGTAACTCGTAGACCCTCATCTGTGAGTTTCGGTAAAGGCGCTATGTCCCTGGTAGTAGACGTAAGATAAATTAATACACTTTATCAATATTCTGAAATTATACAACTATCTCAGATATCATAGATCACTCAAAATTCTCGGTAAGTAAAGGTTCGGTCGAGGTTTTAATCCTTATTCTCCTTACCTCAAAACCCCATAAAAAGTTCGATACCATAGTAGGCAGGATTTGCTGAAGTCTCTCATATTTAACGCTACTTCTACTACATAGGTATCCGGGAAATCGGTCCAAAAACGTTACCACATGTTAAGCTAAAGTGGCGATGGGCCCGCCATATAGCTCGAAGAACCGACAACCAATGTGACTTACCGGTAAGCAAAATATGGAGCCTACATAAATAGCAAATATAGTGATAAAAATATACCTACACCATCATCATCATTATTACAGCCCACCATAAGGTCACAGCTGAATATAGGCCTCCCGAAAGGAATACCACAAAGGTCTTGAGCAAATTCATCCATCGACTTCCTCCATCTCTTACCAGGTCGTCACTCTAACTAGTGGAGGGCCGCCTAACCCGCCACTTCGCTTATAGGTACGAAGAAATGTCCTTTCTTCTCCAACGGCTGTCCGTTTTCACGGCTATATTATGGCCGGCACATTGCCAGTTGCCGCTTCAGGTTACTAAAGATCAACGAGACTTGACCGCTTCGTGGATCTAGTGGTCGGAAGTAGACTATTGAAAATGTGGTCCGAGGTCGAAACCCGGGTCCCGTGGTGTTTTACCCCGTGTAAAGAAAAAGCAAGTAAAGCGGTTTGTCCTGCGCCTGGACTCTGTCCGGTTGTGTTGGATTGACATCCCATCGGGCTATAAGAGAGTGCACTGACGGTGCTGTGCGATAATCCTGTCTTAGCTTAAATAACTAGTCTCCGTTGAGTTGAGACTGGCCGTCGGCGCTTCTGCAAAAAACTGCATTTGCGACTTGTCGCCGTTAGTAATAAAATGGGTTGGTTCTTTCCTCGCTCAAAGGTGAAGTTATAGCTATTCAATGAGTAAACGTAGCCAGCGTTCTTGGCATTATACAGCAGGAAGTCGGACTGTATGATAATTTAATTAAGGTAATAATTTTTTTATACTTATTCAAAATAAAAGCAGCCCTTTTTTACTTATATTTTAAAAATATAACAATTAATTAGCTAAAATCCCCGTAAAAAATTCAACCGTAGTTAGCGGATATGAACTAATTAATTGTAACATCTTTTGTAATAACTTTGGTTCAATAAAATATGCATATTTTCAGGGACTGTGGTAAAAGCGTGTGTACCTGTACATTGCCCGATGAAAGAATTACCGACCCTTGGGAGTTGAGTAACTGGTATTGTATAGCTTATACTCGTTCCTTACAGAACACGATTATAGTGCACTTGTGTGCGCAGACACGTGTGTGCATGTTCTATTTCCTCACTTTCATATAGTCTGGTAGTAGGGACGGCAATTCGACACGACCGGAGTGAGATCCACCGCAGGACCGGCATTACGTTCTTTCTGAGGTAAGGGTGTGAAACTGTGCAGACTTCTTAACTCGACGTTGCTACCGATAATTTTTAATAGAAAAAACCAAAATAAGTACTGATTTTAGCGCGACCCGGGATTCAAACCCAACGAGGCAGCCAACATATACCGAGAGGTGAAAGTTAATATCATATTATATTTATTAATTTAGGTTTTTCAAATAAAGGAGAATGGGACTTTTGGGCCTGAAGTTACCTAGTTGATTTATACTTTAAAAAAATTGGCTATATTTTTCTAAAGTAAAATACAAAAAAGTAGCTCTGTTTAAAATCTAGAATTCGTAAAAACAATAAAATAAGAAATAAGGTAGAAAATCTATTGTACTAATACAATCGATTTTATATTTATTCGGATACAAAAAGAAAATGAAGTAGCATGCAAGGTTTCATTAAATTCTATTATATACTTTGAATGATATATTCATTTGGAAATAAAATATATTATTTGTTTATGGAAAAAAAGAAAAATAAACTTTTTATGACAATAAATCGATTATCGATTCGAAATTCTCGTTTCTGAACGTTATCATCCAATAAAGGATTTCTGATTTTGAAACTTGAGAGTTCAAACTTCAAACTATTTATTTAAAAGAAAAAGACAGATTTTCGATTCGATTTGAAACGAGCGCAATATAATCGATTCTCGAATAAATTGAGCATATTAATATCTATTTTCGATTATTTTTCTATGTTAAGTAGGGAGATAAAAATAATTACGAACATATCTACAAAATAATAATAAAAAATACAAAAACATTCCAACAAACATTCCAACAAGTAACAGTAACAACACCAATTCAAGTAATCGATATCAGATCGATATCCCTAATATTCACTTCACTTAGTTGTTGTTGTTTCTTTCGATAGTCGTTTCACCATTTCGTTTCCTTATTAACCACAGCTTTTCTTTAGGGACTTCATACTGATTCTGCTTTTATATCTTTAAGTAGTTATAGTGAAAAATAGCCTGTTACCGTGTAATAACAGTGAAAAATCACCTGTTACAGTGTAGGTAATACATCATCTGACTTTTACTTATTCTACAATAACTCAGCTCCTAGATTGACAAACCTTGCCAGATTTTCAGCTATGAATTACTTATATATACGCTTTCAAATGGTCCTACTTTCATCTTGTTAACACCTGGGCCCAAGAATGTATGGAGACGTCTCCTTCTCCTTTTCAAAGAGAGATAGAGGAGAGTTTTTTTCCAGCAGTGGACATATCCGGTTTGATTCGGTAACATTAGGGAAAGTATTAAGTGACTTTGTAGTCAAGATCGATCTCATTCAATTCATCAGTTTTCAAACGCCGTTTGCAATAATATCTTGATGTGTTTATTGACTTGAAGCGTAAAACCATAAAATAGGCGGGCACATGAGGGGTTAAATTATAATTTATTTATAAAATTCATTTAAAATTCTGAGTTGTGTAGTTTCATTTTGTTCATAGCTCATAGTTCCGCTATTAATTATACTCCACGTCATTTTAAATTTATTTTAGTCATCTATAGTAGTCTTATTTAAAATTGTTGCCTAATTTTTTTTTGTAAAGAATTGGCCATTGAGCACACTGTTTCAAATATTGTAGAATTTTTTTTAATATCTCAATACGATTATATTATTTTTTATTGTAAAGCTCATATTTATTACCTTTCTTATGGATTCCTGGTATTAACCACTCATTGAATTATTTGCGACTGTCTTTTAGAAATTTGAAGCGTATAAGTTTAAGTTTACTGAAAACATAAATGAAATACTTGTAACTTTTAACTAAAAGTAAAAACAGACTTGAAATTACTAAAAAAAGTTATTTATTTGCTACTTTTGGTGGTGAAATTTTTTCTCCAAAGTTATATTAGATCCTTGAAGTATAAACTATTTTATCAAAAAAGTATCTTCAAAATAATTTCACAATCTGGGTCTTCGCGTTGTCTAATATACATACAAAAAAACATACACTCGAATTGAGCACCTCCTCCTTTATTATGTCGGTTAAAAAGAGAGATAATTTTCGTATTAACGATGTTGGGGCTTGTTGGTTTCGCCGATAAAGAATTGAGATCTGAAAACTGAAGAATACAATCGCCAATTTGCCTTGCGTATTGCCAACTGCAGAGGTGTAAGAGAGGGTGGCGTTATATTCCCGAAACTCCTCACCGCTGCATTGGAAGTTTGGAAGACATTGTCAAGCTACTGTACGGGTAAGAATACGGTTTTAACATTAATAGCGAAACATTCGACTCACCTTCGATTTGCCTTTTGCCTTACCTTTTTTTTATGTTAATCACTATTTTCTTATTTTAAACTTATTGAAAATTATTTTCTACTTTTTGTTCAGTTATCTACAAAAGCGTGTTTTTTTATAATGATTTCTTATATCTTATTATTTCTGTTTTTTTAGTTTTTTTTAAACTATTATTTATTTTCTTTTTTTTTTAGTACGGCTAACTACAAAAGTGTGTTTTTTTTTTGGAACGAAGTTCTTTAAACGCGGCTTACAGTAGAGTGAACTAGCAGAAATCGTAGTTGTTTTATGATTACATATTTGCAAATCCTGAGGATCCTGGCAAGGATAATGGGACAAACTATTTAAATTATTGCATTGTCATAAGTACTTGATAAGTGTGCATGTTTTGAAGGGGATCTAAATCACATTCAAAAATTCCGTTACATAGATACATACCAAGCTAATAAAATCGTGTTAAAAATAAGTTATTTATTTGTTATCCTTAGGGGTGAAATTTTTCTCTAAATTTATATGGGGCCAACCTTGTAGTATAAACTATTTATTAAAAAATAATTACCATAATTGATTCACAATCTGCGAAGATATCGCATAAAATTCATATAATAAAAAACATACACCAACCAGTCATCAACCATGTATACATTTATAATATCCCTTTTTAACTTTTTATACAGTTTTTGTTTAATAAAATATTTAAACTTGGTAACAGTGACCTTGTAAATTTTCTAGGACTTTGTTGTAATAGCGTATACTGTATACATTGCCCAGGACTGAATTACTGACTCTGTGGAGTCGAGAAACTGGTATCACTGCTCCTATAGTATTTACAGAGTGTATATCACTTTTTTTTTGCTAAAACTTCTTTTGTTTTTGTGAACATACATAAATTTTTCGTAAATATACTGACTACTGAGCCAACTGCTGTGACCAAAGTTAATATATTTATTTCTTAAAACTTTCTTTGAGAGATTCTCTCGGTCTCGAGTTGTAAATAACTTGTATGGCCCTCTACTGCAAAACAAAAATAATTTCTAAAACATCCGCATTTCCCAACCCGTATGGGATTTTGCTATAAAATCAAATCCCATAAGGGTAGAGGATTCTCTAACGGCGAGAGAATCAGTAATTGAGTTAAATATATAAAAATATAATTGTGTTACATACATTAAAAGTACTTACAGAAATTTGACTACATCATTTAATGGTGGTTCGCTAAGAGAGCGATGCTCGTAGAGGTCCCGGCACCGAGCTCTGGCAAAACAAAACGCCTCAAACTTTGCACGGGCGCGCTCTTGGTTCATACGACAACCTCGCATAAACAAGCCCAGGATGTTTGTATCTGAGAACGAATACAGAACAACACATTAAATTTAATTTCAAGCAACAGTAGCCTATTGCTTAAGGGTACAGACAAAAGTCGCCGGTTCAAATCTACTATCGTAAATAACCAGTTCGGGAGCGCTATTCCCGAGCTCCCGCAGCCACAGCCTACGCACGCTAACACAATGTGTATGTGCACTCTCTACTATTGTGCTGAAGACGGGTGCGCCGGAGCTAGCACTGGTTCACCCGGGGCACCCCAGTGTTTTCCACTTGACCGCTTCCAGCGAATAGTGGCTCGAATCATCAAAGACCGAGTTTTTCTGTTCGGCTTGATTCACTGGCTCAATTTACACGGGGAGTATTAAGACAAATTGTTCAGCAAGCACAGCGGGACAAACCCCACGGTACTATTCACACCAATAATAATAATGGCAGGGTGCGGACCGCGAACTCAAAATGTTCGAACCCGCCATTCGGCTACTGTCGTGAACCACTCTAACACAAGCATTTTCAGCTTACCAGTAGTGGTTAAACGGAAAGTTATTAAGAGCGTAGTCGGTCTGCGCGGGAATTGAGAAATAGGTATTTGAATAAACTATTGCCGTCGCGCTATATATGGTCTCCCCCCATAGAGTGCGATAGGGACAACTGCCGATCAGAACGATTTTACCTACAAAAATCATGACAGATCGATGTTTCGTATTCCCCTGTTTCCTCCTCGAAAACTAAGCCGATTAAATTATTTTTGGTATCAAAATTTAAAGGAAGAATAGATCTATGCTCCTATTACTTGTTTTTATGTTAAAAACTTTTCAAATTTCTTTGGTAGTCGTCTGATTACGGAGGTAAAAACGTGGCATTTTTTTAGGTTTTTGGTAAGTCATATTTATTTTTGTAATAATTTATTAGAAAAAAATGAATGACAGGGGCATGCCTTTAATAGACCTAGATTTTTATAAACAAAAACGATTACTCTAGAGGCATTATCCAGGTAGAGAATAGTGGAATACATTTGTATGGAAAAAATGCAGCCCGTCTACGCTCTTAATGTTATAAGCATTGCTAGAATTTTATTTAAATACAGTGACTCCTATTATCTCGGCCTCCTCTATGTGCGGTGCTATAAAGATGCTTGTTATAAAATTTAACTGTTAAAGTAAACAGTATAAATACATAATGCTAATTTTGTATTTTTTTATTTTTATATTACAACTAGCGAACTGCCCCAGCTTTGCACGTGTGATTTCTGGATTTCGGCAACAGCCCCACCCACCGGTTCCAAATAGTTCCAAATCTTCCACGTTATTTTTTACTTGCATCATCTTGAACCTAGGTACATTACTCTATCTTCGCCGCATATTGACAGGGTCACGGAAACTCTTTCACACACACCTACAACTCCACCAGTAACCTCCGCCCTTTATATTACTACTCTACGCTTCATTTTTCTGATGGGACCTCCTCGGAAGAGGACGATTCCTTTCGATATTCCATTCCAAAACCGGAACACAAGATAGCGCACTGCGCACTCCTTATTGTACATAACCTCTACCTCTACCTGCGCAATGAAACAATTAGCAAAAACGTCATAAAATTCGAAATCTACGTACTAGAGAAGCCATTTCAAACAAAAACTGTGTCCTACTCTATGTTTTGGCGCATGCGCGGGAGTAGTAGTCGCGCATGCGCGAAGACTTTAATTTGATATAAAATAAGATATTAATATAAAATAAATATAAGAATTTAATATAAAATATCTTAATTTCATCTAAACAAACAGGTTTTCTAAATAAAATGTAATAATAATTATTTTATGGAATTCACAAATCTTCAATTTACGCAATATTTAGTTTGTAGGGATTGCACTACAGTTCAGATGAACATAGTCAATGTTCGGAATGGCTTGTCTAGTACGTAGTACATATAACTCAATGGGCCCAGATGTTAACAAGATAAAAGGTAGACAATTTGAAAGTTTACATATAAACAGTTCATAGCTGAAAATCTGGCAAGATTTGTCAATCTAGGAGCTGAGTAATGGAAGATTAAATAAAAGTTAGGTTATGTATTATCTACACTGTAACAGTTGATTTTTAATTATTAGGTAATGTAAATATTTACTTTCTCAATATTATTCAAATGTTAAAGTTGGTAGAAGATTCATAGAAACAATTATATTTATAAACTCGCATACCTACTATATTATAAGATATAAACACAATACGTATGAACGTAGGTATGTACCGATGAATCCAAAATGGTGGTTAACACATAATTACTTCGCTTGTGGTGGGTTGCTGAAATAACAACATTACCTCTTATTTTATAAACTGTCCCATTATTGGGCACAAGCTTCCCTGTAATCCCAGTAGTCATGAATAGTCAACCAAGCTGACATGAATTAACTTCGAGAACACACAGGCAACCAGGGTTTATTGTCACAAATATCGGCTTTATCTTTAAAACGAGTGATTATCAATTTGCAATACGAAAATGAGGTAACTAGGAATCGAATTCATCACCTCTGATTTTGATAAATGCTTTTTTCAGCACTCATTAAATACGTATCAAATACTAGGATCCAACTAATTAAACCGCATAGGAATATGAGGTTGGTTGGTTATATCAAAGAAAAACACATTTTTTAGATATTTTAATTGTCTTGTCATCAGGTAATATCAGGTAATATCGTCAAGCTAGGTGACACTATTTTGTATGCTAATGTGCATAAAAAAGGTACAACATATTTGACATAATATTAATATAGGTTTTTATGACAGATGTAAATTCGAAAATCGAAACAACAATTAGTGAGTACCAAGTTAAGCGAACAATAGGGATGTCGACTGATTTAAAAATCTGTTATTTGGAGATAAGGAATGGACTTCATGTATAACGTCCATGTCACACCTATGCCGGTAATTGTTGGGGGCACTAAGCTCGAAGTTGTTGACGTATATGTTTACCTGGGACAAATAGTCCGACTAGGTAAGTCCAACCTCGACCGAGAGGTCAATCGACGGATTCAACTCTGCTGGGCAGCGTTCGGGAAACTATGACACATCTTCTTGTCAGATATACCTCAAAACTTGAAAACGAGACTGTACAACCAGTGCGTGTTGCCAGTGATGACTTATGAAACTGAGACGTGGTCCTTCACTGCTGGCCGTATGAGGAAGCTCAAGGTCGCTCTGAAAGCTATAGAGAGGGCTAAGCTCGGGGTTTCTCTGCGTGATAAACTTAGAAATGAGGATATCCGCCGTAGAACCACAGTGACCGACATAGCCCAACGGATTAGTAAGCTGAAGTGGCAGTGGGCCAGCCATATAGCTCGAAGAACGGACAACCGATGGGGAAAAGGGTTCTCGAGTGGCGGCCACGTACCGGCGGATGAAGAGTAGGGCGTGTCCCCCCACTAGATGGCGTGACGACCTGGTAAGATATGCAGGAATTCGATGGATGCAGGTGTCTCAGGACCGGGCTTTGTGGCATTCCTAGGGGGAGGCCTATGTTCAGCGGTGAACTTGTGGAGGGCTGTAATGATGATGATGGTGATGATGACTTATTCCTGTCTTAGAGTTACATAGTTCATGTTTAAAGAGTTTCAGATTTTTTTATTATAATTAAATATACAATTTAAAAGGGTTTTTATTCATTTTTACATATTTTTGGATGTTTTTAGTGAAATTAATTTTTCACATTAGTTTCCCTCTTTAATATAAATGTCGAAATAAATATCGTTCCATCTCTAAATTTGTTGCAATCCAAATGACCTGAAATAGTTCGTAATTATCAAAGACATTCTTTATCTTAAGTAATTATACATAATAAGTTCTATGTACAAAATAAATACGATACTCGTAAAAAAAAAAAACCACTTTGTCTTTTCTCGGTGCAATTTTACTGTTCTGAGTTTTTATATTATACGGAACTGTGTGCTGTTCTGTCTGGTCTTCACTAGGTTCGAAACCCGGATCGGGCCAGTAAAAAATCAGTTATTTTGTCAGTCAAGAAATTCTCAGGAACAGCCCGGAGTCAGGAAGTGAGCGGTGTTTACCCCCGTGCCTCGGAAAGCTCTTGCGCAGATGGCTAGTCTTCGTTGAGACTTACTTATATAGTATAGGCATCAACAATAGGTAAGTACCATTAGTTGATCTATGTGCGAAGTAATTCCGTTTCTGACAGCTACATTTAATAGTTATTTAATGACTGAATTGCAAACTTCAGTAGTGATGGCCTCCCCATCAATTAAACAAGTAGTCCAAGGTTAGTCAGCAAGACAAATATGCCTATTATTCATGACAACAGATAACAAACCTTTACTTTTTATTTCTTCCGCGCATGACAAAGAAATTACACTATCATAGATTACTGCAAACTATGCAGCTAACTATACTCGTATATTTGAGAATTCAGTATCGTTCAATTCTTACACAAAACTTAAGGGTTATGTATAAGTTATTATACATTTTATGTTTATTTTTAGTCATAATAATGCTTACTTACATAATTACAAATTTTAAAAAGCACTACTTTTAAGTTAAAAGATAACTTGTGTTCAGGGGCATCAGTTATAATGGAAAAAAAGGGTCTTTGGGTTAATATACTTTCTCAGATTATATTCTCTTTGGGTTATATTATAATATATCCTTGCGAAGTCTAGACGTGAAAAAAGCTGGTGGACCTGATGGTATACCAGCTATAGTTCTAAAAGTCAGTGCACTTGAGTTGTCTCCTGTGTTGACACGCTTGTTCCGCCTCTCATTCAGGACTGTAATAGTGCACAAATCTTGGAAGCTGGCCAATGTGCAGCCTGTGCCTAAAAAAGGTAGCCGTACCGACCGTGCCAACTATCGGCCAATTTTAATTACCTCCATACTCTGCAGGATTATGAAGCGTATATTGAACGCCCACTTCATGGCATACCTAGAGCAGAATGATATCCTCAGCGACCGCCAGTACGGGTTTCGACGAAATCGATCAACTGGGGACCTTCTAGCGTATGTCACTCACATATGGGTCGACGCCCTCGAGAACAGTGGTGAAGCACTTGCTGTTTGCCTCGATGTTTCGAAGGCCTTTGACAGCTGCATATAAATGATCTGCTCATTCCCGGTACCTATGGGTATGCAGACGACAGCACAGCTGTGAAGAGATACCAACCTAGTGCCCGGGCCAGTCACAGGCCATTGTGAAACTCACACTACAGGCAGTGTCCGAATGGGGCGATGCCAATCTCGTGAAATTCAACGCCACCAAAACACAAGCGTGTCTTTTCACTGCTGAAAGGAGCCCACTCACCCTGGCTCCTACTTTCCGGAATGTATCCTTGGACTACACTGACCGCCTTCTGTTGTTAGGGGTTGAATTTACTCCAAACCTCAATCATGGGCGGTTTATTGAGTCCAGGGCCAAAGCAGCCGCAAGAAAACTTTGTGTCCTTGCAAGGGTGTGGCGGTACTTCACACCGGGGCAGCTCCTTACTTCGTCTTATTTAAATAAAGCGCAAGTTCGACCTTGCATGGAGTACTACTGTCACATATGGGCTGGTGCTACCAAATACCACCTAGCAGCGTTGGACTCAGTGGAGAGACGTGCTAAGAGGCTCATAAGTGATCTTGATTTGGTTAAAACCAATCTTGTCAGCCTCGAGCACATGCGCAGAGTAGCCAGTCTCTCTGTATTCTATAGGATGCATTTCGGTGAGTGTGCGCAGGAATTACACGCTTTAATAACTATGCGCTCGGCGGGTCTTCACCCCCCCCCCCCCCTTTGTTGTCGATATTCCACGCATTAGAACCAAACGGTTTTCTTCGTCTTTTGTAATGCGTACAGCAAAGGAGTGGAATAATTTGCCGGCGTCTATCTTTCCGTCCGAATACAATCTGAGTGTCTTGAAGGCAAGAGTGAGTAGGCTTTTGTTACGCTAAGACAGTGCGATTTACCATCTAAGACTGCCTCACCACATGCCACCAAGTGGGATTGAAGTTAAGCACTGGCTAATATAAGTTAAATAATAAGTTAAAAAAATGAGGTGAGCAAAATGTTAACTTCACCTGCATTGATGCGCCTTCTAAATGACGAAAGGGGGCGATATTTTGTTGGCGGAAAATATAAGTACACCAAAAATGAGGCAATAATAAATTATATTTTTAACAATGAACTTGATGAAATCCGCTGGGGATGCTTTTTATTTAAATATTCGTATTTTATTTGATGTCATTTGAAGCTCATTTATCACTTTATTCATCCATAGTGATTTCCTAAATAAATTTCTGACTTGAATCAATTAACCTTCACCACGGCGCAATGAGGAAGAGCGGATATCATATTATTAAGTAAGCCATGTTGCGACTAAACTAGTCTATGACGTCACAATAGAGAACTTTTGACCCATTTTGGGATTTAGTGCTTACTTCCTTCTATACGATTAAAAAGGCTAATCAAGGTGATCTTGGTTGGATATATGGATAGGAAACAGCTTTTTTCAACTTGATTTCGTCGAGTTCTTACACATAATATTGTATTTCACTATTTTTTTTTTAATAATCAAGCGTGGCTACAGCGCGGCGCTACGGGACGCAGGTTCGAAAACCGACCGGTATATCTATACTAATATAATAAAGCGGAAGAGTTTTTTGTTTTTTTTTTGTTTGTTTAAACGCGCTAATCTCTGGAACTACCAGTCCGATTTGAAAAATTCTTTTTGTATATATAGCCAGATTCATGTGAAATAGTATAGGCTATATACATGTAGCATTAAGCTATATTACTCATCTAGCCTTAAATATGGATATTTGTTAAGCAAGTCAGAAGAAAAAGCACTCCCGAATTGATTTATCCGCGTACGCTGGTGTTATCGTTAGGGATACGTAAATACAATATTCTAGAAAAATATAGACCTTTACTCCGTCTAAAAAAAAGTCCGCGATACCATATGTCTATTTCTTATACATAAGCCATAATTTGGTATTTTGTGACAAAAAAATATTGAAAATTTAAAAGTGATTTATGAGCGTTATTATTAGGCATGGCCTATTTATCCTTACGAACGAAAGTTACTTCATCATCAAGACAATTTTATGAAGATAAACTTTGTTCTTTATACCATGTTATTTGGACGCATAGTTTAAGAGATAATGTAAAATTTTAATAATTCAATACTTGGCTGGGCGCGCGAACGACGCTTAAACCCTAGCCGTTATAGAATGCTTGAACTAGGTCATGTCGCGCACCTCGGACGTGATGACGCGGGTGAAACCGCGGGGCACAGCTAGTATAATATATTTGCATAGCCGACAAATAATTGTTTCAGGTTTTTAATGTTTTTTTTTAGATAGAATAGGAGGCAAACAAGCATGTGGCCTACCTGATGGTAAGTGAACCTGAACCACCTGCATTGACTTCCTGCATGGTGCATCTTACCAAGTCACTTCATCTAGTGGAGGGTCGCCTTACACTCCGCCTACCGGTACGAAGCTGCCACTCGAGAACTGTTTTTCTTAAGATGAACATGGACAAAACTAATATCCTGTGTAACGTCCATGTCACACCTATGCCGGTAGTTTTTTTTTTATAGGATAGGGTGACAAACGAGCACACAGTCCACCTGATGGTAAGTGGATGTTGTGACCCACAGACATCCACATCTATCCTCAATAAAGAATCAAAACGCAGATGCGTTGTCACCCTTGAGGACTAAAATGGAATGCCTCTTTTCCAGTAAAAAGGGTCGCCGGTTCTCTACACTCACCATACGAAACACAGCAGTGTTAAGCTGCTATTTTACACTGGTATTCTGTGGGACCGTGGTCCCTCCCCGGTCGAACCGACCCATTCGTGCTACAACTATATTATTAATATAGCTGCAGCATGGCTCTACCACGTACAAAAGTTGTTGTAAGAACGAAGCTCGAAGTTGTTGACGAAAATGTTTACCTGGGACATATAGTCCGACTAGGTAAGTCCAATTTCGACCGAGAGATCAATCGACGGATTCTTCTTTTTTAAAAAAAATGTTCTAGAAGTCATGCACCCAGCAGGAGGTGACGTAACAAATGCAGCGGCAACCACGCTATGTTGTAAACTATAACGGAATTTGGTTGATCCAGCCAAGATGACCTGATAGCCTTTAGCACTTTATTTATAAACATAGATTAACAAATGTTGTTAGCACATTAACATAAATGAACATTATCGATAAGGAAATCGAAGTCTAACGTGAAATGACGTGTAATAATAATTTATAGATGGACAAACTACAAATTATTATTGCACGTGTTTGAAAATGGAGTATTATTTAGAAATATAATATTAAATATTCACGATTCTTTCATAAAAAAAGGAATAAAGTATTTTTATTTATATAATTTTATGTAGAATAAAATAACGTAATGAAAAATACGTTTCCACAATTAAAAAATTAGGTACCTATAATTCCTAGATTTTTTAATGTCATTAGAAATACTGCCAAGGTTACATTTCATATCATGGTAAGTGGCTAGGCTCATGCATAACTACTTTTAGCCAACCTCAATACAGGATCATCATCATCATCATCGTCATTATATACACAGTCTTTCACAAGTCCACTGCTAAACAGTGGTAGAGCCACGCGGCAGCTTTTGCAGTCGACCACGACCTCACACAAAACCAGCGTGAAGTAGAGGTTTACCTCTGCGTTTCGCTTGGTGAGTGCAGGTGGCCGGAGGCCCTTTTTACTGGAAATGAGGCATTCCATCTTAGTCCTCACGGGTGACAACGCATCTACATTTTGATTTGTAACAGAGGATAGATGTAGATGTCTATGGGCCGCAGCAACCACTTACCATCAGGTGGACTGTGTGCTCGTTTGTCACCCTTATCCTATAAAAAAAAACATAAACCTCCCTCAAGGAATGCCTGGCTCTGAGCCTTACTAGGTCGGCAGTCCATCTAGATGGGGGCCTCCCTACGATTCGCTAACCAGTACGAGGCTGGAGAAGACCTGCCACTTGAGAAGAGTAATTTCGTACCTTTTGTCCCTATCGGCTGTCAATACAGAATAATCAATACTAAAAAAACTGAACTTTTTACCTTACTGAACTCCTTTGAAAAATGAGAATACATACATACAACACATACTTACCAGAAAATATAGACTCAGTTAACCATGAATGTAGAGACCGCTTTAATCAGGAAAATTAGAGTTTATCAACCGTTATAACTTATAATCATATAGGAATGTAAATAATAAGTAAATTTATTTAGATTTACAGAATATTAATTTAAGAAGAAGGACGGGAGCGATAATGTATTGACACATACGGTGGATCTATGATAAACACAATAAATAAAATTATCATAAAAATCAGGAGAGAACTCGTGGTTATCGTTTATGTGATTTATAGTTGCATATGACACCTTCGGCATAGAGAAAGATAAGGTCAGAAATAAGAAGTTTTGACTTGGCACTGCGTAAATAAAAGTATCACATACAAAAGCAAAAAATATTCCAATCGACACATCCATCCACATATTATTCGAAGAACTGTTGGCAAGATAAATAAGTAACAGAAAAGATGTACAATAATTAGGAAAGCGAATTGATAACTTGGGCACTTGTATGCCTAATTGATAAAATATTAATAATATTTCGGCCTCAAGGTTTTAAAAGAACAGTTCCTTCGTTGTAATTACAATAATACATTATGAAAGGCAAGGCAAGGGCATTATTTTAAATTATTTTTATTCCGAGGTCTGTACCGTGTATTATGATTTTTTAAATTCACGAATACTAAAAATAGCTGTTTACTGTGTGATAGGGACAGGTGTACAATAGTAACAAATGAGTAAAGAAAGTCAAAGACTACAATAGTAGGCCTTGACTCATGTGCTTTGACTGCAATTAAAATCGTATGATATATACATATTTCGTAGGATAATTTGATAAACCGAATTTTCTGCAAAAATCTAGGGATATCGCGAAAACACGGATAATTAGACAATGGCTATGACATTTCTCAATCTTACTGAAAAAAGAAGTTTTGCGAAAACACTGGTTGCTTTAGAAACTTTGAATATACTTAACTCTGATTGGCTTGATTTGGTTTATAGGCCAATTCTTATTGTGATTGGTTCCTAGTTTTACCTTGTACGTTTGAAGTATTTTGTCATGTCACGACGTTTTTGGAAATGGTGGAAGTAATAAAATATGTTCACTTATTAAAGTAATTATAAAAGTTAACATTTTGGTGTTTTATTTGGTGCAAGAGCGAGCGAAGCGAGCTCGAGACTTGGGGCATCCCGACTCGGACAGGTTAGGTTAGAAGGGGATGGCGGGGTCGAGTGAGCGAGCGAAGCATAGAAATATTAAGAAGCGAGCGAACAGACCCCTCCATCCCATTCGTGGTTATTTTTTCATAAACCATCCTAAATACTAATTGTAATATAAATTTGAAGCTTCTACGTCTGCTAGAAGTGCTTAATATTCTTGATGATCGGTCAGTCAGTGAGTGACAAAATTAAGAAACCTTCACTAGTTATAATTCTTAAACTACAGTTTCAAATTTAGTGAAATTTGAAATGTACCGTGTTTATACAATCCATACTTGGTTACTGAAAATTCAGGCTTCTAGTTTTATCCATAACGAAGTTATAGGGGGTCGAAAATGGCCAGAACTACTTCGAGAAAAGGATGATACGGCCGTGCCGCTTTTTTGCTCGACTTGGCGGGTACACGCCGTGCCCCCAGATACTTATATCCGTTAGTCCCTAGTATATGGAGGTTAGAGGTAAGGAGGACATGAACAATATGAACAAGTGATAAACTTAAAATGTTGTATAAACGACTTCAATATGAATATAATTTATTGTTAATTTTTATAAACCCCTCGACCGATTTCCCCGCGGTTCTCCTTGAAACAAAAAAAGAATTTTCCAAATCGGTTCAGGCGGCTTTCGAGTAATCGTCGAACATACATAAAAACAGATTCCGACGAATTGAGAACTCCTTCTTTTTGAAGTCGTTTGAAAAGTATCCGTCATTTCGCGTGAAATTAGGGTTGCGCTACAATAGCAGCAAGGTAAATTTTAAAAATAGAAAAATTTATTTTCTTTTAGAAAAAGTTTATATTTAAAAAAAACTATAGTAAAAAAAAACTAATAACTTAATTATCATACAATCCTACTCCCCGTGGTATCGTGCCAAGAACGCAGGCTACGTTTCCTCGCTGAATGGCTATACTTAGCCTTTGAGCGAGAAAAGAACCAGCCCTGTTATCACCAACAGTAACGACCAGTCGTGGATAGAGTTCCTTTAGGAGCTTCACCGCACGTGGACCCCACGAACCCAGTAGTCATCTCTCAGAGACTCATATTTGCTCCACTTACTCAGTTCATCTGCCGATGCCGCCCCGGCTCTGAACGAGGTACCCTTGAGATGAGAGGCCGCCAAAGTGTCTACGCAAGTAGCATACCACACTAGGGTTTTACCTCTCTCCCAAGGCAAAAATGTCATACCGTCGGGTCTCCTGCCATCCTCTCTAAATAGTGCACAAGGCTCTAAAACCGAGGGAACTAGTACTGATGGGGTTGACAAATCGCCTTTTTTCCTACGGCGATGCGCAAGCTTTCCTCATCAAGTAATGTGCCGAGAATACTTGATGGTAAAGCGTGTAACCAGTGACTAGATTTCGTAGTCGAAACAGCTAGGAGACATGCCTATCTTGGTCGCTATGGAAATTATGAAACCGATCTTTCTGCACGCTCTGTACTAACGGAATATCCCCCTGGTTTTTGTTGGTTAACTTTCACTGCAACATTTTCGCCGGGACAGAGCATCCGCCATGTCTGCCCTACCTCCGTAGCAAAGCATAGGTCTACTTTATTATTTAAAATTATGTTACGTAAGTCACTGACGCTATGCACGGAAGCAAGGAAAGCAGGCAATGCAACGTAAAAAATTACTAAACGTATTTGAAATTCACGAAAATAAAATCACTATGCACGTTTTCTCACAGCATTTATTTTACTTTATATATAAAAATAATATTTTGGACTAGGTACGTGAATAGTTGAAGTTTTGTATAGGTACTGTACTGTAACTAACTACGCTAGTCACCAAAAAATATATTTATTTTTAACTCGACACACTTCAATCCATCTACAACTTCTACATTCATACCATACCCTGAGTCTACGCTAACGCCATTCTGGAAGGTTTTTGAACTGTTATTTACAGCTTACAGCTGGACACTTTTTCCATCTTGTCTCCCATATGAGATAGTCCTCCTTACCTCTACCCTCCATACCCGAGTATTAGGGAGGATTAGTCTCAATCGTCGCGCTTAGTAAACAGATTAACGAGTACCAGACGTATCGCCGCTTTGACGCTGCCCACGTCGCCGAAGCACCCACACCCTCGTGATGAAACTAATGTGATAAGTAGTATTAAAAAAGAAACGTTTAAAACTTTTATACAATATTAGTAATTTGGATAAACCCTTAGTGCATATTTACGTATAACCTTTACTTTGTCATTATAATAATATATGAAAAATAAAATGCATTTACTGCGATATTTCTTTAAATCTTCAAACTATATAGCACTACGTAGCACTATTATTTATTCTGTGATAGTACCTATACAGTGAATAAAAAATCACAAAATTAATCGTCCCATATATAGTAGGCAATAATTAGGCAATAAGCAGTTCTCGATTCGAATACAAATTAAAAGTGTGTAACCAAAGTTGCGATGACCAACGCACATTGAATAAAAATTACAAATCGAGTGTGGCCTGTTTTCTAAACAACGATGTAGCATCTCTTAAATAACTTTAAATGTTAATAGCTTTGTTTAGATTTCTATTAGGTATAATATCATTAGTTGGTTTCGTTATTAATAATAAGAATGAATTTATGATTTTGAGCTTATTTCATCTAGTGCTTCTGCAATTAAAATTTTATACATCTTCATACACAAATTTTCGTTAATTAGCCATTTAGCTGTCAGCTGGTAAGCTTACGACTTACATTATTTAATCTGTGTCCCTGTTGGACCATCCATTTTCAGATTAGCAATATTCTATGTGCGAAAAGCTTGATACCCTTAGGAGATTATTTTAATATTTATTCCTTTAAAAAACTGGATATCACTCTTATGGTATCAAGATTATGTAGAAATTTAATGTGTTTTTTATTAGTTGATATATCTTTTAATAAAAAGTGGATAGCTCCTAAAAACCGCACAAATAACGACTAGCGCAACAATTTGCTCAACCATGCGCCTTAATGTGTGTTAAACAAAATATTTTAAAATGTAAACATAAAACGCCACATTATATCGTCACAATCGGGCCAGCTATTCAGAACATTAGCTCTTACAGACAGAGAAAATTTTTACAAAATGTCATACATGACGTGCAATCAACCGCCTGAGCTAAATAAAAGGCAGTTATTTCGATATTACAGACAGAGACACTTTAATTTTATTTATGTGTATAGAAAAATAAATATGATTAGAGTTATGATCTTAATGACATGACCAATTAAACAAATTATTATACGTTAAACTCGCTTTTTATACTTTACAAGTATGTAAGGATTTTCTCATTGTGCATTAATTAATCATTTTAATGTCAATGAAAAATCATAAGTCCCTAATAATTAGGTCAATGATATTGCGATGAGTCACATTCTAATTGAGATCGGCGTAAGACCAACCTATTGTCTGTTTGTAATGTCTCTGTCTGCAAGGTCGTATCAGGAAAAAAGCAATGATTTTCTTATTTAGATAAATTCAAATTTAGTCGTAGGTAATACCTATAGTTTGTAATTGTTCTCTACCACCATATTAAAAAACCACGAACTCAATAATTTTATTGAAAATGAAAATGAAAATTATTTATTGCTTCAAATATTTTTTTTTATTTCCAACAGAACCAACAACATTTAGTTACATTATAAAGTTTGTAAATATCTTCATTTTTTACTGCCAATTACAGGTTCTTACTTCATATAAAAATATTCTTATAACAGGTTGCATAAATACGTTGAAAATATTGGTAAGTCCTCAAATTTCATTATTTTTTTTTTTGCATTAAAAAACGCTAGGATGTTTTCCACAATAGGATTTTTGCATGTATCATGACGGCAGTTTAAATATATATAAATTGAACAAGGACACATAGTGCCATGAACTAGCAGACTATTTACTTTAATTCCCACAGCCTAGAATTTTTTACTATAGGGACTATCGGCCACGGAGGTCGCCGCTGGAGATAAGAGAGCTGGTTCTTTTCTCGATCAAATGCTAAGCGTCACGCTTCTCAATTATTGACATGATTATTTCGCCGATTGTGATTTGTGGCCAAATGCTGTGAATAAATCTCCTCACCACAAAATGGCAGAAATTAATTTCATCACAGATTCACAAATTTCTGTTTTTTTTTAGTCAGTAGTCACAAAAGATTACACAAGTTCTGTAATAGATTTATCGCATAATAATAAAAGGTATGATATGTTTACCAGAAGTAGCTAATGTTTAGTTACTATATGATTAATTACTATAATTAATATTTTCTGCTATAACCAACCGATTCAAAACAACAACATACTAATGCTGTCTTTATCAACCGACTTCAAAAAGAAGGAGAGGTTTACAATTCGTCGGAATATTTTTTTTAATGTATGTTCACCGATTACTCGAAGACGCCTGAACCGATTTGGAAAATTCTTTTTTATCTTTCAAATGGTATACTTCCCAGGTGGCCCCATTTAAATTTTATCGAAATCGGTCGAGCGGTAAAAAATCAAAGTAAATATGTAATAATTTAAAATTAAAAATTTTGTACAGCCGACTTCAATATAAGTTATTTAAGAATAACTTAAAAACTATTGGTCTGACCTTGATCAAATTCATATGGGACCACACGAGAAGTACCAGCTTTCAAATAAAAAAAGAATCATCGAAATCGGTACACCCAGAAAAAAGTTCTGAGGTAACACACATAAAAAAAAAAAAAAAAAAAAACGAAAAAAAAAAAACATACAGTCGAATTGAGTACCGGCTCCTTTTTGGAAGTCGGCAGAAAAGATATTAAAGTGCAATGAAAGCAAAATTGATTATTAGGCTAGGTTATAGGTACGTACACCTACCAATTATCTAAAGAAAATTTCTCTTAAAGGACTTGAAGGGCAATACATAAAAACACATTGAAAACATAAAAATTCCATGTCTACAAAGTGTTTGTTTTGTTGAAAACATGTTATCGTTTAAATAATACAAAATAATTTATTTAACGTGGTTACGTATTACAGACAGTCGGCTGCCTATTAAAAAAGCGACGCAATAGATTGTGATTATATGTAAGTATTTAAGTTTTACTCTGTATGAGCTTCATTACTAATATTACATCTGTACACAATAAGATATCTAATATATTAATTTGACGAAATACCTAATAAAATAAATACTTTTTTAGCTGTCCGCCTTGCAGTTTGTTTCGTATCAGCCAAATCAATTTTACTTTTATGTGGAGTATAATTATTAAAATACCTTTACATACCTGCGTATACATGCATATTAATATACTCATAGTATATGAATGTACATTTGCATAATTGCTTCTGTTATTTCCTGTACTTTACGAATGTTTCATTCGCCTACTGCATTTTTTTTTAATGAATCACATATAATTATAAGATAGGAAGGATATAAGTAAGTAATTATTATGACTAGATTAATTTGGACAAATAAAATGATAGAGGTTGGCAGTTGTGCGCGTATCACGGAAAAACTACTGGATAGATTTCAATATTAGGTTTTCTAAGTTTTATTTCTTAGAGTCTTAGACACTTGGCCCTTACCTAAAAAATATTGCAATATCTTTATTTAATATAAACTTGTGTGTGTTTCAGTGGTTCCCTGGGTGGTTTAGATTCACAATTGTCGAGATCCAGAAATCATCCATGCGAAGCCGGTGCGGATCGCTAGTCTTTTATATTTTTATGCAACAGAAAGCCAAATTTGCCGCAAAGATCAGTTCAAAACCAAAAAGGTACTCACCCACCATTACTCTTTACTTTTAGGATTAAATTACAAATCCTGCAACAGCAACTCCATTTACACACAGTAATTAATTGATGATTATATTTACACAAAAGCAGACGGCAGTAAGTAGGTATAACCAACATTTTTGATGTTTTGAAGCAAGTAGCTCCCTGAGCTACTACGGTTCTCTCAAGGGAAATATTTACCAGCGCTAGTGACGCTAGTAATAATTTTCACGCGAGGAGTCCGGATTCAAACCCTAATTACATTTTTAATTGCAATTTTAAGTGTTTATTTATTTTTAGCTCGGCGGTGAAGGAGAATATCCAGTACTGGAGCAACGTGGAGCGTGGACAACTAAATCTCCGTCCGAGGGCATATAAAGTTAAAGTTACAGCCTGTATACGTCCCACTGCTAGGCACAGGCCTCCTGTCGTTTCTGAGGGGTTTTTAGGGAAAGAAAATGTCTATAAGCTCCTTAGAAATAAGTGGACCATTAATTAGCATTATTTATGATGATAATCAATGAGTATTCCATAAACAGCAATTATTAATAACAAACAGTAAAAAAAATAGCAGTAGCATTTTTGTTCGAGCCAATTCGCATTATATACCAACCAATTAAATTAAAAACCAATAAATAATTTTAATTTTAAATAAAAACCTTCATTATAATTTAAAATTAAAAACTTTGTAAAACCGACTTGAATATAAATTATTAAGAATAATTCAAAAACTATTGGTCAGACCTTAATCAAATTATATATATATATATATATATATATATATATATATATATATATATATATATATATATATATATATATATATATGGGACCACATAAGCACCAGCTTTCAAATAAAAAAAGAATCATCGAAATCGGTTCACCCAGAAAAAAGTTATGAGGTAACACACATTAAAAATATACAGAAGAATTGAGTACCTCCTCCTTTTTGAAGTCGGTAGAAAATCAGTTATTTTATTCTTCCTAGATTATTATTACGTAGCGAAACCTGACAACTGAAGATTCATACACATTTAGAGAGTTTACCTTTGAATTCACCGCAGTACAAAAAAAAGTATTATAAAAAATATATGTATATTATTTAATTATTTTTATTTTTTGTGTTGTGTATAATATTATAAATACAAGTGATAACTGTATTTAAAACTAGTGACCCCTGCTTCGCCTGAGTACGATCTATTAATGTGGCGTTATTTAGAATTTTTTCGGTTTTATTTAATGCTCAGGTTTTTAGGATAATATATAGCCTTCATATATATCCTGGCTTTGCTCTTTATCAGTTTGTGAAGTTTAATTACAATCGGTTTGTCCATTCCGAAGAATTGGAAAATTTTTACTACCCTGACATAATTGAAAAATTTGAAAAATGATTTTTCATGTCTTAATAGTACCTATGCAAATAGCCTCCTCAACTTAATATAAGTCAGTTACTTCGACGTTACAGACAGACATTCCAATTTTATATATAGGTATGCATATAACAATTATGCGTCGAATAAAAATAAATTATTTAGGTTGACAAATTTTCTGCATTTAAAATAAACTACAATATTTTACGTACGCCCGAAGTATATGGATATGTGTACATATTTCTTTTTTAATTTATGAAGTACTTTCCATACCTATAACTTCAGGTGGCGGCAAGTACGGTGAGGCTGCGCACATACTCTGAAGGTCTCTGACTCCTCGCTCTAGATCCCCAGATCCTTCACACAGTTCCTGCTTAATTATTTCTGCTTGCTTCGGCGAAGGTCCCTCAAGAAACGCCATTGTTATCCACTAAACTATGAAACTATACTATAACTTTATCCGATTTATAATTTTTATGAGCGAAACCAATACACCGAGTTGCTTACACCAGCTACGTAAGAATATGACTGTGAGCGACCAGTATACAGCGCTTTTTATAAACAAGTTCCGATTAAAAATTTACTCGCAAATAGATCCTGCGCAGACTAGGCGCTTTGCGACACACCTGACTTATAGTTTTCAATATATATTATACTCCACTAAATTAATTTAACTTTAATTTTTACTTATTTTATTAAAACTATTTTTACAAAAATAACGTGTTTGTCATAAAATATAACGCACATCACTGCCTTAATTTTACTGCATCATGTACGTGTATGTTTTTGATAACTATTTCTGCCCTACATAAATTTGTCCACATTTGCTGAAGAGCGCAAATTTTGATGACGCCGTAAAACATAGAGTGTAAGTGGCATTATATGCATTGCATGACGCAGTATTTATGCAGCTTAATTTTCTTTTTACCTTTTTTTAACTTATTTTTATATATTATATAAATTTTTTGAAAGTCCTACAAAACTTATTATTGTAATTTCATTTTGTAGTTTACCTGCAATGACGAAATAAGAAATAGGGTCGTACTTCCTTCGTGGTAGTACTCTGAAGGTATTACCACCCTAAACCTATACTACCACTTCTAGGGAGAGCAGTGGCGTTAGCCTGGAATTACTCCGAACAATTCCTTCGAGAACTCCCCGTGGTAAATGCTAGTCAAGTTGATCGGAAAGAACTCGGTCGTTGACGATTCGAGCCACTGTGTGCTGGATGCGGTTAAGTGGAATAAGCTGGCACTGGGGTGCCCCGGTCCAGAAATGAAAACAGATGTGCCGGCATGAAATACTGTCCTGCTCTACTAATCATGCCAATCGTTTAGAGGTCAGGTGACTGCTGCGTTGAAAGACGTCATTCGATATGCCAATGCCGAAGATTCCGATGCTGGCTGAGGCAACACAGGGAGTGCTCGAAATTGAAGAGATACGACAAACAGGTTCATCTTAGCAGTAAATACGCAAACTTGTATCTTCTGGGGTTTGAACTGGACTAGATTTAGTCGCACTCAATCAAAAATTTTTTCAACAAAGAAGACACTAGTTTATTTCGGCACTCGTCGACTTGTTCCCGAGAAATAAGCATCATCTTCCAATTAAAATATTATTTTAAAATACTTAAACAATAAATATAATATTGTCATAGGCGGTGATTTCAACATGGATATATTAAAACCTAACAATAAAATCTCTGGTTTTCTTAACTTAATGTTAGAATACAAATTCAACCAATATATCAAAACACTCATACAACGGGAACCACATCTACGTTTCTAGACCTCATATTTACGCACCTTAATAATAAATATTTAAATACTACTGTAGAAGAACTAGGGTTTACTTTTCGCTCGGCAAAAATTATACAGCTGAAAATACCCCAACAAATTAAACAACTAGAATAGTACACGGAAAAACGTATTTCTAATAAAAGTGCAATAAACCAGTTTAGAATACAATTACAGTTAATAGATTGGAACGAAATAATAATCGAACACAAAAACATAAATGAAAATTACGATATGTTCCTCGATAGGCTAATAACCGTATTAAACCAAATCATTCCGAAAGGACGAATCAAAATAAAATCGAAACCAAAAAAATATTGGTTAACAGTAGGAATGAGGAAATCGTGTAAAAATAAAAGATTGCTAAAAATACTTACAACAAAAACGAATAACCCAATACTGAAACTACGTTATAAAAATATGCAAAGACATTAAAAAACGCTATAAATAGTGCTAAAAAAATTCAATACATTAATAAATTAAAACATTCAGATAACAAAATCAAAAGTATGTGGCATATGAATACAAAAAAGAGAGAACAAATAAAACAAATGCAAACGAAAAGCGTAATATAGAATTAAAAATAAATGGTGTGATAAGTTCAGATCCAAAACAAGTCGCTAACACATCCAATAACTTTTTCGCGTCGATTGGTGAATTCAACCCTGAGCCAGCAACAGGCGGTGGTGTTCGCGGCCGCCCTGTTCTCCGGCCGACACAAAACACCATGTATCTGAGCCCAGTCGACTATCCCGAGGTATATAAAATTATTAAAAGCTTGAAGAATTAAAGAAGCCACGGCATATATGAACTTTCACCTCATATGATCAAAGAATGTGTAAACGAATTAACCGTACCGTTGGCAATATTAATAAATCAATCCTTTAACGAAGGCACCTTTCCAATACAACTAAAGAAGACAATTATAAAATCTGTTCATAAAAAAGATGAAACAACGATCCAAGTAATTATCGCCCTATTGCCCTTTTGCCGACTGCATCAAAAAATTTTGAGAAGGCCATTTGTAACTGCGTTACTAGATTTTGTGAAAAAATCAGATATTTGGCGATTGCCAGAAAGGCTTTCGTAAAAACCACTCCACAATTTTAGCAGTGTACAAATAATATTAATGAAGTTGTCAAAATTTTAGATAATAAACAATACGGTGTAGGTATCAGACATGACGAAGGCATATGATAGGGTGCAACATAGTATACTATTAAATAAACTAAACTATACGGGATAGGTATTCGTGGCTCCGCTCATAAATGGTTTGCTTCGTACTTGAAGGATAGGTAGCAATTCGTTGAGATCGAACACTTCGATATAAATATTTCATACGTGCGCTCCGATTGCAAAGTAACAAATGCATCAAAACCTCAAGGAAGTGTCGTTAGATGTCTTTTATTTTTTTATTTACATCAATGGCCTTCCTAAACCTATAGAAGATACGTCTGCCTTATTTGCCGATGATATATCGCTATTAACTTCATGCCACAACGATACTGATATTTATGACAAACTCAATTTAATTATTACCTACCAAAACTTCAGACTGGTTGAATGATCATAATCTAAAAATAAATTTTTCTAAAACTAAAATATTAACTTTTCATCCCCATCAAAAAACTTCATTAAATTTAAAATTCGATTTCAATGGCATAATTTTAGAATCTGTGAAAGAATTTAAATTACTCGGCATAGATATAGACACTCACTTGAATTGGAAACCGCATGTCCATTGTCCATAGAGTGAGGTCTAAACCTTCGCGCTTCTCGAATGCATTACGCGAATTAAAAAAAAACTACCAACATAGAAACGGCAGTAACAACTTACTATGCGTGTGCGCACGCTTGGCTGAGTTATGGCATCATTCTGTGGGGCAACAGCACGGATGCAGCCTCTCTATTCACCCTTCAAAAGAAATTAATCCGGATTATAGCAAATATAGATCAGAATAATAGCTGCAGACCGTTCTTTCTTAAATATAAAATATTAACCTTACCCAGCTTGTATATATATATATATATATATATATATATATTGAAGATGTGTAAATTCGTTCGAAAAAATAAGCAATTTTATACAAAACGGGAAGATTTACCATGCAAATACACGTTACGACACAAAAATAAATTAGTATTGTCAAATTCCTGATTTAAACTAAACAGTTCTAGAACATTAAGTTCTTCCATAAAATTATATAATAAACTGCCTGACATATTAAAAAATGAAAATAATGACATCATATTTGCAAAAAAATTAAAACAATATCTAATAACTAAATGTTACTATAGTATCTTCTAATGAATATTTTATAAAATAGGTTTGACAACTTTTTTTGTCAATTGAAATGATCACTCAATCAAATTGAATTCTATCTCAATAAACCATAATGATATTCTTTTATGTAGCTAAATACGCTTCCTCTCTCCTAGCCCCTAAATTGCGTGCCCAACAGGGTCCATAACACAGGTCTCACATTATTTTATAACATCTTATGTACATTATGGTTTAGCAATAAATGTTTGAGTTTGAGTTTGAGTCTTAAAGCATCATAAAGCATCGCCAGTGCTGTTATCTGCATAACAATGAATGTTACACACAGTGCTGGATTAACCACGTAGCAAGAGTAACAATTTTTGCTATGGGCCTCGCGTATGAGAGGGCGTATCAAAACCCGACCACCTCCGACTAAGCGTAATTTTTGGAGTGAAACTTATTTAGGTACTTGATGTCACAAAAACGTGAAACGGTAAACCTTTTCCGACCAAGGCAATCCACGTTAGACTATTTCGTTGGCGAAAATAAAACAAGTTCTACAAAAAGTCGCTCGCATAAATAATGTATAGAATTTAAATCCGCCCGATAATCGGCTTTACAAAAAGTCTAACGTGTGCAAGCATATGGTGCTGTGTTTCATATTTGCGTTTTAATTTTTGAGTAAGTTATTACAGTAATTACGATATCTTTTAAACGTTGTTAAGCCACGCTGCGGCTATATTGTGGTTGTAGCATGAATGGATCGGCACGATCGGGGTAGGACCACGCTCTCACAGAATACCAGTGCAAAATAGCAGCTTAATGCTGCTGTGCTTAGGATGGTAAGTGTAGAGAACCGGAGATACTTTTTACCGGAAACGAGGCATTTCATCTTAGGCCTCAGGGGTGACAACGTATCTGAATTATGGATTATAATATTAATCGAGGATAAATATAGATGTGAATAGGCCACAGCATCCACTCACCATCAGGTGGACTGTGTGCTCGCTTGTCACCCTTATTCTATAAAAAGGTGGACTGTGTGCCCGTTTGTCACCTTATATTATTAAAAAAAACCTTATTTTTAGAATTTCATTAAAGGGATGCAAGTGTTTAATGGTAATAAAAGTCGACGCGACCGTGCGACAGTAGCCGCGCGGAACCCAATTTTCAACATTAAATAAAAATAGTTGCTCATGGATATCCGGGAATCAAATCGGAAAAAATACCCCTAAGATTTCCTCCTCTTTAAGAATATTTTTCCGATTTTCGAAATCCCTTTATTTATTGAGTTATTAACAAAAAGCTGAGACCCTTATTGCACGGTAGGTAGTGGTTTACTTTCGACACGTCAAGGTCAAGTAGTTTTGTGTTTTTAAAATGCTTTCAGATTCGGTTACCACCTATGACGACTTGACCTGGCAACATATAACGCACGCACCCCGAAGACTTACGAGACGATTCTGGAGCTGGAAGAAGAGATAGACAAGTTGCGCTAGAATATTATAGGAATATCCAAGGTCCGAAGAGAGGGGGAGGACATGGTAATCCTCGAATCCGGCATTTTGTTCTATCACCGGGACAGCAGAACGGTCCGACGAAAATGAAATTGATTTCATTATGACGACCAGACTACAACTGTTCAGTGATGTCTCAGTGATTGCGAGGGTGACAAGTGACAGAGATCACCGAATGGTTAGAGCCACACTGAATCTAAACGTGAAGTTGGAAAGTTCTCGTCTAATGAAGTCAACGCTCCGTCCACCTCGTGCTCTAATCCAAAGTCCCGAAAACTTTCAGCTCGAGTTACAAAACCATTTTACCAGGGCCTAGAAGAATGCAATACAGTGGACGATATGAATGACAAGCTCGTGGAAATTGTCCATGCGGTCGGAGCTAAATTCTGCAAGACCCACCGCAGAAGAACACAAAAACACACACTCTTAATCTCATGACTGTTAGAAGACAAATGAAGCTACAGTCTACAGCAGTACAGGCAATTGAACTAACAGATCTGTTAGTTCAAATGCATGCGGCGGGACTTACGCAACTTCAATATGGCTCATATTGAAGAAGCGATTGAGCGGAACTAGGGCTCCAAAGTCTTTGCTAGAGATCTGCTTGTATTAAAAGCCAACTGTCGAAGCTGAAGTCCGAGTGTGGTGGCATCGTTTCCGGAACACCTGATATTTTGAGTGAGATTGAGAGGTTCTATGGGCAGCTGTACACATCATCGTTGTAGCCACACGGAAGTGTGAGTAACGACTCAAGTCTTATCCGCCACTATTCCAGACGTCAGTCTGAGCTAGTTTAGAATGGCTCTCCAGCACCTTAATAACGGCAAGGCAAGGATGGAATTACAGCGGAGCTTTTGAAAGTGGTCGGAAAACCGGTACTTGAAGTCCTTCAGAAGCTCTTTAATTCCGTCCTCCATGGCGTGGGAGCAGAAGTGCGGTATACTTGTTCTTCAAGAAAGGCGACAACGCTCTCTTGAAGAACTACAGACCGATTTCCCTCCTGAGCCGCGTCTACGTGTTGTTTTCGAGAGTCATTACGAATCGTCTCGCATGCAGACTCGACAACTTCCAGCCTCCCGAACACGCCGGTTTCCGAAAAGGCTTTAGCACCATAGACCAGATACACACCATTTGGCAAATTGTATAGAAATCCGAGGAGTACAATTTGCCACTATGTCTTCCGTATGTGGACTATGAGAAAACCTTTCATTCCCTTGAAATTTGGTCGGTACCGCAGTCCGTTCAGTGGTGCCAAGTTAACTTTCGGTACATCGAAGTGCTGAAGTGTTTGTACAGTAAGGCTACGATGGCTATCCGAGTACAGAACCAGAGTACGAAGCCTACCCATCTGCAGAGAGGTGTAAGACAGGGTGACGTTATATCCCCGAAACTCTCTACCGCTTCACGTATTAAAATCAACGGCGAGTACATCACTCACCTTCGATTTGCCGACGATATAGTCCTACGCCGGTAGTTGGTGGGCCCCAAGCTCGAAGTTGTTGACGTATATATTTACCTGTGACAAATAGTCTGACTAGGTAAGTCCAACTTCGACCGTGAGGTCAATGGACGGATCAAACTCGGCTGGGCAGCGTTCGGGAATTTACGGCACATCTTCTCGTCAGATATACCTCAAAACTTGAAAACGAGACTGTACAACCAGTGCGTGTTGAGAGTGATGACCTATGGAACTAAGACGTGGTCCTTCACTGCTGGCCGTATGAGGAATCTCAAGGTCGCTCAGGGAGCTATGGAGAGGGCTAAGCTCGGGGTTTCTCTGCGTGATAAACTTAGAAATGAGGATATCCACAGTGTAACCAGAGTGACCGATATAGCAGAACGGGTTAGTAAGCTGAAGTGGCAATAAGCCGGCCATATAACTCGAAGAACCGACAACCGATGGGTAAAAGGTTCTTGAATGGCGGCCTCGTACCGGCGGATGAAGTGTAGGGCGTCCCCCCACTAGATAGAGTGACGACTTGATAAGACATGCAGGAAGTCGATGGATGCAGGTGGCTCTGAACTGTACTTTGTGGCATTCCTTAGGGGAGGCCTATGTTCAGCAGTGAACTTGTGAAGGGCTGTAATGATGATGATGATATTTTCTAAAAAAATATTTGATATTGCTACTTTGAAAAAAAACGGCTTGAAAAAAATTTTACGTGGGCGTCCGGATGTTAATTTTGTATGTGGTCTCGATAACTCCCGAAAAAAATTGACGTATCGAGACCGGGTTTCAGAATTAATCAACTGCTTCCCTATTTCATATTAATGGCGTAGTACGCGAAGCTTGCTAATAAAATGATTTCCATCTTTTATAAGTTTTATTGCTATTAAAAATTTAAAGGCGCTTTCATATATTTTAGAATTTGATAGACAAAGGACAGATGTACCATACAGCCTATATCGATTATACTTTGTGTAATCGATTTGTTTTGGTAAACATTATTAATTCTTTTCCCTAAATTAAAACAAGTAAATAATATATTTTAAAAGTTAGGCATATAATATTTTTATTCATCAAAATTAAATGAAACGCTCATGTGGCGTGCACTTCTGGGCTTTTCCAAGCATTTTCTTCACTTTCATTTCCTAGCAAATAAGTTTTGATTTCAAGAAAAACAAATCTTCCTCAAAATTTGATTCCACATTGAATGAGCTCTCGCTCATATTTTTGCCACAATTCTAACGATTTTTCGCAGGAAACTCACTTCTCGACTAGACTGCCCGTGACATAGTAATGATTAACATTATACACTGGGATTATAAATATTGTCTTCTCTCCTTGCAGTAACCGAAAACGAATTAACATAAATTGATTATAACTTGAATTCTCACTTGAAGGCTAACGTCGCTAACGAGCCTATAGTAAACTACTGTAGTATAAAAAACCAACAAAATTGTAACCTTTAGATGGCAAACCAACGTATTGAGTATTGAATTCTTTTTTACCACTTTATACTTAAGAACTTATAGCAGATAAAGGGCCCCTCGATAGAATTTGCTATCACGCCCTTGCTTAATTCGGCACTGTTACACATGGTTGTAAACCAGTAACATTCACTGGTTTTCACAAATTTAATTTAATCAACGATAAATCACGAAACTCTTACGTGACTTGTTGAAATATTTCGTTCCCATTAATTTTTATAGTTAAATGGTTTTTTATAGTTAATTAATTTTTTTTATTTGGCGTTTATGTATCTTTGATTTTGAAGGGTTAAAAAGGAAAGTTGAGAAATTCTCTTTTACAGTTATAGTGTATGGCGTTACTGAAAATATATCGTTATTTTGTGTTTAAAAAAGTTAAAATACCTTAAAATTTGCCATCCCCTTCCCCCGTGGTATTTCCAAAAGGTACGGAATTTAGAGTATACATTATGTAATTCTTAGTGACATGATCTTGACAGTAAACACCTATTCGCCGAGCTCCAGCACCTAGATCAAGCAAATTATACAGGATAACAAGCTTGTCGAATTCTACACCTACATCGTAGTCACCGAATGAACTGGCCTCAGTCAAACGTTTGCCTTCTACAGCCATAGAGTAGGCAACATACGTAGTATACAAGTCAGAGGAGTTACAGACAAGAGTGAGCACATCTTAAAACTCTTTATTTGATAAGAACAAAATACTCACCCACATGTCAGTACATTGTTGGGGAGGGGGGGGGGGATTTAAAAACTAGGTGTTAGGACTCCTTTTATAGCTACGATTCCGTCTGGGGATTTATACACCACTCTCTTACATGTTTCTAACTCCAAATGCCAAAGTTCATATTATTGATGGTTATAAAATTAAATTTTTAATTTTTTTTTATAGGAGAGGGGGCAAACGAGCATGCGGCTCACCTGATGGTAAGTGACTACCACCGCCCATGACCAACCGCAACACCAGGGGAATCGCAGATGCGTTGCCGGCCTTTTAAAAAGGAGTAGGCTCTTTTCTTGAAGGTCCCTAAGTCGTATCGGTCCGGAAAAATCGCTGATGGTAATCGATTCCACAAGGAAGTCGTGCGAGGAAGAAAACATCTAAATCGCACAGTGGTGGACCGCCAATCATCCAGATGGTGTGGATGGTATCGGGAGTTCTGCCGCGATGTGCGTTCATGAAATGTGGCGGCTGGGATTAATCCGAACAATTCCTCAGAGCACTCCCCATGGTAGATGCCAAAGAAAATGCAAAGAGATGCAACATCTCTTCGCAGTGCCAATGAGTCGAGCCGATCGGAAAGGACTCGTTTGTCGACGATTCGAGCCGCTCTGCGCTGGATGCGGTCAAGTGGAAGGAGCTGGCACTAGGGAGCCCCAGCCCAGAGATGGGAACAGTATTCCATGTGAGGCCGAACCTGTGCCGTGTAAAGTTGCAGGCGTTGAGCTGTCATGAAATACTGTCCCGCTCTGCTGAGCACGCCAAGCTTTTTAGAGGCTAATTTGGCCTTCTCTTCCAAGTCACCACGAAACTGCACGTCACTCGATATGTCGACGCCGAGGATTCCGATACTGGCTGAGGCAAGAAGGGGAGTGCCTTGAAACTGAGGAGATACGACAAAGGGGTTCTTTTTAGCGGTAAACGCGCAAACTTGTGTCTTCTGAGGATTAAACTGGACTAGATTTAGTCGCCCCCAATCCGAGACTTTGTCCAGCAAAGACTCGACTTCAGACACAAGTTTGTTCCGGTACTCGGCGACGTTTTCCCGAGAAATATTGGCCCGGCCGGTGTATAGAGCATCACCAGTGCTGTCATCCGCATAGCAATGAATGTTACCAGTTAGCAACATATCATTGATATGCAGAAGAAACAGCGTTGGTGATAGCACACAGCCTTGTGGAACACCAGCGTTAATAGGCTTGTAGTCAGAACATGCACCGTCAACAACGACCTTGATGCTCCGATCTGCAAGGAAGCTGGTGATCCAATTGCACAATTTCTCGGGAAGCCCATAGGAAGGGAGCTTCGAAAGAAGCGCTTTGTGCCAAACCCGATCGAAGGTCTTCGCAATGTCCAGACTAGCGGCCAACGCCTCCCCCTTGGACTCTACTGCCTCCGCCCATCTATGGGTCAGGTAGACCAGAAGATCACTAGCTGATCGACCCCGACGAAAACCGTATTGGCGGTCACTAGTCAGCTGGTGATCCTCAAGGTACCGGATGAGCTGGCAGTTAATAATGGATTCCATTATTTTGGAGAACAAGGAGGTGATCGCGATAGGCCTATAGTTGGACGGGTCTGAGCGGTCGCTTTTTTTAGGGATTGGGTGGACAAAAGCTGTCTTCCATGAATTCGGGACTACGCCTTGGGAGTAGGAGTACCGGAAAAGACGCGTTAGGACCGGTGCCAACTCCGGAGCACACGTCCTCAGCACAATTGGGGGGATTCCGTCAGGCCCACTCGACTTCTGGATGTCCAGGGAGAGAAGTGCTTTGCGAACTGAGCGCTGTGAGAATAGCACATCCGGCATGGAGCACTCACACCGCGGGATGGTCGGCGGTATTTTCCCCCCGTCATCAAGAGTCGAGTTGGACGCAAAAAGGAAGCCTAAAAGGTCGGCTTTGTCTTTTGCGTCTTGGGCCAGTGAGTCGTCCTCCCTGTGCAGAGATGGTAGTGATGGCTTACAGAAATTCCCTTGGACAGCCTTAGCGAGAGACCAGAATGCACGGGTTCCCGAAGGAAGGGGAACTAGTTTCTCGCCAATTCTGCCTATGTGCTCTGACTTTGCCTTGGCAATAACTCTTTTGAAAGACCTTGAGGCGAAGTTATACTTCTTTTTTAATGTGCTGGTGTTTACATCCCGAGTCACCGAAGCCGCAGCCCAGGCTTGATAACACTCCTGCTTACTGCGCAATGCAGTCTTACAGGAGCGACCAAACCAAGGCTGAGATCTGCCTCCGATGGGTACCACAGATGATGGAATAAATAGTTCCAATCCCTGTAGCACCACATCAGTGACAGAGTTAGCAACAGCGCTGGGATCATCCGGCGAGAAGCAAACCCGCCCCCATGGGTAGGATGCAAAGAAAGACCGCATTCCGTCCCAATCCGCTGACCTGTAATGCCAAACACGGCGGCAACCTGCAGAACGCAACCGCGAAGGGAGTGTGAGTGGCACTATACTCCGGATCAGACAATGGTCCGAAGAGCCGAGAGGGGCATCGACGGAAACCTGATATCCGTCCGGTTGAGAGGTCAGCAGAAGGTCCAACAGGGAAGGTGTATGATCCTCCACATCTGGAATCCGCGTAGGCAAAGTAACCAGTTGTGTCAGACCATATGCCAAGGCAAAGTCATAAACAGATCTCCCCGCATGATCGGTTAAACGTGAACCGAGCCGTTCGGCATGGTGGGCGTTAAAATCGCCAAGGATCACGATCTCTGCGGATGGGACCTGTTGTAGCAAGGAATCTGTAGCCATTTGGACGTGGTCGATGAGTCGGTCTGTTTCGCCATTACCGCTATGGGACCTATAGAGGCACCCGTAGACGCGCGGATGGTCGTCGCTGTCTACGCGTAGCGAAAGGATGGACAGGTCCGAACCTTCAAGACTGCCGAGGCGTCGAGAACAGATGTCCTCTCTGACATACACGCAAACTCCAGCCCGAGGCACAAAGTAGTGCTCCAATTTGTACCCCGGGTAGGAGAGATACGAAATATCAGCCGGAGAGGAAACCTGCGTCTCGGTCAGAAAGAGCAAGGCCGGCTTCGCCGTCTCGAGATGGTAGTGGACGGCGTTTAGGTTAGAGTGAAGTCTCCTGATGTTGCAGAAATTCACGGATAGCGTGGCAGGGGTCGCCTTGGTATTGTTGCTCAGTTTGACCCGAGCAGTTTTGTTTTTGAGCGGAATTGGGCCCCCCCCCCCCCCAGAATACGCGGGGCAGCCTGAGCACCCACGCTCAGGATTAGAATAACATGGTCGTGGATGCTCAGCGAGGGATTCTCCAGGGGTACTGGTACCCTCCTGGGGTAGTCTACTGTGTAATTCCGCTACCATGTTAATGGGGGGGGGGGGGGGGGGGGGGGGGAATTGGGCCTCCGGCCACCTGCACTCACCAGACGAAACGCAGAAGCAGAGCCTCTACTTCACGCCGGTATTCCGTGAGGTCGTGGTACCAACCCGGCTCGAGCCGGCCCATACGTGCAACAGCAAAAACTGCTTCAGGGCTCTACCACCGTTAGTAGTCTTAATAAAATAATAAAAACAGATTTCAAAAATTAAAAACTAATAAGAACTAAAACACCGGCTTCAGAAGCTATTATTTAAAATAAAGTAGATATGCGAAAATACTTTATATCGAATCTTTACGTACCTAGTGTTTTTTGAATGATATATCGATTTTACCGATACCTAAGTTAAAACAGAACGGAGCACACGATTAAAATTCTCAATATTTTAAAGATAACCAATAAATTGTTACTTAACGTGTGCTAAAATCACAAAAAATATGTATTTAAATAAAATAAAAACTTAAATTTGAATAATACTTTTTTCTTGTAAATAACATATTTTTTCTTATTCAAAGGATTAAATAAGGGTTTTCGAAGGATTAAATGAAGGCTTAGGTTTTTTCCTAAAAAAAAGTGGGCAGCCTTAGATCTAACTCTTAGTTAGTTTATTGCCTTTTTGGGTAGACTAAGCACAATCACAGGCTCAAGGTAACTGTAATGTTACAAGGGTGTTAATAAGAGACGCGTGTTGCTTTTTTTTTTAAAAGTGTAATTAAATACATATATATGTATTTAATTACACTTTTAAAAAAAAAACCTTACCTCCACATTAGGATTTTCTCCTGTATCGTGGAGGCAGTTTACAAACACAAATTTCACAAGGACAAACATCCAGACCCGGAACAATTATTTGTAGGCCATACAAATACTTGTTCCGTGCGGGATTCCAACCCGCGCCCCCCAGCGCAGCAACTCATTGCTAAGCCACTGCGCCACGAAGCCGTCAACTACTTTTATTCTACGAGTAAACTTAACGCTTATAAATTTTCATAGGGACCACACTACTCCTTCCAACGTCAAAAAAAGAAAAGAATACATTTATTTTCTTTTTTCATAAACTCATAAAAAGAATACCTATCTGTCTATGTTGTCTAAAAAGAATACCTATATAATTTACAAAAAAACCGGCCAAGTGCGAGTCGGACTCGCGCACCGAGGGTTCCGAACAAATCCGTAGGTATAAAATTTAAAATAATTAAAAATATTTTTATTATATTATGATGTAACTAAAAATTTATTCTTTTCACAATTTTTCCTTTATCTGTGCTATAATACGTTGCTTCGTACCAAAATTTAAGATTCTGAGTTCACGAGAAGTACCCTGTAGGTTTTGATTCCAGTTGGCTTAGAAGTTTGATTTTTTCACAGCTCCAAGGGACAGTAGACTTGAGTGTTTGATATGAATTTCAGCTTGATACCTCCACGCGTTCCTGAGAAAAAGGGTCTTGACAGACAGACAGACAGACAGACAGACGGACAACAAAGGGATCCTATCAGGGTTCCGTTTTTTTCTTTTGAGGTACGGAACCCTAAAAATGAAATTGCTCGAGATGGCATATTTTATAGGTAGGTCGGGTGGCCAGATCCCCTTGTCCCATAGTCATTTCGAGGTCACAATCTTGTTTCGTAACAGTCTATTAATGTTATAACTACGTCTACATATATTTACATATTTCCTTATAAAGTATCTTTTAAACAATATAGTTGTAGCGATTTTTTACTCGGTCACTTAGATAATATTTAGTCACATAAATCTCATGTTGCTATACCACTTATGTAGATCAGACACTATAATACTCATTCATCATTTTTTCACTTTTCAATATTTTTTCGTTCTATTTTTTACTTCATAATATATTTACTTCATTTTTGGTTAAGCATTAAGTAAGACTTACTTTTCATATATACGTTACACGACACAAAAGAAATTAGAAAAAGCTTGGTAGCGATCACCTCATTCCCAGGGGTTATTATCAACCATAAATTCCTTAATATTATAATAACCCTTTTTATACAAACTTTGTTTAATAAAATTTTGAAATTTGATTAGGTCAAAATTTGTATATTTTCTGGGATTTTGTTGTAAAAGCGTATACCTACATCACCCCAAGAATGAATTACTGACTTGGTGGAGTCGAGTAACTGGTACTACTAGCTTGTGTTTGTTCCAAGTATTTACATAATGAATATCACTTTTTTTAAACTACTTTTCTTTTTGTGTACACATTCATTAAATTTTCATAAATGTATTGAGAGGCCAAAGTTATATATTAAGTTCCTTAAATTTTTGTCTGCGCTATTCTTTAAGTTGCTGGTCCTGACATACCTTGCTTTCTTTCTCCATTTTCCGTGACACAGTTGGTCTTGGACTTTTTTTAGTGAACAAACTTAAGTACCTATTAAACGGTTACACGATTGGTTGGTTAATGTGAAAGCTCTAGGGTGGCCCGCGAAATTAAAATTGTTTTACGTTTTTTGCTATTTGTAGGTCAGTGTCAAATTGTATGTTTAATAAAATATTATTCGCGACCGTGACGACTATGTATTTAAAGAATTATAATCATTATAATCATTAATACAACCTCCTAAGTTCGTATAATCCTATTGTATGGCTATTTCCAGAAAAACTCATTCAAAGGAATTATATGAACTTGGAGGGTTGTATTGTTAATTTTGATGATAATAATTCTGTAAACACATAGTCGTAACTGTCGCGAATCATATTTTGTTAAACATTCAACCGGACCCTGACCTGCAAAGTCCAAAAAACGTAAGAAAATTTGTATTTCGCGGGCCACCCTGGAGCTTTCACTTTAACTCTGTTGGGAATCGGTGTCCAGTAGGAATCACTCCGTAATTCTGAGTTACCTATATTTTTTCATTATAATAATATATTGTAAACTAAAATTAGCCCACTGGTCTCAAAGGATGAAAGGCTTTCTCACTCTCACTATCGTTGTGTTGGGTTGTCAAGGCAACGCGTTATTCAACTGCCGTTATCCATTTTATTCACGTTATATCTATAGTTAGATTTAACATACGTCCTGAGTTTAAGGGACAGTCCCCGTATTTGACAAAATACGGAATTCGACAAAATACGGAAATGGCCCAAACTAAGTGGCGCGGTTGGCCGGCAGGAGTTGCGGGGGAGCTCGCAAGTGAGCGGTGAGGGGGGGGGGGGGGGGGCACAAGTCGTTCGACGCTCACGCACGGCTCGCTCATCATTGGTGCTTCTTTACACGGTAATCTGAATAATTTCGTGCCCATAACGCAAATGTAGAAAGAACATTTTCGTTGATGACGGCTCAATAACCGGACAAACGAAACAGGTTGTCGGTAAAGACCATTGAACCCATATTGATTTGTCATTATAATTTTAAAATAATGTGCCCCTAGTTTTATGATTATGTTAAAAATAAAACGAGAAATTACAAAACTAAAATCAAATTCAAAATATGATTGGGCGCGTAATCTGGTGTTAATTTGAATCAAAAATTATTACTACAGTAACTTCGAATAAAAACTTTTGTTTCATTTCATTTTATTCTATACTTTTGATGCACACTAGAATTGAGATCAGAGGGTAGCGTCATATGTGTGTACTAATAGTGGGTAGGGTTACCCGTACTATAATATATAGTATCGTACTATTTTTTTTATTTCATAGGAGAGGGGGCAAACGAGCATGCGGCTCACCTGATGGTAAGTGACTACCGCCGCGAACCAGGGGAATTGCAGATGCGTTGCCGGCCTTTTAAAAAGGAGTAGGCTCTTTTCTTGAAGGTCCCTAAGTCGTATCGGTCCGGAAAAATCGCTGATGGTAATCGATTCCACAAGGAAGTCGTGCGAGGAAGAAAACATCTTCTAAATCGCACAGTGGTGGACCGCCAATCATCCAGATGGTGTGGATGGTATCGGGAGTTCTGGCGCGATGCGCGTTCGTGAAATTTGGCAGCTGGGATTAATCCGAACAATTCCTCAGAGCACTCCCCGTGGTAAATGCGAAAGAAAATGCAAAGGGATGTAACATCTCTTCACAGTGCCAATGAATCGAGCCGATCGGAAAGGACTCGGTCGTCGACGATTCGAGCCGCGTGAGGCCGAACCTGCACCTTGTAAAGTTGCAGGCGGTGCGCCGGCATGAAATACTGTCCCGCTCTGCTGAGCACGCCAAGCTTTTTAGAGGCCAATTTGACCTTCTCTTCCAAGTGACCAAGAAACTGCACGTCACCCGATATGTCGACGCCGAGGATGCCGATACTGGCTGAGGCAAGAAGGCGAATGCCTTGAAACTGAGGAGATACGACGAAGGGATTCTTTTTAGCGGTAAACGCGCAAACTTGTGTCTTCTGGGGATTAAACTGGACTAGATTTAGTCGCCCTCAAACCGAGACTTTGTTCAGCAAAGACTCGACTTCAGACACAAGTTTGTTCCGGTACTCGGCGAAGTTTTCCTGAGAAATATTGTCACGGCCAGTGTATAGAGCATCACCAGTGCTGTCATCCGCATAACAATGAATGTTAACAGTTAGCAACATATCATTGAATATGCAGAAGAAACAGGGTTGGTGATAGCACACAGCCTTGTGGAACACCAGTTTTAATAGGCTTGTAGTCGGAGCATGCACCGTCTACAACGACCAATTGCACAATTTCTCGGGAAGTCCATAGGAAGGGAGCTTCGAAAGAAGCGCTTTGTGCCAAACCCGATCGAAGGCCTTCGCAATGTCCAAACTAACGGCCAACGCCTCCCCCTTGGACTCTACTGCCTCCGCCCACCTATGGGTCAGGTAGACCAGAAGATCACCAGCTGATCGCCCCGACGAAAACCGTATTGGCGGTTAGTAATCAGTTGGTGGTCCTCAAAGTACCGCATGAGCTGGCAGTTAATAATGGATTCCATTATTTTGGAGAACAAGGAGGTGATGGTGATAGGCCTTTAGTTGGATGGGTCTGAGCGGTCGCCTTTTTTTGGGATCGGGTGCAAAAAAGCTGTCTGAATTCGGGACTAAGCCTCGGGAGTAGGAGTACCGGAAAAGACGCGTTAGGACCGGTGCCAACTCCGGAGCACATGTCCTCAGTACAATTGGGGTGATTCCGTCAGGCCCACTCGACTTCTGGATGTCCAGAGAGAGGAGTGCTTTGCGAACCAAGCGCTGTGAGAACAGCACATAAGTGTGTTGGTGTTTACATCCCGAGTCGCCTTAATGTGTAATGCAGTCTTACAGGAGCGACCAAACCAAGGCTGAGATCTGCCTCCGATGGGTACCACAGATGATGGAATAAATAGTTCCATTCCCTGCAGCACCACATCAGTAACAGAGTCAGTAACAGCGCTGGGATCATCCGGCGAGAAGCAAACCCGCCCCCATGGGTAGGATGCAAAGAAAGACCGCATTCCGTCCCAATGTGCCGACCTGTAATGCCAAACACGGCGGCAACCTGCAGAACGCAACCGCGAGGGAGCGTGAGTGGCACCACACTCCGGATCAGACAATGGTCCGAATAGCCGAGAGGGGCATCGACGGAAACCTGATATCCGTCCGGATGAGAGGTCAGCAGAAGGTCCAACAGGGAAGGTGTATGATCCTCCACATCTGGAATCCGCGTAGGAGAAGTAACCAGTTGTGTCAGACCAAACGTGAACCGAGCCATTCGGCGTGGTGGGCGTTAAAATCGCCAAGGATCACGATCTCTGCGGATGGGACCTGTTGTAGCAAGGAATCTGTAGCCATTTACATATGGTCGATGAGTCGGTCTGTTTCGGCATTACCGCTATGGGACCTATAGAGGCACCCGTAGACGCGCGGATGATCGTCGCTGTCTACGCGTAGCCAAAGGATGGACAGGTCCGAACCTTCAAGAGAGCCGAGGCGTCGAGAACAGATGTCCGCTCTGACATACACGCAAACTCCAGCCCGAGGCACAAAGGAGTGCTCCAATTTGTACCCCGGGTAAGAGAGATACGAAATATCAGCCGGAGAGGACATCTGCGTCTCGGTCAGAAAGAGCAAGGCCAGCTTCGCTGTCTCGAGATGGTAGTGGACGGCGTTTAGGTTCGAGTGAAGTCCCCTGATGTTGCAGAAATTCACGGATAGCGTGGCAGGGGCGCCTTGGTATTGTTGCTCAATTTGCCCTGAGCAGTTAAGTTACTGGCTGAGGCAACAAGGGGAGTGCCTTGAAACTGAGGAGATGCTTCGATCTGCAAGAAATCTGGTGATTCAATTGCGCAATTTCTCGGGAAGCCCATAGAAAGGGAGCTTCGAAAAAGGCGTTTTGTGCCAAACCCGATCGAAGGCCTACGCAATGTCCAAACTAACGGCCAATGCCTCCCCTTGGACTCATATGCCTCCACCCATCTATGAGTCAGGTAGAGAAGAAGATCAGCAGCTGACCGACCCCGACGAACACTGTATTGGCGGTCAATAATTAGCTGGTGGTCCTCAAGATACCGCATAATCTGGTAGTTTATAATGGATTCCATTATTTTGGAGAACAAGGTGATGGCGATAAGCATAGCTAGACGGGTCTGAGCGGTCGCCTTTTTTAGCCAGCCTGCAGAATGCAAACGCAATGTTAGTGCGAGTGGCACCACACTCTGGACTAGACAATGATCTGAGGAGACCTGATATCTATCTGAATGAGAGGTAAGCAGAAAGTCCAACAGAGAAGGTGCATGATATTCCACATCTAGAATCCGCGTAGGCGAAGTTACCAGTTGTGTCAGACCATATCATCATAATCATTACAGTCCTTCACAAGTCCACTGCTGAACATAGGCCTCCCACAAGGAATGCCACAAAGCACGGTCCTGAGCCACCTGCATTCATCGACTTCCTGCATATCTTACCAGGTCGTCACTCCATCTAGTGGGGGGACGCCCAACACTTTGCCTGCCGGTACGAGGCTGCCACTCGAGAAACTTTCTTCCCCATCGGTTGTCGGTTCTTCGAGCTATATGGCCGGCCCATTGCCACTTCAGCTTACTAATCCGTTGGGCTATGTCGGTCACTCTGGTTCTACTGCGGATATCCTCATTTCTGAGTTTATCACGCAGAGAAACTCCGAGCATAGCCCTCTCCATAGCTTGCTGAGCGACCTTGAGCTTCCTCATACGGCCAGCAATGAAGGACCACGTCTCAGTTGCGTATGTCATCACTGGCAACACGCATTGGTTGTACAGTTTCGTTTTAAAGTTTTGAGGTATACTTGACGAGAAGATGTGCCGTAATTTCCCGAACGCTGCCCAACCGTGTTGAATCCGTCGATTGACCTCTCGGTCGAAGTTGGACTTACCTAGTCGGACTATTTGTCCCAGGTAAACATACTCGTCAACAACTTCGAGCTTAGTGCTCCCAACAACTACCGGCATAGGTGTGACATGGATATTAAACATGATGTTTGTTTTATCCATGTTCATCTTAAGACCTATCCGTTGGGAAGCACTATTAAGGTTATTGAGCATAGTGCTTAGGTCCTCCAACTATTCTGCCATAAGGACTGTATCGTCGGCAAATCGAAGGTGAGTGGTGTACTCGCCATTGATGTTGATACCGTATCCTTTCCAGTCCAGAAGCTTGAAAACGTCTTCCAATTCAGCGGTGAAGAGTTTCGGGGATATGACGTCACCCTTTCTTACACCTCTCTGCAATTTGGTAGGTTTCGTACTCTGGTTCTGTACTCGGATAGCCATCGTAGCCCTACTGTACAAGCACTTCAGCACTTTGATATACCGACAGTCCACTTGGCACCACTGAAGGGACTGCAGCACCGCCCAAATTTCGACGGAATCAAAGGCTTTCTCATAGTCCACACACGCCAGACATAGTGGCAAATTGTACTCCTCTGACTTTTGTACAATTTGCCTGAGGGTATGTATGTGGTCTATGGTGCTAAAGCCTTTTCGGAAACCGGCTTGTTCGGGAGGCTGGAAGTCGTCAAGTCTGCGCTCGAGACGATTCGTAATGACTCTCGAAAACAGCACGTAGACGCGGCTCAGAAGGGAAATCGGTCTGTAGTTCTTCAAGAGAGCGTTGTCGCCTTTCTTGAAGAACAAGACCACCGCACTTCTGCTCCACGCATGCGTTGTAACGCCACCATAAAGGACGGAAAGAGCTTCTGAAGGACTTCAAGTACCGGTTTTCCACCCGCTTTCAGAAGCTCCGCTGTAATTCCATCCTCGCCTGGGGCCTTGCCGTTTTTAAGGTGCTGGAGAGCCATTCTAATCTCGCTCAGACTGACGTCCGAGATATCATCGGAATAATGTCGGATAAGACTCGCTCTTGGATCATTACTCACACTCGCGTGTGGCTCCAACAATGACGTGTACAGCTGCCCATAGAACCTCTCAATCTCACTCAAAATCTCAGGTGCCCCGGAAAGGATGCTGCCACACTCTGTCGTCAGCTTTGACAGTTGGCTCTTTCTGGCAGACAGATCTCTGGCAAAGACTTTGGAGCCTTGGTTCCGCTCGATCGCTTCTTCAATACGAGCTGTATTGAAGTTGCGTAAGTTCTGCCGCATGCATTTGGAGATCTGTCTGTTCAGTTGCCTGTATGCTGTCAAATCTGTTGAAGAATGTAGCTTCATCTCCCGTCTAACAACCATGAGATTAAGAGTGTAATCGGAGAGTTTTTGTGTTCTTCTGCGGCGGTTCTTGCAGAACTTAGCTCCGACCGCATGGACAGTTTCCACGAGCTCGTCATTCATATCGCCCACTTCATTGCAGTCTTCCAGGCACTGAAAACGGTTTTGTAACTCGAGCTGAAAGGTTTCGGGGCTTTGGATTAGAGCACGAGGGGGACGGAGCGTTGACTTCATTAGACGAGACCTCTCCAACTTAACGTTTAGGTTCAGTGTGCCTCTAACCATTCGGTGATCGCTGCCGGTTTTCACCCTCGCGATCACTGATATATCACTGAACAGTTGTTGTCTGGTCGTCATAATGAAGTCAATCTCATTTTTTGTCGAACCGTCTGGGCTCGACCAGGTCCACTTCCTGTGGGGCCGCTTCTGGAAGAAAGAGTTCATCATTGAGAGTCCCTCTTTCTCCATGAAGTCGGCCAGCTGCTGGCCCCTTGGGTTCCATTGCCCTATTCCAAATTTCCCTACTTTCAGCTCACCATTCTCTCTTGTGCCTAGTTTTGCATTGAAGTCTCCCATTAACACCGTATATTGGGTTTTGGAGGAATGCATGGCTCTAGAGATATCCTCATACATTTCCTCCACCTCCTCATCGGGGTGTGCCGAGGTTGGTGCGTAAGCCTGTATGACCTTCATTGAATACCGTTTGGTGATTCTGAGTATAAGGTACGCAACCCACGTCGACACACTCAATCTTTACAACGTTGTTAACGAGAGACTTGTTGACGATAAATCCGACACCTCCTTGGGACAGATGGTCGTCCTACCAGTAATAGAACAAGTTGCCGGATTCGAGGATTACCGTTTCCTCCCCCTCTCTTCGGACTTCGCATAATCCTATTGTTCGCGCCAAGCGCTAGTTTCAAGGATTGTTTTGTACGTAATAATAAAATTATTTCCCTTTGTTGTTTGTTGCTTGCCTTTTTCTTTGGTTAGTGTGTAGTTTGAAAAGCCGCGCCCTAGGTTGCGCAAGCGGGAGTTTTTCTAGAGATATACGTCATGTAGGTAGATGGTTATTTTTACGTAATCGGTTAATTATCGTTGTCGGATAGTTGTAGTGGATTACTTATCGAAGGGTCGATTTCCGAGCTAGGCATTTTTTGTTGATCGACAGTGATGTGTATCTTCGTTTGTATTGTAATTTGTATTTGAACTAAAGAGTAGTAATTGTATTTGCGCAATTTGAATTTAACTTGATTTGATCGCACTAGTATTTGTTATTTGTTAATTTGATTTGTGTCTTTTCTTTTGTGCTAACTTGTATTTGGTTGATACGTAGTAATTCGTATTTGTGTAATTTCTATTCAATGCGATTTGATAGGAACTGCATTTATTAACTGTTAATTTTTGTTGTATTTTTTATTTGTTATCTTGTAATTTGAGCTCGAGCCGCGTCGTAATTTGTATTTAGTAGTGATGTCATCGCCCAAGCTACTGATCCGTTGTCTGCGGACTGAGTTGCGCTGGGCCATAAGCGCCCATGCTTTGATAGGTAGACCGGATAGGATCCATAACTTGATGAAGCGGTTCGAGCAGGTGGATGTTCGAAGGGCCGCAGTGGAGGAGGCTTACGCTGAACTCGAGGATTCGGATGTGGAGAAGGGAGTTCTGGACTCCTGCTTCGCGGACTATGAGCAGTTCCTTTGGCTCACGGACGAGTTGATCGAGGCTGAAGGCAGGTATGCCGAGGAGGCGCGTGAAGCTCGGATGAGTGGCCTGCCCGAGTCCTCTCGGAAGCAGCTTCAGCCGGAGCTGTTGGGACGGCTCCCAACTCTGGACCTGCCAAAGTTCTCCGGGGTCCTTTCCGAATGGCTGACCTTCGTTGGTCTTTTCGACAGCCTAGTGGACGCCCGGAGTGACCTGACCCCGAGCCAAAAGATGGCGTACCTCCTGGCCTCACTGGAGGGGGAGGCCCTGGGCGTCATCGGCCACTTGAGATTGTCGGACGACGCCTACCAGACTGCTCGGGATCTCCTAGCCAGAAGATACGCCAACGGCCGGCAAATTGCGGACGAACATGTTAAGCAGCTTCTAAGCCTCCCGCTGCTTAGTGACCGGGCCAGATTGCGTCCGGACCTGTTGGATCCAGTCTTGGTGGCCTGTAATACGTTGAGGCGGCTGGGTTTACCAGTGGGCGAATGGGCTTTTTTGTTGCTCCGCATCGTGCTGTCCCGTCTACCTCTCGACCTTCGAATCCATTTTGAGGAGAGGTACCGCGGGGACGAGGCCTCCTATATTCCGCCCTTCTATCACCTGCTGCGGTTTTTGGAGGAGCAGTGCCGGCAGATAGCCAAACCCCCCCCCCTGCTCCTATTGTCGAGCGTCTGATCATCGGGTAACGTCGTGCCCGAAATTATTAGGTAAACCAGTTTCGGCGAGGCGAACTATCGCCAAGGAGCGCCGCTGGTGCTGTTCATGTCTGGGAGGGCACCTCCAGCGAGACTGTCCGCATCGACCGCCCTGTCTGCATTGCCAGGGCAATCACCATGCAGTTTTGTGCCTGGGTGCGAACGGCGTCTCCTCTCGGGGCTCTGCCAGGCCCTCGACCCCCACGGGCGGGGGCGCTCAGCCACGCCCTCTGCCGGGCGACAATCGGCGCCCGCCGGCCGGCCACCAGGCCCCTAAGTTTGAAAGGGCCCCCTCCCCCGACCAGTCGGGGGGTAGTTCCCCCAGAGGCGGGGGTGTCATCACCCCCCTCAGCGTGTGGAGAGGAACTTCACGGCGACTCATCGGTCCGCTGGACCCTTCGCACTCCCGTTAGCTGAGTGACCGCGACTGGTGTACCACTGTTCCCCATTTAATGGAGGCGGTCCTGGCTAGCTGCCGCCTTAGCTCCCACCACGGCCGCCTCCACTGAGCCTTAAGCCGTCAACAGTCCACATGTCAAGATGTCCTGTTGCCGACGTCCTCAGTGAAGGCGTACAACCCGAGTGGCGACTGTTAGCGGTTGCGCTCTATAGTTATCGGGTTCACGCCGTGTAGCCTCCACTTGGTGGTGGGAAGATTAGGGCCCCCCTGGAGCGTTGAATCACGCTGTCAAGGGGTATTAGAGTTGGTTTGGTCGAGCACTTAGTCAAAAAATACTTGAATTAAAATTAAAAAAATGCTTAGGGCTTTCCGCGAAATTTTCCTATTTGTAGCGGTTTAAATTAAAAGAATTAAATTTAATCTAATCCTTTAAATGCCACTGCATGTGTTTTGTACATATATTTAATCACTGTATTTGATTGTTGCGTCTGTTTGCTGAAAGGAAATTGAATGGCGCGCTATTTGAAAAATTATGTGTATGTTTATGATAGTGTTTAATCATTTTGCTTTGCGAAGAAGTAGGGCTGTCCCTTACATTATTGTTTTGTTTAATTTGCAAGTTGACCTATGCGCATCGGTGATTAATTTGGTTGAATTGATTCTGTAGTTGAACATTGATGCTTTTGACAAATTAGTTGAAATATGAGCATAGGACTAGTTGTCTAACAGGCTAGCTAGTTTTGGAGATTATCAGATTGAAATCAGCTGCCGCACTATTTAGTAAATGATAATATGGTGGGTGGCCTGGCTAGGCCTACTTGTTGAAAATTCATACTAGGGACTATCTGTGCGTTTCGTTCGGCTCTCCACAGACGACGTTCATGTGGAATTTGTGGGTGCGCTCTGCACTGAAGCAACTGCTGGCACAAAATTTGTCTGCGCAGCTTCGTGTGGCGCTACACGAAGCTGCCCTGCTGGTTGCAGAGCTGATTCGGTCGGATTGCGGAACTAATCATAGGGGCACAGATAGGTGTTTGAAAGAGGTCTTCGGACTTCTGTCCAGTACAGGACTTGTTAAAGTGCTGCGATGCCCAGGAGGGACATCCAGTGGAGGCTGACCCTCCGGCTTGCCGACGTTGGGGCGGTAATTTTGAGGCGTTGGGTAGGGTTGCAAGATCTGCTGGGGTGCCTAAGGTGGCCTAGTTTGGCTGTAGATTCGGTCTTGCAACTTGCCGTCGCGACCTTGTCCCGCTGACCGGTTTGCTCGCTGACCTAAATCCTTATGTCCGGGACGGGGGTTTGTTCGCGCCAAGCGCTAGTTTCAAGGATAGACGCGAGAGGGCGCTCGGCGCGGTGCATTCATACCGGTTTGACTTTCGGTCGTGCGAAAAACGCACAAGGGCAGGCAGTCGTCTTTAAGCAGTGCTAACGATTGGCACGCTGTCATTTTATCGGGAACTCGGAATAATTAAGCGCGGACAGTAAAAATACGGTCTAGGATTTGTGGCGCGCATCCTTACTGGACAGCTTCCCCGGGACACATTGTGTCTGACTCAGAATCTGCATAAGTGCATTCGGCAATATTAGCTAGTGCGGCCTCTGATATTCTAGAACTAACTGTTGCAACGCGAAACGGTAGCGACCTTTGATCCAGAAACTCCGTGTGCGTTTTGTGCGGTAACCTTATACCCCGCGATAGTTAGTGGCTTCTGTAAGTTAGTTAATCGCACGATAGAGTTAATTGACTGTCATCGTGACGAACGAGGAAAGTGAATGTGGACAACGCCTCGGAGGGCCCCCTCAAGTTGGAGCGGTGTCGACGCCCGGGCTGCTGCCGACGGCTAAGGTCTAGGTTCAATCACCGTCAGTCACACCCAGATACACATCACATCACCTTCTTTCCCTTGCACTACACAACCACATGCGACCTGACCGACTTCGGAGGGACCAGTCGCCTTGGATATAGGTAAGTAAGCTACGTCCAAATTCCTTCCGGTCGACTGGCCGTAGTATAACGCTCCCCCATATATTTTAGTGTAATTAGAGAGATTCCACGTGGCCACATTGAGGCCCGACCTACGTCTGCTCGGGAAGTCTTCTGCTCATGGGCTCCAGAGGATTGGACCCTTTAAGGGAGTAGCCGTAGGCCGTAACACCTATAATATGCCAGCGTAACTTGTCTATCTCTTCTTCCAGCTCCAAAATCTTCTCGTCAGTCCTCAGGGTGCGTGCGTTGTATGTTACCAGGTCGAGTCATCGTAGGTGGCAACCGAACCTCCACCGGAGATTCTTAGCACACCCTGCCCCGCCCATACCATGGTCGCCACCGTAGCCAGGAATAGCGGGACCGCCGGGGACTGGGGGCCGTCTCTTAGTAACTTTATCCATTTGGGGGATATTTGCCATAGGTGCCACGCTTGGCGAGCGGGTTGGCAACCGCAGTTTTTTTATTGTATTTTTGCTGTTATCAGGAAGATGCTGCTGCCCATCTCCTGCCTGTTTCCCTTTGTCACCTTTTACGACACCCACGGGAAGATATGGGGTATTGGATATTCTTAACCGCCACTACACGGCTATATACCAAGATAAAATCATGAACGGATCTCCCCGCATGATCGGTTAAACATGAACCGAGCCATTCGGCGTGGTGGGCGTTACAATCGCCAAGGATCACATTCTATGCGGATGGGATCTACTGTAACAAGGAACCTGTAGTCATTTGGACGTGGTCGATGAATTGGTCTGTTTCCGCATTACCGCTATGGGACCTATAGCGGCACCCGTAAATATGCGGATGATCATCGCTGTCTACGCGTAGCCAAAGGATGGACAGGTCCTTCAAGACTGCCGAGGCGTCGAGAACTGATGTATACGCAAACTCGAGCCCGAGGCGCAAGGAGTGTTCCAGTTTCTACCCCGGATAGGAGAGATACAAAGTATCAGCCGGAGAGGACACCTGCGTCTCGGTCAGAAAGAGCAAGGCCGGCTTTGCCGTCTCGAGATGGTATGAGTGAACGGCGTTTAGGTTCGAGTGAAGTCCTCTGATATTACAGAAAGTCACGTGACAGGGGTCGCTTTAGCTTTGTTGCGCAGCTTGCCCCGAGCATTTATTATTGTCTTGAGCCGAATTTTCATTTTCACGCCGGTATTCTGTGAAGTCGTGGTACCACCCCAGTTTGAGCTGGCCTATACGTGCAACACCACACAACAATACACGTTCACTCGGTGAAATATTTGACTCGACTGCGACGAGCGTGGCGAGGCGACAAGGCGAACAAATACGGTTGAGCCGCGCGTGTGAGCGGGAAAGGAAGTTGCGACTCGTCGCGATGGTGCGCTGCGTTTGTCACGCGACGGCGACGTGCCGACATGAACTCACGGTGACGGCGGCGCGCCAGAGCAGCGCTCATATCTAGTACCAACCCGGCTCGGTCGATTAATCTATATACTATAGAAAATGTTTTTATCCCTAATTCAACTGTCGCGCTTTTTTATATTAACTGTGACTGGAAGTCTGGAACAAGTAAGTTTTACGGAAATATTTTTTTCCGCATTGAATGTAAAATGGACAGAATAAAGAAATAGAGCATGTAGCTATTCATTTAATTAAAATGAATTGTTAATTTTTTTATAGAATAAGTGTGATAAGCGAGTACACAGTCCACCTGATGGTAAGTGGATGCTGTGATCCATAGACATCTACATCTATCCTCGTTTGCGAATCAAAATGCAGATGCGTTGTCAACCGTGAGGACTAAGATGGAAAGCCTCTTTTCCAGTAAAAAGAGTCTCCGGTTCTCTACACTCACCATAGGAAACACAGCAGCGTTAACCTGCTATTTTACGCTGATATGCTGTGAGAGCGTGGTTTTTCCTCGGTCGAGCCGATCCATTCGTGCTACAACTATGCAATTAATATAGCTGCAGCATGGCTCTACCACGTTTAAAATGAATGTGAGTTGCCCAGATTCCTATAATCATTCTAAAGGCAATAAGTTCATTTATAGAAAGTATATAAAAATTAAAAGTAATAAAAAATATATAAAAGTTTATAAATATTAAAATTGTACTTTTTTCCTGAATTTCCCAAAAGTGCTATATTTTTGCATCTTTTTTGGGAATAATACTATATTTATTCAAAAAAAGGTGGCAACCCTTATAGTGCCTCAACTCCTTTGTTGTCTAGATGCCAGGCCATAAACTCCAAAAAAGAACTCCTTTGTTGAATACTAAAGTTGACTTTTTGGCGGGAACTCCAAACGTGGCGGTCGATTTGATTATTTTTACTGTTTTTCGTTAAAATACCCTGTGTAAATATTACCAGAACTTATTTTAGTCAGTGTAAATAATTGTACATTTTGTTAATTATTAAAATGAATGAACCGGAGGACCCAGGTGAAACCCCGAAGCGTTCCAAAATTGTTTGTAAAAGAGGTACGAAGGAATGTGGACCTGAAGTAGGCGGCGGTGAGGATGACTTTATTCCATTTTTTAAGCCAGGTCCAATTTGCGGTTGTTTTTAAACAATACAACACTGCAAATAATTGCATCACAAATACAGAATTTTTAACAAAGCACAACTTGAAGGCGCATATTCCTGCAGCGCAGATAGAAAAAACTGGAATCATCCGATATGTGCCTACCAACATTTCGAACAAGGATTTATATACAAAACTGTCTTCGATCTATGAAATTATTTCATTGAGAAGATTCACGAATAAAAAGTCGGTCAAAGTACTGTAGGTCTCGAGACTGTCAGTATAACTTTCTTATCAAATGTTCTGCCCGACAACATCCAATATGACCTATTTTCGTTCAGGGTGTTTGAATATGTCCCGCCGTTGCAGCAATGCTACCGGTACTTCAAGTTCAACCACCCTGCGAAAATTTGTAATGGTAAACAACGTTGCTCGATATGTGCTGGGGAACATAATTTCAGAGACTGCGATAAAAAAGAGAACCTGTGTTATGTCAATTGCAGTGGTTCCCACCTGGCTATTTCCAAATCTTGCCCAATAAAAATGAAAAAAGCTTAAAATTACTTATGCCTCTGTGGCTAATACAATTAAGTCATCTGATTTTCCATCTTTACCTGCACAGTCGAGCAGCATTGTTAAGACCCTACCATCAATAAGCCAAAATGTACATAAATTAATTTAAAATGTAAAAATTGTAAATAATGTAAATAAAACAGTGCCTGAACCCAACTTGAACCAAACTCAACTTAAGGCTCAAATTGCAAACAATAAGAATATTCTGATGGCACACACTACACTGTTCATTAAAGACTTACTTTTAAAAAATCTGTCACAATAATGGACAGTACAGTACAGAACATACAGCAGTTATGTATAGCTCAGTACAATATTCAAAGTATACATAGGAAAAAACCCTTATTGTCTAAATTTTTAGATGAGCAAAATGTTGATATCTGTCTACTCAATGAAACTTGGCTGAAAGATACTCAGCATTTTAAAATTTCGGGATATAATTCCCACTATCATAACGCCCAAAATGAGCACGGTGGGGTAGCAATTTTGATCAAACCTTATTTTAAATATACTCGTAATATTATTAAAACACATTTTACCAAGACATTCAGACTGTGGCATTATCGTTATATGTAAGTGGTAAACAATTAACGATTTTATGTGTATACTGCCCTCCCTGGAATAGTAACTTCAGAATAAGTAAACTGCGTGATATAATTAGAGATTTGCCTAAGCCAATATATGTGGCTGGAGATTTCAACGCTCACCATGTGGCATTTGGGTGTATGATCCACGAAAAGTCGAGGTCATCAGTTATACAATTTAATTGATGAATTTGATCTATGTGTCCTCAACAATGGTAACTTCACTACTATTAATTATCCTAACCGAAATTTATCGGCTATTGATGTCAGCTTTTATAGTGCTTCAATCACTCCACTATGCGAAGGGTGGGTGCATGATAATTGTAAGGGGAGCTATCATTTTCCTACGCTTACTCGTGTTTTATTGTCAGTTGATAGATACGAAATTAATCCTCCCATTGAAAAATTCTTATACAACAAGACAGACTGGACGAAATACAATGAGCTGTCTATAACTGCTTTTTCTAATTTTGAACTTAATAATGAGAATCCATTACAGTCATATGACGAATTTATTGAAAGGCTTGATACACTTAGGAGGGATACCGTGCCAAAGTTTGTCAAAGCAAATAACTATCGTTGCAAACCTCCAGCACCTTGGTGGAGTGACACATGTGAACAGAGTGTTAAAACTTATGAAGCTTTAAAACTGTACAGAAGAGATCCAACCATTGATAATTACATTAATTACAAAAGACTTAATGCTGTTAAGAAAAAGACTATTTCAGAACATAAACGCAATGGTTGGGCGAACATCTGTAATACTTTTAATGTAATGGGCGAACATTAAAAGTATTACAGATGTTCGCCCAACCATTGCGTTTATGTTCTGAAATAGTATTTTTCTTAACAGCATTAAGTCTTTTGTAATTAATGTAATTATCATATTAATACCTGTTAGTATAATTTAGAAATACGTCAAGTTATTTAAGGCTTTAACTAGCCTGAATGACCTTGACGAAACGGCGATCGCAGAGATTTTAGCCGATGTCAACACCGTCTAGCAACTACGTTCTGTATTACTTATAAAAGTGCAAAGATTAATAGACTGCAGAGATGACAATTATATAAGTGACATACTGCCTGTTATGCTCGCGCATCACTGAGAATTATGTCGCGGTTACGCATCTCCAATTACATTGCACGGTGTAGTGCTGTAGCTTTGTCCGGTAGGCATCACGAGCTATCAAGTGTTCAAGTTTCAAGTACGTAAGAATTTTTATTATATATGTTAAATCGTATTTATTTGTGTCGTATTAAAAATATGTCGTTAAAGCGTTCGCTGTAAATTTTCCCGGGTTTGATCCCCGACAGCACGAATGAAATTTGTAATTACAATTTTCGTCAACACGCATTGGGGAAGCACGGCGGGCATTTCCTTGCCCTAAAACCCTCTCAGAAATAAAAAAAGAGTTAGTCAGTAGAGGGACTTGTATAGCCTATTACTTTACTTTGTAGCAATATTTATATTCGTTTCAGATATAGAAGGGGGTCAGACCTTATGCTGACAAAAATATCATGTGGAGGCTACGAAAACGTAAAACATATTTGTACCTAGATAAAACGTTCGAAAGATTGTCAGTCATGTCATACGCCACATTTTCTATAGAGCGTAGAACATTGCAGATAGGGCAAAATAAAAAATAATCCAATATATTATGGGAACTATTTATTAATAATATATACATTTATAGGTATTTATAATAAAAATAATGAACAAGCTGCAAGGTTCAACTAATAGTGTTTTTTGTAAACACAATCGTAAAATTCCTGTTTTAATTTTTACCAATGGTTAATTGATGAAACGTAGTCAAGATCACTTCATCTATACATATCTATACATATAATAAAACTGTAAATAGCAGATGTCTGTACATTTAATATTTTTGTAATAAAAGTGATTGAGGGGTACTAAAAATAAGTAATTAAATACATTTCTACCATTTTTAGAATTTTCTGTCTGTCTGTCTGTCTGTCTGTCTGTTTGTTTGTTAACGTATCACGTATAAAGTACTAATTTATATCATAAGAATTGTTAAGGAAATTATAAAGTGTATCTTCGGGTTACATTTAGTCTTTATTTCATTAAAATCAGTTCATTCCATCAAAAGTTATGATAAATATTCTGAAGTATGGGTAGGGAAGTATAGGTACGAATTTGCTCAACGGTGGCTTTGTTTGAGTCATCAAGTGCATTTTAAACTAATATCATATCATAAATCATAGTTAAATTATGTAAAATAATGATATAATTATGTATATCTAAAACGCAGTAAACAAAAGTAATAAAGAACGTATTAAATATATTATACAAAAATATATTAACGTTATTAACTAAATCTGAAGCACAATAGTTAACCCATTTCTTCGATAGATGGTGGTGTTGTGAAAATGCAATGCAATTGCAAATGTGGTTTTTTCCTGTAGATAGAGTTTTCATATTTACTGCTAATCTTTATTATATTACTCGCTGCCCTACTGCGTGTTGACAAACTCAATTTAATCTTTACCGCCGAGTACTCTATGTGGTAAATCAAATTTTAAAAGAGCTATTAACAATTGCATTGGTTTTGGCGAGAGTCAAACTTTATTTTTTGCTTACTGTGCAGGCACTGATTTATAAGTTCTCTTACGTTTTATATAATGTATCAATCGCGTCAATTAATCTCTTTTATTTTTAGAATTGATGATGTTAGCAGCGCCATCTCTCTTTAAATATATACATATAATAAAAATGATGATAACATGTTGTGTCTCTTTCTGTACATTGTATAGGTATATATTTTGGTGGCTAAAATCATTATGATGAACTGAAAATAATTAAATAAGAACATTTTATAATTTTTAGAATTGTCTGTCTGTCTATTTGTCTGTTATTATATGAACGCATCACGTCTAAAGTAAACATCTTTTATTTTCAAAGAAATCGTTAAGAATATCATAAAGCGTATCTTCGAGTTACATTTAATCTTTGTTTTATTAAAATTGGTTAATTCTATCGAAAGTAATGATTATTATTTTGAAATGTAGGTTCGAATTTGTTCAATGGCGCCATAAAATCTCAGAAATAGTAATAAAAAGATTTCTGTGTAAAAAAAACGTTCCATAATAATTAATATATTTATACTTAAAACACAAAAAGAGATAGGATGTTTTCTCACACAAAGGACGTAATAGATGGAGTTGTACAAATTACAAACTTTTCTGAATTGCTGTGTTGAGATTTTTCGCCGATGAATCGTATCGTAGATGACGCCTTGACACATATGAGTATTGGTATTGTATAGTTTATAATATGTAGTATATTGTAATTTGTATTGTATAGCCAATATTATTTGTAAATTATGTGTTTCTTTTTTATGTTATCTGTGATGGCGTCATTTTGGAGAATAAACCTTTCTTTCTTTCTTTCTTTCTTTCTATTGAGACTTACTGAAGAAATTTGTATCCATCGAAGCCATACAACGGTACCCGACCAAAAATAAAAATTTCGCAACGAAATGTCGTGATATTGTATTTATAATATACGCAAAATCAGAACTGCCATTTTAGCGCTTTGGGAACTAGATTTAGCACTTTTTTGGAATGTATAGCGCGCATTTCGAAATTTTAGCACCTAGCGCTTAATCCAGCGCTTTTTGGTGTATTTAGCACACATTTCAATATTTTAGCGACTAGCGGGTTATTAACTCTTTTATAGCAGCACTGTTAGTCCACATTACCGATAATAATAATAATGGACTTTATTATTTTTTCCCACAAATAGTACATTGCAGTTTATCTTTTTCAAACATATTTTTTCCACAAAACAAAGAGCATGGGAGACGAGTCCAAACTAGGATACCCTGTGCTATGGATCTCCTGGCTTCCCCTTTAGGATGATCAACTTGATTTTTTTACCGACGACTATAAGCGGGGAAATCCCCTTTATTAAAGTTTTCGTTCATGGTTTTGGCAACGCATTTATTTTGCTTTATTCAGTTTCAGTCAGTTGCTTAGAGCACAGCTAAGTTAAAAGTTACTTAGAAGTTATAACACAAAGAAACTGTGTAGCAACCGCAATCAGATGCTGACATCTGAAACTAAGTTGCGAAATACATTGCACTTTAAAACAATTAATGACATTTTTATTGTTCGTACAGTACTAACTACTGTTGACAGCAATTGCTATAATTATAAGTCGATGTCCTGCGAAGTATTGATAAATCAAAAAAATATTGCCAGAAAAAAAACTTAATGTTGTTTTCTTTATTATGATTATATAAAAATACACAAACTTTGTTTGTAGTTAATTTAGCGCGAAATCTAGGGCTTTTTTAAAGCGCTGTTTTCATGAAATCTAGCGCTTTTTGTGTTGTCCTAGAGCTGAATGTTGCTGAGTTTTTTTTTATCTGGCAGCACTGCCCAAAAACCCTCTATTAAGAAGTAACTTTCCTTTCAGTTTTAAGCGCGTTCAGTTCCCAGTTACAGTGAGTTTATGTTATGCGATGACCGTAAATAAAGCGCAAGGTCAAACTTTACGCGTTGTAGGAGTGTACCTCAGTACTGACTGTTTTGCACATGGCCAACTCTATGTTGCTTTTTCCCGCGTTAGTAGCCCCCGTAACCTTTTTGTGTACACCCCGGCTAAGTCTACTTCTAACGTCGTTTACACAGAAGCTCTATCATAAACGACTTAGAACTTTGATGATAATGATTTATTTTGTTACCACTTATTGATACAGTAATGAAATAAATCGTTTAATATTCTCTTACCTAAACGACAAATTATTTATGTAAAACCTGTATACGCGAGCTACGCCGCGGGCACAGCTAGTATAAAATATATTTAATTAAAATTGACACGTGACCTATTTGGCCTTCTACTTACAACTCGGCGGAAATTTGAAAAGAAGATTTTGTCTTTTCACACAAGTATTGTTTACAACTGGCGTGGTTTCGAAAAGCGTGATTAAGTGTCAGCGGTATATAATCAATTAAATACTGAACTTTTTTGAAATTTATTTTTTTGTTTATTTTAGTTATATCTTCTTAAAAACTGACGCCATCTCACTATTTTATTATTTGTTTTTTTGTATATAAGGATAAGTTAGATTAACTTGGATAAGTTTATATTTTTTTTAATTTTATCACAAAATTTCCGCAATACATTATTACCTTTTCTACAGTGATTCTCTCCTCTTAGTTTCGGCGTGACTGTAGGATGTTATAGTGAGTCACCGTCAGTTACTAAGCGGCCATAAATCATTATATGTATGTATAGACATACATATATACATTTTTTGATTTTAATAATTATGTATTTTTGAATTTTGATTGATTTTTGAAACCTGGTAAAATTATTTTTTCCATACCAATTGATGGGCCTGAGTATAATGCCAGTTACGCTCTTTGGCTGAAGTTATTTTTTATTTTATGCTCAATTGCAGACAAAACAATATTGATTGCGCATTTCTAAAACAAAATTTTACCTCTTCTCCTTCTAATAATAGCTCCTGCACCTAACATGGCGGAATAGTTATTATTATCTATAAGACCATTTGCGAAAACAGTTTTTGTTAACAGTTATGAGTGTAACATTTTATCAGCTGCTTTGTTTATAATGCCTTGAGCAACACTTTGCCGGTTTCTGTACAGAAAATGATGCTGGCTTTGCAAATACGGATGGCCGCTACCATTGAATATAATACCCGCTATGTTACACTTATTTACATAGAAACTTTAATTATCATTTGCATAAAATTCTAAATAGCTTTTTTTACACAAGAAAGTAAACTTTTAGATCAGTCCATTTTGTTTTTCACTAATTAAGTATAAAGTAAAACAAACCAATAGGGCCGGGAATTAAAATTTCTTGCAACTTTTTATAGAAAAGCATGACCTTATCATAATATAAAAGTCAATCATTTAGCCATGTGATAATGCCAGTCAAACATTAATGATGATATTCGGGTCATTATACTGGAAATAGTCTTTTAAATATTTAGTAGTACAATTGATAATCTTCAGTATGATTGACCGTGTATATGACTTTTATAAGTCTATGTTATTTTTGATGAAAATTATTATTGCAGATAAAAGCCCTTTCACATTTATTTTAGTCTCGAATTAAATTAATCAAAATGAAAATAATAACATTGGCTCTTTATAACTGATCTTTAAATGTAAAACACTGACTTGAAATTATATAATTATTGGCATTTTTTTAATTCATTGAACTTTTTTAAGATTTTGTTGAAACTCTGCTGGTAAAAAAAAACAAATATATATATATATTATAGTTCTTGATGAAAATAATGTATGCGCGTTACATCGCATCCCATCAAGAATTTCTAATGTAATTCTTGGTGTAAAGCTAAGACGTGATAATAACTGTAAACAATAGAATAACAAAATAATGAAAACATTTACATTTACATACAAAACAACAAAAATACTTGATTTATAACCTAATAAATATTATTTGACCGTAATAAAATAAAACAAGGTAGTCTTGGGCATGAAAGTAAAAATAAATATTTTCGATTATTTTTGCAATATCTAACAGCCGGATCAGCGGGCGATTCTGATCCATCTAAAGATGCTAAATTTCAGCAAGCACTGTCAAATTCAATAGGAGTGACAGAAAAACGGTTCTTGATATAGAAAGGTAAATAAATTATTTAACCTATAAAGTAAAATCACTTTATTACAAATCAAAATAGCCCAGTAGCTTTATTAACATGAGACACATAATTATTGTACGAGTGCTTACAATACTTAACATTATTTTATTGACATCTCAGAAAGTTTTTTTTTAAATAGAATAAGGGTGACAAACGAGCACACAGTCCACCTGATGGTAAGTGGTTGCTACGGCCCATACACATCTACATCTATTCTCGATTACGTATCAAAATGTAGATGCGTTGTCACCCGTGAGGACTAAGGTGTAATGCCTCGTTTCCAGTAAAAAGGTTCTCCGGTTCTCTACACTCACCATACGAAACACAGCAGGGTTAAACTGCTATTTTATATGTTATTCCGTGAGAGCGTGGCCCTTCCCCGGTCGAGCCGACCCATTCGTGCTACAACTATACCTAATAAATATAGCTGTAGCATGGCTCTACCACGTAAAAAAAAATTGACGTTGAAAATTTAAGTATTTTTAGAAGCAACTTTGCAATTATTTTCTATTGAGTGAATTTTTGTGGAATCGTGTTTTGCAAACCGCCACCTGAAATACGTATAATTTTTTTTCGACAACGACGTGAAATTACAAAACGATCCCCATGCATATCAATGTGTCTCTATTCAACCTCTTAATATGAACATACCTCGGGATTCAGAGATTTTAAAAGTTTTCATGCGTAGATAATGGAAGATATAATATTATATTATTACTGTCCCGTGTGAGGAAACCTTTATACTTATATACATATTATCATCATATTTTTATGGTTGGTTAGAAAAATTATATCTAAATGCAAACTTTCACAGGGTAAATTTTTTTTTTTACTATTTTTACCCAGCAAGTAGTAAAGCAACTACAATCCCATCGGTAAGTGGTTATGTAGTCTAAGATGGTGAATTGCACTGACTTAACAAAAACCTATTCACTCTTGCCTAATAGTACTAGGTAAGTATTATTTGCGACCTATTTGTGTGTGTGTGTGTGTGTGTGCGTGTGTGTGTGTGCGTGCGTGCTTACGCGCGTGTGCGTGTGTGTGTATGTGTGTATGTGTGAAGAAAAGTGTATGAGAATACGTGAAGAGGAATAAAGGTTGAGTACTAATTCGCTTACCTGTACGAGGTTGCCACTCGAGGACCTTTCTTCCTATTTTTTATATGTTTTCCAAGTTATATAGCTAGCCCATTGCCATTTCACTGTAATATTCCGTTGAGCTATGTCAGTTACTCTGGTTCTAATGCAAATACCTTCATTTCTAACTTTATCACGTAGAGAAACCCCTCTTCAATTTAAAATTTTTACATTTTTTAGATGATAGTTTGTCTAACATAAAAAAAACCATAAACCCAAGAATGTCTTTATATAGTTATTTATATTTAGGAAAGCACCATTCTTTTATTTATTTAAATAGTTTGATTTAATTTGATAACAGTGTACCTAAATGTAAGTATCTGTATCTTTATTTCTCTCCCAATAATATTTTATAAAGTCATACTTATAAAAACAGCGTTTTTTTTTTATTTATTTAATAAGGCTTACCAACTAAATACATATAGAAACAATTATTATGAGGTGCACTTAAAAAGAAATTGTATATATGCATTTAAATTAAAGGTAAACACAACATATAATAAAAGACTTCCTTTAAGGAGAACAGTAACCTATAAAACTATCACTACAATAAAATAACAAAATTAGAACAAACAAAAAAAAAACCTAATTTATATAATGTATAAATGGAAAAAAGAGAGGAAGTAAAAAAACTTTTAAAATAACATTGAGATAATATGTTACTACGTAACTAGAGTCGCTACTACCAACAAGCACTGCGTTGTACAAAACATTGGTGCACGCTCCTCAATGGGCCTTATTCGCCGTTTAGTGAGAGACCGAGATACACGGTGCAGAGATTACGTAAATAATTAATTATGACGTATTGCGTACTTAGATACTCTAAAAATAGTTCTAGAAATGCATCAAAATCTGAAGGAGTAACATTTCATAAGTTAGTAATATATTATTAGGTGAAATTCGTATAATTTAGGTAAATTTTCTGTGATTTGAAAGAATTAAATAAATCATAATTGCTCGCTCGCTTGCACGCGCTGCTATTACGTAAGAGCGAGAGAGATAAAAAAGAACGAGCATGGATTAAAGCTCCTATGGCACAGAAGCGACAACTCTTTTTAATTAAGTCATAACCTATATTAATATTGTCCTTTTTCTTTTATAATTTCTGTTATAGTATTTACTATTTTATTGTAAACACTCTTCTCTCAATTTTATAACGCAATAAAAAAGAACGTAAAATAAACATTCTACTACAATAATGTTTTATTTGTGTGTAATTTTTTTTCTACATTTGATCTATCAATGTATCTTTAAGGATTCCACGTGTTTAAGATTTTTCATTTTATTTTATTTTTTAATGAGTTAAGTATACATATTTAGCAGTCAATATTTTGTAGGTGGATAGTGAAAAAATAAATAAAAATACTTTTCAATACTTTGTTGTTTAATTTAACATTATGTAAGTAATGTAAAATGTATAATATCACCTCTATTTTATTAATCTATGACCGACGTCATCGAGAAGCGTGGTGGGGTGTAATCGGGACGCGAATTTACTGGGAAGCGGCGACTCTAGTTACGTAGTAACATATCATGGGGGGCAACTCACTATGGAGCCGATGCAAACTTCGGGCAAAATAAGCGAAATAGAGACAGCGCTATACGCAAGACAGAGAAATCACTATTGAACCATGTTACGCATTGTATTTCAATTACAGTTTAGGAACTTTTATTTTTGCTTTTTAATATCTTTGTCGCCTGCCCATTAAAAATTATCTTTACTTATCTTATAAATTATAAACTATATATTTTATAATATACATAACAAATAAAAGTTGTTTAATCCGTGAAAGTATAAATTAAATTATACGTTCCGATTATTTTTATGTCCGATTGAAATGATTACTCTGTGCAACAAGCTCTGTAGCCGAAAATATAAATGTATCTATGATTGTTGTGAAATAAAAACGTAAACTAGGTTAATATATTTTACATATTCATAAAATTAAGAAAATAACAAGTTTCAAAGTACATTTTACATCAATTAGATATTATTTTAAACGAGAATGTTTCAAATCATTTTCAAATTAAAAGGAGTTAGTTTTGTTTAACTTTTCTAAGCCAAATTCAAAACTGATGTCGATTTAGTATATTTCGTAGAAAAATAACTTAAGTGTGGTGTTACTAGCCAGTGAATATTTAATTTATGGTGATTTATCAGAGTTGTATTACTTAATGAACATGTTTAACGAATAATAATGGATTAGGTACTGAAAACGGTGTGTTCTAAGATGCGTCTATAATCATCTTAAATTGAGTGCCCAAGTTTATTTCTGTGTCTATATTACTAGTCATAATATATTTAAATCTCTATGAAAATAATTGTTTTATTTCTGAAAAACTATTAACCGTGTTCCATTCCAATTTTCTACTTATGTATCAATGCATAGCTAATTATTAACTCTAATCTTGCTCTCAAGGTTTGTGTTATTAAATATTTAAAATTTCCAATTTGTTATTCATTTATTACTATTTCCATTTCAATTTTTTACTAATGTAGAATGTAATTTCTACATTCGTAGAAAATTGGAATGGAAATAGTATTATATTATGATTAAAATAGAATATTGAATGTGGGGGTGGGCAATGAGGAATATACATATACGCACGCACACATTCACATCTGTTAGTTCATGGATCAAAAACTGGCGCGCTAGTGTCGCAAGCTGTTGGCATTTTTATTGTATGAAGTTTTCGTTCTTCCCGTCAGGGTACATGTGTTCTGTGTAACATATTATCTCAATGTAAAATAAAAAAATTATTTGGCTGTGTAATGTGTTAGTACCTTTAGTTTTATTGTAATACATAATTATAAAATTCATTATCAACTAATTAATAAAAATATGCAACAATAAAACTACATAGGTATTAAAAACTATCGAAATCTAAGTAACGAGAGCATATTCGTCGTTCCACATCTAAATTATATAAAAATGCATTTTTCAATTTCACTAATCAACGTCGCCGCAAAAATTTCTTCTTCTTTGGGCACTTTAAAAATTCATTTATTTAGAAAATAATATTTACAGTTACCAGTGTACAGATATTAACTGAATTAAGTATTTCTAGTCATAAAAATATTTATAATTGAGTATAAACTTTTAAAAAACTAATATATATTTGAACGAAGTCGCTCCAACACCGACGTGCAGTCCACCCTCGACGATGTCCGAAAACGGACTGTGACTGTGACAGAGCTTACATGGCGACGGAGCATGCGCGCTCGCGTAAATATATTCAATTTCAGGGAAAAATGATATATTCTCTTATAAAACGGGTAATAAAAATAAAACTCTCTATTAAATATATTAATATTTTTAAGATCTTTTTTTTAGTGTAAGAACTATTTAAAAATCTTGTGCCATTTTGGAGAAATTTTGCAAAATATGACAAAGATAGGTACTCTTTGGGGATTTTTTTCCTAATAAGGGGTTGACAAAAATACAATTTTGTTAAATTAAAAACATTTACCAAATCTTCTTCTGTTACCCTGTGTTTTTTCTTTGTGGATTAAATGAACAGTTATTGAGATTTTTTTACTTAAATATCCTAGATTTAGGCATTTCAACCACTGTTCAAGGCCTTAAACGAATAAAATGCAATAATAGAACATATAAAGACGAATTTGTTGTCCATCTTTTAGACAAATTATCTCAAAATAGATGAAGGGTTATTGATAATCTAGAAAGTTATTTTCAAATTAATAATAGTCTCCAGAAGCCCAGTTTCCTTACAGAACCCTTTACTTGGAGTGAGTTTTGTACAAGTTTATAATCCAGATGAAACACAACCCCCGGTTTAGACGATAATCATACATTTTGATCAAAAACCTAAATCAGTCCGTTCAAAAGAAACTATTAGCTAATCTTAATGCTCTTTGGCAGTTAAAAAAAATTCCTGAATCTTGGAAAACACAGTGTGTAATCCCTCTAGTTAAGCTTGACAAGCTACCTGAAAATCCTAATTCATATCCTCCCATATCTTTGTCATCTTGTGTTGGAAAGCTTAATGAAAACATGATAAAGACGCGTCTTGAATGTTATATAGAGGCAAACAACATCATTCCACATGTTTAATATGGCTTTCGGAGAGGACGAAGTTGTGCTGACAGCTTCATCTATCTCTTGTCAGATCTGAAATATGCCAATAATAATAAGTCCAGTGTTTGTGTTTTTCTGGATATTGAAGGTGCGTTTGATAATGTAGATCCTGGCATTTTAGTTCATGTTCTTTCTGACACCAGTGTCCATACCAGGCATACTTTGCCATTGGTTATTTAATTTTTTAACAGATAGAACTTTGTATATAAGGCATAATAATATTCTCCATGGTCCCAGAAGGGCCTCCAAAGGTACAGTGCAGGGGGCTACATTATCTCCATTGTTGTACAATATATATACTAGTCAAATTCTTAATTTTGTATGTATAGAAGGTATAAATATTTTACAATTTGCAAACGATCTTGTAATATATTGTACAGACCATAATGTAGATAGAGCTGTAAATAGTATAAATAATGCTTTAGATCAATTGTACATATATTATAATGACAAGTTAGCTCTACAGATTAACCCCAACAAAAGCAAGGGCATGATTTTTAGTAAAGATTTTCCCTCTAATGGCATACTCTACAATAATCATCCAATTTCAGTTGTATCTAACCATAAATTCCTGGGTGTTGTCATAGATAACAAACTTTGTTTTGATTTGCACATCAACCACATTATAACAAACTCCGTTAAGGGCTTAAATATTATAAGATGTTTAGCTGGTGTGACTTGGGGTGCAGACCCAAAGTTTTAAGTATGCTATATAAATCTATAGTCAGAAGCCATTTCGACTACAGTTGTTTAGCCTACTCAAATAGTAGTTGTGTAAAAAAACTAGACATAATTCAAAACAAAGCTCTGCGAATTATTTCTGGGGCTATGTGTTCAACTCCCATACGAGCTATGGAAGTTGAAACCAATATAATGCCACTGTGTCTTAGAAGACGTCTGCTTATAGAGAGATATTTACTAAAGTTGGTATCTGGTAATGATAATGTTCTCAAAAAAAAAATAGTACCTTTTCCTGTACAATGCTCGGCCCAGCAGACTTCGGGAGGTGAGCTTTTACGAGGTTATTTCCCAGTTCTGCCTCTCATTGTACAGCAAATGAATGAAGAATTTAAATATGTAATTAAACAATCAAAGTGGACATGCTACACATACCCATATTCCTGTATTATATTTGAGACCAATATTGTTACCAAAAAATTTTTTAATAATTGTGAATTATTAAGTTTTCTTTCCGACAATAACTACTATACTTTGTATACATGAATTCTGAACATTTCATATTTACATGTAAGCTGTAGCAAACCGTATATTCGGTACTTAGTAACGGGTGCGCTATCTAGTACTGAGTAACGAAACGTTACACATGAATGTATTTCGTTACTCGCATTTTTCGTACTATGGGTACCTACACTGTTTCAGTTCAAGCAAGTACCGATGATACGTGATGCGTGTATTGTAACATTTGCTGATCGTATGTTTTACGCATGCGCACACTTATTCGGTGAATTTAAAAACGTACGTTACAAAGCGCGATGTTTAGGCCAAATATTAACCTTCGGATACATTTTGAGGAGAGGTACGGCGGGGACGGTGCCTCCTATATTCCGCCCTTCAGGGATCTGCTGCGGTTCTTGGAGGAGCAGTGCTGGCAAATTGAGAACGCGGCGGGCACCGTCGACGACTTACGGGTTGCCAACCGAGCCGTGCCCAGGGAGAGGCGGAATCCGCCAGGCAAGTCGGCGCCAACCCCCCTAAGGCCGAGCGGAGCTCCCGCGGGAGGGCGCCGCCTCCTACCATTTTATAGCGGCCTAGCGGCCAGGGAGGCGCCTCTCTGCTCCTATTGTCGAGCATCCGATCTATTAGGTGCTATTCGTGCTTGGAAAGGCACCTCCAACGAGACTGCCCGCACCAGCGGCCCTGTCCGCACTGCCAGGGCAACCACCATGCCGTTTTGTGCCTGGGTGCGAACGGCGCTTCCTCTCGGGGTTCTGCCGGGCCCTCAACTCCCACGCGCGGGGGCGCTCAGCCACGCCCTCTGTCGGGCGATGCTCGGCGCTCGCCTGCCGGCTACCGTGCCCATGGTTTTGAAGGGGGCCCCTCCACCGACCAGTCGGGGGGTCGTTACCCCAGGGGCGGGGGGTCGTCGCCCCCTCAGCGTGTTAAGAGGAACTTCACGGCCACTCAGCGGTCAGCTAGACCCTTCTCACCCCCGTTAGCTAAGCGGCCGCGACTGGAGTACCACCCTCCCTCCTTTGGTCGGTACCGGTACTACGGGGTTCCTGCGACCTCGAATCTGCCCCGGCCCTCAAGGCCGAGGTTCCCCGAAGCTCTCCAGGTGGGCCCATTCGGTGATTTTCAACCACGGGTCATTGAGATTCCGCCGGAATGCCGCTTCCGGGACCCCGGTTCGAGTGCTGGTCCGATGGAGCCTCAGCTAGGTAGCTGCCGCCCTAGCTCCCACCACGGCCGCCTCCACTGATCCTCTGAGCCGTCAACAGTGCACTTGTCAAACTATTCTATTGCCAACGGCCTCAGTAAAGGTGTACAACCCGAATGGCGACTATTTAACGGTTCGCGCTCTATTGGATTCGGGTTCACAACGCTGTGTCGCCTCCACTTGGTTGGTGGGAACAGACTAGGGCTCCCCTGAAGCTCTGAATCACGTCCAATGGTAGGTATCGGAGGTGCCGAGCCTCCTGCTCCTTGGTTAACGTTGCAAAAACGCATCTCCGTCGCGTTATTGGCGAAACTATTTTGACATTTGAGGAGCTTGCCACTGTATTCTGTAAAATTGAGGCTGTACTCAACTCTCGGCCCCTCTGTCCTCTCTCGTCCGATCCGAATGATTTGGAGGTTCTAACCCCGGGCCACTTCCTAATTGGCCAGCCGCTTAACGCCCTGCCCGAGTACCCCTTCAGGGAAATAAACTCTTCGCGGTTGAGCAGATTTGACCTGCTGCAACAGATGACTCAGAGTTTATGGCACCGATGGTCTCTGGAGTACCTACATCTTTTGCAGCAGCGCGTTAAGTGGTCTGACAAGACGGATCCTCCTCGGGTTGGAGACCTCGTGTTAGTTAAAGAACCCAACGCTTTGCCTTTGTATTGGCGCCGTGGGCGCATTGTTAAGTTGTCGTATGGATCTGATGGGGTGCCTAGGGTGGCCGAGGTTTTGGTTGGAGATTCGGTGTTGTAACGTGCCGTCGCAACCCTATCCCGTTTGCCAATTTACTCGCAGACATAAGTCCTTATGCCCGGGACGGGGGTTTGCTTAGGCCAAATATTAACATTTTGAAAACTTGCATTCAAGACGCGCGTCTCGGCGTGTCCTTCCGATGGAATTTAAGGTCACCGCCGGCCCCCTCTCCCGGGTGGGTCTCTCGGCTGACGGCTTGGTCGCCTGACGTGTTAATTGTTCGCGACCGCCGTGTCGGTTTTTGTTTTTTGATTTATGTTGGCTCAGGATCGTCCTTTGTGGCATTCATTTGAAGAGACCTATATTCAAGTGCAGTCGACCTGTAATATCGGCTTGTGCTGTAATGATGATGAAAAATGATTTCATAATAATATTTATCTCGTATTAGCGATCCGCCCCAGCTTCGCACAGATGAGTTCTGTATCTCGACAACAGCGTCACTTAACGGGTCGAATTGTAAATGTAAACCATCCAGGGACCCACTCAAACATACACAAAAATATTTCATCAAAATCAGTCGAGCCATTTTCGAGTTTTAACGAGACTTAATGGACAGCTATTGATTTTTATACTTAGGTATAGATATTACAGCTCAATAAATATCTATATAAATAAAATTATAGATGTTTGCAGTTGTGCGTGTATCACGGAAAAACAACTGCAGAGATTTCAATTAAGTTTTCTAAGTTTTATTTCTTAGACACTTGGCCCTTATCTAAAAAAATATTGCGATATCTTCATTTAATATAAAATTATTAAAGTTTTAAGAAACAACGATCTTTATAAGCATTACGTGTTCGGTGATGTGTATTTTCTAATCGCAGAGAAGCGGGGCAAGCGCTGTAGCGCGCATGCGTAGGAGAGGGGAAATCTCTTCTACCTCTGCTTCATGAGAAAGTTAGGGGTTAGGGCCCGCCGCGCATTATTTGCGCAAGCGACCTGATGATGTTCAGTTGTACCTTGATCAATTGCCCCCCGTAGTTTCCTATATTTTGGTATCGATCTAAGAACTAGCTGTTTTTCACGTGGTCAACTGTACGTCGCTTGCTCTCGCGTTATACTAACCCAGATAATTTATATATTTTAGCTACAAAACGGAACAATGAATAACATTGTATACTTCAAAATAAATTTTGTATGCAAAGTATATTTTTGCTTGCGACCTTTTTGATGTTTTTTTCCTTCGCACATACGAAAACTTGTTGTTGTTAATATATCAAGCAACGAAGTCACGGGTATCAGCTAGTTATTAAATAAAAAATTACATTAAAAGTTTTTAAATAGAAATTTCCATAAAATATGCTAACCATATTTTAATACTTACGTAATACATATTAATGACTAAATTTACATCAAGAATGAGATTTAAAGGTCATTGATTCTAATATTTAAATGTCTTTAACATTAAATTGATAAAATGAGTACTGGCGGTACGATATTTATATAATTATGATATTTGTAATGATATTCAAATATAATACACTGCAGGAAGTCGTTGGATACAGGTGGCTTAAGACCGTGCTTTGTAGCAATCCTGGAAGTGGCCGATGTTCAACAGTGGACTTGTGATAGGCTGTAATGGTGGTAAAAATGATTATACACTAACACTACTGGAAGGCCCGCCCTACAGTGGCACCGCCCAAATTTCAACGGAATCACAGGCTTTTTCTCATAGTCCACATACCCATGACAAAGTCACGAATTGTGTTTTCCTCTTCGGTCTTCTGTACTATTTGCCAAAGAGTATGTAAAGTAATTATGAAAATGGGTATACAGTTGACCCGAGGTAATCCGACAAACGTTTTGCAAAGCGGTGACGAATTATCAAATCTGTCGGACTATAGAGTACTGCCACAGCCCCCTGATTATCCGGAACTTTTTGAAATAGACTAGAATAGTAATACGACAAATTACCTATGTATCAAATATAAAATAGGTTATAAAAAATCATATAATGCATAATGAATACCTAAACAGTAAATAATGAACGCCCGTTAGGTCACTGCCATAGTCACATGTCACATTCTAACTAAAGGCGGCTACTCACTTGCCTGCTGCAGGGGCAATCTAGGGTGTAGATGTGGGGATGACCCTTGATTGCCTCCTTAATTGTGATGTGTGTATGCAAGCAGAGGCAATCTTCTAAGTCGGCCCTGCAGCAGAGCGGCAGCGGCGCAAGACCTTCCTTGCTGCTGCCACGTGTGTAGCGCAATTGGGGCAATTTCAATCAGTTCGTTAGCGACTTTCGCGCGGAGCACACGTGTGAGTATAAGTCACAGTTTATACGAATAAAGAATGTGAAATTTGGACACTGGTGATAGAAGTGTATAAAGAGCGGCTTCTACATCCAGTATCTCCTTTTTGTTTTTTTTGCGGTAGCCCTGCAGAAAGAACATTGTAACGTTTTAAAACGTAGTAGAGTCATGCTGCAGCTTTTAAGGACTATATTATATTTGTAATTGTTAATCAATTAGTTGTTTCATCAATAAATATGGGGGTCTATGGGCCACAGTATCCACTTACCATCAATTGGACTGTGCTCATTTGTTACCCTTATTCTATATACAAAAGAGCCAAGGCTTTATATGCCGGTTCATTGATTTTTGCTAAAACTGGCGCCATGGCTGAACGTATATGTCCAGCGAGACGTACACTCTCATACTGAATAGCAGGTGTATGTGTAGAGACACTTCTGATATTGCATCCATCGCTGTTCACCCTAGATTGTCCCTGCGGAAGGCCAGTGAGTAGCTGCCTTAAAACAACCTGTTTGTCCATGTATTCACGAAGGACACCTCCCCCTCCCCCCGTGGCGGATTCATAAAGGCGGCTACTGACATGCCTGCCGCATGGGCAATCTAGGGTGTCAGAATGGGGATGATCCTTAATTGCCCCCTTAACTGTGATATGTGTAGGCAAGCAGGGGCAATTTTTTAAATCGGCCCTACGGCAGGGCGGCAGGAGCGCAAGACCTTCCTTGCTCCCTAAATCGGCCCTGCCGCTGTCGCGTGTGTAGTGCAGTTGGGGCAATTTCAATCAGTTCGTTGCGACTTTCGCGCGGAGTACACATATGAGTACAAGTCAGAACCGCAGAAAGAACGTTATTTGAACGTTGTAACTTACAAGTAACATTACTGGAATATGTTACCTAACTTATCATAAGGGCTATGGGAAAGAAAATATTCCAATAGTATTAAAATTGCTGGAATATAAATAAAATGTCATTAACTAATTATTTAAACAAAAATACAAATTTTAGTAATTAAATTTATTAAAAGTGATCATTCGAAAACTATCTGGCTATTTGTAACACTAGTTAAATTATAGTTACTAAGCACTAGTTAGTTAAGTTATATCACAGAATAAATTGGTTATATTAAATTATGACGAGTGAAGTTAGTCATATTTAATTGTCTTTGATAGCCTAAAAATAGCGTGGCAGAGCTATGCTGCAGCACTATATATTGGTTGTAATTATTAACTAATTAGTTGTTTTATTGATAAATGTGGGTGTCTATGGGCCACTGTGTCCACTTACCATCAGAAGGACTGTGCTCATTTGTCACCCCTATTCTATATAAAAAAGAGCCAAGGCTATATATACCGATTTGTTGATATTTCGATAAAACTGGCGCCATTCTCAACGCGTGCGTCCAGCGAGACGTACACTCTCATACTGAACGGCAGGCATGTGTGTAGAGACAGTTCAGATATTGCATCCATCGCTGTTCACCCCGATCGCTGTACTCCCTAGATTGCCCCTGCGGCAGGCATGTCAGTAGCCGCCTTAACGCGATTCGACTGTATACCTGGCATGCTTATCGGATAACAGGGAGGTGCACAAACTAATAAGAAGTGCTAGCGCAGGGGTGCGCAGGGGGATCTGCGGGGAGATTAGACAGAGGCAGGATTACTGGGGGTCCACTGTATTTTGATTTACATTAATTTCTAACAAACGCAGCAATATATATTTATTAGCAACATATGATATGGCTTTTAATCATGTCATGTTTACTGCGATGTGTTTTGTCGCGCAATTTTGTCCTTCGAATACCCAACTACTTTTTCTCAGCAAACTGGTAAGTCAACTAAGTAAATTTATTCAGAATAATATATTTATAGTAAAAGTGAGTGATTCTCAATCTGTGACGATGAAAAAAATTTATGTTTATACTATAATTAGTAATGCGAAAATAAGTGAACGGATTGTTTCAATTTAAATGTAATAGATGTTTAGAGTTTATAACACTGTTCGACGATAATTATAAACAAAAAGATTTATTAATAATATTACTATTATTTTATTAAGGCGCAGGTTGAGCAAAATGTCGCGCTAGTCGTTATTTGTGCTGTTTTTAGAAGCTATCTACTTTTTATTTAAAAGATATATCAACAAATAAAAAACACATAATATTTCTACATAATCTTGACTCCATAAAAGCTATATCCAATTTTTTTTAAAGGAATAAATATTAATATAATCTCCTTACAACGAAACCACATAAATGTGAAATTATTATTGACTAGCTGTGCCCGCGGCGTAGCTCGCGTATACAGGTTTTACATAAACAATTTGTCGTTTAGGTAAGAGAATATTAAACGATTTATTTCATTACTGTATCAATAAGTGGTAACTAAATAAATCATTATCATCAAAGTTCTAAGTCGTTTATGATAGAGCTTCTGTGTAAACGACGTGAGAAGTAGGCTTAGCCGGGGTGTACACTAAAAGGTTACGGGGGCTACTAACGCGGGAAAAAGCAACATAGAGTTGGCCATGTGCAAAACAGTCAGTACTGAGGTACACTCCTACAACGCGTAAAGTTTGACCTTGCGCTTTATTTACGGTCATCGCATAACACACGCTCACTGTAACTGGGAACTGAACGCGCTTAAAACTGAAAGGAAAGTTACTTCTTAATAGAGGGTTTTTGGGCAGTGCTGCCAGATAAAAAAAACTAATTCAGCTCTAGGACAACACAAAAAGCGCTAGATTTCATGAAAACAGCGCTTTAAAAAAACCCTAGATTTCGCGCTAAATTAACTACAAACAAAGTTTGTGTTTTTTTATATAATCATAATAAAGAAAACAACATTAAGTTTTTTTTCTGGCAATATTTTTTTGATGTATCAATACTTCGCAGGACATCGACTTATAATTATGGCAATTGCTGTCAACAGTAGTTAGTACTGTACGAACAATAAAAATGTCATTAATTGTTTTAAAGTGCAATGTATTTCGCAACTTAGTTTCAGATGTCAGCATCTGATTGCGGTTGCTACACAGTTTCTTTGTGTTATAACTTCTAAGTAACTTTTAACTTAGCTGTGCTCTAAGCAACTGACTGAAACTGAATAAAGCAAAATAAATGCGTTGCCAAAACCATGAACAAAAACTTTAATAAAGGGGTTTCCCCGCTTATAGTCGTCGGTAAAAAAATCAAGTTGATCATCCTAAAGGGGAAGCCAGGAGATCCATAGCACAGGGTATCCTAGTTTGGACTCGTCTCCCATGCTCTTTGTTTTGTGGAAAAAATATGTTTGAAAAAGATAAACTGCAATGTACTATTTGTGGGAAAAAATAATAAAGGTCATTATTATTATTATCGGTAATGTGGACTAACAGTGCTGCTATAAAAGAGTTAATAACCCGCTAGTCGCTAAAATATTGAAATGTGTGCTAAATACACCAAAAAGCGCTGGATTAAGCTAGGGCTAAAATTTCGAAATGCGCGCTATACATTCCAAAAAAGCGCTAAATCTAGTTCCCAAAGCGCTAAAGTGGCAGTACTGATTTTGCGTATATTATAAATACAATATCACGACATTTCGTTGCAAAATTTTTATTTTTGGTCGGATTCCGTTGTATGGCTTCGATGGATACAAATTTCTTCAGTAAGTCTCAATACGATTCATCGGCGAAAAATCTCAACACAGCAATTCAGAAAAGTTTGTAATTTGTACAACTCCATCTATTACGTCCTTTGTGTGAGAAAACATCCTTTTTAAATCTCTTTTTGTGTTTTAAGTATAAATATATTAATTATTATGGAACGTTTTTTTTACACACAAATCTTTTTATTACTATTTCTGAGATTTTATGGCGCCATTGAACAAATTCGAACCTACATTTCAAAATAATAATCATTACTTTCGATAGAATTAACCAATTTTAATAAAACAAAGATTAAATGTAACTCGAAGATACGCTTTATGATTTTCTTAACGATTTCTTTGAAAATAAAAGATGTTTACTTTAGACGTGATGCGTTCATATAATAACAGACAAATAGACATACAGACAATTCTAAAAATTATAAAATGTTCTTATTTAATTATTTTCAGTTCCCCATAATGATTTTAGCCACCAAAATATATACCTATACAATGTACAGAAAGAGACACAATATGTTATCATCATTTTTATTATATGTATATATTTAAAGAGAGATGGCGCTGCTAACATCAATTCTAAAAATAAAAGAGATTAATTGACGCGATTGATACATTATATAAAGCGCAAGAGTACTTATAAATCAGTGCCTGCACAGTAAGCAAAAAATAAAGTTTGACTCTCGCCAAAACCAACGATTTGTTAATAGCTCTTTTAAAATTTGATTTACCACATAGAGTACTCGGCGGTAAAGAATAAATTGAGTTTATCAACACGCAGTAGGGCAGCGAGTAATATAATAAAGATTAGCAGTAAATATGAAAACTCATCTACAGGAAAAAAAAACATTGCAATTGCATTACATTTTCACAACACCACCATCTATCGAAGAAATGGGAAAACTATTGTGCTTCAGATTTAGTTAATAAGGTTAATATATTTTTGTATAATATATTTAATACGTTTTTTAATACTTTTGTTTACTGCGTTTTAGATATACATAATTATATCATTATTTTACATAATTTAACTATGATTTATGATATGATATTAGTTTAAAATGCACCTGATGACTCAAACAAAGCCACCGTTGAGCAAATTCGTACCTATACTTCCCTACCCATACTTCAGAATATTTATCATAACTTTTGATGGAATGAACTGATTTTAATGAAATAAAGACTAAATGTAACCCGAAGATACACTTTATAATTTCCTTAACAATTCTTATGATATAAATTAGTACTTTATACGTGATACGTTAACAAACAAACAGACAGACAGACAGACAGACAGACAGACAGAAAATTCTAAAAATGGTAGAAATGTATTTAATTATTTATTTTTAGTACCCCTCAATCACTTTTATTACAAAAATATAAAATGTACAGACATCTGCTATTTACAGTTTTATTATATGTATAGATTACAGTTTTATTATATGTATAGATAACATGCATCTCCTCGTAAAGTAAGTATTATTTTATTTTGCGATTTACACCAATGGATAGGCAATTTATTAATGAATATTTCTATAGAAAATTTTTTTTCAAAAGACCAAAATTTGATTTTATTAAGAATTTATTTTAAAATCTGGGCATATTCACTGCTCACGGGCTTGCCGAAGTCACAGAGTACATTATATAGTGAGCCCTGAGCTCACAGAGTACCTTTATATATACTGAAACCTGAGCTCTTCGACGCGAAGCCCGTGTCGTTAGAGGAGTAAAGTATTCTGTGCGTTAGAGCGTCGACCAGCACATACACTCACGTCATATTAGTCGAGAATAATATTACTTATTAGGTTATTTATAGGTAGTATTATTTGTTTGTTTTGGGTATAATTTTTCGTATTAGTTATATATATATTTGTTGTGTTTTTTACTGCGCGATGAAGCTTTTTGCGTGTATTTTCTTTGAAGTAAATGCAAATAAAAAAATTAAGCACCATTAGCATGTAAGGTTCGAATCCATAATTAAAATTTCGACAAATATTATAATTTACACTACAAAAGGCTAATTCAATATTATCACCCAACCACAATATCTTATAAGGTATAGTACCGCCTCGTTGGTCTAGTGGTTGTAGTAGTGCGAGTGCTGATCATGAGGTCTCTCGGTTTCGAATCCCGGGTCTTGTCAAAAAGTCAGTTATGAGTTTTTGGCCCGTTTTTGTTTTTATTTATTGCTTGTTTTTTCTTCTTTTTCAAAAAAAAAAATTATTGAGTACATAAGATGTTCTATACGCCGAATGTCAGAGAGAAAAGCTAGTACATCTTTTGCTAAACTTTAAAATCTAAAACCAATTTTAAAACAGACGAATTGATCATAACTCCCTTAGCTATAAAATAAGTTATGATCTAATTAATGGTATTTATTCCAGTTTATGGCAGCTCTGATTTATATTACGTGGCTGAAATTAGGTACATCTTATATATACGTCAAACCAAATAACAGCCGGGCGGCTGACATTATGCACTCCATACATTTCTTATATTATCTAATTACAGTCCCATTAATTTCCACTAAAAGAAAATAAATAAGTTGTAAATTCAAACAAAAATAACTGCATTACTATGTCTATAGTCATATTCATACAACTCAAAAAGCCTATATATGAGATAATGTAAAGTAAGCATAATTTTACCGGGATCATAACTTGTCAAATAATTAGGAAAATGATCGTTTTTCGTTGCGTACCTGTTTTGATTTTAACACTGTTAGGTTTAAAACTGCGAGGTAATATTTGAATAAATATAGTTTCCTCTAGGTACAAAGAATTTTTTAGATGAAAATATTTGTAGTTAAGACTACTAGAAATCTTATTTATGGAGTAAAAAGGCGAAAAGACTGCAATTAGGGGCATGACTGGTATTAGGGGCTTCTACCCTAATTCGGTAAAAAGTATCTAAGTAGGTATTAATATACCTACTTTTTACTATAAACTAAAATTTTTTTAAACTAAATTTAACTAAAAAAAACTAAAGTGACCATTTATTTTTTAACTCAAAACAGGACATGGGTTTATTTACACTCTAAAAACTATAACTTTACACAATTAGTGTTCAATATAAAATTATATTCGGTATAGACGGTAATTATTAAATGCAACATATTTTTTTAAATTATTAATTACATTTGTCAGTGGATTAAATTTGCTTTAATAAAGTTGGTGATAATTTTAAATAAGAATAAAATTCTGCTTAAGTTTTTTTATGGTTACCTTTGTTAACAACATCGCCTTTAGAACTGGAACCGTAAGTGTTTCTTTCAGACGTCCACAATTTGTGCAAAATTAAAAAAAAATATTCTTTCTACTTTCTTTCTACTCGGATACCTAGACGTGCATGCATGAAGAAGATAATGAATCTGAAAGAAGCGAAAGAGGTTTGTAAGGATCGTGACACTTGGCGATCTGTTCTCTCTGGCTACCCCGTCAGGGATTGTGCGTGAAGATAAGTAAGTAAGTAAGTATTCTTTCTACTGGAGCATTTGTACCAGGGAGACAAAATATATTCGATTAAAAAAAATTATGTTGAAGATTGTTGACTTTGAATACTTCCATCCAACGAGTTACGGGACAATTTTGTGTCCCGGAGCTTTGTTTGGGGACAATGGGACAGGTGACTGAGAAAAGGGACAGTCCCGTTCAAAACGGGACGTATGGTCACTTTAGCTATAAACCGGCGACGGCTCCGTGGCGCACTGGCTTAGCAATCAGTTGCTGCACTGGGGGCCGCGGGTTCGAATCCCGCACGGAACAAGTATTTGTATGGCCTACAAATAATTGTTCCGGGTCTGGATGTTTGTCCTTGTGCAATTTATGTTTGTAAATTGCCTCCACGACTCTCATTCTATATTACTCTCACTCTGCGAAACATCCTATTTATTTATTTATTCTTTATTGCACCAAATATTTGTACAAAAGGCGAGCTATCTATCTATTTACCTATAGTGAGTAGGTATCTTTTAAACTCACAATTTTCAATGCTTCATTTTTAATATATAATTAATTATAAAATTTCATAATTAGATAATATTATATAAGAATACATAACTCTAATATAATGCAACTAATATACCGAATAAAAAATTTGAGATACATTTATCGTTGTACGCTGTGTGTATTTCCATAAAATAGTTTATTGATGTTGAAAAAATACTACGTTCTTACAGTAGGTGGCGCCTTACATATTTCTTACGTGATATTATATTGTAGCGATATTATATAGTATTAGTTGCATTATATTAGAGTTATGTATTCTCATATATTATCTAATTATGAAATTTTATAATTAATTATATATTAAAAATGAAGCATTGAAAATTGTGAGTTTAAAAGATACCTACTCACTATAGGTAAATAGATAGATAGCTCGCCTTTTGTACAAATATTTGGTGCAATAAAGAATAAATAAATAAATAGGATGTTTCGCAGAGTGAGAGTAATATAGAATGAGAGTCGTGGAGGCAGTTTACAAACATAAATTGCACAAGGACAAACATCCAGACCCGGAACAATTATTTGTAGGCCATACAAATACTTGTTCTGTGCGGGATTCGAACCCGCGGCCCCCAGTGCAGCAACTGATTGCTAAGCCAGTGCGCCACGGAGCCGTCGCCGGTTTATAGCTAAAGTGACCATACGTCCCGTTTTGAACGGGACTGTCCCTTTTCTCAGTCGCCTGTCCCATTGTCCCCAAACAAAGCTCCGGGACACAAAATTGTCCCGTAACTCGTTGGATGGAAGTATTCAAAGTCAACAATCTTCAACATAATTTTTTTTAATCGAATATATTTTATGTCTCCCTGGTACAAATGCTCCAGTAGAAAGAATATTTTTTTATTTTGAACAAATTGTGGACGTCTGAAAGAAACACTTACGGTTCTAGTTCTAAAGGCGATGTTGTTAACAAAGGTAACAATAAAAAAAACTTAAGCAGAATTTTATTCTTATTTAAAATTATCACCAACTTTATTAAAGCAAATTTAATCCACTGACAAATGTAATTAATAATTAAAAAAAATATGTTGCATTTAATAATTACCGTCTATACCGAATATAATTTTATATTGAACACTAATTGTGTAAAGTTATAGTTTTTAGAGTGTAAATAAACCCATGTCCTGTTTTGAGTTAAAAATAAATGGTCAGTTTAGTCTTTTTAGTTAAATTTAGTTTTGAAAATTTTTAGATAGTAAAAAGTAGGTATATTAGTACCTACTTAGATACTTTTTACCGAATTATAAGTATAGAACACCTTATGTACTCAATTATTTTTTGAAAAAGAAGAAAAAACAAGCAATAAATAATATACTATATTTTAGCAAAAAACTATAACTTAGTAATACTAATTATAACTTAGAACATAAATGAAAAACTCATAACTGACTTTTTGGCCCGACCCAGGATTCGAACCCGGGACCTCATGATCAGCAGTCGCACTACTACAACCACTAGACCAACGAGGCAGTACTATATCTAATAAGTTGTGGTTGGGTGATAATATTGAATTAGCCTTTTATAGTGTAAATTATAATATTTGTCGAAATTTTAATTATGGATTTGAACCTTACATGCTAATGGTGCTTAATTTTTTTATTTGCATTTACTTCAAAGAAAATACACGCAAAAAGCTTCATCGCGCAGTAAAAAACACAACAAATATATGTATAAGTAATACGAAAAATTATACCCAAAACAAACAAATAATACTACCTATAAATAACCTAATAAGTAATAATATTATAATATTACGCGCGTGCGCGCTGGCAGACGCTCTAACGACACGGGCTTCACGTCGAAGAGCTCAGGGCTCACTGACTCCAACAAGCCCGTGGGCAGTAAATACGCCCAGATTTTAAAATAATTTCTTAATAAAATCAAATTTTGGACTTTTGAAAAAAATTTTACTATAGAAATGTTCATTAATAAATTGCCTATCCATTGGTGTAAATCGCAAAATAAAATAATACTTACTTTAGGAGGAGATTCATGTTATCAATAATAATTTCACATTTATGTGGTTTCGTTGTAAGGAGATTATATTAATATTTATTCCTTTAAAAAAAAATTGGATATAGCTTTTATGGAATCAAGATTATGTAGAAATATAATGTGTTTTTCATTTGTTGATATATCTTTTAAATAAAAAGTAGATAGCTCCTAAAAATCGCACAAATAACGACTAGTGCGACATTTTGCTCAACCTGCGCCTTAATGAGTAAGCCCGCTCTCGATCTCGATTTTAAATATGTTATAACTAGCTTGGTTATAGAGATTCTAAGTTTATAACTATATGGTCTGGTGCCCGAAAGTGCGATTGCTTCGATCGCCTAATTGACCAAAGTGTGATTGATTGAGTTTTTCCATTATATTATATCTACCAGCACAAAGTCTGTTCTGTTAGACAGATGTTAACTCCAGATAATAGAACAATTTGCTGGATTCGAGGATTATCGTGTCATCCCCCCCCCCCCCCCTCTGTGTCATCGGTCTTCAGACACAGCTACTGTAACACCCCAGCAACTTCTCCATCTCTTCATTCAGCTCTGATTTACTCAAATAAAACTTTCTTCAAAAATGCTTAATTGTTATATGAGCGGCTTAAGTTAATTCTCATGACCGCATCACTTACGGTCATGAGAATTAACTTGAGTTGAAACTGTATAAAAAGGGTTATTATAATATAAATAAATACATGGTTGATAATAACCCCTGGGAATGAGGTGGTCGCTTCCAAGCTGTTTCCAAAATAAATTTTGTACTTATATAGTTTGAACAACCATTAATATAAAATTTGCTTTTAAAAAAAAAGTCCCGCTGGGTATCTTACTGGTTCTTCCCAGGACAGAGGTTTTTTTTCGAACCAGTGGTAAAGTAAAAAATGACTTTCAATAAGAATTACGCATGTGATCTATATTGAATAAAAAAATATTCTATTCTATTCTACTTCTATGTTATTATTCTAAGTATGGCGCATATTGCATACCGTAAGCGCTAAGAGCGTCGATATGTTCTACTAGGGCCTAAAAATTAAGATTCCAACGTTTTGTCGCATGAAATCGTATCTAGCAATCATATTGTACATATAAGTGATATAAAAAGCACATTGTCAGAAAAATAAATGATTGTTGAACTTATTAATTTTTTTTTAAATCGATTAATTGCTATTATATTTTTATATTTTAAATAAAAAAGGGGTTTTAGTGGCTTATGGTGTGGATTTATCAAGTTCGCAAGGCTTGTAAACACGATAACTTATAAAAATATCAATTGTTCAACTCAATTTATTTTTAAAACTCTTCATCTATCATGTGGGAAACCATTGAATGTAAATGGGAGTTTAATTTTGTTAAGTTTAGTTATAATAAATTTTTTTCGGCTGCGAAATGGCGAAATTTTCGGTGTATTCGGCAGTCTTGTATGAATAAATTATTACTAAATAGAGACTGCATCACTCAGCATGCCTACTACTATTATCTATTCTGTGCTTTTAAAATATTGTAATAAAAAAATCTCTCATTATTATTATAATCAAGTATTTAAGAAATTTGGTTATTCGAATATTATGTATTTGTACAGCGATCGTTTTAAGCCGCTGCAAACAACCGAAACAATGTCCACTCACGACGGCGACTGACGCCGAAATCGCTGTACAAATACACAATATTCGTATAACCAAATTTCTTAAATACTTGATTATAATAATAATGAGAGATTTTTTATTACAATATTTTAAAAATTTTTATTTTTATTATTTAAATGTGCGGCATTACTATGGCCGACCGAAAGCGAAACGAAGAGATTCGCAATATGGCAGGTTTGAAAGATGACCTTATCACAAAAATTGATAAGGGCGTGCTTCGGTGGTTTGGGCACGTTGAGCGAATGAGTGAAGACCGAATGGTGAAGAAAATATATAGCGCGAAAGTTAATATTAAAAGGTGTCGAGGTAGACCGAGACTAACTTTCGAAGACCATGTGAGCAAATTGCTCGAAGAGGGTAGGGTCAAGAGTACTCGGATACCTAGACGTGCATGTATGAAGAAGATAATGAATCTGAAAGAAGCGAAAGAGATATGTAAGGATCGTGACACTTGGCGATCTGTTCTCTCTGGCTACCCCGTCAGGGATTGTGCGTGAAGATAAGTAAGTAAGTAAATATTTTAAAAGCACAGAATAGATAATAGTAGTAAGCACTAAAAGTAAGTAGTATCAATTTTTGCGTCATGGGTGTCATTTTCATGGTTTTCCAGGGTGTTGAAGCCGATAGCAGGCTGGCTCAACTTCCATAGTAAAAATTATATGTACTACAGGGATCAAATTTTAATGACGGTTATCTCTTCTTTCCGTTTTTCGTAATATGTCTATTAATGACATTGTCAAATCAAATAGGTTCAAATGTCAAATCAAACAATTATATTTGTATAATTATTATAATTATATTTTGTTTATTAAGATTGCTTTAAATTTTGTTATAGAAGCTGTTGTTCATTTACACAATTGTTAAAAAAACAAATAGGTATGCATTATAAAACTTGCCAATTAAATGGTGCAAGAAGCGGAAAAAATAAAACAAGAAAAGGCTATTCGTAGCAATATTTCCCTTAGATGATGAAAGGTATGTGGTGAGTTCAACTTTAATTGTAATATGATGTTTAACGCGACTGCATATTTGGACTAGCCATCTACATGGGACTGGTTTTAATAGTGTACGATTGTGTGCACAAATACAAACACACAATTTCCTAAATCTGATAGTTCGGTGGGATGGCAATCCGAAACTAACTATACTTAGAAATTACATCATCAATTGTGACTGATAGCATTCTATTTGTTCAATAAAAATGTGATTTTATTTATATTATTTTTCAGGTGCAAGCAATGGGCGAAACAGTTGGCACATGCACCAAATGAAAAGATTCACATGTTAAAACATATTTGTGGCAAACATTGCAAATCCGAGGATTTAGAAATCCAACTAAGGGCCGATTTCACCAAACTCAGATAAGTTTTATTCCAAGAGTAATGATATAAGTTATTCTAGGATATCAAATTTTACATTTCACCAACAATTTAACCCAAGAATAAATAGTTAACCAAGAGATAAGATTTATACTCCCGATTCTGAAGGAATACGGAGTTATTCTTCGGTTAAAAATGGCCGACTGGCTGTCAGCTGTTAATTATTTGACATTTCATAGTCAGTCGCGTACGTCCAAGTTTCTTGTTCTTGAACTGTTTGGTTAACACATTTTTAGTTTAATTATTATTGAGAGTATATAGCTTTACATAATGCAACGTTTGAGAAGAATGATTAACAACAGTGACAGTGATGATAGTGAAGATGAAACCTATGTTGTAAGACGTCCAAGGTGGATAAAAGAAAGGAATAATTATTTTTATGACTATGATGACGAAGATTTTAGGATAAGATTTCGGTTATCTAAAGCAGCAGCTCATAATCTTTTGATCAAAATTGAAGATCATTTGGAATTTATATCTGAGAGGTGAGTCTTTGTACCTATTTATACTGTTCGTAGGTACATAATACGGCAATGAATTGCTCTAAATAAAAACTGTTTTTGTTTACAGGAATCAATCAATTTCTCCGATCAATCAGCTTTTGGCAACACTAAGATTTTATGCTACGAATAATTCACAATTAACGATCGGTGATTTTAGTGGGCTCAGCACACCTACAGCACATAGAATAATACATAGAGTTAGTGCTGCCATAGCGTCATTGAACCACGAGTACATAAAATTTCCAAATACTCAACAGGAAATTCGGCAAAATCAAAGGGAGTTTTATGGTATTGCAAGATTCCCTAGAGTTATAGGGGCAATGGACTGCACACATGTCAGAATTTCTTCACCCGGGGGTGATCAGGCAGAACTTTTTAGAAACCGAAAAGGCTATTTTTCTATTAATGTCCAGACTATATGTAATGCAAATTTGGAAATTATTGATATTGTCGCAAGATGGCCTGGGTCAGCACATGACAGTACCATATTTAATAATTGCTGCCGTAAAGCAAAATTTGAAGCTGGTGATTATGGTGAAGGAATTTTACTTGTAGATGGGGGATATGCTGCTACATCCTATTCTATGCCCCCACTAGAGAATCCTGGAACAGCAGTAGAGCAACTGTACAACGAGTCGCAGATCAGGACAAGAAACGCTGTTGAAAGGTCTTATGGGGTTTGGAAACAAAGATTTCCAATACTAGCTTTAGGACTACGAGTTAAATTAGACAAGGCCTTGGTTATAATTATAGCAACAGCGGTACTGCATAACATATTGCGTCAACGAGGAGAAACAGTTCCACCTGATGATCCAGCTTTGATTCTTCCAGCACCTTGGGAGGCGCTCTTACAAAACGGACAAATAAGTTGTGAACGATCAAGTACTCCTCAGCGAAGTAGAGCCAGAGAACTCCTAATAAACAATCACTTTAGGAATCTTATTTAGTTTATTGAGGGAAAAAAGTTAAAAAAACTCATATTTTTTTATTAAGTCACAGTTTTTAATTATTTTTGTTGTTTTCTCCGCCTTAATTGTAATAGTAATAACCTAGTTTTTAGTTTCTCCTGCTTTAAAATTTCATTTTTGATTTTCATTTCCATCTCAAAAATTTTTCTTGCTTCTTCTCTCTCTTCAGCAGCAAAATTCATCTGCATTTCGGTAGCTTTTTTTTTTTGTTTTTTGTAAATCCTCTAGCGATGAAGATGGTAGAGCCGGTCTGCGCTTGGAACTCCAACTCTTACTTTGAGTAGAAGTTCCTACATCCTCTTCTCTCTTACTCATTGCCCGTAGAGGTGCAGATTTTGGAGTTTGCAGCAGTTTTGGAGTGTAGTCTCCCCAATCCTTCAAAATAAGAATAATTTTGTAATTTATTAACAAAATTACTAACTTAATAGACTTTTAATGGGTTAGGTAATTCAACTAATAGTCTGACTCTATAAAAAATTTAGAAGAAATACTTTAGAATATATTATTTTAATATTAATTTTTAGGTTACATACAGCTGTATCTCCTTGTGATTTATCATCATTTTGTATGCTTGTATCTATATCCATAGACAGAGGCATTGTCATGGACTTGGCATATATAGGGGTAGGAATAAATATATCTGTTACATCAGGAACTGAAAAAAACACATATTATTGATAAAATAACACTCGTTTGTTAAATAAAATTTAGAGATACCACTTAAGTGATGCTGTTCAGTCAAATATTGTGTACCTTTAGTGGAAGCCAATGTGTTGCTGGGAATCTCTTCAATAACATGATTATTACTCATGTTATCACTGTCATATTCATTGACTAGTCCAACTACCGCCGTAGATATCAAAGCCAAGATTTTGCTATGAAATGGGCTGTCCTCAAGCTTAGGCTTTGCAGGTCCACCACCTGAACAAAATATTAAACATTAGAGATAAAAAACACAAAGTAACAAGTCAAGGATGTCCCAAAAAATTCCACAGGTGTTAACAATTAACATGGTATAAATCATTACAGCTTTAGCTTCATAAGTAGCATGTAGAAATGAAGATTATTACCTGTTTGAATCAAGCTTTGCCTTGCAGCAGACGATTCTTTCTTGGTGGATTTCTTCAGACTTTCCCACTATGGTTTTAAGTTTTCTGCCGTCCTATATCCAAGTGTGGTTTGGGAATTAAATTCTTCCGATATTTTTACCCACTCCGCATTTTTCTGTTTCATAGTAACACCATCGGTACGCTTATTTTCTACTAAACTAAAATGTTCAGCCACTAAATCCACAAGCAACATCTTTTCCGACATTTGCCAGTTAGGACTGCGTTTTCTGTCCGACATTATTAATTAAAATTGAAAAAATAACCAAAAACCGAGATAAAATACAACGTTTAACAACAGTTGATGAAAATGAATCATCATAGCTTAGCTTTACAAACTGACGTATAACCCATCTAAAGTAAAAAGCTTGTTGTGTACCTCGCCGAGAGTCAAAGCAATGACATACTTAATTTGTTTTCTTTATACAATCATTCATTTGCTCATTCAAATACAGTCTTCCACAGATAAGCAAAACCGTTATTCCAGAGAATACTTAATCTGAGGCTAACTAATCTGTTGTTTTGCATGGTGAAATGTACAGTAAGTTATCTGAGAGTAAAAGTAGGGAATATCTTTATTCTCCGGTTAGTTAATCTTAGACAACGACATCGTTGGTGAAATCGGCACTAAAACGAACTGTTATTCCATCAGTGGAGTTAATTTAAACTTCCACTATTATGTGTATGTTAATTAGGTTTCACTTACATGTAGCAAAAGATAATATTCATATAAAGTCATATATTGGTAAGAATTCGATTATAAAACTAAACTAAAAGTTATTTGTAATTATCTGGTTATAAATAGTTGTTTTATAGATTCATCTACAAACATTAGCCATAATGAGCACTCATTTTGCGCGACAAGCGACAATAAGTATACGATCTCTGCGAGTAGTATGTACGTAGGTACCTCTGTGAAAAAGCCTAGTGATTTGTACATAGTATTTGTTACAATTAAAAGCAATTTAATCCAATTAGTGTTAATAAACCCAATTTTATACCCTTTTGAAAAAACTAACGTTGAAAACAAGCGTCCAGACGCAAACTAAACGTAGTGGTTATATTCTCTTTGGCCGATAGGGTAGTCGAAATGTAAATCCAAGATGGCGGCTGCAATAGGTATCAATTTTTTCATCATGGGTGTCATTTTCATGGGTTTCTAGGGTGCTGAAGCCGATAGTGCTGTCGATATGTAATTCCAAGATGGCGGCTGCAATAGGTATCAATTTTTCATCATGGGTGTCATTTTCAAGGTTTTCGAGGGTGTTGAAGCCGATAGGGTTGTCGAAATGTAAATCCAAGATGGCGGCTGCAATTGGTATCAATTTTTTCATCTTGGGTGTCATTTTCATGGTTTTCGAGGGTGTTGAAGCCGATAGTGCTGTCGATATGTAAATCCAAGATGGCGGCTGCAATAGGTATCAATTTTTTCATCATGGGTGTCATTTTCAAGATTTTCGAGGGTGTTGAAGCCGATAGGGTTGTCGAAATGTAAATCCAAGGTGGCGGCTGCAATGGGTACAAGATTTTCATCATGGGTGTCATTTTCATGGTTTTCGGGAGTGTTGAAGCCGACAGTGCTGTCAAAATGTAAATCCAAGGTGGCGGCTGCAATAGGTATCAATTTTTTCATCATGGCTATCATTTTCATGGTTTTCGAGGTTGTTGAAGCCGATAGTGTTGTCGAAATGTAAATCCAAGATGGCGGCTGCAATTGGTATCAATTTTTTCATCTTGGGTGTCATTTTCATGGTTTTCGAGGGTGTTGAAGCCGATAGTGCTGTCGAAATGTAAATCCAAGATGGCGGCTGCAATAGGTATCAATTTTCTCATCATGGGTGTCATTTTCAAGGTTTTCGAGGGTGTTGAAGCCGATAGGGTTGTCGAAATGTAAATCCAAGATGGCGACTGCAATAGATATCAATTTTTTCATCATAGGTGTCATTTTCATGGTTTTCGGGGGTGTTGAACCCGGCAGTGCTGTCGAAATGTAAATTCAAGGTGTCGGCTGCAATGGGTACAATTTTTTCATCATGGGTGTCATTTTCATGGTTTTCGGGAGTGTTGAAGCCGCTAGGGTTGTCAAAATGTAAATCCAAGGTGGCGGCTGCAATAGATATCAATTTTTTCATCATGGGTGTCATTTTCATGGGTTTCGAGGGTATTGAAGCCGATAGTGCTGTCGAAATGTAAATGCAAGATGGCGGCTGCAATGGGTATCAATTTTTTCATCATGGGTGTCATTTTCATGGTTTTCGCGGGTGTTGAAGCCGATAGTCCTGTCGAAATATAAATCCAAGGTGGCGGTTGCAATAGGTATCAATTTTTTCATCATAGGTGTCATTTTCATGGTTTTCGGGGGAGTTGAAGCCGATAGTGCTGTCGAAATGTAAATCCAAGATGGCGGCTGCAATAGGTATCAATTTTTTCATCATGGGTGTCATTTTCATGGTTTTCGCGGGTGTTGAAGCCGATATTGTTGTCGAAATGTAAATCCAAGATGGCGGCTGCAATAGGTATCAATTTTTTCATCATGGGTGTCATTTTCATGGTTTTCGGGGGTGTTGAAGCCGATAGTGCTGTCGAAATGTAAATCCAAGATGGTGGCTGCAATAGGTATCAATTTTCTCATCATGGGTGTCATTTTCATGGTTTTTGAGGGTGTTGAAACCGATAGGGCTGTCGGAATGTAAATCCAAGATGGCGGCTGCAATAGGTATCAATTTTTTCGTCATATTTAAATTGCATTTGTAAGCTAGTTATTTAAATTCGTTTGATTGATCACTACAGAACCAAAATGTAAAAAAAAAACAATATCAAAAATATTTAAAGTTACAACCCTATTGATTCAATGGAACGTAGGTAATTATGTCTTCAACTAGGCTTAGTTTCCGTACTGTCCTTATTTATACTGTGGTTAAGTGTTCCGGCTACCGCACTCATGTTAATTTCACGGACTCTAGATAAACCTACTTAAACGTTATGTATAACTTACTACTCACATAAACCGCCACATGGCAATCACGCATCGTTAAACATTAAATTTCAAAACATTTTTGACGTTAAAGACGACTCGACACGATGATGAATCCGGTAACTGAGGAAAAACATTCTGTAAGAAGAGGAAATGCGGGCCGAGAGACTTGAAAATTAGGTATTGCATGTCGTAAGCGCTCGGCGCACCGGTATGTTCTACTAGTGCCTAAAAATTAAGATTCCAATGTTTTGTTGTATGAAATCGTATCTACATATAGCAAGTGATATAAAAAGTACATTGTCAGAACGGTAAATGATTATTGAACTTTTTTTTTTTTTTAAATCAATTAATTGCTATTTTTACACAAAAAAAGGGTTTTAGTGGCCTATGGTGCGGAGTTATCAAGTTCACATGGTATCGTAAACACGATAACTTTTGAAAATATCAATTGTTCAACTCAATCTATTTTTTAAACTCTTCATCTATCATGTGGGAAGCCATGGAATGTAAATGGCAGTTAAATTTTGTTTTGTTTAGTTATAATTAAATTTTTTCGGCTAAGAAATTGCGATATTTTCGGTATTTTAAGCAGCCCTGTACTAATATATTTTATTGAATAGACAGTGTCTCATTCCGTCATTCCCACAAAACATACATATTATATAACTGGTCATTCCAGACGGAAGATAAAAATAACCGAGACTTTGGTTTATAAATCTAATGAAATAAAAATTTGTAGTCATATTGGCCGCCATGAGTTATGATAGGCTTTTTGACACAATGCGTAATTTGCTTTATAATTTTTTTTTGAGCTGACCAACGAATTATTTATCGTCTGTGCATCGGAAACACTGCATATTTGTCTATGTGAGGTTTGTTTCCGTAAATTAGAATTTGTTGAACGATTAGTTTCAATTCCAATACATATTTACGTGATTTTTATATATATATTCGATTTATTTCAAAACCAATTTTTGATAGTCTGTGTTTGTTCGTTAAGGCATGGCATAGCACATAGACTTAAGATATACTGGCGCAGGCTCAGAAAGGCTAGATCCCAGAGCCGTAAAGCCAGTTATTAAGAAGAAGAAGAAGCATGGCATAGTCATGAATTTATAGATAAAGTATGGAGTGTAGAGTACAAGGAGAACCATCTTATAATGGGCGAAAGTTGAAAGTGTCCTACTATTTACTGAAAATAGAGGTTCCAAAACTTACCACAATAGCGCTGGCGTCTGAAAAACTACGATATGAAGATAGCTGTTGTGAACGGAGTGAAGTCAGCTGAATTCAAATATTTAAAAAAAATCATGATTAGAGTAATTAGTAAAATGCCAGTATACAAAATCTCAACTATTTACGTAGTACAAAACCAAGCGGATTGGTCGGTCCTTATTTATTTCTCCATCTTATTCTAATTGCATTTGGCGCTTTTTTTTTAATTTATCCTAAGCTACTGCAGCGCCACCCTTATTGGACACGTTTTTAGGGACACTTAGATAAAGATGAAGATGGAGGCCACGCTTGGAACAACAGCTTGAGTCAAATACCTATGTATCTTTATCTTACTCTCTGTGGTCTGACTTCTCTTTTAAGGCCGACCACATACATACGGATTTCCGTTTCGGGATTCCGTTTCGATATTCCGATTCGAGATTCCGAACACAGGAAGTTCAAATAAAACCTATGACCCGTCACACACGTACGGTAGTTTTCCGTTCGAAATTTTGAAGGCAAAACGAGATTCCGTATGTGTGTGGCCGACCTGTTCGGAATTCCGAAACGGAATCTCGAAACGGAATTCCGTATGTATGTGACGGGCCTTAGTGTGGAACACAGTATTGCTATGTTTTTATTTGTATCTCCCGGTAAATTCTTAGAAATAATTTCGACACTAACCAAATTAGAAGTTAAGCTCTGTAAAATAATGTACCAATAAATAAATAGTTGAGCTAGATTAGTTACATTAAAAATTCCAAAATTGAAGGTCTCGTATGCATTATTGGGTTAACGAATCAGTGAATTACAATCCCATTTCCTAAGGGTAATATGGCAACATTAGCCCTATATGTCAACATAAATTAGACAAATATGGCGGTTGTTTACTTAGCAGTTTACAGCGTCGTTTGAGATATTTAAAGTTAATTATTGTTATAATTCAAGAAATGGTGCAAACTTGTGTAGTACGTGGTTGCGGCAGTAGTTGGTGTCCAGGAGGTGATATAAGATTTCACACGTAAGTGTTTAAATAGTGACTTCTGGCACTGAATACTTGTAAACATACTTTTTTGTATTTTCACTTAATTTTTTGCTGAAACGTTTTATCAGTGTTTTAAATATATTAGTAAATTATAACTTTGTCAAAATCAAATAGTTTTACATTGAATTTAATTGAATTTGAACAATTTTATTGTTTTTGTTTAAAAGAAATCGCACTGAAATAGTGTGACCATATTGACGATGTATCTGAGACTTTCCGTGTGACCTTAACTAATTATATGTACATGTTTCTTATTATGTTACCGGAAATGCATGAAATTTAGGAATTTATGCAATCTTAACAAATTACTTGTAAGTTTCCTTTTCCTTTATTACTAAATACATACCTTTTATTTGTATTTATTATGACTTTACATAGGCTGCACTAAAAGTATCGGGAATGGAATATTTCCACTGTTCCTGTCATATTAAAATCTTTTTAATTGAAAAGTCCTTGATTTTAAAAATCGAATACCATTTATTTATTTAAAAAAAGATTCTCGGTCTTGTCACAAGGTTTTGTCAAACTAGTTTAGTCGTTGAAAAAATGGAATTGACTCGAGAAAATTCAAGAGCGATGATTTATTATGACTTTCGAAGTGGTTTAACACAAAAACAGTGTGTTGACCGGATGATTTCTGCATTTGGTGATGAAGCCCCATCCAAAACCACAATTTATCGCTGGTTTGCTGAATTTCGACGTGGACGTGTCAAGCTCAGTGATGATCCCCGTCAAGGTGGTCCAAAAACTGCAGTCACCCAAGAAAACGTTGATGCTGTGCGTAAGCTGATTGAGAAAGATCGACATATGACATACCGCGAAATTCAGGCAACTTTAGACATTGGCATGAGTAAAGTACAAATAATCTTGCATGAACAATCAGGTGTAAAAAAGTTGTTTTCCCGATGGATACCGCATTCGCTCTGTGAAGAGCAAAAAGCGGCTCGCTTTACTTGGTGCGTCAGAACTCTCGAAAGATTCCACGCAGGATCCTCAAATGTTGTATACAACATCGTGTTAGGTGACGAATCCTGGATATACGCGTACGAACCCGAAACAAAAAACCAGTCACGAGTTTAGGTGTTCGAAAATTAGTTAAAGCCAACAAAAATTGTTCGTTCACGGAGTGTTGCAAAAAAATGGTGGCCACGTTTGTCTCCAAAACCAGCCATGTTACTACTATTCCTCTAGAGGGACAAATAACGGTTAATTCAGAATGGTATGCTATCATTTGTTTGCCACAGGTCGTTTCTAAACTCCGTAAAGAGAACTGCAACCGCCGCATCATCCTCCATCACGACAATGCGAATTCTCACACCGCACATTCTGTGTGCAAACAAAACAAAACAGTTTTTAGAGCAAGAAAACATAGAATTATTAGACCATCCGCCGTACAGCCCCGACCTAAACCCTAATGATTTCTATACTTTCCCTAAAAGAAAGAATAAATTGCGTGGACAGAGATTTTCATCACCTGAAGAAGCTGTGGACGACTACAAAACGGCCATTTCGGAGACCCCAACTTTCGAATGGAATGGTTGCTTCAATGATTGGTTCCATCGTATGGAAAAATGTGTCAAATTTCGCGGAGAATACTTCGAAAAGCAATACATACATTTTTAAATAGTAATGTTGTGTCACTTCCTTGATTCCCGAAATTTTCAGTGCCGCCCTCGTAATATTACATTACATAATATATTATATAGCTTAAAATACATACATATTTAAACTCTTTAGCGCCAATCGCAGTGTGGCAAGTCACTACGACACTAAGCATAAAGCTTCTTGTTTGATGCTTCATTTATGCGTGCTCATGAAGGCGCGCTCTGATGTATTATGTGTTACCTATTAAGTGATGTAAATTTGTACTGACATTATGATGTAGAAGAGTTATTTATTTCTTTTTTTTTTGTTTGAGTTCTCTAATCTCTGGAACTATACTAGTCAGATTTGAAAATATTCTTTTGCATTTTTAAAACCAATTCTTCAGGAAGGCTATCTAACATCATGCTACGACCCTTATGAGCGGAGCAATACGATGTACGATGCTAAAAATACTGATTTCATAAAGTTTTCTTGTTTTCTTAGGTCAGCAGTGAATACAACGATCCCGCGAAGATTGATAGGGGCGTGCAATTGAAAATAAAGTGTACTAAAGAAGAAATACTTGAGACGAAAACTAAGATTCTTAAGCAAAAAGTGGCACGCCAAACTAAAAAATTCAGGATAGATCTTCTTTAATGGACACTATTAAAAAGTATACGGGTCAGTCAGAAATTGAAAATATTATTCAAGGGCACTTTGCTCATATCTGTAAGGACTTCAAAAAGCCACAGAGTAATCCACATGGTGTGAAAAATTTCAATAAATAATTTTAATATGGAAAGTGTTTTTATTTATTTTTTTAAGGTTTTTAACAAACCATGTAGTGGCGGTGTGAGAATATCTACTACCCCATATCGTGCCGAGGGTGTTGTAAGAGGTGTCAGAGGGAAAATTAAACAGGAGATGGGAAGCGGCATCTTCCTGATAACAACTCAAAATAATAATATATTATCGTTCCTATTATAGTACATATGTTACTAGAAATCTATGAAATCCGTTATTATATAGAATTCCTAGGAATTATAGATAATTCTTAAAATGAACGGGATGTGTGGAATATAGTATTATACACATTTCAGCTCAGAGCAGCCTGACTCGGATGGGTTAGGTCAGAAGGCTAAGGCAGGAGCTCCGCTACGCTGCTTTAGTCCTCGTGATATTTTTTTAAATAATTGTCCAGAAAAGATTTAGTCTGTCTGAACAATAAATCAGGTATATTTCCCAATTCCTTGATCACCCGGGGTTGTAATAAATTTTAATTTTATATTTCGTTGGTACCGTTTAGGAATTGTATACAATAACTAGAAAATAGATTATAGAAATGGTAGTTATAAAATATTCTCTGATATATTTATTTTCCACATTTTCTAAATAGGCTCGGCATTATATGGGTTGTAACGAAAATACGTGGTCATATTTTAATACCGGTTCCGCCCATGGAAATGAAAACCTTTCTTCATAAAACTAGTCAATTCCCAAAAAAATTGTACAAAAATATATAATCTATATAGGCTAGGTCTTAGTAGTAAACAGAGATATAGATAGTTATAAATAAAACACTTAATATAACTCAACTACTTATAGCGATATCCTGGGAAAAATAAAATAAAGGTTACCTACTTAGAAAGGAAGGGTCTGCCCACAGAGAGCGAGATAGTAATACCTAGGTTAAGCTTCAAGTAGGTATTCGGAGTGTGGTCTCCATCTTTATCTATACCTTCATGGGCATAGTTTAGTGTGGCACATCACTGTTGGAAGTGGGCGGTACCCATCCATGAAGTACAACAATATCTTTATGACAGTTTATCTTAAAAAAAAATACGAAACTTCATAGGCGTAAGCTGTCACTCGCAACACGCTATAACGCAAAGACTATAATTTGCATGATTTTGTGGGATACATTTTTAATAAAACTATTTTAGATGTACGCTAGGGATTGACTTTATTTTATTGATATAATTGTCGATAAATGCTCGATTTGCTTTGCTTTACTATATACACACAAAATAATAAGAAGCGCTAGCGCATCTATAGACCAGTAAATGTTCTAAGTCTATGGCATCAAAGGTCAGTCCATTACATGGAAATATATGTACTTCGTACAAACTGGAACCCGCACTCTCGAATGACATAAAAAATACAAGAAAACGACCTTGAAATTTTTCATTACCCCTCAGTCTCTTTCTAATTAGGGTGAACACAAAATACAAGAATTTGGGATATTATGGGAAAAAATCAGTTTATTATTATTATATTCACATATAAAATTTTATTTTTATTGAAAATAGTAGAGTTCCATTGAAACGCATGATATTGGAGAAAAATCCATAAGATCGAAGCTGCGGGCGGAAGATTATTAATTAATATTATTTATTCGTGTACTTTTTTGTCAATAAACGAATAAACGAGCGAACGGGCTAAACATAAAAACTTTAACCATGAACTCAGACCATCATCCTGAACAATATATATAATAATTTTTTCCCAAAAATGAAAAAAAATTCAAAATTTCACGTGACCAATTTTGTATCGGAAGTCAATTTTTAATATTAGGTTGACTCAGACTATTCATATTTGATGCCCTTTTAAATATTTTATCCGCAAAAAAGACAATTTTGTACACCTCTGCGGATGGAATAAGCAATTTACCTCTATTTACAAATGTTGTAGATATTGATATTTATTTACGTTCAAAACGTATAAATGATCGGTTTGTAAATGATCTGCAGCAATTAGCAAATTTTTACAATCGTTACATTTCAGCTGTTTGACAATATTTTTATTATATAACCGGTAATATAATAAAGAATAGTTTTCTGATAATACGCATGGGTGTTTTGTGATTCCAAAGCCTGCAAATGGTTTTCGATTTCATCATTAGTATCTGTATCATCAGTATTTGAGATCAGATTCGGATCGGAAAGCCCCACAATGCAATTAAAGCAGGCCAAAGACCGTCTTAAGATCTCAACGTTTGGCAAAGTTGCATATTGTATAATAAACTCGTACGCTTTTGAGGAGTAAAAATGTAATGTTAAAACGAAGGATTTCACTTCATCGCTATACCTCACACCTTGTGGTTTATTAGATTTTTTTAAATTCTTTATATATATTAGCAAAATTTCCTAAAATAATATTTTCTATGTCACTATTCTCTGCATATGATTTTACAATTTTTGGAACGAAGTTCTTTATACGGTACGGATTTGGACGCTAGACGACAAAAAGTGTAAGATTTTTCCGTAACGATCCTACTGACGTCGATTAGACGGTCTTCACGGCTATAAGGAAACGATATGGAATAATATCCATCTCCGTCGCACTTTTTCTTATCTGAAAGAAATTTTATTTTTAATGACGAGTCATTTTAATAGACGCTAGTAATTAATTTATTGGTATTTGTTAATCAATAATATAATACGTTAATCAATAATAATATACTACTGAAGGAATTTCGTTCCAACGGAGTGTTCCACGACAATCACGCATGTTTTATTTTATTAAAGATTTCAAATTAGTAACAGTTTTGGTGAGGCGAAATACTTTTTGAACTAAAGATTTGTTTCTTATCTTTAGCTCTTCATTTCGTGATAATTTAATCCTTGCTTGCACACTTATCAGCGCAAAAGATTTGAATGGGGGAAGTGCTTTTGTCCATGACCTAAAAGAGTAAAAAGCTCTTACAACGAACATTTTTATAATGGACTAGTTAGTTGTGAAAATGCTGTAGTCAGAACTAAAATCACTATTGAACTTTAAAAAAATGAAACACTGAAAAAATTTAGACATAATATGTAGTTAACAATTTAATGATCAACAAAGCATGCTGAAGAAGTTAAAATGTCATAACTATTTTGGATGTTATAATATCATCGATGTTCATATTTTCTTTTTCTGTTTCCAAAATGCTTCGAAATAAAAACAGTGGTTTTTTTTTTACAAACAGGAATATTTATACTTTCTTTTGTAGCATCACACAGCGGCCAAGATTCCTGAAAAGACACGAAAATCTGATTTTCCAACACTGAATAAAAATATGTTTATTACACATTAAGGTAGCAATTTAATAATAATTTATTTCAGGCAATATTTACATTACATGATGTTAATTAAAGTAAACAGAATCCCATGGATAAATACCTTATTGACTAGCATACATATTTATTATAAAATTAAAAAAAAAGTTAATGGCTAATTGTGTAAATTAAAAGAACACTGACGTGACTGCAAGATGGCACGTCTAACATAGTTTCCCAGGATAATTTAGAAGCTGCACTAGTTGCATATTCGTCATTTGAGTGCAAATATAATTAAGTATTAAATTAAACCTGTGACAGTATTTTCTGATCGTCACTTTAAAATATACATACTTTTATTAAAATATTCGATAGCACTTATATATGTGCAACAAAATTGTCAAAAAATGGATTTCCTGAGACCGCAATTTTGATTAAATGTGTAAATTTTCATTTAAAAAATTAAATACAATTAAATACTTAGCAAAATGTTGTACAAAAATAGCTTGTAATTATTTTTACAAATTATAGCCTAGTGATATAACATATTAAGCTGTTCCTATTTTCTAGGTAACAGAATGCATTTTTCTTTCTTTCTCAGAAAAATTTTTTTTTTCGATTTTTTTAATTTTGATGTTTCAGTGTATCGTCATTCGTGTAAACAACGTTTCGAAACTTCACGCAAATCAAGCAGAGATTCCGTTCGAGAAAACCTTTTCCGTTTGTAATTAAAATGAAAATACATTACAATGTATGGTCACACTAGTCGAAATTATAATACAAACATGAAACATTAATTATTAAGCAAATAGCGAAGTAAAATAGGAAATAACGAACAAAAATTAACATCTAAACCAAAATAACAATATTTCTGTATAGAAATAATAGCAATTAAAGTCACTAAAAATCACTAAAAATCAGTTTAACATGACGCGCAGTATTTGCATGGTATTTTGTACTTAAGAATGAAATATAATATTACATTCTGAATGCCACTCACTTTTGCAACCACGCACATTAAATTTAATGACCATTTTAATAATTTTGCCTTTGCATTATTCCAAAATTCAAAAATAAACTTGCGAAATGAACGTAAACATCCGCCATGTACAGTAAAAATTATTTGACAAATAGATTTTGGGTTGTCATATAACGGCTTTTAAGAATAAATCTAAAATAGGGGAAATATATAGGAAGCTAGGCAAATAGTTCATCGTAAATCTTTATTAAGTGTTTAAAAGAAAAAGCAAACACTTAAGTTAAAATCGTTTTTGTCAAGTTTTGTTATCATTTTTTACTTAAAATTCTTGCCATACTGAGAATTAAACTTATACTGAAATTCATGATGGCTGTCAATGGGGTAATATCAGTCGTCACGTTGGCTATCCTGTAGGGAAAACAGGGGTTACTCAAGGTCATTTGATTATTCCTAATGTTGATATTAGGAGTGTGGGTTCCAGTTTGTCTATACTTCCGTGGTCCATTATCAAATAAAAAAAGTTGGCCAGCCGGTACAACTATATTCAAACATAAAATTGAAAAGACTGTTTGGTCTAAGACCTTTGCCAGACTTAATTGGCGAAATGTAACAACAACACACACAACAACTCTTGTCAATGTCAAATGTCAATGTCAATTATGTCAAGCGTTTGTCATTACGTGGCTCAAGTCATCACAGAAAATAGTAAAGCGAGCTAAACAAGCTACCGATACTTAAATTATTGAATAGAATATTTTATTATATTCATAGAAAACATAATGGACTGCTTCTTTAGATCTTTATTAACATCTTTAGTTCTAGTTATTACATTATTGAATAAAGCAAATGGCTATACAATCACAGTCGACGCGCATGCAGAAGAGTGCTTTTACGAAAATGTTGAAGCCGATACAAAAATGAGTAAGTTTAACCAACCACGTATTATAAAAGTAAAAACATAATGGTATATTCATTTAACCTTTGCTTCTTATTCTACTCTTTAAAGAGAACATTCTACTGTGTAGGTACTTTCTGTTTGTTTTTATGGATAAAATAAATGAAAGTGAAACAAGTTGTAATTTGTAAGCCATTAAAAAAAAAGAGGAGGTTCTCAATTTGTTTGTTTTTTGTATGTTGAGACATAAATTCTTTGTTAATGAACTGATTTTAATATTTATTTTTATTAAATAGGTTATACTTTAGAGGTGGTCCCATATAAATTTTAGAAAAAAATTAATCCCTAAGGGTAAAATTTCCAAATAGGACATGTTGTTGTATTTAGTGTTATTCCTTAGCCACTAAAAGGTTAAAAAAATTAAACTTTTGATAAAGAATTAACTGCCTTTAAAATATTTCCACATCATAGGTTCCGAAGTCGGGTTCATTAGGGTAAAGGCCCTAATGCTTAACAGTGAACTAAAGGATGACACATTCGAAAAAAATCTCTTTTATTAAGAATAGTTTTCTTGATATAACTTTAGTACTGATGTTAAAAGACATCTAGTGCCATCTAAGACGTTTAGACAAAACCTTTCATTAGCTTATTTAAGTAGTATTCAAAATAGCATGTAAGTTAATAGAGGTTGACATTTCACATGTTTTATTATGTTTTAAGATTTATTGTACTTTAAGTTTTGGTTACGAATTCATTAGATATTATTTACATAGTAAGACCCCACAGATTTCGTTATTCATTTATATTTTGTAATTATTTAGTGTCTATTTATTAGTCGAAAATTTGTCAAAACCTAAAAGCAGACACATGTGTCATCTATTGGGGTAATATGAATCTGAATTTCTAAGTGTATGTATAAACGAGTAAAGACTATTTCCTATGAATAAGGGCCTGTCTAAATTTGACAACGTTTTCACTATCGTACCTAACTACAGGGTAATTTTTAATTTAATGAAGACCTTTTGGGAATATATTATTTACATCATAACAACAACATTGTAAGAAAATAAAATATATTTCTTTAATTTTTATTTTCATACAAAAATTAAAATATTTTAATTGGACCTTCGAAACGGTAATAGTTCTAGTATTAGCAAAGCGCGTAGGGGTGGAGGGGTCATTTGAACTTGACCTAATTACCTGTGTCGTCAGATCAGTTATCCCTGATGCGCCCGCGATGCTTGTCCTTCTGTTGTGAGAAATTAATATTACGAACGTCGAAAATTTGCATCTCAGAGATCATACTTTATAATTACCTATTATACATTTTAATATTTGTGATTTTTTTAATCTTATTTCATTATGTGTAATGATTTCAACACAATTTGTGATAGTGATATAAAAAAGGCATTTTCTTTGACAATTTATTCAAAAATTGTTTAGGTACTACAAAATATAGACTTACAAGGAATCAGACATGACAATAAAAACTTAAAAGTAGTTTTTTTGTAAAAAAAAATTCTGTAAAGAGTGATTTCGCTAAAATTGTTTGTAATGATGCAACCAATATATTGCCAAAAGGTCTTTAGTAAATTAAAAATGATATTAGGGTACAAGATGACAACTATTGGTGTCATTGCCAATTAGTTAAATGTCCTGTTGATTCTGTATTTTATATTTGAAAGATGTTTTGTTATTCTGAAGCTGATAAGGAAGCAGCTATAGAAGAATGCAGGCAAAGTGTTCCGACAGCTACTGCTGCCAAAAAATTTGGTGTACCGAGAGTAACTCTATTGTATAAAGTAAAGAGAAAATCAAATAAAATGTAAAATGGGAATAAACTGTTATATGACCAAAGAAATAGAAAAGATGTTGGTAACGTGGGCAAAAGCTACTGCACCATAATTTTCCAGGCCTGCTGTTCTTAAAAGGAGTTTCTAAATTTAAATCATTCTCTTTTTTCTTAACACTATCTTGCAAATTGTCTTTCCCTATCGGAAATCCTTCTTTCATCCTATGGTGCATAGATATTTGCAAGATAAGTGTTAAGAAATTAGTAGATGATTTAAATTTCGAAACCCCTTTTAAGAGCGATAGACCTGGAGAAAGATGGTACAGTAGATTTTTAAAATGTCAGCCTGATCTAATTCCAAGACAGCCCCAAAATTTGACTACTTCCAGAGCTAATGTGACAATATGTCAATTCAAGAACTGGTCCGAAGAGGTCAGCAGCTACTTAAATGGTAACAACAACTGGAATATGTTGTATGAACCTTGAGGAAGTTTTAATATGGATGAGACCGCTTTTTTCTTAAATACTAAAGGTAATAAAGTGTTAGCATCTAAAGGAGAAAAATGGTTTATCAGCAAATTAATGCGGATGAAAAAGAATGCTTTACTGTACTTCTAGGTGCAATGCTAGCAATGCTACCAGCGATGTTCTACCTCCTTTGGTCATTTTTAAATATGAGAGATACCAAGAAAGTTAAGTTTGTCTGTTCCTGAAACTGTTGAAGTTGATGGATTACACTCAATATGAAAATATTTTACTATTACCTCATTATATGAAAGCTTAAAAACTTTATGATGATTTGTTGTTTGATTTGATTAAATGCATGCTTTAGTAATTGAGTTTGATAAAAATGTCCATATCTAATATGTCTACTATTAGTGCTTACTGATGTCTGCTGTTTGCCGTGTAGTGGCGGTTAAGAATATCCACTACCCCATATCTTCCCGTGGGTGTCGTAAAAGGCGACAAAGGGAAACAGGCAGGAGATGGTTAGCAGCATCTTCCTGGCAACGGCAAAAATACAATAAAAAACTGCGGTTGCCAACCCGCTCGCCAAGCGTGGCAACTATGGCAATATACCCCCCATGATGAAAGTTACGAAGAGACGGCCCCCAGTCCCCGGCGGCCCCGCTATTCCTGGCTACGGTGGCGACCATGGTAACGGCGGGGCAGGGGGTGCTAAGAATCTCCGGTGGAGGTTCGGTTGCCACCTACGACGACTCGACCTGGCAACATACAACGCACGCACCCTGAGGACTGACGAGAAGATCGTGGAGCTGGAAGAAGAGATAGACAAGTTACGCTGGCATATTATAGGATTATCCGAAGTCCGAAGAGAGAGGTAGGACACGGTAATCCTCGAATCCGGCAACTTGCTCTATTACCGGGAGGGCGACCATCTGTCCCAAGGAGGTGTCGGATTTATCGTCCACAAGTCTCTCGTTAACAACGTTGTAAAGATTGACAGTGTGTCGACGAGGGTTGCGTACCTTATACTCAGAATCACCAAACGGTATTCGCTGAAGGTCATACAGGTTTACGCACCAACCTCGGCACACCCCGATCAGGAGGTGGAGGAAATGTATGAGGATATCTCTAGAGCCATGCATTCCTCCAAAACCCAATATACGGTGTTAATGGGAGACTTCAATGTAAAACTAGGCTCAAGAGAGAACGGTGAGCTGAAAGTGGGGAAATTTTGAATAGGGCAACGGAACCCAAGGGGCCAGCAGCTGGCCGAATTCATGGAAAAAGAGGGACTCTTTATGATGAACTCTTTCTTCCAGAAGCGGCCCCACAGGAAGTGGACCTGGTCGAGCCCCGACGGTTCGACAAAAAATGAGATTGACTTCATTATGACGACCAGACGACAACTGTTCAGTGATCGCGAGGGTGAAAACCGGCAGCGATCACCGAATGGTTAGAGGCACACTGAACCTAAACGTTAAGTTAGAGAGGTCTCGTCTAATATGGAAAACCGTACAATGGAAAACCGGTACTTGAAGTCCTTCAGAAGCTCTTTAATTCCGTCCTCCATGGTGGCATTACACCGGAGGCGTGGAGCAGAAGTGCGGTGGTCTTGTTCTTCAAGAAAGGCGACAACGCTCTCTTGAAGAACTACAGACCGATTTCCCTTCTGAGCCGCGTGTACGTGCTGTTTTCGAGAGTCATTACGAATCGTCTCGCGCGCAGACTTGACGACTTCCAGCCTCCCGAACAAGCCGGTTTCCGAAAAGGCTTTAGCACCATAGACCACATACATACCCTTCGGCAAATTGTACAGAAGTCCGAGGAGTACAATTTGCCACTATGTTTGGCGTATGTGGACTATGAGAAAGCCTTTGATTCCGTCGAAATTTGGGCGGTGCTGCAGTCCCTTCAGCGATGCCAAGTTGACTGTCGGTATATTGAAGTGTTGAAGTGCTTGTACAGTAGGGCTACGATGGCTATCCGAGTACAGAACCAGAGTACGAAACCTATCCAATTGCAGAGAGGTGTAAGACAGGATGACGTCATATCCCCGAAACTCTTTACCGCTGCATTGGAAGATGTTTTCAAGCTTCTGGACTGGAAAGGATACGGTTTCAACATCAATGGCGAGTACATCACTCACCTTCGATTTGCCGACGATATAGTCCTTATGGCAGAATCGCTGGAGGACCTAAGCACTATGCTCAATGACCTCAATAGTGTTTCCCAACGGATAGGTCTTAAGATGAACATAGACAAAACTACCGGCATAGGTGTGACATGGACATTAAAGATGATCTTTGTTTTGTCACAAAACAAAGATCATCTTTAATGTCCATGTCACACCTATGCCGGTAGTTGTTGGGAACACTAAGCTCGAAGTTGTTGACGAGTATATTTACCTGGGACAAATAGTCCGACTAGGTAAGTTCAACTTCGACCGAGAGGTCAATCGACGGATTCAACTCGGTTGGGCAGCGTTCGGGAAATTACGGCACATCTTCTCGTCAGGTATACCTCAAACCTTGAAAACAAGTCTGTACACCCAGTGCGTGTTGCCAGTGATGACATACGGAACTGAGACGTGGTCCTTCACTGCTGGCCGGATGAGGAAGCTCAAGGTCGCTCAGCGAGCTATGGAGAGGGCTATGCTCGGAGTTTCTCTGCGTGATAAACTCAGAAATGAGGATATCCGCAATAGAACCAGAGTGACCGACATATCCCAACGGATTAGTAAGCTGAAGTGGCAATGGGCCGGCCATATAGCTTCAAGAACCGACAACCGATGGGGAAGAAAGGTTCTCGAGTGGCAGCCTCGTACCGGCAGGCGAAGTGTAGGGCGTCCCCCCACTAGATGGAGTGACGACCTGGTAAGATATGCAGGAAGTCGATGGATGCAGGTGGCTCAGGACCGTGCTTTGTGGCATTCTTTGGGGGAGGCCTATGTTCAGCAGTGGACTTGTGAAGGGCTGTAATGATGATGATGATGATGAATGATGATGTCTGCTAATAGTGGTAAAAATGTCATTTTTTAGTTCCTATGCCAAAGTTTAAATAAAGAAATATTATAATATAAAGAAAGTCGATTAAGTTTTTATGATTAAAAGTAGTTTTCGTAATGTTACTGTACTCAGATAAAAATATGTAACTGTTCTAATTTTATAAATATATTTGATTATGAAGCATAAAATTTGTGTATTCCTTAAAGTGTCGAGCATTAGTGCCTTTACCTTAATTTTTCTATATTCTATATGACTTCAGACTTATGTTGAAATATTTTTTTCTTTTTAGCTTTAAAGTTTAATGTTTTATGTTTTATTAAGTGAAAAAAATTTATCTATAGAAATTTGTATTCAATTTAATTTATTTTGGTTATTATGCATATGTTATCATATTAAATCTCTTTTTGTTATTTTCATCTTAGGTGATAAAACAAAAGACTCAGAGGATAGATATTAGTCAAATTAATTTTCTTTTTATAGAATAAGGGTGACAAACGAGCACACAGTCCACCAGATGGTAAGTAAGGTGAGTGGCTCATAGACATCTATCTTCATTTGCGAATTAAAATGCAGATGTGTTGTGTTTTCCAGTAAAAAGGGTATTCGGTTCTCTACACTCACCATATGAAACACAGCAGCATTAAGCTGTTATTTTACGTTGGTATTCTGGAAGAGCATGGTCCTTTCCCGGTCGAGCCAACCCATTTGTGCTACAACTATACTATTCATATAGCTGCAGCATAGCTCTACCATGTATAAACTGTAATGGCTCTACCACATATAAATTGTAATTTATCACAAGTATTTGCAATATACTAATTGCATAAACTTGAAATAATAATATAACCTGTTCAATTCCTTCACAAAATTAAGCATAGTTCTTTGAGCGCCAATCCATCCACGGTGGGTGGATTTTCAATGTACGTAGCGCCACTGTCCCCCTGTGAGATGAAGTTAAAATTTTGACATTTCGACTTTTATCTAATTTTAACTCTATGGCCACTAGAGTAAGTTGCCCAACACTAAGAAAAGTAGAGCTAGCTAAATGGCATTGTTGTTTTTCCTTTTCATACATTTGCCTCAGTTTAAATTATTGCGAACACCTTTTGACACCAGCCTGCCTCTCAGTTTGGTAGTGACAAAGATGAAAAATTTCTCATCATAATTATGTTTTTTTTAACGTATTTGTTTATTTCTGGGCCTTCTTTGGTGTAAGCATAATGCGGCATGCATTATTTGTGTTAAATAAAACCTATTTTAAAACCTATGTCAACCAACATAATATTTATGTCACTAAAGTGATTGATGTTTTGCTCACCTTCAAGAAACACCTTTACAGTTTAGTTAATTCTTATAACAAATCACATAATAATTACACTTAAAGGCCTTGCTTGTAGTGTGTGGCCGTTGAAAGACCGTGGCACACGTGTGGTCACGTAGTCGCGACCTTGCCGCTCGAAGGGTTAAGTGAAATATTGGATAATATATAATTTCAATAGTAAACATGAACTTTACACAACTGGTAATATTTATTGCAGGTTTAACATTTGAAATAGCAGAAGGAGGTTTCTTAGATATAGACATCACAATCACTGGTCCTGATGGAACTGAAATACATAAGGGAGAGCGAGAGTCTTCCGGTATTTATACATTCTCTGCACCCACTTCAGGCCGATACACATATTGCTTTAGCAATAAAATGTCTACAATGACACCTAAGGTATATAATTTTACTTACTTATAATTTTATTGCAAAGTTTATTATTAAAAAATTTAAATACAACCACAATGCCCAACTGATTACATCATAATTTTAGATAACAATGTTATCAATTACACTGTCACAAGGCATAATTATAAACAAATGCAAAAAATATTGCACAGGTATATTTTGTAAAATTGCACATTATTAAATAAATCTATGTAAGATCTTTAGAAAGAAATAAAATAAAATAATGAATATAAAATAAAGAAAAATTTATTGCAGACACATCATACACATCATTAGGCACTTTAGATTAAAATTCATAAACATTTTTTTATAAGTTAAGGGTGACAAACGAGCAGACAGTCCACCTGATGGTAAGTGGTTGCTGCGGGCCATAGACATCTACATTTATCCTCTATTAAAAATCAAAATTCAGATGCGTTGTCACCCGTGAGGACTAAGATGGAATGCCTCATTTCCAGTAAAAAGGGTCTCCGGTTCTCTACACTCACCATACGAAACACAGCAGAGTTGAGCTGCTATTTTACGTTGGTATTCTGTGAGAGCATGGTCCTTCCCCGGTCGAGCCGACTCATTCGTTCTACAACTATACTACTAATATAGCTGTAGCATGGCTCTACCACGTTTTAAATCAATATATAACAATAAAAATTTAACAAATATAATAAATAACTAAAGTATATTTACAATTTACATTTATAATGAATTGTCACATGTGGTGCACTCGGCAAAAATACCTCAATTTGCTTATGCTGTAACCAAAACCATACCACAGGTCTTTAGGGTTTAGTAAAACCTTTGCTAGTTTGTAAATATCTAATTCTTTTTAATCATATTACTACAATATTTCATATAAACTTCTTAATTCAGGTTGTGATGTTCAACTTGGAAATTGGTGACTCGCCTAGCAAGACTCCTGGTGAAAAAGATGAGGTGGACCACAACAATCTGGAAAATATGATTAAAGAGCTTGGTGCCACTCTTAAGACTGTTAAAAATGAGCAAGAGTATATGCAGGTAGTTTTCCATGTTCTAGGCAATAGCAAAAGTACTATACTATAACCTGTATTATTATAATCACAGATCTTAAAATAGATACCACATATAGAAACATAATAATAGCAATTTTAAAATAAGAGTGTGGCTACATCTAAATATATCCTCGACTAAGAATCAAAATACAGACGGCTCCGTGGTGCAGTGGCTTAGCAATGAGTTGTTGCGCTGGGGGCCGCGGGTTCGAATCCCGCACGGAACAAGTATTTGTAGGCCATACAAATACTTGTTCCGTGCGGGATCTGTCTTGTCGTCCGGGTCTGGATGTTTGTTTGTCCTTGTGCAATTTGTGTTTGTAAATTGCCTCCTCGATACAGGAGAAAATCCTAGTGTGGGGGTAACGTTTTTTTTTAAAGAATATGAATATGAATATTGTCAACCCTGAGGACTAAATTGGAATGCCTCTTGTTTACAGTAAAACGAGTTCTCTACATTCACAATACGAAACACGGCAGTATTAAGCTGGTATTCTGTGAGAGCAAGGGCCTTCCACTGTCGAGCCAACCTATTCGTGCTACAACCATAATATAGCTGCAGTCTATACTCTCACTATACTCTACTACATAAAATTTAATTTGGTTGTGGCTAAGGTCACTGGGAAGCATTCTTGCAGCACTGATTGTTTACTTCAATGTTACTTCAGCTGATTTACCTAGGAGTGCAACATGTTGCACCGTTGGTGAAGCCTACGTTAGTTATTACTGATATGCTTTAATTTATTAACAGTTCAGTGCTAGACATAGTGGAAAAGATTTACTGTAATTACATCTGCCTGATGGATTAGCAGCTACTGTAGTAGCAGATATTTCACATTTTTTAAGCTGCTCAAACCAGAATATTTTATGTCTGGCTTAAATATGAAATTTTACCACCTGTAAAATAAATATAACACAAGATCTCCTGAGATTTTTAAGTTGCTTCTTACTAAAGAGAACCAATTTTTTATTTCGAGCCAACATTCCACTTGATGGTAACTTGCTACTGTGGCCTGTTGTCACCTGCAACAAACTTCTAACAATTAATGAATAACTTAAAAGCTGGAATACCGGCTCTCCTAGTCCTCAAACTAAAACAAACTGAAAGGTGGTTACAGAAACAGGAAAGAGTAATACAAAAAATTTAAAAACTCTAATTTAAAGGTTATTATGTGAAAAAAACAAAAATGTTAGAAGTATGGTTTTACTTTTCCCAAACCGACTTCAAATAAAGGAAGAGGTTCTCAATTCGACTATTTTTCTATGTGTGTTACCCGGAGCAAATACAAAGAGGAGACTGCCTAAGCAACTGTGCACTGTAATTCTATCTAGATCCTGACGTCATCACAGTGGGCGTGGCTTTAACGTTAGTATTATGCCAGCGTTCGTCCTGTGCGCTTGTGTCGAAAATCGCAAATCGGTGTATTTTCGTAGTATTAAGAAGAAAAGGATGAAGTGTTAATCATTAGAGATGAAGTTTTTTCTTCAAATTCATATGGGACCACCACTGAAGTATAACCTATTTAGTAAAAATTGTCATTAAAATTAGTTTACAATTAGGCAAAGAAGAATTTATTATTTGGGGAAGATAGTGCATAACATAAATTACAAAATTAAGTGCATTGCTGCTGAACTGAGACCGCTTTTTTTGAAGTTAAAAAGGAGCCTTATCACTGAAAAGTAAACTGAAAATAGGGTGCCCGCACCACTGCACATGTTGTGCTAAAAATATCTTCACATTTAAAATGTCACAACATGAATAAGAAACAATGACTAATTAATTTCCTAGATGTCTTCCTACACCAGGTTCTCAACAGTGTACATTAGCAACATAATGATGCTGTGATTCATGCAACATGAACTGTAATAAATACTGTAATACGATCAGGCAGTACGTTGCAGTGATTAATTATAGTAAGGTGTACGGTACCTTATTTGAAAAGCTCCTCGCTCCCATCCTTCCCACACATGATTGGGGACACTATCACTGCCACCACTGCACTAGAAAATAAACGCTGACTGTGGTAGCCAATGAGCCAGTTTTTCTTCCTGATGATTCCTCGTTTAAAGGAGAATAAAAATGTCATAATATTGACTGCCATGTGTACTCTAGAGTCAGACTTTAGACGAGAAGCAATATGAAAGGTGTAAAACATCTGGTAGCGATGGCAAATTCAAGCGCCTTCCAAGCTTGGGAATTATACCAAATTCTTCCAACTATAAGGGGCTATATCAAATTGTTGCTCAAATCAATAAGTTTAATTAGGCTGTTAAGGTTCAAGTATGAAAGTAAATTATGTAAAGAAAATGAATCTCTTATAAGTTAAAAACAAAATCAGAGAACCCATCTATTGCGCCAACTAAATTACTAAACTACTACTAAACGCCAAAAAAATTACTAAAGCAATAATTAACAATTTAAAAGTGTTTAATATAATTGTTTTTGTTTAAGGTTCGTGACCGCATCCATCGAGCCATTAATGAGAGCACAAACTCTAGGGTTGTGATGTGGTCTATTTTCGAGGCTTCCGTTCTACTAGTCATGACTCTTGGTCAAGTCTACTATCTCAAAAGATTCTTCGAAGTGCAACGTGTTGTATAACAGTTGTTGTGTTGTTTTAAATTAAGTTACATAAAAATTTAACAATAAAAAAATGAAAAGAAATAATTAGATTCATTTATATTATGAAGTCAAAGTTTGTTTCTGAAGTATTGTAGATTTTTGTGAAGATGATTATAATTATTTATTTTTCCACTTTCCGACTATTTTTTAAATAACACTATTTCAATCTATATTTTAAAAACATATAAACGAATGGTATTTTTTAACTGCGTTGACAAACACCTAATTTTAGTACTTACACATATATCTACTCTACCTCTTTGCACCAAAACAAAATCAAATAAAATGGCTAAAAATTATAATTTTATTGTTAAAAATTATCAAAGATTTAAAAAATACAAACAATTATTTACAAAATGGCGCTTTTCCATCAAAGTTTTTGGCGATGGTATTATTTATTACTAATTTACTAAGGCTGTAAAACACCTTTCTGTGAGGTAGGTATTCCCACAGAGTATCTTTTTATACCAAGGAGGTATTCCATCTTAGCCCTCAGAGGTTATATCTATAGCATTTGTTTGAAGTTGGTTGCAGTTGTCAATGGGCTGCAGGAGCTACTTACCATCAGCTGGACTGTAAATTCGTATAAATAAAACATACAATTCGCGGTTGACTTCTATGGTGCAAATCGGCTTCTAGTGCACATGCACGCATAGCTTCACACTACCGACTAAAACACTGTAGAATTTTTTTTTTAAATTAGTTAAGACATTTTCTAACTAACGAGAGTATAGTGTGATACTTACTATGAGGTGTCATTGAAGGAAGTGAAACCTTAACCTTATTTTGATATCACTAAAATCACTAAAATTGAATCTCACATAAAAATAATAGAGTTTTACCTACATCTAAAATATCAAGAATTTTTTTTATTAAACTGTCGTAAAATGCGTTCTTAGGGAGCGTCGACATTGCAAATGCGAATTGGTAACTATACTAAAGTTCAAGTCAATCGGGTGTATAGTTCTAGAGATCTCGTGATGAGTCAGGAAGTCAGTGGTATTTCGCTTATATATATATATATATATATAGATTATTAAAATTGGGTGCTGTTATTGAACCATCTACCTTGAATAGAACTACCCTATTTTATTCACTTGAGCGTCAGAGGGGAAACAAACCTGAAGATGGGCAGCACCGACTTTCTAATAACAACTAGAAAATGAAAACCTGCCTGACAAGCCTGGCCACTATGACAAGTACATATAACATTAAATATCTATTTTACCAAAATACCAGATATTTAAAGTTATATAATTAATATGTGCCATATGCATGCAAAAATTTTCTTATCGAAAGAAGTATCATAAGGTTTTTAAAATAATTGTGTGATTTCATAAAACTTGATTGCTTAGTTGTAAAGTATGAAAGTAGTTTGCAATGTACCTGCCTCGGTGTGTCATCCCCTTCCCTTTCCTCAACTTACCGAAACCTAACTGAAAATAACTTACAATATACGGGCAATAAAAATTATAACATATAACAAGCACGGTAGCATCTAAGTCTTAATATTTAATGTAATCTGCAAAGAGAGACCTAGTGAATGTTACAATTAGCATTTGAGCATTTTTTTACAAATTGCTCTGATGATTTTCAAACCCAGAACCCACAACGCGACGTAATAGTCAGTTATGACCATAAGGCAAAGTCCTAATATAGTTATAACTTTATTTATAACATGAAATTTATTCAATTTATTACCTAACAAAAATTATTAAAATTTTATTTAGATTAAAATTCATTAAAACAACCATAAACAGCGTAAAATATTTATTTAACAATATATGCACCATTTTCCTTTAACATACAATATTCAGATCTAGATATTTAAGTTTAACAAGAACGCAATCCATTGTGATACAAAGAGAGGACATAGCTGCATTTTATAGATATAAAACAGTTTCATAATTAAAATACTATCCATTCACATAATTACCATCAGTTTTAATATATTTATTATTGTAATGTAACAACCATAGATATGCATTTTATATTGTTTCAAGTATCGATTCTTTTTTAATACCTACGTAAGGTAAGAATACGTGCACGCCCTCTTGTGTTTATTATAGCAGCATTTATAAATATACTTAGATTTCATTGTTTTTTATACAATTTAACCCCTTTAAATTAACATCATAATGTCATTAGAACAACCGGTATTGTGATGTAAAAAGATACTCTTACTACAAAATGTCTGCTCCTAAAATAAGCACAATATTGACACAACGTGGCCGTAACCCGTAACATGCTTTAATTAGAATTCAAATAGTTAATACTTCAACACATTATATTAGTGACTTACGGTGCATTATAATTTAATTGTCTTTCCCTGAATTTCTAGGCCTAAATGTCGCTCTTAGGCCCCTGCCTCGAATCTTGCGGGCAGCGGCGGCGGCAGGATCTTGTCCGTAAAATCAAATGGACCGGCCGCCGAACACAGCGGCGCGGGCCGGCCAACGAGCGGTGCACTCCAGTCAAGCGGTGACCGCCCGCGCGTCTGCATTGCAGTGTTGTGCAATTCATTTTTGTGACGTGTCGAAATGTCCTCCGACGTGCAAGAGCAAATTTATTTTAGAATACTACTTTTTAATGAGTTCCATTTGTGGAAGCAATCCACAAATGGAAAAATTCACGCCAGTACAAAAGATTAGCGTGAGACAAAAAAATTAATCAAGCTCTTCTAGACGAGTGTAAATGAAGGCATGTAGGTACCCTTCTTATGAGAAATATAGTATTGAGTATTAATAAAAATACTGTCAAATAATAACAAATCTGTGATTGTAGAAATAACTAAACGTCGTACTTCGATATCGTAATTTCGATAAATCTCGCCTTTTTTTTCCTTGCCATATAATAGGGATTCACTTCTTCTTTTGCCCACAATAAATTTAGCATTATGAATAAATTTAAATCAAAAACATGTTGTCGCCGTTGTTCAGACATAATATGTAAAACAAATATCTCGACAACACAACCATGAACACATCACTACGCCGCTATAGTGTCGCGCGATCTGCCCGCTGGTTTCGAGAACGGGTCTGCGTTGCCCGGCCCGCTCCCGCGTCGCCGCCGCCGCCGCCCCGCTGCCCGCGAAATTAGAGGCAGAGGCCTTACAGATGTTAACGAAAATTATCAGCATTCATTTAGTTGATAATAAACTATTTCAATTCATTGGACTACCGAATATAAAGACTGTTTGGTTAATTTTTATATTTCAAATCTATTATTCGTCTATTAATTCTATTCTATTAGTCTATTAATTTATTTATTGAATACGGGTAACGACGAGCACACAAACCTGATGGTACGCGGACACAGAGGCCCATAAACACCTACATTTATCCTCAATTAAAAATTATAATATGGATGAGCTGTCACTCCCTAAACGATAGAAGATAAAATGCCTCAATACCAATAAAAACTTTCTCTGGTTCTCTACAGTCACTCTATGAAACACAGTAGCATTTATTTGCTATTTTACACTGGGATCTAAGAGAGCGTGATCCTGCCCCGGTAGAATCGACACAATTCTACTGCAATCATTATATAGCTGCAACTTTAAAATAAAAACTCACATATAGGACTTAATATATAAATACCGCTTACATAATTAATACGTGCTGTTTAACAAGCTTGGTAAAAAAATAATTGTACGTCATCAATTTTGGTATTTATAATATAAATGGAACCCTGGTTACTATCAAAGTCGAGAAGGTGGCCAATATTTAATGTTCCAAACGTCCAGTGATAATAGCTGGCAACACATGCCCAGCAGGGAGGCAATCTAGGTTGTCACTGGCAGGAGGTAGTTCTAAGAGAACGCTGGCCCCGCAAGCACTAAGCAATCGACTGCTGCACTGTTGAAAAACATTATAAATATAATAAACACATATATATGCGCTGTGTAGTGGCGACGTGAGTATATCCACTAACCCATAATAATCCCGTGGTTGTTGCAACAGGCGACGGGGGGAAACTGAAACAGTAAATGGGCAGTAGACCAAATCATAGCAACATACCCCCTATGAGGCAATCTACGGAGAATGCCCATGTTCAACAGAAGACATTTGATAGGCTTTGATTTTGATTGGACTTTAATTAATGACTTCCTAACCCAAAAGTTATTTTAAATAAAATTTCAATGTAATCATCTAATAAATCAATTACTGAAACTACTATTTTACACAATAAATCAAAAAAAATGTTATAAAGCAAAATGATTTGGGAAGCTTTTTTGCTTCCTGGAGGTAAACTCACAAAAGTTTCATATATTTTTAAATTTAAAATATGCCCAATTATGGGTTAGTACATGTATATTTTATACTAGTATTTACCCCGCGATTTCGTTCGCGAAGAACACTTACAGATCTAAAAAAAAACCACTACTACACAAACCACATTAAGGATTTTGCTATTATCTCGAAAACTACGTGCGATATGGGAAACTGGTTCAACTAGAAATTGGATATTTATTCATTTAACGTAAAAAAGGTCTTATCACCTTATCCTTTACAACAAAATTATAAGTGTAGTGTAGTTGTAAAATTCGTATGAAAAAAGTTAAAAATCGATTCTGCGACTATTAGATTTTTAATGTAAAATAATAAACCAAATATTTTTGTTTGCTTTTTTTTACATATCAGGGTTTAAGAGATAATCAGCAGAAACCATTTATTTTATCAAGTTTCGATTTCACATAAATAAATGTCTCATGTTTTTCAGATATAATATAGCCTAAATTACTCCTAGATTTGCTCTCTATCTATTTTTGAATTTTTATCACAACCGATTCAGCTATTCCGGACTGACTAATTTTGAGTTTTTATTGAAGTATGGCCTCTCAAAAAGCCAAAAGTAGCCGTATAGTATACGGGTGCCTAAATAACAATAGGAATCTCGACTTTTCATTCGTTACTGTTCCTAAGGATACTAAAAGGTAGTATATTATTATTTATAGGTAGATCTAGATAATTAGGTACTTAGTTACCGACGCCATAGTTACAGATTTATTACTTGATTAGTGACCAGACCACAGCTTCGCAGTTTTCGATTTTTTCGGGTATAATGCCATTGGCCTTAAAAATAAGTTCAATGTAAGTAAGTAGGACCTCCCAGTATTAGTGACTATATATATAAATACTGGTTTTATTTTAATACTTACTACGGTCGATAAAAGAAAGAGATTGAAAGTAGCAGAACTTCTCATTGCCACTCTTTCATTAATAATGAAGTCGCGTGTCGCATGTTTGTAAATAGCAAAAAATGTGAAACAGACAAATAACGGCTACGGGCCGCCGGTTCGAATGCCTGACGGAACAAGTAGTTGTATGGCCTACAAATAATTGTTTAGGATAAGTTCTATGTATGTAAACTGTCCCTGCGATACAGGAAAAAACCCTAGTGTGGAGGTACGTTTTTTAAAATGAAAGGAAGAGAGACAACTAATGAAATTAAAAGTTTTGTACAACCGACTTTAATACTAATACGCATTTTAAGGATAACTCCAGAACTACTTTTCAGACCCTGATCAAATTTATATGGGATGTATAAATTATAAGCACCAGCTTCCAAATAAAAATAGAATCATCAAAATCGATTCACCTAGAAAAAAGTTCTGAGGTAACAAAAAAAGCAGTCGAATTGACTACCTCCTCCTTTTTTTGAAGTCGGCTAAAAATGGGAAGTAGGTAAATTATCTGAGTTTCAAAGACGTTCACGTTGTTATAATCTTAATTTTCCTCGATGTTGCATAATAACCTTCCGCACATTGAACAGTTTTTATTATCAGCAAATTGATGGCTCCGTGGCGCAGTGGACGGAACAAGTATTTGCATGGCTTACAAATAATTGTTCCGGGTCTAGATGTTTGTCCTTGTGCAATTTATGTTTGTTAACTGCCTCCACGATACATGAGAAAATTCTAGTGTGAGGGTAACGTTTTTTTAACAAAATAAAAGAAATACTAATACATTGCATAACACCTCGGTGTATTCTACTATATAATAGCTAACATCAAAGGATTCAACTTGTTTTCTCAAAACACCTAACCCTACAGTAAAAGCGGCCTTAACAAAGGCGCGTAACGGGCTAAGTGGTACAGACACACGCACGCGGACGTAAGGTGCATTTTGATTTACTACGCGCGGCCCATAATTATTTTCGCCGAAATAACCGGTAGGCTAATTTCACGAAGGTCACTTTTAAGGCGTGCAAAGTATTATGAACATTAGCGACGTTGTAACTAAGTTTATACACGCAAGTTTGCTATCAGAGAGTGATCATTTTGTTCTTTTAACTATTATTTATTCTGTGCCAGAACGAAAATATAATAATAGTGTGTATGATCCGGCTGAAATCTAAATCCAGGTCCAGCGGCGTACTAGATGGGTATACTCTGACAACTAAAAAAACTTTAGTTATTTTAAGGTAAAAAGTTGAAGCGCCATTCTTTATTACACTGCTTACAATAAATATGTCGTTCTACGCTGTTCGTACACTTTTGCAATAAAAATCAAATAAAATTGGAAGAAAAGACGACCAACCCTTTTTTACAGTTTTTTTGCAGAACTGGTGTAGGTGGCCAGTGTTTAGTGAGAATATATGATCCGAGAGTGTCTGTTTGTAATGTCAAAATAACAGCTTTTAACTAAGTGTATGTGAAAGTATTATATATATACGATTCTTACAAAAAAACAATTTAATAATTTTTGTCTGTCTGTTTGTTCCGGCTAATCTTCGAAATGGCTGAACCGATTTTGACAGGACTTTTACTGGCAGATAGTTGATATCATAAGGTAGTAACTTAGGCTACTTTTATTTTAGAAAAACAAAGGTTACGCACGAAAAAATTAAAACCCACGAAATCCAACCGTAATAAATTCCACGCGGATGAAGTCGCGGGGAACAGCGAGTAGTATTTTTAAATAGGATAAGGATGATAAACGAGCACACAGTCCACCTGATGGTAAGTGGTTGCTGTGGCCCATAGACACCTACATCTATCCTCCATTACGAATCAAAATGCAGATGCGTTGTCATCCGTGAGGGCTAAGATGGAATGTTTCGTTTCCAGTAAAAAGGGTCTCTCCGGTTCTGTAACGAAACACAGCAGCGTTAAGCTGCTATTATACGTTGGTATACTGTGAGAGCGTGGTCCTTCCCCGGTCGAGCCGACCCATTCGTGCTACAACTATACTACTAATATAGCTGCAGCATGGCTCTACCACGTTAAAAAAATGGATGAAACTATAATTTTACTTTATCTTTTAGCGTTTATTTGAATCCATTACCGTCGTATGTAATATTTAGTGCAGTGGGTGCCGTAAAGCGATGATGGGAAGTGCCAGGAAAATCTTATGGCTTGCGACAGATGGCGGTATAACCATCTGTCTACGCCTGCCGTAAAATACCCAGACCGACGACAGAATACAGTGTACAAGTCGCGGCACGTAAGTCTAGCGCTGAACGAAATGTGGAGGGGACGCGCACGCGTTGAATTGCACGAATGCGACTGGAGTGTCAATCAATGCGTGCGAACGATACGCACGAGCCAATCAGCGCGACTCATGCACAATAACGGTCACCGCTAGACTTTCGTGCCGGTACTTATAACGTAAAGCGATCGTCAATCCGTGACAATTAATCCAAATCCTTCCTATGACGGAAGAGGCCCATGTCTAGCAGGAGAATTTAACGAACTGATAAAGAAGATCGAGATATTTAATCAATTGCTATGTAAAATAATAAACGGAAACAATAAGATCATTTGCAATAATGGTTTAGTTAGACAATTATCCCGCCCTATTCCATTTCCGGGCAAAGATGCAATAATGCTAGTATGGGATTTGTTTTTGTTTGCCGATATTGCGTTACGTGCAAAAAACAAAAATAATGGAAAATTTTGTTCAGTATACTTAAGATTTGTTTTAGGTTCAGTGGTGCTATGACATCTCTAAATATACCTGGTTACCAAGAACTTCAGCATGAGGTAGGTCGTCTTCAGTAAATCTCAGCACTGCTCTCACATACTCCGGTCGCGGGTCCAATGGGAAGGAATTGTTAAGACGCACGCGCATGCGCGGGAAATCGCTTCTACGACCTTCACAAATACGCAGCGCTCGTATCACAAATAGCAGGCAACACACATACGCCGACACTGGGTTGCCTGTGGAATAGAACGATATATAAATAGAATTTAACAATACATTACATGACATAGAAATAAACATATTGATAAGTAAATAGATTCAGGCGTTACTTTGCGGTAATTCATTACATTAATGATGTTAGAAATAATTAGCTAATACGATCCTCGTAAATAGTGGCGCTCTTTAAACAAGACACATCATTGTATTTTTAAAAACAGGTTCACCATGATCATGTGTAACGAGTGGCGGCGGTGCCGGCATAAATGAACCCATTACTCCATTTCAACGCGTAAATTTTAAAAAAGGTAGACCCCAGGAGCATCTAATCGATTGCGGTTTACTTACTATCCGTATATGATATGTTAATTACCCGGGGATGTTGAGGGGGGGGGGGGGGGCAATGTAAAAGGTGCGAGACACCCTGTACTAAAGAGTATTTAATCACTACCTTGTACTGCAGTCTCTAATCCGCCAACCAAACCGTAGGAGTGGTCTATGTGTAACAGTGAGCTGATAAAGAAAAAAACAAGAGTCGATCGATTGAACGCGTATGTCAGCCGTGCACTTCCAACGCGAAGCATTAACATAATGTTTTTGATTTATATTACATTAAAACGTCACATATTGTTCTATAGCTGGATTCCAACAAAATTTCTCAGCCCTTTCAAGAAACAGCGAGATAATAGGTGTTCTCTTTTAAATAATTTTGCACATAAATCCTATATTCACATATTTTTTTATTGGAAAAGGGGCAAACGAGCATGCGGCTCGCCTGATGGTAAGTGACTACCGCCGCCTATGAACAACTGCAACACCTGGTATTGCAGATGCATTGCCGACCTTTTAAAAAGGAGAGCCTACTCCCTTTTCTTGAAGGTCGCTAAGTCGTATCGGTCCGGAAAATCGCTGGTGGTAATCGATTCCACAAGGAAGTTGTGCGAGGAAGAAAACTACTTCTAAATCTCAAAGTGATGGACCGCAATCATCCAGATGACATTGACGAGAAAGAAACTACTGGTAAATCGCACAATGGAGGACCGCTAATCATCCAGATGGTATCGCGAGTTTTGTCGCGATGTGCGATGGCGGAAATGAGCGGCTGGAATTAGTCCGAACAATGCCTCAGAACACTCCCCGTGGTGGATGCGATAAAATAAATAAATAAAATCCTATATTCACCGCTCATACACACATTTAGGGTTTAACTTTGGCGTATAATATTACGTTACTGTTAAAACACACTTACCGGGCAAAGCAAATATGTACTTCGTCCTTCCTTGAAACTGGCAACTAGCAAATGTGCTCGGCTTGCCGGGCTTCATGCACACTCGTCCGAAATGAAGTGTCGCCCCAAAGTCCTGACAGCGAAATGAATATACCGTATGTGTTCAATACAATATCTATACATAGTTTTATATGAGCTTGTAGAAATCTGAATTAACATAGAACATAGAACTTGACATCTTTAGCCTATGTCAGCAGTGGACTTGTGAAGGGCTATGATGATGATGATGATGATGATCATGATCATGATCAAACTTTATCTCTTATTATGTTAGGCAGGAATTAAACCATAAACTTACGGATGCAAGGTATTAATATCACCGCATGGCGGGGGCCTGGCGGGTACGCGAGCGGCAGATTTTGGAAAAGAAAGTCAGCTTATCCTTTACTTTTTAAATTTAGAATAAAAGACATTAAAAATATAAAAAAATATTCACACACTTGCCAAGTGTAAGAATAAGTATAAAAAAATACATTCTACTGTATTATTTTATTTTCAACTTGAGAAGATGTGGGAGGGGGCAGTGAGGGATGTCATTTTGACGGCGACAACTTTACGACAACTACGGTCGAAAGCTGTTAACTGCACAGATTTATAGTGTTACAATTAAACGTGCTAACGCAGTGCCATTTACTTTTAACCTACCCGTAACCGTTAGCGATACAATATATCAAAGTACACAACTGAAACTATGCCTCCCCTATAGTTGGTTGTCATGAAGATGCTGCTGCCCACCTCCTGGTTTGTTTTCCTCTGACGCCTCCTACGACACCCACGGGACGATATGAGGTAGTGGATATTCTTAAACCGCCACTACACGGTACCCTAGCCCCTATGTAACACTTTTGCGATAAGATCGAATATAGACTAGGATAAAATATCAGACAGACTTTAACTGGAGTTTCAATCCGACATAGTAGTCAGGATTCTGGCCACTAAGCACTGCGGTCGCATAATTAAGATAATTTTTAAAAAGTACCTGAAGCAGTACGGGCTTAAGAAGGTCCTTCTCGCCCATTGACACGCCCCCCGTGCAGACGACCACATCCGCGCGTTTGAACGCGTCGGACAGGCTCGTCGCCAACTCGCTCGCCTCGTCCCGAGCAACGCCCATACACACGCTGGGATAGCCGTTCTCTCTGTAGTAAACGTGAGCACAGGAAATTTATTACAGATATGCCTTTCGTTCATAATTGTTCGCGCCCAAGTGTCACCAACTTTCTTCCACTTACTTGACCCACACAAAAACAAAAATACATTACATATAGAACATATACGCCTAAGTTCTCACTCACACCGTAAAAGGAGCAGCACCAGCCTAACGCCATCACCTCCTTGTTCTCAAAAATAATGAAGTCCATTATTAACTGCCAGCTCATGCGGTACCTTGAGGAGCACCAGCTGATTAGTGACTGTCAGTACGGTTTCCGTCGAGGTCGCTCAGGTGATTTGAGGTGATCTTCTTCTTTAGCTAACATGCGCCCATCTGCAGGTGATCGACTCCAAGGGGGAGGCATTGGCCGTTAGTTTGGACGAAGGCCTTCGATCGGGTCTGGTATAAAGCGCTTCTTTCGAAGCTTCCTTCCTATGAAATACCCGAGAAATTGTGCAATTGGATCACCAGTTTTCTGGCTGATCGGAGCATCAACGTCGTTGTAGACGGTGCGTGCTCCGATTACAAACCTATGAACGCTGGTGTTCCACAAGGCTGCGTGCTCTTACCAACGCTGTTTCTTTTGTATATCAATGATATGTTGCAAACCAGTAACATACATTGCTATGCAGATGACAACACTGGTGTACTCTATGCACCGGCCGTGCCAGTATTTCTCGGGAAAACGTCGCCGAGTACCGGAACAAACTTGTGTCTGAAGTTGAGACTTTGCTAAACAAAGTCTCGGACTGGGGGCGACTAAGTCTAGTCCAGTTAAATCCCCAGAAGACACAAGTTTGCGCGTTTACCGCTAAAAGGAACCCCTTTGTCGTATCTCCTCAGTTTCAAGGCACTCGCCTTGTTGCCTTGTTACCTCAGCCAGCATCGGAATACTCAGCGTCGACATATCAAGTGATGTGCAGTTTCGTGGTCACTTGAAAGAGAAGGCCAAATTGGGCTCTAAAAAGCTTGGTGTGCTCAGCAGAGCGGGACAGTATTTCATGCCGGCACACCGCCTGCAACTTTAGAAGGCGCAGGATCGACCTCACATGGAATACTGTTCCCATCTCTGAGCAGGGGCTTCCCAGTGCCAACTCCTTCCACTTGAACGCATCCAGCGCAGAGCGGTTTGAATCGTCGACGACCGAGTTCTTTCCGATCGGCTAGACCCACTGGCACTGTGTAGAGATGTTGCATCTCTTTGCGTATTTTATCGCATGTACCACGGAGAGTGCTCTGAGGAATTGTTCGGACTAATTCCAGCCGCTCAATTTCACCATCGCACATCGCGACAAAACTCGCCAATATATTCATACCATCTGGATGATTGGCGGTCCACCACTGTGCGATTTAGAAGATGTTTTCTTCCTCGCACAACTTCCTTGTGGAATTGTCCTTGTGGATTACAACCAGCGATTTTTCCAGACCAATATACCCTACTCCTTCTTAAAAGGCCGGCAACGCATCTGCTGTTGCAGTTGTTCATGGGCGGCGTGTCGCTTACCATCAGGTTTGCCCCCTCTCCTATAAAAAAAACCACAGCACAGCCTAAGAAGAACATACAGTCAGTTATCGCGTTTGATGTTGTCGGAAAAGCCGACATAAACAATAAATTCCTATGGTTAACAGAACGGTAAGTAATAAAAAAAATAAAAAGTTGATTTTATTTTGTGGAAACTGATGAAACTAATTCCTTATCTTTAAATGAGAACGACCCACAGTTTTTTGCCGCACATGTAGTGTGAATCATGTTAATTTATTTGCGTGACAGGACAATTTTAGCGGACAGTTCCCGAGCGGCTAAGGGCCGTTCGGGAAGTGTTCAACTTGAACCCGCGTCTCGCGTCTCGCCCCGCACCGCATCGCACGATTGCCCCATCTAGACACCTTGGATGACCGACAATTGGTGGTAGTTAGACTCTGACCATGGTATATATTTGTTTATACACACGCAGAAAATGTGCGGTGTTTTATATACATACGGTACATAATAAAGGTATAATTACTTAAAAACGAAAGGATTCTTATTTATTATAGCCGGGGCGGGACGCTAGGTGTTTGACATCTTTACTTTCATAAAAGAAATCAACTTTTAAGGAAGTCTGTGTCTATAAACGGGAACACCCAATTACATCAGACTTGATAATCCTCTACTCCACTACCCGTGGATCGTCCTGTGGGTAACGTAAGAGACATAACATATATACATAATACATAAACACTCACGCCTGTCACCCAGAGGGGTAGGCAGAGACTACGGACTTCCATTTGGCGCGATCCTGACACACCTCTCTCGCCTCTTTCACATCCATATATCTACGCATACACGCTCGTCGGTTAAGGGTACTCCTAATCTGGCCCATTTTCAATGTATCGCCGATCTGGTCGATAAACCTTCGTCTAGGGCGTCCCTTCCCGACCCTGCCGTTCACTTCTGCAACATAAATTTGCTTTGTCACTCTTTCCTCGTTCATTCTTTCTACGTGACCAAACCACCGACGCATTCCTTTCTTAATCCTTGTCACAACGTCATCTTGCAAACCACACTTTTCTCTTATTACACTATTTCTCACCCTGTCATTCAGATTCAGCCCTAGCATACTCCTTAAGGAACGCATTTCTACAGCATTTATTCTACTCTCATGCTTCTTCTGCCAGACCCAACTTTCACTACCATACATTAAAGTCGGTACTAACACAGCATTATGAATTGCCATACGTGCCTTAGTTGACACATTCTGACTCCTCACAATAGCGTGTAGAGCCCCATTCACTCTATTTCCTGCGTTCACTCGTCGTTCTATATCCTTATCATATCTACCATCCCTGCTAAATAAACATCCCAAATATACAAACTCATCCACTTGCTCAATCAACTCCCCTTCTATTCTTATTTTACATAAAGTTTTACTTTCTTCTCTTTCAAAAACCATCACTTTCGTCTTACTTGCGTTCACTTTCATACCCCTTTCTTTCAATGAACAATTCATTAAAGTAACCATCATTTGCAACTCGGCCGCCGACGATGCAAATATGACTTGATCATCGGCGTACAAAAGGCATTTGACGGTTGACTCACCCATTCTCAACCCACATTCTTCAACTTTCAAAGTTTGCAAACAACTGTCCATAAATAGGTTAAACAGCCACGGGGAAGCCACACATCCCTGTCTGACACCTTTATGAATGCCAAACCAGTCCGAGTAGACCCCGTTGATCCTGACACAAGCACTAGAGTCCCTATAAAGAGACCTTAATGCCTGTATCAAGCCAGCGCTCAACCCAAATGAGTTCAGTGTTTGCCATAACACGTTCCTGTCCACTCTGTCATAAGCCTTTTCCAAGTCTAAGAACGCACAAAAAACTTTCTGGTTTTTAGCCAAAAACTTCTCCGCTATCATGCGCATGGAAAAGACTTGATCCGTACACCCCATCCCCTTTCTAAATCCAGCTTGCACATCCCAAATTTTTCCTTCAGTTTCTTCCATAACTCTTTCAATTAACACCTTAGCATACAGTTTACCCACAATGCTAAGCAAGCTGATACCACGGTAGTTTTTACAGTCCTGCTGCGAACCCTTTCCCTTCTATATTGGGACTATAACGGCTTTGCACCAGTCTTCCGGTACCCGTTTCAGTTCCCAACATAAATTAAACAAGGTGTGCAGCAGGCCTGCAACCACACCCTCACCAGCCCTTAGCATTTCGAGTGATACTCTATCATATCCGGCTGCCTTACCTGCTTTCATGCTTTTCATTGCTTTCATTATTTCATCTACACTTATCTCCCTACCATTCTCCACTTCTTCCGGAATTTCTATTTCACTTATTTCAGACGACTCTTCACTCTTAAACACGCTTTCAAAGTATTCCTTCCATCTCTTTAAATTCGAAACTTCATCATTCAGCATGCAGCCATTCTCGTCTCGTATTGCATTCATTCTAGGCTGTTTTGAATTTCCCCTGGCAGTTCTTACGAGCTTCCAGAACATTTTAATATTTTCCTGGAAGTTATCAGATATCCTTCTATCATTTTTATCTATCCTTTCTTGCTTTTTCCTTTCAACAACTTCTTTTACTCTCTTATTTATACGTCTAAAGTTTGCCTTTTTTCTTTCAATCTCATCATTCATACCGCCAGAATTACCAGCTTTAGTTGCTAGTAAATCTAGCCATGCTCTCTTCTTTGCTTCAACTTCCATCCGTACCTCATCATCCCACCACAACGTATTACTTTTCCTTTCATTCGTTCTCTTACTTACACCGCATACTTCGGTGGCTGCATCCACCAAAACTTTCTTAATATTATTCCATACATTCTTCAATTCTAAATCATTCATACATAATTCATTCAACCCACTTATATTTTCCCTCAGTCTGCATTTATACTTCTCTTTCACACCTTCATCTTGTAACCTCTCTATTCTTATACGCTGTAACGCAGTGGTAGACACCGATGTCCGATGCCGCCAACGTCTGAATAGACCATTAATTCGGCATAAGACCAAGTAATGATCCGTCCCTACGTTGGACCCCCGGTAAACCCTTGTATCTACCACTGCGCTCCTCATTCTTTCATCCACAATTATAAAATCTATCATGCTTCTATCATCCCCTCTTTCCCATGTATACATGTGAATCCTCTTATGGCGAAAGAAAGTGTTCGCCACAAAAAGATTCTTTTCCACACATACGGTGAGGAGGTCTTCACCATTCTCATTTATTCTTACATCGCCAAACGTTCCTAATATACTTTCATAACCAGACCTCTTCACTCCCACCCTTCCATTAAAATCTCCTAACATAATAATATTTTCATTTTCCTTACATTTCATCAACACCAGCCTTACCATGTCCCAAAACTGCTCTCGGATATAAGTGGGCTTAGACATATCTGGGGCGTACACCCCTAGCACAAACAACTTCTTTAAGCCCACTTTCATTCGTATCCACAGCAGCCTTGGGCTAACACATTCATACTCTTTCACACATTGACCCATTCTTTCTGAAAGGATGACACCGACTCCCTGGCATGCCCGCTCGGTCTCGTCTACTCCAGACCAGTAAGCGGTATACATGCCATGTGCAGTGACATCTCTTCCCTTTCGTTTCGTCTCGTTTACACATAACACATCTATTCCTCTATCATTCATCATTTCGCATACTTCATCCATCTTATCATTCATTGCTCCACATACATTCAGCGTAGCCAGACGGGCCTCCGCAATCCACTTTTCGCCCCTCCGGGAGACAGGACGTGACGGGTGGCGAACCTCGTCGCCGGTTTTTCTCCCGGAGATTCTTCGCACCCCTGCCCCATTAAAGGGGCGCCGGGAACTCGGGGCCATTTCTTTTTCTACTAGGCTCATGGTGCGAACTAAGGGGGTGGTAGATTTTACGCCGCTACCATACGGCGAGGAGCCGAGTCTGTCGTTTCGGCTTTGTCGCTCGTTTAGCACCACCCGGGGGACACGTGTAGGGTGGGCCTAGGATTAGGTGGTCGAAGCCTACGGACGCGAGCGACTCATACGTAAGAGACGACAGAGAGAAATGAAAGAAGAGATGAGAGCAGAGTATTCTTGACAACATCTCGATGATAAAAAACTGCGGCCACCTGCCAGCTATGGCAACCATAGCATATAGGAGGGATCCCTATGAGGCAATCTATGGGGGAGGCCTATATGTATATGTTCAACACTGGACTTTGATAGGTTTACCACCTATAAATAAATGTATAAATAATGACCTCAAATAGATTTATTAGCTTAATTAAATTAAAAAAGGTGTTGAAATTACGTGACATGAATTATTTTACCGCCACTTTGTAAGCTTGCGCTAACCCATTCTTTAATCTTCGTCGTAATGCATGCAACCATTGACTGCAACTTACTTGAGAAGCGCCTTTAGCATCATCTGATTAGAATCGCGAATATGCGCCGGTTTCAAAGTCGCCTCAGAAGGGTCCTGTAGCTCGTTCCCCGTTGATAATATTGCCACCTAAAATATTTAATTTGTAAAAATGGGGAAACACTATGAATTAAAACAAAACTACTGCCTGCTTATTATTTGGTAATCTGTACTAAAAGACAGCCAACGTGCGATTTGAGGGCGCTAGAGTGCGTAAGTAGAGTATACCGGGATGTCCCAGTAATGGTGGATAATCTGGTACGTACGTGTTCGGGCGGGGGGGAGGTGGTCTCGGTTCCTTAAAAAAACTTCTATCGCAAATGGTTCGCACTCTACGCCATGTTTTATAAAATTCCGAAAATTCGTACTTCTGCTCACATTTATGGACATCACGTCAGCAGTTTAATGCCTAGATCGGATTTTTTTCTTCGAATGTGTTCCCTAATAATGATGTTTCTAAATTACCCTTAAAAGTTTTCAACTACTATAGGTAGTATTTTATAAGATGGCACTAAACATAAATCTTAATTTTTGACTTTATTTAACTGCTAACTTTGAGCACCTGTGGTGAAAAAAAAAACGTATTGGATCTGCGTGGCCAACCATTTAAAAAGTTTGCCTACATTATGATAATTCAAAACAGTAGCATACCATGTACCTTATGTCATTACTTCCTGAGCTATAGCCGTTAATGTGTAAAAGTAGGCATTTCAAAATTACAAAATTATTGGCAGATAGATTTTTTTAACATTGCATGTATTTATGAGGTAAGTACATCTGTCGCCCTTGAAAATTTTACTTTACTACGAAATGCTGAGGCGAGTGGATGAAGATCCTGGGTTTTTTAGAAAAATTTTGTGGAGCCACGAGTCAACGTGTAAAAGAGACGTGAAAGAACTTGCATAAACTGCACAGTTGACAGCGAACAAACCCATATTTGATGAGAGAAGATAGGTCGCAATACCAGTTTAAAATAAATTATTGGACAGGAATACTAAACGGAAGAATCATAGGCCCATATTAATTGCTGGCTATCCTGAATGAGGCCAATTATTTAGAATTTCTGCAAAATGAGCTGTTCCATTTATTAGAAAATGATGAGCCACTAGCCATCTGGCGAAGAATGTGGCTCCAAAATTATGGTTGTCCGGCACTTTACGCCGTCCAAGTAAGGAGTTACTTAAACGAAGCCCACCGTGACTATTGGATCAGCCGAATGGGGCCGTTATTGTGGTTACCAAGATCACCTGATCTTAACCCATTAGATTTTTTTATTGGGGCTGCCTGAAGGAGCAAGTTTATAAAAAATCAATTGAAACAATGTACGAAATTAGACTTCGCGTCACAGACGCAGCAAGGGTTATTTCAACCAAAAATATCAAAGACTTTTAGAAAGATCGTTTGTAAAAAGACATAGAGTCTGTATAAGAGCAGGGGGAGGCCACTTCGAGATGCTGTAAATGATTTTAAATAAAAAAAACTTGGATATAACTCATTTTCTTTTCATTAATGTATAACAAATGGCAAACACTACAAACTATACTTTCACAGCTGTACATAATATAACATGTCAAGTTTGACTGTTTGTCTCGCTCACACAGCTTAGAATTCGTCCAAACAAAGCGAGCAGGTAGTAAAGTAAAATTTTCAAGGGCGACAGATGTACTTACCTAATAAATACATACAATGTTAAAAAAAAACTATTTGCCAATAATTTTGTAATTTTGTAATGAAATGCCTACTTTTACGAGGGCTGCACTAAAAGTATCGGGAATGGAATATTGCCACTGTTCCTGTCATATTAATTTTTTTTTAATTGAAAAGTCCTTAGTTTTAAAAATCGAATACCATTTATTTATTTAAAAAAAGATTCTCGGTCTTGTCACAAGGTTTTGTCAAACTTGTTTAGTCGTTGAGAAAATGAAATTGACTCGAGAAAATTCTAGAGCGATGATTTATTATGACTTTCGAAGTGGTTTAACACAAAAACAGTGTGTTGACCGGATGATTTCTGCATTTGGTGATGAAGCCCCATCCAAAACCACAATTTATCGCTAGTTTGCTGAATTTCAACGTGGACGTGTCAAGCTCAGTGATGATCCCCGTCAAGGTCGTCCAAAAATTGCAGTCACCCAAGAAAACGTTGATGCTGTGCGTAAGCTGATTGAGGAAGATCGACATGTGACATACCGCGAAATTCAGGTAACTTTAAACATTGGCATGAGTCGAATACAAACAATCTTGCATGAACAATTAGGTGTAAAAAAGTTGTTATCCCGATGGATACCGCATTCGCTCTGTGAAGAGCAAAAAACGGCTCGCGTTACTTGGTGCGTCAGAACTCTCGAAAGATTCCAAGCAGGATCCTCAAATGCTGTATACAACATCGTATCAGGTGACGAATCCTGGATATACGCGTACGAACCCGAAACAAAAAACCAGTCACGAGTTTGGGTGTTCGAAAATGAGTTAAAGCCAACAAAAATTGTTCGTTCACGCAGTGTTGCGAAAAAAATGGTGGCCACGTTTGTCTCCAAAACCGGCCATGTTACGACTATTCCTCTTGAGGAACAAAGAACGGTTAATGCAGAATGGTATGCTAGCATTTGTTTGCCACAGGTCGTTTCTGAACTCCGTAAAGAGAACTGCAACCGCCGCATCATCCTCCATCACTACAATGCAAGTTCTCACACCGCACACAGAACAAAAGTTTTTAGAGCAAGAAAACATAGAACTATTAGACCATCCGCCGTACAGCCCCGACCTAAGCCCTAATGATTTCTATACTTTCCATAAAATAAAGAATAAATTGCGTGGACAGAGATTTTCATCACCTGAAGAAGCTGTGGACGCCTACAAAATGGCCATTTTGGAGACCCCAACTTCCGAATGGAATGATTGCTTCAATGATTGTATGGAAAAATGTGTCAAATTTCGCGGAGAATACTTCGAAAAGCAATAAATACATTTTTAAATAGTAATGTTGTGTCACTTCCTTGATTCCTGAAATTTTCAGTGCCGCCCTCGTACACATTAACGGCTATAGCTCAGTAAGTAATGACATTAAGTACATGTATGCTACTGTTTTAGAATCCTCATGATGTAGGCAAACTTTTTAAATGGTTGGCCACACAGTACCCATACCTTTTTTTATCACTACAGGTGCTCAAACTTAGCAGTTAAATAAAGTATAAAATTAAAACTTATGTTTAGTGCCGTCTTGTAAAATACTACCGATAGTAGTTGAAAACTTTTAAGGGTAATTTAGAAACATCATTATTATGGAACACATTAAAAGAAAAAAATCCGATCTAGGCATTAAACTGCGGACGTGATGTCCATAAATGTAGGCAGAAGTACGAAATTTCTGAATTTTATAAAATATGGCGTAGAGCGCGAACCGTTCGTGATAGAATTTTTTTTTTTAGGGAACCGAAGCCACCACCCCCCTCCCCCCGCCCATAAACGTACGTACCAGATTATCCACCATTACTGGTGGACCTGTTACCTGTATAATATATACATAATTCAGTTATCATCATCATCATCATTACAGCCTTTGATAAGTCCACTGCTGAACATAGGCCTCCCCAAGGAATGCTACAAAGCACGGTCCTGAACCACCTACATCCATCGACTTCCTGCATGTCTTACCAGATCATCACTCCATCTCGTGGGGGGCCGCCCTACACTTCGCCTACCGGTACGAGGCTGCCACTCAAGAACCTTTCTTCGCCATCGGTTGTCGGTTCTTCGAGCTATATGGCCCGCCCACTGCCACTTCAGCTTACTAATGCGTTGGACTATGTCGGTTACTCTGGTTCTATTGCGGATATACTCATTTCTAAGTTTATCACGCAGAGAAACCCCGAGGATAGCCCTCTCCATAGCTCGCTGAGCGACCTTGAGTTTCCTCATACGGCCAACAGTGAACGACCACGTCTCAGATCCGTAAGTCATCACTGGCAACACGCACTGGTTGTACAATTTCGTTTTAAGGTTTTGAGGTATGTCTGACGAGAAGATAGTTATGGTTACACCAGCACCACCCATAATACAGATAAAGCGTCCATCAGCATAAATACATAAACGCTGAGTATGTAGTAATTTAAGTAGAGTATGTAAGCATAGGATTAAGAATTGTAAAAGACAATGGACAGAATAAATTCACATCTGACTCTGTGAACACGTAGTTTTTATTTAGTTTTAAGTCGTAGTTTGTATTTAGTTTTAAAAAAGCTCTCGGCAGCTCTCGCAACTTGACTAGATGTGTCGTAGTTTCCCGAACGCTGCCCAGCCGAGTTGAATCCGTCGATTGACCTCTCGGTCGAAGTTGGACTTACCTAATCGGACTATTTGTCCCAGGTAAACATACTCGTCAACAACTTCGAGCTCAGTGCTCCCAACAACTACCGGCATAGGTGTGACATGGACATTAGACATGATCTTTGTTTTGTCCATGTTCATCCTAAGACCTATTCGTTGGGAGACACTATTGAGGTCATTGAGCATGGTGCTTAGGTCCTCCAGCGATTCTGCCATAAGGACTATATCGTCGGCAAATCGAAGGTGAGTGATGTACTCGCCATTGATGTTAATACCGTATCCTTTCCAGTTCAGAAGCTTGAGAACGTCTTCCAATGCAGCGATGAAGAGTTTCGGGGATACAACATCATCCTGTCTTACACCTCTCTGCAATTGGATAGGTTTCGTACTCTGGTTCTGTACTCGGATAGCCATCGTAGCTCTACTGTACAAACACTTCAGCACTTCGATATACCGACAGTCAACTTGGCACCGCTGAAGGGACTGCAGCACCGCCCAAATTTCGACGGAATCAAAGGCTTTCTCATAGTCCACATACGCCAGAAATAGTGGCAAATTGTACTCTTCCGACTTCTGTACAATTTGCCGAAGGTTATGTATGTGGTCTATGGTGCTAAAGCCCTTTCGGAAACCGGCTTGTTCGGGACATAATTCAGTGAAAATTTAAATTTTTTAATCAGTGGTTAAAAAAGATGTATAAGAATTTCATATTTTAAAATAAATATACTTTTGTATACATTAACTGTTTTGCTTTGTAAGTTTTAAAAATGTATTTAAGGTCATTTTCCACCTCAACGATCCTCTTTAAGTTTACGAACCTCTGATGCGGACTAAAATACTTTACATATAGTTCAGGAGTAATAACAAACAGCTGCAAATAAATAAATTACTATAATTAATATACTTCTGTACAATTTGCCGAAGGGTATGTATGTGGTCTATGGTGCTAAAGCCCTTTCGGAAACCGGCTTGTTCGGGACATAATTCAGTGAAAATTTAAATTTTTTAATAAGTGGTTAAAAAAGATGTATAAGAATTTCATATTTTAAAATAAATATACTTTTGTATACATTAACTGTTTTGCTTTGTAAGTTTTAAAAATGTATTTAAGGTCATTTTCCACCTCAACGATCCTCTTTAAGTTTACGAACCTCTGATGCGGACTAAAATACTTTACATATAGTTCAGGAGTAATAACAAACAGCTGCAAATAAATAAATTACAATAATTAATATACTTCTGTACAATTTGCCGAAGGGTATGTATGTGGTCTATGGTGCTAAAGCCCTTTCGGAAACCGGCTTGTTCGGGACATAATTCAGTGAAAATTTAAATTTTTTAATAAGTGGTTAAAAAAGATGTATAAGAATTTCATATTTTAAAATAAATATACTTTTGTATACATTAACTGTTTTGCTTTGTAAGTTTTAAAAATGTATTTAAGGTCATTTTCTACCTCAACGATCCTCTTTAAATTTACGAACCTCTGATGCGGACTAAAATACTTTACATATAGTTCAGGAGTAATAACAAACAGCTGCAAATAAATAAATTACAATAATTAATATTATTACGTACCGTAGGTTTTGTTCTGACTCTCACATGCTGATATCCCGCTCCAGCCAATATGCCGATAACCGCAGCATCTACGACCGCACCTGACCAAAAATATTGTTAATAATAAAAAAAACAACAGCTTAAGTAATCGCGATACTGTGAGAGTTGCGTTCGTAATATTTTTGCGTTTCCAGCACCTTATCCGTCAGTCAGCGAAATACGGTTTAGGCAGAGGAAGAGATGGAAGAATTGTCTACTCCTGAGGACGGGATGCTAGCAGGTGACAGACGCTGGTTGGGTGTGTCGCTCACTAGGAGGTGTGCGTGTGATCCCGCTGATATGAGGTGCAAGTAATGCCAGACATCCTTATGCTTGTGTTTATGTTAAGTATTTCCATGTGGAGAAATAGAGATAGGTTTTTTTTTTCAATATATTCTATATTGATACATAATAATCTATCTTATTACATAATATATAGTCGTTTTAAGTTTAATTTACTCCCGGTTCGGAATATACCTTTGTCCTGTGAAGAACTAGCAAGAAACCCAGCGGGAAGAATAAGTTACTATACGAGTTTTCTCACTTATTAGTCTAGATTCACTGTATTGAATTAGTTAATGATGGTATTGCTGTGCTGTTGATTAATAAGAGGATAACTAAAATGAATACAAAAATGAATGAAAGAAAACATCGTGAGGAAACCTGCGTGTCTGAGAAATAAGAAAAAAAGTATTTCGAACACATGTGAATTTCGCTAACACGCACTGGGGCAACACGGCAAGCACTTCCTTGCCCTAAAACCTTCTCCTTTGCCCAGCAGTGGGACGTATTATAGGCTGTAACTTTAACTTAACTAAAATGAATACTGATTAAGTAAAAGGATAATTCTCACTACTAACCTTCACCAACGAGTTCAGCACCTAAAGCTACATCAAAACCGATCGGGCGCACATCTTGCTGCGCTTTTGGTGCTTTAATGATTTCTACTTCTAACTCAGTTTTATTATCCGGCGAAGCGGAAATGAGCTTTGTATCCTCAACCTAAAAAAATATTCCTCTAGATCCTAGTTCGGTTAGTTATAATGTTTATGTCGTCAAATAATCATTTTGTCTTTCCCCTCATCAGGCGGACATCTAAGCTATCATTCCCTGAACTTATCCTCCCGTGCTGATGTCATTAAAATTGTCAGACCAAAGATCGATGATGAATTATAATTGTATCTATGTTGTTGTAATCCAATGAAGTGTCGCCATCAGAAAATCCTATTCATCAATCAAATGAAGTATGGCAAAAAAATAACAATTTTTTAGCAGACATGTAGTTGGAGAAATAGTGTATTTCGAAAATTTTCAGACCTGAGATAACCAGAACAATGAGGAGATGAAGTATATTAGACACATGACATCTTCTATTAAAATCACCTGTAACTTGGTATGAGTGTTGTGGTAACACATAATAGGAAACTTTACAAAAGTGGTGTGGGCAACACACTCTCTCTCTCTCTCTCTCTCTCTGGAAAAATTAAGCGAATGTAAGTGTGTACTAATAAAATTCGTGAATTAATTAATTTCGCGTTTCAATGAACATATCAAATTATTATTATAACCTAATAATACAAATAACTAGAAAAATCAAATAGAACAAGTGTAAAATAAGGCATATGCGTTTTGTGTACCCTCATTGCAAGAGTAGCTCATAGCTATCAGAACTGGTTATAGATTCATGAAGTTGGAAATAACTTGTTCATCACCTGTACTACGCAATCGGCACCGGGAGGCAGTGGAGCTCCGGTATTGATACGGACGCATTCACCAGGTTCTAGTGGCGCTTCGGATGTTTCGCCTGCCCTCACTACGGTACGAACGCGTCTCACACCAGCTCCGTCAGAACTTAGACATGCGTAACCTATAGAATTTAAGTAAGATTGCAGAATTAATTTCTCATAATTTGTAGAGGCATTAACGCTACTGCCTACCATATTTCAAAACCGAATAAGGAAAAGTACCTTCGTTTAACATTTACAGGAGAGCGAAGAAATATAAACGAATGTGAGATATGTAGATAGATAGTAAATAGGCTTTTTTACGCTAAAGGTCATACAGAGACACGACAATGCTTGAAGAGGCTAGTGGTTTCGCACCGCGCAGCGCGTTGCCGCGAGACGCATGGCAAAGTTGCTGGCAGCGCACCGCTCTCGCACGCTGCGCTACCGACGAAGAAGACGAAGAACTGCGTCGTGATGCATTGCGCTACGCCAGGCATCAGGCAGAGACATCTCAAGGCGCAGTACGGCATAGCGCGACGCCGCAGAACATTTTCGAATTATCTCAATAAAATGTGTATCTTTTTCTACAGTAGGTAAGTAAATGAAGTTCTATTTTGTATCAAGATCTTAAAAATTGCACGCCGTGTCGCGTCTCAGTGTGAACTGATCCTTAGTGCGACTTACCATCTAGAGCTTCATCACCAATTACCACCAGGTGGCATTGTGGTCAAGCACTGTGTTATAATAAAAAAAAAGTATGATTTTGAATAAAAACATTTTTAATGTAACATACTGGGTTTCGACATGGGACTGCGGAAACATCCAGCAGTCTGTGCCCGGATAAATAAAATGTCTTTATTAATTTCGACTTAACAACGTAAAAAGCAAATTAATGCATTTGGCATATTTTGCTGCTTACTTCATTTAAAATGCTAGTTACTATCATACGCTTTCTGCACACGAAGAATTTAAGTGTAACTTTCCATTGATTACACAGCAGCAACTGTTGCGATAATTCGATAATGGTATCGGGAGTTCTGCCGCGATGTGCGTTCGTGAAATTTGGCGGCTGGGATTAATCCGAACAATTCCTCAGAGCACTCCCCATGGTAGATGCGAAAGAAAATGCAAAGAGATGCAACATCTCTTCGCAGTGCCAATGAATCGAGCCGATCGGAAAGGGCTCGGTCGTCGACGATTCGAGCCGCTCTGCGCTGGATGCGGTCAAGTGGAAGGAGCTGGCACTGGGGAGCCCCTGCCCAGAGATGGGAACAGTATTCCATGTGAGGCCGAACCTGCGCCTTGTAAAGTTGCAGGCGGTGTGCCGGCATGAAATACTGTCCCGCTCTGCTGAGCACGCCAAGCTTTTTAGAGGCCAATTTGGCCTTCTCTTCCAAGTGACCACGAAACTGCACGTCACTCGATATGTCGACTCCGAGGATACCGATACTGGCTGAGGCAAGAAGGGGAGTGCCTTGAAACTGAGGAGATACGACAAAGGGGTTCTTTTTAGCGGTAAACGCGCAAACTTGTGTCTTCTGAGGATTAAACTGGACTAGATTTAGTCGCCCCCAATCCGAGACTTTGTCCAGCAAAGACTCGACTTCAGACACAAGTTTGTTCCGGTACTCGGCGACGTTTTCCCGAGAAATATTGGCCCGGCCGGTGTATAGAGCATCACCAGTGCTGTCATCCGCATAGCAATGAATGTTACCAGTTAGCAACATATCATTGATATGCAGAAGAAACAGCGTTGGTGATAGCACACAGCCTTGTGGAACACCAGCGTTAATAGGCTTGTAGTCAGAACATGCACCGTCTACAACGACCTTGATGCTCCGATCTGCAAGAAAGCTGGTGATCCAATTGCACAATTTCTCGGGAAGCCCATAGGAAGGCAGCTTCGAAAGAAGCGCTTTGTGCCAAACCCGATCAAAGGCCTTCGCAATGTCCAGACTAACGGCCAACGCCTCCCCCTTGGACTCTACTGCCTTCGCCCATCTATGGGTCAGGTAGACCAGAAGATCACCAGCTGATCGACCCCGACGAAAACCGTATTGGCGGTCACTAATCAGCTGGTGATCCTCAAGGTACCGGATGAGCTGGCAGTTAATAATGGATTCCATTATTTTGGAGAACAAGGAGGTGATCGCGATAGGCCTATAGTTGGACGGGTCTGAGCGGTCGCCTTTTTTAGGGATCGGGTGGACAAAAGCTGTCTTCCATGAATTCGGGACTACGCCTTGGGAGTAGGAGTACCGGAAAAGACGCGTTAGGACCGGTGCCAACTCCGGAGCACACGTCCTCAGCACAATTGGGGGGATTCCGTCAGGCCCACTCGACTTCTGGATGTCCAGGGAGAGAAGTGCTTTGCGAACTGAGCGCTGTGAGAATAGCACATCCGGCATGGAGCACTCACACCGCGGGATGGTCGGCGGTATTTTCCCCCCGTCATCAAGAGTCGAGTTGGACGCAAAAAGGGAGCCTAAAAGGTCGGCTTTGTCTTTTGCGTCTTGGGCCAGTGAGTCGTCCTCCCTGTGCAGAGATGGTAGTGATGGCTTACAGAAATTCCCTTGGACAGCCTTGGCGAGAGACCAGAATGCACGGGTTCCCGAAGGAAGGCGAACTAGTTTCTCGCCAATTCTGCCTATGTGCTCTGACTTTGCCTTGGCAATAACTCTTTTGAAGGACCTGGAGGCGAAGTTATACTTCTTTTTAAGTGTGCTGGTGTTTACATCCCGAGTCACCGAAGCCGCAGCCCAGGCTTGATAACACTCCTGCTTACTGCGCAATGCAGTCTTACAGGAGCGACCAAACCAAGGCTGAGATCTGCCTCCGATGGGTACCACAGATGATGGAATAAATAGTTCCATTCCCTGTAGCACCACCTATTTTCAAACATGAAGGTCATAGGTACTAAATACTTTTTGCCGAATATACCGAGACATTAACGTTCGTTCATTAAAATTCGGAATCATTTTTTACATAATCTATACATATAATAAAACTGTAAATAGCAGATGTCTGTACATTTTTTATTTTTGTAATAAAAGTGATTGAGGGGTACTAAAAATAAGTAATTAAATACATTTCCACCATTTTTAGAATTTTCTGTCTGTCTGTCTGTCTGTCTGTCTGTCTGTCTGTCTGTCTGTTTGTTTGTTAACGTATCACGTATAAAGTACTAATTTATATCATAAGAATTGTTAAGGAAATTATAAAGTGTATCTTCGGGTTACATTTAGTCTTTATTTCATTAAAATCAGTTCATTCCATCAAAAGTTATGATAAATATTCTGAAGTATGGGTAGGGAAGTATAGGTACGAATTTGCTCAACGGTGGCTTTGTTTGAGTCATCAAGTGCATTTTAAACTAATATCATATCATAAATCATAGTTAAATTATGTAAAATAATGATATAATTATGTATATCTAAAACGCAGTAAACAAAAGTAATAAAGAACGTATTAAATATATTATACAAAAATATATTAACCTCATTAACTAAATCTGAAGCACAATAGTTAACCCATTTCTTCGATAGATGGTGGTGTTGTGAAAATGTATTTTTTATTTAATCTTTGTTTTATTAAAATTGGTTCATTCTATCGAAAGTAATGATTATTATTTTGAAATGTAGGTTCGAATTTGTTCAATGGCGCCATAAAATCTCAGAAATAGTAATAAAAAGATTTCTGTGTAAAAAAAACGTTCCATAATAATTAATATATTTATACTTAAAACACAAAAAGAGATAGGATGTTTTCTCACACAAAGGACGTAATAGATGGAGTTGTACAAATTACAAACTTTTCTGAATTGCTGTGTTGAGATTTTTCGCCGATGAATCGTATTAGACTTACTGAAGAAATTTGTATCCATCGAAGCCATACAACGGAACCCGACCAAAGATAAAAATTTTGGAACGAAATGTCGTGATATTGTATTTATAATATACGCAAAATCAGAACTGCCATTTTAGCGCTTTGGGAACTAGATTTAGCACTTTTTTGGAATGTATAGCGCGCATTTCGAAATTTTAGCACCTAGCGCTTAATCCAGCGCGTTTTGGTGTATTTAGCACACATTTCAATACTTTAGCGACTAGCGGGTTATTAACTCTTTTATAGCAGCACTGTTAGTCCACATTACCGATAATAATAATAATGACCTTTATTATTTTTTCCCACAAATAGTACATTGCAGTTTATCTTTTTCAAACATATTTTTTCCACAAAACAAAGAGCATGGGAGACGAGTCCAAACTAGGATACCCTGTGCTATGGATCTCCTGGCTTCCCCTTTAGGATGATCAACTTGATTTTTTTACCGACGACTATAAGCGGGGAAATCCCCTTTATTAAAGTTTTCGTTCATGGTTTTGGCAACGCATTTATTTTGCTTTATTCAGTTTTAGTCAGTTGCTTAGAGCACAGCTAAGTTAAAAGTTACTTAGAAGTTATAACACAAAGAAACTGTGTAGCAACCGCAATCAGATGCTGACATCTGAAACTAAGTTGCGAAATACATTGCACTTTAAAACAATTAATGACATTTTTATTGTTCGTACAGTAGTTACAGTAGTTAGCTGTTGACAGCAATTGCTATAATAATAAGTCGATGTCCTGCGAAGTATTGATACATCAAAAAAATATTGCCAGAAAAAGAACTTAATGTTGTTTTCTTTATTATGATTATATAAACACAAACTTTGTTTGTAGTTAATTTAGCGCGAAATCTAGGGCTTTTTTAAAGCGCTGTTTTCATGAAATCTAGCGCTTTTTGTGTTGTCCTAGATCTGAATGAGTTTTTTTTTATCTGGCAGCACTGCCCAAAAACCCTCTATTAAGAAGTAACTTTCCTTTCAGTTTTAAGCGCGTTCAGTTCCCAGTTACAGTGAGTGTGTGTTATGCGATGACCGTAAGTAAAGCGCAATGTCAAACTTTACGCGTTGTAGGAATGTACCTCAGTACTGACTGGTTTGCACATGGCCAACTCTATGTTGCTTTTTCCCGCGTTAGTAGCCCCCGTAACCTTTTTGTGTATACCCCGGCTAAGCCTACTTCTAACGTCGTTTACACAGAAGCTCTATCATAAACGACTTAGAACTTTGATGATAATGATTTATTTAGTTACCACTTATTGATACAGTAATGAAATAAATCGTTTAATATTCTCTTACCTAAACGACAAATTCTTTATGTAAAACCTGTATACGCGAGCTACGCCGCGGGCACAGCTAGTATTACGATAAAACAAAGACAACGCTAATGCTTGGATAACAACTTTGGCTGCGGAAAAGGAAAAATCTACTACCGGGCAAAGTGTTGTCCGGGGAAAAGCCAACGCTCCCTGAGGTAGTACGGAGCCAATTCTACAGAGTCGTTGGAATCTTCAATTGCGTGATTTTTGGCTGGAATTCGTTTATGCTACCATGGATGTGGCGCGGGGACAGCCGACGTTAACACATTATAGCCGAAAAGTTTTACACTCGGAAATGCGTACTTATTGTATTTAGGCAATTAAATAAAAAAGAAATTATAATAGCGACATTTTTACTTAATGAGATGACTATTTAAATAGAAAATTACCAGCAATGTCTTGTTCATTTTCTGGATTTAGAACACTATTGTAAATAATTTCAAACTAAGTGTCTTTAATTAGATAATTCATAAACTATTTAACCGATATACCTTTGCTGGACCCTTAAGTAAAATCAAAGTAAAATGCAAACATAAAACAATCGTTTGAAAATTACAGCATAAGAATAATTTAATATTTATTTTCGTCACTTGCTCAAACTCCAACCCTATAGATAGAGTACTAATGAGTAATCGATTAGTGAAAATAGTTAAATTAATTTGAATACAACAGGCCACAGAAAAATGCCCAGAGAAGCACCACACTCTCAGAATACCAACATAAAATAGCAACTTAATGCTGTTGTGCTTCGTATGGTGAGGAGGTAGAGAACCGGAGACCCTTTTTCCTGGAAACAGGACATTCCATCTTAGACCTCAGGGGTAATAACGCATCTCTCTTTGGATTCTTAATCGAGGATAATGTACGTGTAGAGGATGATTTTTCAGTACGGTCGACTAACTTTGAGAGATGAATGAAAACGCGGTTGCCCTGGACGGCTTCACGGAAGGAAACGTGGCAGCGAATACGTATGAAGAGATTCGGTACATTTTGTAGATTGGATCGGGAAGCGTTCACGAAATTTTACACGAACACTTTCGACTGAGTAGGATAGTTTCGCGTTGAGAGGATAGCAAGCCCGGGTGGAATGGTGACGTAACATGATTACTAAATTGAAATCAGGCTCGTCTCGGCGTCTTTACAGCCGATATTATACCAAGTAATGAATCTTGAATGGAAGATCTAGAAAGGAAGTGCCAGTCGACAGTTTGGCTGTTTAATTGTTCATTGCAATGTACAACAAAAGAGCGAACACGGTGCTCAACTGGTTACAGTTTCACCATGGCTTTTCCTGGAAAGGACAGTGCACTGGTTAAGCTTTTGAGTCACCCTCCTTACAGCCCTAATTAGGCATCGTATGACTCTTTTTTCTTCCCTCAAAAAATATCAGCTGAATAACATATAGTTTTGCCAACGCAGAGCGTTTTTTTTTATAGGAGAGGGAGCAAACGAGCCTGCCTTTAAAAAAGGAAAAGGCCATTTAAAATGGAGTAAGCTCCTTTCCTGAAGGTCCCTAAGTCATATCGGTCCGGAAAAATCACTGGTGGTAATCGATTTCACAAGAAAATTGTGCAAGGAAGAAAACTTCTTCTAAATCGCTTAAGGGTGGAACGCCAATCATCCAGGTGGTATGGATGGTATCGCGAGTTGTGTCGCGATGTGCGAAGGTGAAATTGAGCGGCTGGAATTAATCCTAACAATTCTTCAGAGCACTCCCCGTGGTAAATACGATAAAATACACAAACAAATGCAACATCTCTAGGCAGTGCCAGGGAATCAAGCCGATCGGAAAGAAGTCGGTCGTCGACGATTCGAACCGCTCTGCGCTGGATGCGGTCAAGTGGAAGGAGCTGATACTGGGAAGCCCCTGCTCAGAGATAGGAACAGTATTCCACGTGGGGCCGAACCAGCGCCTTGTAAAGTTGCAAGCGGCATGCCGGCATGAAATACTGTCCCGCTTTGCTGAGCACGTCAAGATTTTTAGAGGCCAGTTTGGCCTTCTCTTCCAAATGACCACGAAACTGCACATCACTCGATATGTCGACACCGAGGATTCCAATACTGGCTGAGGCAACAAGGGGAGTGCCTTGAAACTGAGAAGATACGACAAAGGGGTGCTTTTTAGCGGTAAATTCTCAAACTTGTGTCTTCTGGGGATTGAACTGGACTACATTTAGTCGCCCCCAGTCCAAGAAGTTGTTCAACAAAGTCTCCACTTCAGACACAAGTTTGTTCCGGTATTCGGCGACATTTTCCCGAGAAATGTTAGCACGGCCGGTGTATAAAAGCATCACCAGTGCTGTCGTTTGCATAGCAATGAATGTTACCAGTTTACAACGTTTCATTGATATGCAGAAGAAACTGCGTTGGTGATAGCGCGCAGCCTTGTGGGACACCAGCGTTAATGGGCTTGTAATCCTAGCATGCACTGTCTACTACCACCTGGACGCTCTGATCTGCAAGAAAACTGGTGATCCAATTGCACAATTTCGCGGGAAGCCCTTTGGAAGGAAGTTTCGAAAAAAAGCGCTTTGTGCCAAACCCGATCGAGGATTTGTATTCCTATTAGATTGATTTATTTATTTATTCTATTAGTATTTCTTATTCCTGTACCACCGTTACCACAAGAATAAGTATTTCGGAAATTAGTTCAGAACCATGTAAGTAAGTTTTAATGCTGGTAGGAGAGTTCTTTTAAAATATTTAATAAGTACGAGGGCAGCACTGAAAATTTCGGGAATCAAGGAAGTGACACAACATTACTATTTAAAAATGTATTTATTGCTTTTCGAAGTATTCTCCGCGAAATTTGACACATTTTACCATGCGATGGAACCAATCATTGAAGCAACCATTCCATTCGGAAGTTGGGGTTCTCAAAATGGCCGTTTTGTAGGCGTCCACAGCTTTTTCTTGTGATGAAAATCTCTGTCCTCGCAATTTATTCTTTATTTTAGGGAAAGTATAGAAATCATTAGGGCTTAGGTCGGGGCTGTACGGCGGATGGTCTAATAATTCTATGTTTTCTTGCTCTAAAAACTCTTTTTTTCTGTGTGCGGTGTGAGAACTCGCATTGTCGTGATGGAGGATTTTTAACAGTGGTAGAGCCACGCGGCAGCTTTTGCTGTCGCACGGATGGGCCGGCTCGAACCGGGGTGGTACCACGACCTCACAGAAAACCAGCGTGAAGCAGAGGTTTACCTCTGCGTTTCGCTTGGTGAGTGCAGGTGGCCGGAGGCCCTTTTTACTGGAAATGAGGCATTCCATCTTAGTCCTCACGGGTGACAACGCATCTACATATTGATTTGTAATAGAGGATAGATGTAGATGTCTATGGGCCACAGCAACCACTTACCATCAGGTGGACTGTGTGCTCGTTTGTCACCCTTATCCTATAAAAAAAAAAAAAAAAAAAAAAAAAAAGGATGATGCGGCGGTTGCAGTTCTCTTTACGGAGTTCAGAAACGACCTGTGGCAAATAAATGCTAGCATACCATTCTGCATTAACCGTTCTTTGTCTCTCAAGAGGAATAGTCGTAACATGGCCGGTTTTGGAGACAAAACACCCAAAACTCGTGACTGGTTTTTTGTTTCGGGTTCGTACGCGTATATCCAGGATTCGTCACCTGATACGATGTTGTATACAGCATTTGAGGATCCTGCGTGGAATCTTTCGAGAGTTCTGACGCACCAAGTAACGCGAGCCGCTTTTTGCTCTTCACAGAGCGAATGCGGTATCAATCGGGAAAACAACTCTTTTACACCTAATTGTTCATGCAAGATTATTTGTATTTGACTCATGCCAATGTCTAAAGTAGCCTGAATTTCGCGGTATGTCACATGTCGATCTTCCTCAATCAGCTTACGCACAGCATCAACGTTTTCTTGGGTGACTGCAGTTTTTGGACGACCTTGACGGGGATCATCACTGAGCTTGACACGTCCACGTTGAAATTCAGCAAACCAGCGATAAATTGTGGTTTTGGATGGGGCTTCATCACCAAATGCAGAAATCATCCGGTCCACACTGTTTTTGTGTTAAACCACTTCGAAAGTCATAATAAATCATCGCTCTTGAATTTTCTCGAGTCAATTCCATTTTCTCAACGACTAAACAAGTTTGACAAGACCGAGAATCTTTTTTTAAATAAATAAATGGTATTCGATTTTTAAAACCAAGGAGTTTTCAATTAAAAAGATTTTAATATGACAGGAACAGTGGAAATATTCTATTCCCGATACTTTTAGTGCAGCCCTCGTAATTACTTTAATCATAGAACTTTCTAAGTTTCGCAAAAGGAACGGGATCTCTCTGTGACGTCGCGGTAAGCTTAGTAGCCGTGGCTTGATCACCCACGGTGAACTAAGAGGAACCTACACGGCTGGCCCAAGATGAATGGCCCGCCCTATGTAGTGGGGCCGCTGGAGGAGGAGGAGGAAGTATTGGTATTGCGAGACACCACTATCCCTACCCACGGCTGAAACATGATTGGCGGCGGTTCCCGCCGCTGGGGTCAGAGATGCTGGCGTTTCCGAGTGCCCGTTTTTCCTGGCATCAAGGCATCTTAGACCTCAATGGTGCTAGGTGGTGGAATAAAGTATGTCTATGAGTGTCTATGGGCCACAGCATCAGCTTACCATATGGCATCTACATAGCATCAGCTTATCATATAGTAAGCTGATGCTATGTAGTTCACATACTGTTGGTTTCTTTGTCACACTTACTTAAATAAAAAAGTTAAAAAATATAATTCCTCCCATCTCACCAGGTCACAATCAGTACACTGTAGATTTCATCCTAAGAGTTTGTCATGCTTAGCAGATGATGCAGTCTAAATTGCCTAATCTATAAACTAAAGGATTGTAGACAACTGCAATCACAATGAAATATCTTTTTACAGCTTTTATGCTGCTGCTGCTGATATTTTACATCTAATATAAATATGTGGTGGTTATGTAGACACACAATCTATGAAACCCAAGGGGTGATATATGGTGGATTCTTATTTGAAGTTCACCTGCATGCATCTGCAAGGGTACATCCCTTATGGTGGGAAATCTATAAAACAAAATATGAACTCAATTTAACTGTCTGATATGTAGAACAACATTAACAGTGTAAGAGTATTAGCTCCAGTACACCTGTCCATCTTCAAAGCCTAATATTATTTTATTTTATTTATTTTTAGCTGATACATTGGCTATTGATCATGATGCTCATTTAACATAGGACTCAATTCAAACATTGACCTACTTAAATATGTATTTCCAAAATTATCATTTATTTAGAGAATGTTATTGGTTATATTATATTTCAGATAACCTTTTACTGTTTTTGTGTTCAAATTATCAGAGTATTTAGGTATTATTATCATAAGAACGCATTTGATAAGTCAAGGTCACTTCTCAGATTGTAAAATAAGCCAGAAGAAAAAAATGTTAGATAACAGTCTACATACATCCCACAGATCTAAGTCTACTCTTATTCCTTTGAATATTTTAAGGACATGTGTAGTTCTCTAAGATAAAGGGTAAGGGCAGCATAACCATACACCAGCGTAAAATAGCAATGTGCTACGATGTTTCGTATGGTGTGTGTAGAGAATTGGAGACCCTTTTTACTAGAAACAAGGCATTCCATTATAGTCCTCAAGGGTGACAACGGATCTGCATTATGATTCTTAATAGAAAATAAATGTAGATGTCTATGGGCCACGGCATCGACTTACCATCATGTGGACTTTTTGTTCATTTGTCACCGGCATTCTATTAAAAAAAGTTCCACCAAACAGCTAATATAAATGACCTTTTTATAATATAACATTTAAAACATAACTCACCATCCTTAATAGAAGCAGGAAAAGGTGGCATAGGTTCTTTAGCAAATAAAGGTTCACCAACAATGCAACCCATACTGTCTTCAATTTTAACTTGTTCTAAAGATTTCTCCCACTCTTTCATTACAGAATCTATAACTTTGAATGCTTCAGCCATCTGTAGCATGGGATATGGAGATTCTCTAGGTCTCAAAGCCACCTTTGACAGATCAACATTGCTACTAAATTTTTTATGTGAACAAACATGATCTAATTGCATTGAATTGTGAACAGATTTCACTTTAGTAATTTCATTCTTAATTATTGCTATTGCATGGTTTAGTATAGGCCGGACAATTTCAAAACATTCAATCACAGCCTTTTTACTACCTGGGAAATTTATTATAAGTGTTTTATCTCTTATACCGGCAACTGAACGAGACAACATAGCCATTGGAGTCTTTTTAAGGCTTTCAGTTGTTAAAGCAACGGTTATTGCTGGAACTTCTCGTTCTATCACTGCTTTCGTTGCCTCTGGTGTTACATCTCTACTACTCAAACCTGTTCCTCCAGTAGTAATAATTAAATCAACATCCATTCCACAATACTCTTTGATCATTGCTTCTATAACTTCTCTTTCATCAGGTATTACAGTGGTGCGTATTAAAGATTGAGGAAACATTTCTCTAGTTAGTTGAACAAGAGTTGGGCCTGATGTATCACTAGATGCATCCTTTGAGCAAGTGTCACTAATAGTAATTATTGATATGGCTGTAGCAGTCATTTTATTTAATTCTTAATAATATTCGTAAAAAATCTTATATTTAATATTGTTTTAATCAAGTAAACACTAAAAATTATGCAATTGTATTGTTTACATATTTACTTTAATAAATAAATAGCGTAATTTCACTCAATAATAAGTAATAAAACGTAAAAAGTTTTCAAGAATAAAGAACAATCTTCTTATTATTCTTATTGAGGCGGTCTGGCAATGACTTAACAAACGAAAAATGAAAATTGATGATTTTAATTAATAAGAGTCTATGAGGTATTACAAGTTTTTAAGAGTTTACTTTAGCAAAATTTTTACGAGTGCGACACCGACAGCGCAAATGATAGTTTGACACTCATGTGACAATTCTGGCCTTTGAGCATAGAAAATAGATTCTGGCTTTCACGCTGGATGTCAGATGCAGATGTCAAAGTGTTGCCAACAACTAATCTAGCTATCCACCAGATTCAACTTTTAAAACCACCAGAACACCACAAAGAAAAAGCGGCTACACTCATAATCTCTTTTTCGTCGGCACTATCTTCATCGGTTTTCATCATCATGCTTACAACTGTGCGACAAAATTTGCATTTCACTACTTGATAAATGAGAGTCTTAAGGCCAAGAATTCCGAAACTTTTGTGTATACCTACTATCGTGCCGACATAGTAGCATAGATAAATATATATGTAGCAAGCTACATAGTAGGTACAATGTCGCATTCATTCGTGTATGAACCATTTTTTTTATAACTGGCTTTACGTCTCTGGGTTCTAGCCCTTCTGAGCCTGAAGTTAGAATGTATAATTATCCTTCTTAGTACACTGCTTCACAATATGTTTATGCATCACATTGTACAGCTCTTGGGAGATTTTGACGGTAACTTAAGCCAGCAGACAGCTGACAGTTGGCGAATGCATCTCAAGGCACCTAAGCAGACATCTTATCTTGTGAATCACATCACCATCAGAGCACGTGTATCACTGTTTCCACTAATATTTCACATGCGCACGTACTTAATGCAAAAAATCGCAAAACTTTTACATATCAAAATCCATTCCAAACCATTATTTCAACAATAATACAAGAGCAGCAATCCTCCACCGTTCAAGTTCCCGTCAAAACCTTACGTATGAACCAGTGAATCAATACGACATTGAGTTTAGTAAGCTACTACTAAAATATACTACCAGACGCGGAACAGGAATCCCAGTAAATAGTGTAGCACCAGCGGGATGGATCGCCTTACGTCACATCATGTCTGATGAATCAGTGCAGCATACACAGTAAAAGTAAATTGTTCTTGTATGAAGTAGAAATATATTTCGAAACGTGTAAGTGGCTTAATAGTTAAGTGATTATCTTTCGACTAATTGAAACTGAATTTTACTGAACCACTAAAAAAAACCACCAGCCACTATAAGCAATATTTCTCCACTAAAAGAGGGGTTTAAATCACCAGCTTTAGTGGAAAATGTACTAAGTTGGCATCATTGGCTGTCAGGTGACAGCAGTGTGACCAAATTTTATTTGACACAGCTACTAAAGTAGAAAGCAGCTAAATTCTACTAACTTTCATTTTTCACCCGATATTTACTACAAAACATTAGCCGCATTTTAAAAGTAGTAAGATAAATATATTTTTTAGTTTTTAATATTATATCACTTGATTGCATAGAAAATTACTAAACACTAACTGATACCCGCGACTTCGTCCGCGTTGCTTACACAAATGACTGTACAAGTAATGCTTATAAAAACTACGATGTGCGTACAACTGCAAACTTCTATCATTTTATTTATTTATAGATTTGTAATTTCGTAGACACAAGACAAAATCCACCATCATCATTAGGTACAGCCCTTCACAAGTTTCCTGCTGAACATAGCTTCCTCCAAGGCGGGAAAAAGAAATGATATTCAAATACACTCCACTCCACTTTAAATAATCGGAAATTCGGGTAAGACGTGCAAAAAGTCAATGGATATGGGCGACTCAGGAGCGCAGGACCGTGTTTTGTGGCATTTCTTGAAGACAATACACATTATGATATATTTTTTGTGTTTATGTTGTATTAGAAAATAGGGAATCTTGCTCCTGCCCTGCACAATAATTTTATTTTATCATATTTTCGTTTCTTAATTAATAAACTAACCACAACACTTTCACTTCAGTTTCGGAAGGAAGTTCTTAAATGAGTAGTAGCCAACTGTTCACCGAAAAAGAACAAGCAACTTTCACGATGTAAGTACATTGTTCACGCACCTAGTTGCCCAGACTAAGGTCTACTATACAGGGGCCCATACAGCTGTTAGGTTCGACGGACAACTAAGTGTGGGGCTCAAAATGCCTTATGGAAAATGTCCTATCATACTACACAATAGAGAGAAGGCTAGGTAAATAAATAGTACATACCTGTTCAGAGGTGAAAAAGGCTCACAGGGCTCGTTCAGGCGTTAATTGTCGTGAATGTAAGTAGTGTGTGAGAAGTGTATATATGTGTAACCTGAATTAGCCCTTTTAATCAGCAGCAACCCTGACTCTGGCACCGCCCCCCGGCGTGGTATTCTCCAGCGGCGGCAGCAATGGACAATTTCTTTCTTCAATTCACCATGTCAGTCTATCAACTTTATTGTACATTTAACTAACTTCAAGACGCAACTAAATCCCGTTAATTATAATCAAAAAACGTAACACGCGGCACGACTGATGACCGGTGGGTCAAAGTTCACTTCCGTTCACTCCGCAACAAATTATTTCGAAAACCGAACGCGACCTTTTAAGGCACTTAACGCAACGCTACAATTAAACATTAACTTCTCAAGAGTTAGCCAACCCGGCGTCTAATGTTCTAGACTACACAATTCTTCGTCGTTGCACATATCTGCTAACAAAATCGACACTATCAGAGGCAACCACGCGGCTCGATTCGACTCATAGCAAATCTTTGACAACCGAATCCGAGACGGTCTTCACGAAACACAATTTAACTAGCGAAGTAACGCGCACAAATACTGAAAATCTAGACCTGGTAAAACCAAAACTGGTCGCACGAAATCGCTGCCACGGTCACCACAAAGTTACGTTGGGACGGCGTCGCTGCATAAAAGCTATTGTCTTCGCACTCGCGTTCTGCGCCCACGCTCTCTGCCGAGCGACGCACACGGTAGTGGGGCAAGGGTGACCTTTACAAAGTCAGCGGGCGGACACGAATGGAATGTAAATTTAAAATGTTAATTGTTTGGCCTAAACATACATAAATCGTGACAGCGTTTGATGCAATTCGTGGCGTGGATCACTGTATAGGACAATTATTATACTCTTTAGCGTAGACTTTCTAGGACATTTAAATAATTTATGATTGTGGACTGAAGCTAGTGTAGTTGGATAATGCGAAGATTATACACCCGTCTCTCATTTATACTCCACTGCGTAATTTATGCGGGACACACACTCGTTAGAGTAGTATAATCCTTGCGCGCTTATCTGTTTCCTCAAAGTAGAAAGGCCTGCGAAACACGTACGCGTCACCGTTATGGCTGCCATACACGATACAGTTTACCATCAAGTTTGCAGCGCGCTGTATGCGGCGCGTTAACTGGGAATCCTGCGACGGGTAAGACGGTACCTTATATTTTTGATCTGATAGCACCTTATTATTACTCAGGAACGGACGTACGCAACGGAGCCTCCTGCGTGTACCCGCAACAGGATCACGGCGCGGGATCCCGATTAACTCAGCGGATGACCTCAAGGTTTCTTTTGCATGATAATATTTCTTTCATATATTTGGATATAAAATATGTAGTTAAAATTAAATCTTATTAAAAATTAGCCTAAATATTTAGGACTCGACTATGCTTTAATTATTTGTTTCATTAATTACAGGCCAAAAAAGCTTCCCCCATAGACAACATATAAGTTTTTCCTAAAACTGACGTATTAGAAAGGTTTTCTGTTTATTTTATATCAACTCTTAATTATATATTCACATAATATTGTTTTTTCGTAAAATCACTTAAGTTTTATTAATTTTAATAGGCTTAAAATAACATCGTATATTAATTCTGACTCTTATAAACGTTACTATATATTAGCATTTTAGATTGATTAATATTATGTGCAATAAACATATGCATACACCGTGATTTGGCGCGAGTGACCAAACAATCACGTCTCATTTAGTGCCGAACCGAAAGTCCCCCAATGTCGCCCGCACTGACCGAGATCGTGACGAGTAGGTAACGTAACGAGTGTGACCTGCCGTACTTTCCAACAGACGAAAACTAGAAACGCGTCTAGGTGCTGAATACGGAATAAATTTTACGCGTCAAGCCAAAACCTATTTACCACCAATAAGCCAAAACTTGTTTCAGTAAATTATAGTCTGTTTACTAAGATAGTGTGGGTACGTACACCCGGAGGCGCACTTATTATTTTGCTTTTTTTTACTGTTTGTTAAATAATTGTTTTTCTACTCTAAGAATAAAACAGAATATTGTTTTACTCTTATGGTTTTTGTAATAAAATACGTATATAAATAATAAACACAAGTTAGGTAGCGGAGAATCTTTAACTATGTACTGCGCTGCGTTTAAAACGCCAAATTCTTCTACGGGTGTACCTTGATGTCGCAGCGGCGCCTTCGATAAGATGCGGCTCGTGCCGAGGCAGCGCGACACAGAGGCGACTTTATCTAAGCGAACAGACTATATTAAATGTCTCACGTCTAGTTCACTCACAAAAATTGCGATTAAAGACTTTCTAATATCTAGGATAGATAATATATTCTAATATCATGTCTGGGATACCCAGAGTATAATAAAAACCACGTGCCATATTGAGTTGAGTTTCAAACATTAATGTATAATGTTCTATCTCTTATACTCAGTGCTTTATATATTCTTTAATGTCTGCTACAAATTAACTATATGATTGAAGACCTTAACTGTTCTAATACATCATGCAGCGATAAGGCCTCCAAAGTCCTCGCTAAAAATATATCACCTAAAAAATCAACTCAAAATGCTAAGAAGAAATTCCTCTGTTTTCTCCCTGGATACGAGACGAGATTACGAGATTTTTTTTTCTTATGATGCAATCCATATCAACCAAAGCCCTATCTATGATTATTACACCATAAATAAATTACTTTTATGGGACCCTATATAATTACTGAAACTGCTTAGTAATTTATAACTGCCGTGATTAGAATATTCTATAAAAAAATAGACATCCAGAGGTGAACGACATAGTCGGGAAGGGTCGCCCTAGGCGAAAGTTTATCGACCAAATTGGCGATATATTAAAAATGGGCCATATCAAGAGTACCTTTAACCGACGAGCGTGTATGCGTAGGTATATGGATGTGGAGGAAGCGAGAGAGGTGTGTCAGGATCGTGCCAAATGGAAGTCCATAATCTCTGCCTACCCCTCTGGTTAGGTTGTACCGGTACTGCGTGACAGTAAGTAATTTTTAAAAACCATTGGATTTAAATTTGGTGCACCCGCGATATCCTCTTAAATACCAAATGTTGTCATACGTTTCAAGATACCAGAAATTTTCAGTAGTTAAGGACAATAGCATATATTTGAGGGAATAAAAGCAGACAGCAAAATACAATACAACTTTATTTTTATGAAGGCACAAATCCACATACTTAATTGCTTTCTGAGCATACTCATTAAACATATTATAAGAAAACATAATTTTAAAAAAATATCACACAACAATTAAAATATACAAATACGTGAAACATATCTTTTAAGTGCAGTCTTAAAGGGAAGTGGAAGTATAAACAGTATAAAATTACAACCTAATTAATTGTCAAAGATTTATACTTCAATAATAACCCGCTAACTACATCCAAATCTAACGAAATCTGGTGACAGGCATCTATTAAACGACTAATTGGTTTATAACGATTAAGAGCAGTCGAATTACCTAAAACTATGAACTTGTGTTTTGCACGCGTGACGCTAACAGCTAATCGACGCTGGTCATTTAATATTTCTTCCTCCTGAAATAAATAAATAAATTATATTAAACTCAAATAATCCGTTAAAATGGATGGCAACAGTTGGCTCAGGACCTTGCTTTTTGACATTCCTTGTTGGGAGGTCTATGTTCAAATGTGGTCTTGTGAAAGCCTGTATTGATGATGTCAGCTCAAATGAGCCCAACTGTGATGTGACTGATATAATCATTTTAAGAGCATGCAATATATAGCAATAAGGTAAGTGAATCCGTTATAACATCAAGTCTCCTTGTAGTAATAAAAATTGGCTAGGGGGATATGGTAAAAAATTCACATGGTTTCCGAAACATGGCCGAACCTTGTCGAAAATTATCATAAATATATATTTCTATACAATAGTGAGCCTCGATAATACGATATTCGGTGCTACGGTGTAGATGTACTATTTATTTATCTATCTACCAGAGATATTATAATATAAAAATCATTCACCTTAACTTTCTTATTCTTTTGACCATCCTCCTTCTTGGTGCAAGAATAAATGATTACAGACTTATCTCTTCCTTGAAATTGGTCAACTGTACTGGCCTCAACCTGCAGATGTGCTAGTGAACGACGAAGCAGTGACACTTGATCACGGTATGGTGCTATTACTCCTATATCCGATGGCCTAACACCTCCCTAAAAGTATATTAATATGATGTCAATAAATTAATTACAGACGCTAATGAAACGAAACCTATTGATGTATGTTAAATAAATAATAAAACGATTAGCAGTTTTTACGTGGTAGAGCCATGCTGCAGCTATATTATGTTTGTAACACAATGGTTTCGCTCGACCGGGGAAGGATCACGCTCTCACAGAAAACCAGCTAAAAATAGCAGTTCAGCGCTGCTGTGTTTCGTATGGTGAGTGTAAAGGCTTTATCACACTGGCGATTTGCAAGCGAGTGCGCAGCGAAGACACCGCATATCAGAATAAATAATAGACCGCGGGAATAGCGCAGTCGACGCCACTTTGTAACCTCCCGTTCAACAGACCGCCCCATCCCACTTCAGTGGTATCAAAGAGACGAGTGTAACCAAATGAGGTTTCCTGACGCGAAAGGAAATTTGGATTTTTAATGCGCATTTTATGTAGAAACTATATTAATGATTTCTTTGTTTTTTTTTTGTCATTACTTAGGTAAATGTATTACTCTGGGTATGTAAAAATATTAACACTATAGCCTACAATTATTTGTAGGCCATACAAATACTAGTTCCGAGCGCGATTTGAATCCGTGGCCTCAGCACTGCAACTCATTGCTAAGCCACTGCACCACAGAGACATCATGTTTTCTAAACGAGGAAAGACTATCTTTAAGCTCTAATGCCAAGCTAAGCGATCATTTTTTTATTTGTACCAAGCTGGGCGATTACTAGAAATTATTATCCCATAATATAATACATAATATAATATATATATTATATGGATATATTATGTTCACCAGGGGACATATTTGTATGCTGAAATATTGCGAATATACTCTGAACGTTTACTGACCTCTTTCAAAGCCTCAACAAGTGCCAATACTAAGCAAACCTCTTCCCAGTTTGAAATTGTTTTATTTTGCTTATTGATGTCACCATCTGGGACAACTGTTTCCAGATTAATAAATACAGCTGCGTATTTTGGTTCCGGGCTGCAGGCGGTTAGCATCCAATGTGTATTGGATGTTTGCAAATTTGACAGTTTCTGCAACAAAATACAAAGCAGTATAAATTCCTGGTAGTATAAAATGTTTTTTCTTCCATTTAATTTTTATTTAAGTTAGAATTTACATTAATTTTCTAATTAATTACGGTTTCATTCCAAATTTAATTAAATAACACCTATTTACGATTTTATTTATTAACTAGTAAGAGTGTATAACTATATTCACGATAATGGATGAATCGATGAAAATGTTAAAGTGGGAAATTAAATTACAAATACCTACCCCACACTTACCCATCTTATACAGAAACATTATTAATTTTTATAATAATTACAGGGTTATTTTTCAAAGAGTAGCCTAATTTTATACACAAGTTCAAATGTATATATAATATATAATGATACACCGATATTGCAGTTTTTAAAAATACGAGCAAATAAGACTTCTACTTTTATTTGAAATTATCCCAAATTGAATGTGATCAAAATTGAATGGGCAAGGACTACACTACGCGTTCGCTCCTCTGTGTGCGATTCCATTCCCTACATTTTTGCCGACCGATCGACCCTTGCGAATGTGTGCGAGCGTAGTAAAATAGTAGGCATTAGAAATTTATAAATGACAATCAGTTAAAATAATGCATTACCATCCATTCGAAATTAAAATTTTTTTTTTTGATTTTTTTTTCATATTTTTAACTGCTTATTCTTAACCTTCTCTGCAAATATGACCGTATATTGAAAAATAACCATGCATTTATGGATTAGTAAATAGCAGGCTAAAAACTATATGATCGCATGTTTTAAGATAATATTTTAAAGGCTACCTGCAGATCAATGCTTAAACAAGCTTCTGCCACGGTTTGGTTTGCGCACTTCAATCGGTTATTGTAAGCGATACGGTTCGCCAAATCAGCCAGTGCTTGATTCATACGATACTGCAGTCTTAGCGTGGTAGTCGCTTCTTCACTCATCAACCTATGGAATAAGCTTTCTTCCATACCCAAGAGTCTGAAATATTAGAAAAAAATTTGGAATAGTATTTTATAGACTGAGAATTTTAGTAATCTTTTGTATGGTGTAAAAAGCGTTATAGTTGTTACATTATGGCTACGGTACGAATGGGTCGGGTCGACCGGGGATCGATCCCGCTCTTGCAGAATATCAGCACGAAATAGCAGCACTGTGCTGCTGTGATTCGTATGGTGTGTGACGAGAATCAAACATCCTTTCCACTAGTAACAATAAGACATTGCATTTTAGTACTGAAGGGACCGTGTAGTGGCGGTGTAAGAATATTCACTACTACATATCATTTTAATAACGAATAAAAATAACGTGCAACCATGGCAAATATTGGCCTATCGGGGAAGCCTTTTATTTAACATGTGGAAATGCCTACGCATACCCGCCTTGCGGGGGCAAGGACGGGTTATGTCGAACTCGCACCGACTAAAACCCCATGGTGTTCCACCTTCGCCGCATATTGGCAGGGCCACGGGAACGCTTTCGCACACATCCGCGGCCGCCACATTGCGGCTCGTCCTCGGGAGAGGACTACTTCTCTCCCATCTCCTTCTCAGGTAAGGCGCACTAGAACTAAAACACATGACGCGCTTTCCTCCACGGCCTCCAACTACACCTGCGCAACGGACGCCCTCGTGTCTTATGCGCGAAGGCCATAGAGCAAAAGGAAAAATGAGCACTCAGAAGAAGCATTAGCCTTCCTGACCCCAGCGTTGCATCTGGTCTATGGCTCCGCCGCTAACCAAGATTCGGCTGTGGAGGGTAGTGAGAGCCTCGCAATACTGACACTCCACCACCACCGCATCACAACAGTCCGGTTCCGTCAGTCTTAACCGCGTTTAATCAAACGCGGTCAAGATTAACAATAATTAAACGTTAATACCTCGCAGCATTTCTTCTTACTACAGGTGGCAGTTGCTCAGGATCACCCACGAGAATGAACCGTTTCGCTGCAAACAGCGGCCGTAGGACTGTGCATTGCAATACCTAGAAGTTAAAAATGTTAAAACAATTCGCTTCAAATTCCATAATGTATTCTAAGTTTATGTTAAGTAAAAACCGTTTTTAAGTCGTACAACGAAGAGAAGTCTTGTACTGTAAGCTGCGTGTTTAAGAAGAAACCTACAACAGACACCAAACAAAACAAGTATATTTTACTCATTTTGAATCTGTTTGGATACAGAACCTTAGTGGCGGGAAAGTATAAATTACCTTTAAATTTAGTTTTTTTAAGTCTCTGGTACAAAATAAATAGTTCAAGCATATATACATACAGAGTCTATTTATTTATTTATTCTATATTTAAACTTACACAATGTACACACAACAAGACAAGGCGGATTTAATGCCAAAAGCATTCTCTGTCAGTCAACCAATTTACTTCACCCCTGCCAATTCAATAACTAATAAATTATTTATTTATTTATTTAAGTAATCATATTGCGTTTTCATCGTATTGACAATACATATTATCATACTCGTACAGTAAGGCCAATAAAGATTACACAATTTTTTATCAATTAATAATTAAGCTTTTTAATAAAGCGTTATTCCAGCACTATTTTTTTTTATAGGATAAGGGTGAAAAACGAGCACAGTCCACCTGGTGGTAAGTGGTTGCTGCGGCCCATAGACATCTACATCTATCCTCGTTTGCGAATCAAAATGCAGATGCGTTGTCACCCGTGAGGTCTAAGATGGAATGCCTCATTCCCAGTAAAAAGGACCTCCGGCCACCTGCACTCACCAAGCGAAACGCAGAGGTAATCCTCTACTTCACGCTGGTATTCTGTGAGGTCGTGGTACCACCCCGGTTCGCGCCGGCCCATCCGTGCGACAGTAAAAGCTGCCGCGTGGCTCTACCACTGTTAGACTATCAAATTACAGTTCTTTCTTCCAGACTTTCACTGCTAAATATACGAAGGAATCTACCAGAGTAGAGTATTCGCCTTAATCTCTTTGCTTAGCAGACGGATCGGTTTCTTCTATAGAAATATAGAGAAATTTAACATGCTTTTAACATTCTAATATAGAATAGAATAGAATAAAATAATTATTAATCAATTTATTTAAAAAAAATACAGATTACATGTAATTCTTATTGAAAGTCATTTTTTACTTAAACACAGATGAAATACTTTTTAAACGACATTGAATGTAATAATAATATACTACTAATGGAAGTTTAGCCCTCAAAGGAAAAGTGAATATCTCGCACTAGGCAGGATGTTCAACCCGCGTAACGACAAGCACTCTATGTATTGCAGTCGATTCAAAACTTCGATAGCGTAATTAAGGCTGCGGTTGTTCGGTACGAATTCATCGTACAGTGCTACAACAATGTAAATTACCTGCGTCGCTTCATCCACAATGCACACATCAAAGGAAGTGCGAGCGAGCATAGCGTGGGCTGCTCCCAAGCACGTCACACCTACAACCTCCTACAAAATAAGAAACAGCCTTGTTAAGAAACGACATACATATATTATTAAAACGAAGTACAATTCAATTTTTTTCGACAAATGTCAATACATTTCATTCTTCATAATCCTTTTTACAAACAGGGAGTTTAATTTTTCGAATCGTAATTTTCTACTTACTATTGCACATGGTCCTTCGGGCCGGATATGAACCATTTAGCAAAAAAAAAGTTTTAATTACTTAGGTACTTCGTCTTTGGATGAAATACTGCGTATGCTTAAGTCTTTTAATCTTTGTTTTTTTTTGTGCTTAAGTTCCGATTAAAAAAGAGAATTTAATTTATCGAAACCTAATTTTCTTTAAGTAAAGACAAACAAGAGATTAAGAAAGGATAGCGAACTGCTATTGCAAAAAGTAACTGATTCCACAATAACTACACACGGTTGATGAATATAGCTTTTCTTCCTATAGCCAATACTGAATAAAGATAATCAAAGATCCGATTAAATCTTTATTAGCATTTTCTCTCATATGTTGGGGGCGTTTTACGTCATAAAATATAAATTGACAAACATCCAGACCTTTTTAGTATGCCATATAGTATTGTTTTGTGCGGGATTAAAACCCGCAGCGCTACAGCACTACAACCAATCGCTTATCCACTGCACTAGCGAGGGGTTGAAAACCATTTGAAAAATCAATAAGTGGGATTTTTACTGTATAACGATCGTTAGCGATAAAAACACGGAATATAAAAAAAAGAGAAAACGCAAAGTTGATTCGACACGCATGTCACAAACTGCCTCATTGACACTTATTTGCAAGTCTATCATTAGCTGACGTGTCGCTACTTAACAGATATACGAGTAATGTGCATAAATATGCCGATTATGCAATATTGGAATGCAAAAATGAACATACATATAAGAATTACGGGGATATTCGTAGTATATTAGTGCACTTGCCAATAAATTTTCTTAAGTTATAATTTGTTTCTGTACAACTTAACGAACAAATAGAGAGAAATACCAGGAGTGATTTACATTAAATTTTATCCGAAAAATTTAGAAATGTTATTAATAAAGCAATATTGATAAGATAAAATAAATGGTCTTTAATGATTATTTTAAGTCTAAATAACGCCACATTAATAGACCCCACCCGGGCGGAGCCAGAGCATGTCGCTAGTTGTTATTTTAAGATTAGAATGTTGCGTACCTTATACTCAGAATAACCAAACGGTATTCGCTGAAGGTCATACAGGTTTACGCACCAACCTTGGCATATCCCGATGAGGAGGTGGAGGAAATGTATGAAAATATATCTAGAGCCATGCATTCCTCCAAAACCCACTATACGGTGTTATTGAGAGACTTTAACGTAAAGCTAGGCACAAGAGAGAATGATCAGATGAAGGCAGGGCAATTATTATTAGCGAGTTTTCGCTACTGGTACTGTGCATGTTGACGGTACGGACTTGATGAGCCGCCATTACTAATACCATTCTCTATCCGTACGGATATTTACATCATGTTGTTGTTGAAGCAGGTGATATACAGTGAAGTCAACTTACGAAATTATTACTGGGGCTATTCTAGTACCAACTGTGCTCTTTGCAACTTCCTCTTGATTTTAATATTCCATTCAGAAAAATGTGTCTTTTACTAAACCTATTTTTTATTTAACTATATGAAAATAAAATAACTAAGTATAATTATGTATTATCACCATAGAGTCATAAAGCCGCGACAGTTGTTCTAAAGTTTCGCAGGCCGACGTCAGTTTTTCTTCGCAGCGGTGCAACAACTTAGAGGCGACACGAGCCGAAGAGCCCAGGCGCATTATTTGTATTGATTCTGGAAGCCTGTAAACATAATTTTTACTAGCTGTGCGCCGCGACTTCGCCCGCGTGTAATTGAAGGTTTTGATTATATTGCTCAGAACTCTAATTGTTTTTCTCAAATATAAGTAGCCTCAGTTACTCCTTATAACATCGACTATCTGCCAGTGAAAGTGCCGTCGATATCGGTCCAGCCGTTTCGGAGATTAGCCGGAACAAACAGACAGACTGACAGACAGACAAAAATTTAAAAATTGTGTTTTTGTTATAAGTACCGTATAGACATTCATATGCATTGAGTAAAAAGCTGTTATTTTAACATTACAAACAGACACTTCAATTTTATTTATTTGTATAGATAAGAAAACGAACAAGTTTTGTTGTGATAGGGCAACTTTGCTGCCGAGGACTTCATCTAGATTGGTACCGCTCCGTACCGTACTCTATATCTGCCACCAAGCAACAGCGTACCCACTGCTATATGACGATCTGAAGTTATGATAGAAACCCATATAAAATATAAGATTGTTCGGTATTCTATCTAAAAAAAAAAGTAAAAGTAAAGTAACAGTCTATATACGTCCCACTGCGGGAAACAGGCCCCCTCTCATTTCAGAAGGGGTTTTATGGCAAGGAAATGTCCGCGCGCTGCTCCACTGCAAAAAAATATTTCGTAATATTTTTTCCTTATTTCTCAGACATACAGGTTACCTCGCGATGTTTTACTGAACTGACCGCCGAACACGTTGTAAATCAGCACTTAAAATTGCAATTATCAATTTCATTGGTGCCGGCGGTGATCGAACCCGGGTTGCTTGCGTACTGTGAAATTTAGATCGAGCGCTTGGCCTCCGAGCTACCACGGCTCTTCAGCTACTAGGGTTCTTCGTATTAAATTACTTTCACGTAAGTTCACGGAATACAGCAACCATTTATAATCAGGTTTAGTGTTAGGTCGTTTATCACTTACACACCGTGCCTGTGGTTTAAGCTTATACTTCGTTTACCTTCTCAACTTAAGATCTTTTGATATTGTATTAGTGGTGATAGTCAATTAAAATTTTTATGCAATGGCTTACGTATTTTACCTAATAAAATGTAGGCCCTAGCTTCGAAGCCCAGCCGAAGACGCTAATACTAATGCCCTACAGGCCGAATTTCACTCACGGGGGCCGCTGACAACGAACACTTGCCATTGAGGTGGTCATGATTATAGTGCACAAAAGGGGCGGCAATCCCAAACGACTAGAGAGAGATCAGAAGCAAAGCTAACGACTTTGCGTGCTTTCCGACGTACTAGGGTGAAACAATGCCAACTTCCTGACTCTTTTATTTTTTATAGAAATGGCAAGCCGACCCATTTGTGCTACAACTATACCTACTACTAATATAGCTGCAGCATGGCTCTACCACTTAAGAAAAGGCTGACAACGCATCTGCACAATGATTCGTAATCGAGAATAGATGTAGATGTCTATAGGCCGCAACAACCACTTACCATCAGGTGGATGTGTGCTCGTTTGTCACCCTTATCCTATAAAATAAAGCATTGGGACTGTTTATGCCCAAATTTGGCCATATTGAACGCCTTCCAATTGCGTTCGAGCTGTTGCGTCACCCGATAGTATGTAGGTGAAAAAACGCCGCCAGGTGGGGCGGCGGTGTGCGGCTGGCAGTGGCTCGACGCGTGGGCGAAAAGATGAGTTGCCCACTAGCCGCGATGAGGGGAACCCGCGTAGCGTGCCCTTTTTTGTGTGTGTTAGCTTGTTAGTTTACGCGTCAACGAGGCGTATTTTGAATCTTTTCACGACGTGGTTTTTAGTGTCGAATGAAGGAACTTAGTTGTGTTTAACGCTGAGTAGTATGACTCATTAAGAGATCGCTTTAATTCCCTCTTTATAATTTTGTGATAAGTGAATCCGGGACATTGAATGTTGAACTTTGAACTACTGTCCGTTACTGTGTCGGGTATCACGTGTTCGATTCTACAATTAATGTGGAATTAGGCGAGTTTAAGTTAGTTAAATGTACAATGAAGCTAATAGACTGAAATAGTGACAAGGAAGAAAGAAATGGTCCAGCGGTGGAGCCTGCTGGAGCGATGCAGCGTTTTGGGGCAGCCTGGAACTCGGCCGCTGCTGTTCGCCTAAGGGGGTCAAGGTCACACACATTTACACATCACTGAACACTACTTGCCATTCACCGTACACCCCTTCACGGCCTGACCGAGCCTTGGTGCGAAGTTAGCTTCTGCTACTGGTACGTAATATGTTTTTCTAGCATTCTCCCATATAGCTTAGTGTTATAGGAAATTCTTCCATGTGGTCATTTTGGGCCCGACCTGCAGCTGCTCGTGGAATTTTTCTGCTCATGGGCCCCAGAGGATTCGACCCTTGCTGGAGCAGCTGTAGGCCGTAACATTTTGGTAGCAGGGAGCGTGGTTAGATTGGTCTAATTTGTGTCTACAATCACGCCCGGCCGTAATACGTAAAAATAAAATTCTTTTCTTTTGTTGCTTTGTTGCTTGCTTTTTTGTTTGTTAGCGGGTGCGTAGATGTGAACGCCGCGCCCGTAGGTTGCGCAAGCGGGAGTTTGCTAGAGCTAGATATGCGTTGGGTAGGTAGATGGTTATTATCACGTAATCGGATAATTATCGTTGTCGTATAATTATAGTTGATTAATTATCTAAGGGTCGGTTATCTGAGCTAGGCATTTTTTGTAGATCGACTGTGATGTGTATCTTTATTCGTATTGTGGTTTTGTATTTGATGTAATAAATGGTAATTGTATTTGTGTAATTTGTATTTAACTTGATTTGATAGGAACGGTATTTGTTACGCGTTAATTTTTTTTTTGTATTTGTTATTTGTTAATTTGTAATTTGTATTTGAGCTGCGTAGGAATTTGTATTTAGAAGTGATGCCATCGCGCGGCCAGGGCTATCACCATACCGTTTTGTGCCTGGGTGCGAACGGCGTTTCCTCTCAGGGCTCTTCCGGGTCCTCGACTCCCACGGGCGGGGGCGCTCAGCCGCGCCCCCTGTCGGGGGGGTTGTTCCCCCAGGGGCGGGGGGTCGTCACCCCCTCCCCCTCAGTATGTTGAGAGGAATTCACTGCCACTCAGCGGTCAGCTAGAACCTACTCACCCTCGTCAGCTGAGTGGCTGTGGCTCGGGGTACTACCGTTCCCCCCTTGATGTAGGCAGCCCAGCTAGGTAGCTGCCGCCCTAGCTCCTACCACCGCCGCCTCCACTAATTCTGTGAGCCGTCAACAGCACACTTGTCAAACTGTTCTATTGTCGACGGCCTCAGTGAGGGTGTACAACCCGAGCGTCGATTGTTTAACGGTACGCGCTTTATTGGTTCCGGGTTCACAACCGGGTTGGCCTCTGCTTAGTTGTTGGGAAGACTAGGGCTCCACGGGAGCGTTGAATTGCGCTGTTAGGGATTGTTAGATTTGGTTTTGGTCGAGCACTTAATTAACGATGCTTTGAATTAAAATTAAAAATGGTTTTTTTTTTATAGGAGAGGGGGCAAACGAGCATGCGGCTCACCTGATGGTAAGTGACTACCGCCGCCCATGAACAACCGCAACACCAGGGGAATTGCAGATGCGTTGCCGGTCTTTTAAAAAGGAGTAGGCTCTTTTCTTGAAGGTCCCTAAGTCGTATCGGTCCGGGAAAATCGCTGGTGGTAAACTATTCCACAAGGAAGTTGTGCGAGGAAGAAAACATCTTCTAAATCGCACAGTGGTGGACCGCCAATCATCCAGATGGTGTGGATGGTATCGGGAGTTCTGCCGCGATGTGCGTTCGTGAAATTTGGCGGCTGGGATTAATCCGAACAATTCCTCAGAGCACTCCCCATGGTAAATGCGAAAGAAAATGCTAAGAGATGCAACATCTCTTCGCAGTGCCAATGAGTCGAGCCGATCGGAAAGGACTCGGTCGTCGACGATTCGAGCCGCTCTGCGCTGGATGCGGTCAAGTGGAAGAAGCTGGCACTGGGGAGCCCCGGCCCAGAGATGGGAACAGTATTCCATGTGAGGCCGAACCTGCGCCTTGTAAAGTTGCAGGCGTTGAGCCGGCATGAAATACTGTCCCGCTCTGCTGAGCACGCCAAGCTTTTTAGAGGCCAATTTGGCCTTTTCTTTCAAGTGACCACGAAACTGCACGCTATTCGATATGTCGACGCCAAGGATTCCGATACTGGCTGAGGCAACAAGGGGAGTACCTTGAAACTGAGGAGACAAAGGGGTTCTTTTTAGCGGTAAACGCGCAAACTTGTGTCTTCTGAGGATTAAACTGGACTAGATTTAGTCGCCCCCAATCCGAGACTTTGTCCAGCAAAGACTCGACTTCAGACACAAGTTTGTTCCGGTACTCGGTGACGTTTGCCCGAGAAATATTGGCACGGCCGGTGTAGAGAGCATCACCAGTGCTGTCATCCGCATAGCAATGAATGCTACCGGCTTGCAACATATCATTGATATGCAGAAGAAACAGCGTTGGTGATAGCACGCAGCCTTGTGGAACACCAGCGTTAATAGGCTTGTAGTCGGAGCATGCACCGTCTACAACGACCTTGATGCTCCGATCTGCAAGAAAGCTGGTGATCCAATTGCATAATTTCTCGGGAAGCCCATAGGAAGGGAGCTTCGAAAGAAGCGCTTTGTGCCAAACTCGATCGAAGGCCTTCGCAATGTCCAAACTAACGGCCAATGCCTCCCCCTTGGACTCCACTGCCAACGCCCATCTATGAGTTAAGTAGACCAGAAGATCACCAGCTGATCGACCCCGACGAAAACCGTACTGGCGGTCACTAATCAGCTGGTGATCCTCAAGGTACCGCATGAGGTGGCAGTTTACAACGGATTCCATTATTTTGGAGAACAAGGGGGTGATGGCGATAGGCCTGTAGTTGGACGGGTCTGAGCGGTCGCCTTTTTTAGGGATCGGGTGGACAAAAGCTGTCTTCCATGATTTCGGGACTACGCCTAGGGAGTAGGAGTACCGGAAAAGGCGCGTTAAAACCGGTGCCTACTCCGGAGCACACGTCCTCAGCACAATTGGGGGGATTCCGTCAGGCCCACTCGACTTGTGGATGTCAAGGGAGAGGAGTGCTCTGCGAACCGAGCGCTGTGAGAACCGCACATCCGGCATGGAGCACTCACACCGCGGGATGGTCGGCGGTGTGTTCCCCCCGTCATCAACAGTCGAGTTGGACGCAAAAAGGGAGCCTAAAAGGTCGGCCTTCTCTTTTGCGTCGTGGGCCAGTGACTCGTCCTCCCTGTGCAGAGATGGTAGTGATGGCTTACAGAAATTCGCTTGGACAGCCTTGGCGAGAGACCAGAATGCACGGGTTCCCGAAGGAAGGCGTACTAGTTTCTCGCCAATTCTGCCTATGTGCTCTGACTATGCCTTGGCAATAACTCTTTTGAAGGACCTGGAGGCGAAGTTATACTTCTTTTTGAGCGTGCTGGTGTTTACTTCCCGAGTCACCGAAGCCGCAGCCCAGGCTTGATAACACTCCTGCTTACTGCGTAATGCAGTCTTACAGGAGCGACCAAACCAAGGCTGAGATCTGCCTCCGATGGGTACCACAGATGATGGAATAAATAGTTCCATTCCCTGTAGCACTACATCAGTGACAGAGTCAGCAACAGCGCTGGGATCGTCCGGCGAGAAGCAAACCCACCCCCATGGGTAGGAAGCAAAGAAAGACCGCATTCCGTCCCAATCCGCCGACCTGTAATGCCAAACACGGCGGCAACCTGCAGAACGCAACCGCGAGGGGAGCGTGAGTGGCACCACACTCCGGATCAGACAATGGTCCGAACAACCAAGAGGGGCATCGACGGAAACCTGATATCCGTCCGGATGAGAGGTCAGCAGAAGGTCCAACAGGGAAGGTGTATGATCCTCAACACCTGGAATCCGCGTAGGCGATGTAACCAGTTGTGTCAGACCATATGCCAAGGCAAAGTCATAAACAGATCTCCCCGCATGATCGGTTAAACGTGAACCGAGCCATTCGGCGTGGTGGGCGTTAAAATCGCCAAGGATCACGATCTCTGCGGATAGGACCTGTTGTAGCAAGGAATCTGTAGCCATTTGGACGTGGTCGATGAGTCGGTCTGTTTCGGCATTACCGGTATGGGACCTATAGAGGCACACGTAGACGCGCGGATGGTCGTCGCTGTCTACGCGTAGCCAAAGGATGGACAGGTCCGAACCTTCAAGACTGCCGAGGCGTCGAGAACAGATGTCCTCTCTGACATACACGCAAACTCCAGCCCGAGGCACAAAGGAGTGCTCCAATTTGTACCCCGGGTAGGAGAGATACGAAGTATCAGCCGGAGAGGACACCTGCGTCTCGGTCAGAAAGAGCAAGGCCGGCTTCGCCGTCTCAAGATGGTAGTGGACGGCGTTTAGGTTCGAGTGAAGTCCGCTGATGTTGCAGAAATTCACGGATAGCGTAGCAGGGGTCGCCTTGGTCTTGTTGCTCAGTTTGCCCCGAGCAGTTATTGTGTTGAGCGGAATTCCCCCCCCCCCCCCCCCAGAATACGCGGGGCAGCCTGAGCACCCACGCTCAGGAGTGGAATAGCATGGTCGTGGATGCTCAGCGAGGGATTCTCCAGGGGTACTGGTACCCTCCTGGGGTAGTTTATGACGTAATTCCGCTACCATGTTGATGGGGGGGGGGGGGGAATTGGGCCTCCGGTCACCTGCACTCACCAGACGAAACGCGGAAGCAGAGCTTCCACTTCACGCCGGTATTCTGTGAGGTCGTGGTACTAACCCGGCTCATACGTGCAACAGCAAAAGCTGCTGCAAGGCTCTACCACCGTTGGTTTTGTGCCTTCCGCGAAATGTTCATATTTGTGGCGGTTGTGATTAAGAAGGCGAATTTAATGTGCTCTTTCAATACTTATATATACTATAAATATGTTTTGTAATTGTATTTGATCACTGTGTTTGTTTTTTTGCAAGGAGAATTGAAATTGAATGATTTGTCCTTTGAAAGCTTGTGCGTATGTTTTTGTAATTGTATTTGATCACCTTATTTGTGCCGAAAGGAATAAGATTCAATCCTCTTTTGGGTTTCACATTTTGTTGGCACTGTCTAAGATATTTACTTGAAATGAGAAATAGGGCTGTCTCTTACGTTTATAGTTTTGTTTAATTTGTCAGTTTGACCTATGTGCATCGGTGATTAATTTGTTTGAATTAATTCTGTAGTTGAACATTGATGCTTTTGAAAATTAGTTGAAATATGAGCTTAGGACTACTTGTCTAAAGGGCTAGCTAGTTTGGAGATTATCAGATTGAAATCAGCTGCCGCACTATTTGAGTAAATGATTATATGGTGGATGGCTTGGTTATGCCTACTTGTTTGAAAACTCATACTAGGGACTATCTGTGCGTTTCGTTTGGCTCTCCACAGACGACGTTCATGTGGAATTTGTGGGTGCTCTCTGCACTGAAGCTTAGGAGGCCACGCTGGGCCGCTTCGTGTCGCGTCGCTGTATGCAGACCTGATCCGGTCGGATTGCGGAACGAATCATAGGGGCACAGATAGGTGTTGAAAGAGGTCGTCGGACTTCTGTCCAGTACAGGACTTATTAAGGTGCTGCGATGCTCACCAGGGGCATCCAGCGGAGGTTGACCCTCCGGCTTGCCACATTGGGGCTATCTTTTGAGACGGTGGCTAGGGTTGCAAGATCTGATGGGGTGCCTAAGGTGGCCTAGTTTTGGTGTAGATTCGGTCTTGCAACGTGCCGTCGCGACCGTTTATGCCCAAATTTGGCCATGTTGAACGCCCTCCAATTGCGTTCGAGCTGTCGCGTCACCCGATAGTATGTAGGTGAAAAAACGCCGCCAGGTGGGGCGGCGGTGTGCGGCTGGCAGTGGCTCGACGCGTGGGCGAAAAGATGAGTTGCCCACTAGCCGCGATGAGGGGAACCCGCGTAGCTCGTGACCACGGCGGGTCCAGATAGTTAGATTAAGTGCGTGTTACTTCCTTACGTGGATATGTGAATTTTGCAATATTTAACTTGTTCGGGGATGTGGAATTGTGCACACGCGCGTCGAGTAGATATACGGTCTAGGGTTCGAACCGCGCATTCCTTGTTCGAGAGCTTCTCCCGGTTGATCATCAGGAAATCATTATAATCGTGTCGTCACGTTAAGTGCCCTTTTTTGTGTGTGTTGGCTTGTTAGTTTACGCGTCAACGAGGCGTATTTTGAATCTTTTCGCGACATGGTTTTTGGTGTCGAATGAAGGAACTTAGTTGTGTTTAACGCTGAGTAGTATGACTCATTAAGAGATCGCTTTAATTCCCTCTTTATAATTTTGTGATAAGTGAATCCGGGACATTGAGTGTTGAACTTTGAACTACTGTCCGTTACTGTGTCGGGTATCACGTGTTCGATTCTACGATTAATGTGGAATTAGGCGAGTTTAAGTTAGTTAAATGTACAATGAAGCTAATAGACTGAAATAGTGACAAGGAAGAAAGAAATGGTCCAGCGGTGGAGCCTGCTGGAGCGATGCAGCGTTTTGGGGCAGCCTGGAACTCGGCCGCTGCTGTTCGCCTTAAGGGGGTCAAGGTCGCACACATTTACACATCACTGAACACTACTTGCCATTCACCTTACACCCCTTCAGGGACTAAGATGTCTCCGGTTCTCTACACTCACCATACGACACACAACAGTGTTAAGCTGCTATTGTACGCTGGTATTCTGTGATAGCGCGGTCCTTCCCCGGTCGAGCCGACCCATTCGTGCTACAACTATACTACTAATATAGCTGCAGCTTGGCTCTACCACGTACATATAAACACACTCTGGGCTGCTACTGCCAATTCTTTGACAAGAAAACCCGATAGCTGATTATCAAATAATAAGCAGTCGCGTTCATGTATACTAGACCAACGAGGCGATCAAAGGGAAGCTATTACTAACATTAAATGGGATAAGATGGTTATGGCGTCAGAGATACGATGACACCAAATGCAACTCCAATAACTAATATAATTTGTATGCAGCAACTATATATCTCTTTGGGATAGATCTATCGATCACTAATAAAAATGATCGATTTGATCTGAATGTAATTGCAAAAATATATTAATTCTTCTTCACTTTGTTCAGACAGACTACAGCTGTGTATGAGCGCTTTCTATCAAATCTCCAAAGGTAGCCATAATGCAAGACGTCTTTGATGCTTCCCGACGCAAGTGTGGGTATATTACCCTCGGAATATACGAGATGATTATTCGGCAATCTATCCGTGGCCATAAGACTTTTGCCGCCATTTTCCAGCAGCTTCTTACGATAGCTATGGCACGGATATGGTATTGAAACCATTAATCAAAAATAAAACAAACAAAATATTGAAAAATAAATATATATAATAATACAGCCAGTAGAACTTCATATTGTTACGACAGCCAGTTGCGTATTGCATCACATTGCACGAGAATGTTCCCGACGATAATTATGGGTCAATAGCCTTTGTCAAATAAAAAAATATGTAGGCATAAAATAGATAACGCTTAAACTATTGATGCAAGAAAGACGCAACCTTATGTCTAAGTTAAAAAAACCTTTTCTCCTTTGGATACTGTTATCGTTGTGTAATCGCGATATGTTCTAGTACTTTCCGGTTGAAAGAGCGGAATGACCTGGATTGGTCTAAAAAGTTCTATAATCCTCTTATCGAGTATAAAAGCGTCTAGAAACAATCGACCTATTTCTAAGGACCAAGAAGATTAGCGATTTGGGGCGACGTCATTAGATACTAGATGTATGTGGGTGTATGCGTGTATGTTTGTGTGTGTGTGTTCGTGAGTACGTGCGTGCGTGTGTGTAGCAAAGGCCTACCGATTATAAGTTTTGTTACACTATAACTACTCTGCTTAAAAAGTTAAGTAACAGCCATATATTATGTCCCACTACCGTTGGGCACATTTTCCTTATGTCATTTGTTGACAGAGCAAAGAAAGAGTCCTTCGCACTGCATCATTACGTGTTGGCAGACTTTACATGTCAACTTTCTAAAACATGCAACCTCGTGATTTTTTTACCACCGAGCGGTAAATTACAGCACTTGAAATTGTAAATAATAATTTCGTCGGTGACGGCGGTTGTCGAAATCAGTGTGCTAGCGTATTATGGAAGACTAAAGCAGCGAGCACTTATTCCCTAAACTATCACAGCTCATTCTCCACTTAAGAAACAGATAAAATGTATATACCTGCATAAGACCGTGTCGACAGCAGAGTGCGTGTGAGCCGTGACGAGCACGCGCAGTTTCAAGGCGACAAGCATCTGTATGAGGACGCTTATTGTCTGAGTCTTACCTGCAACAAGATGTTAGTTTAACATAATAAAATAACATTTCTTTAACTATAATATATTTTAACTTACAATTGAGGCTCAATTTGTTGAGTAGTGGCAGTGTTAAAATATCTAATACCCCATTATCGCCCCGTGGGTGTTGTAAGTCGACAGAGGATAAGAAACCAGAAAATGGGCAGCAGCGTCTTCCTAATAACATCTAGAAAATAAAAAACTGCGGTGCCAACTATGGCAAGTATCCCCTTTATAAGGCATTCTTTGGGGACGCCTTTGTTCAGCAGTGAACTTTCATAGATTATAATGATGATGATGACCATACTACGACAGCATCTAATACAATACCTGCAGCATTAAAACAACTCTTATTGGGAGGGCAAAACATAGTTATATAACAAGGACACCTGCACCATACTTTAAATGTAGGAGGCCAAAAACAAAACCCTGTCTCGTTCCTATTTTCACTTGAAGTTTATTTCGCTTGGTACATTCATAAACCTATTTCTGGCGCCAAGCAGCCATGCATTCACTATTATGTTCCAGTTGGAAGAGTAAGAGAACCAGGTTATTTTAGCCGTAAGGTATTACATTTTGCTCCGTATATTGCGGTAGGCACCTACCAACAGGTGCACTATGGACTATTATTTACGATTATAATATCATTAAAAAAACTTTCGCCTTGTTTCTCTACTTATATTCTAAATAATATAAAATTAAACTTTACCCGTGCCTGGTAGGCCTTGTAATAAAGCATAGTCCTCAGCTGCAAGTGCCTTCAAGACAGCTCTCTGTTGCTCTATGTTCAACGAGCGCATTAACTTCGCACCAAGGCGACCCACCTCGCGAGGCAGCTTTACAAATGTTGGTGTTTCCTTATCTATTATTAATCTGAAAATAATAAATAATACCATAATTTTGTAGGTACTAAAAATCCGACGAGACAGACATACATACAATATTTCTAAAAAGTTTTTTTTAAATACACATAGTCACACAGTTATATATATATATATATATATATATATATGTGTGTGTGTGTGTGTGTGTGTGTGTGTGTGTGTGTGTGTGTGTGTGTGTGTGTGTGTGTGTGTGTGTGTGTGTGTGTGTGTGTGTGTGTGTGTGTGTGTGTGTGTGCGTGTGTATGTAATAAGAATAAGAAAATATAAATAAACTGTTGTGTTCCCCAACTTTCATGTTAAACGCGTCGTTGCTAGCGATGGTAGCTGTCCTGATTTCGAGAGAGCGTGCTTTCCAAAGGAGATTGATAGAAAAAGAAAAATGAACAAGTCCAGACCTATTGGAGGGACAAAGGAGAAGAAGGTAGTTCGTTGAGCGAAGATTTCTTTTATGACAAGAGTAAAGAAATTGAAAGTAAGGAGTTAAGTAGGAAGGGGAAGTTGGAAACATTAGGATAGAATAAAGGGTGCACGCAAACGACCGCGCTGACGAATAGATAGTCATTTTAATTGAGATCGATATGTAGACACATGGTCATACTTTCGGAGATTAATAATTATAACTTTTAACAAAAAGTAAAAACCGACTTAAAATTGCTAGAAAAGAAGTTATTTATTAGCAAATAAATAACATCTTTCAACCCTAAGGGTGAAATTTTTGATTACTCCAATTTTATATGGAACCACCCTTGAAGCCCATTTAATCAAAATTGGTTGACAATCTGCGAAGATAGCGCATAACATACATACAACAACAAAGCAATTCAGAAGATTTATGTCTTAGTAGCATGCAAATAACCTCCTGAGCTTAATAGTAGCCAGTTATTTTAATATTACAAAGAGGCTCTTCCATTTTATTTATATGTATAAAGTATCAATTTATAGATTATTTTAAGAGAATTAAATAACAAAAAAATAGAAAATCATAAACTCTTCGGCGCCTGTACGAATTCATTTTCTATTTCATAAATAGTATTCGTAAAGATAAATTGACAATGATTTCAGATCTGATGATATTTGTCAGTATAAATAAATTACTAAATGGTTTTATTATAATCGAGTGACACAAGCCATTGTAGAAGCCTGCTCGTCGCGACCCTTGCCAGCCCTTTTCAGGGCTGCGGGCTGCAATTCTACACAGCTGCGCACCCATGGCAACGAGGGTTAGAGCGTCCCCCCAAGGCGACGCACACCAGCTCGTCCCCGTTGGTGTGAAATGCAGCGCGCAAAGCGGCGATGGGGACCGCCACCCGTCACGCACAGCCCGACACGGCGGAAGGTGGAGGACAGAGTGCAGAGTTGGCACGTGGAATGTTAGAGGAGGCATGAGAGATAAGACGAATGAGTTGATCGAAATAATGAAAGAAAGAGAATTAGATGTTGTGTGTATGTCGGAGACCAAACGGAAGGGCAGTGGTACTGAAGAGCTCCCTGGCGGGGCGTTAGCTCTATGGTCCGGAGTCCCGGAGAGCGAGAACGCCTGCCAGGGAGTGGGGGTGCTGCTGTCTTCTCGGTTGGTCGATGTTATGACTGAATATAAGACTTCTCTGGGTTCGCTTTAAATTGGGACTGACGAAGTTATTCCTTTTGGCTGTTTATGCACCGGTAGCTTCGTCGTTCAGAGCTGAGCTGGAGGAGTTTTGGGAGAATGTAAGAGAAGTTCTAGATTTGGTTAGGGGAAACGAAAGAATTGTTGTATGTGGTGATTTGAATGGATGGGTTGGTACCGCTCGACCAGGGTACGAGTCGGTGCTTGGAAAGTTTGGCGATAAAAGGGTTAATGATGCTGGCAAGCTTATACTGGCTGTATGCAAGGAAAAGGGTCTTCTTGTGACAAACACTATGTTTAATCACAAGAAAATCCATATGTATACTAGAGAAAGAAAGAATGAGAGAAGTATGATCGATTTGTTCCTGGTTAATGACCGACTGCGAAAACAGGTGATGGATACGCGAGTGTTCAGAGGTGCTGACCTGGGAACGGATCACTATCTAGTGATTACTAGATTTAGGGGTCTGTTCGCGGGTTGGCGCTACCGGACGGCAGTAACAGAACCACAGTCGGTCTGTCGCATCCGAAGCTGGAAGCTTCAGGAAGCGGATACTAGGGACAAATATGATGGCAGAAAAGAATTTTGAACATGGCAGAACCTTAGGGATGGAATGGTAAGTGCAGCGGAAGAAGTGTGTGGAACGATAAAAAGAGGTAGTAGTAAAAGAAGAAATGCATGGTGGAATGATGAAGTGAAAGAAGCTGTAAAGAAGAAAAAGAAAGCATGGTTAGACTACTTGGCCTCTAGTAATGATAAGGATATGAGAGAGAAGATGAAAGAAAGATATAAGCTGCAGAAAGTTCACACGAAAGCATTGATTGTGGAAGTGCGTGAAAGGTGTAGAAATATCATGAAGCGGACGAAAGGTTGTCGCACAACTTTAAGGAGAACTCCAAACTCTTCTGGAAAGAGGTTGGAAGGACCCGAAGTGGTGCGACGGCTTAAGAATGAACAAAGTGCTTTCGAGAACCAATGACGACCTCTCAGAAAAATCGGACGTCATGCAGAGATGGAGCGAATTTTATAGAGAAATGTATGCGTGTGATGATCTTAGTGAGGGATCCGGGGGTGACGCCGTGACTGGTACGCCAGACCCGCACCTCAATGACACTGAGGTTATCAGTATGAAAGAGATTGAACGTGCGATTCGAAGTTTGAAATGTGGTAAGGCTGCGGGACTACGGTGGGCCGCGCGTCTGGGACAGCTTTCATCTGCTGTGCAATTTGTGCTGGCGGACAGGGGATGTCCCGGATGATTGGCGATCCGCAGTCATTGTGCCTTTATATAAAGGTAAAGGTTCACATTTTGACTGCGGGTGCTATTGGGCGATCAGCTTGACCAGTTTAGCAAGTAAAGTTTACTCGAAGGTTTTGACACATAGGATGCAAGAGAAATCGGAAAGATTTCTATGGGAGGCACAATGCGGATTTAGACCTGGAAGAGGATGCACGGATCAAATGTTTTCTCTCCGCATGATCACGGAAAAGCTTCTGGCTGCTAACCAGAAGATTTTCTGTGCTTTTGTGGATCTTGAGAAAGCATTTGATAAGGTTGTAAGGAAGAAAATGTGGGAACTGTTGCCGGGGTATGGTGTGGATGGTCGATTGCTAAGGGCTGTGCAGTCACTTTACGGTGACTGTAAAGCCTGTGTGCGGGTAGGGCATGACCTGTCACCCATGTTTAGCGTCCAAACGGGCGTAAAACAGGGTTGTGTCATGTCTTCCTGGCTGTTCATACTGTATCTCGACAGCTGTTTACAGAAGCTGAAAGATAGCTGTTTGGGTGTGAAATTGGGTGACATTAAAGTAAATTGTCTGCTGTATGCTGATGATGCAGTGCTTATTGCACCATCAGAGGCAGAACTGCAGGCATTAGTCACGTGTATGAAAGAGGAATGTGAAATTAAAGGTCTACGTTTGAATGCTAATAAAACTAAGGTTCTGGTATTTGTAAGGGACGAAGAGAGAACGAAGTGTGAAATATGGGTAAATCAGGAATGTCTAGAACAGGTAAATGAAATTGTATACTTGGGGAGTGCTTTTAGCCGAGATGGAAGATGTGATTTAGATGTCGACAGGCGTGTCGCTGCCGGGAACAAAATCAATGGTGCCCTGACTGCGTTAGTCAAAAGGCAAGGCGTAGTGAAGAGTGCACGCCTTGCAATACATAACGCAGTGTTGGTACCGACTTTGTTATATGGCAGCGAAACCTGGGTATGCCAGAAGAAGCATAAAAGCAAGTTGAATGCAGTGGAGATGCGATCTCTTCGTAAAATGTGCGGCGTTACCATGGCCGACCGAAAGCGAAACGAAGAGATTCGCAATATGGCAGGTTTGAAAGATGATCTTATCACAAAAATTGATAAGGGCGTGCTTCGATGGTTTGGGCACGTTGAGCGAATGAGTGAAGAAAATATATAGCGCGAAAGTTAATATTAAAAGGTGTCGAGGTAGACCGAGACTAACTTTCGAAGACCATGTGAGCAAATTGCTCGAAGAGACGTGCATGTATGAAGAAGATAATGAATCTGAAAGAAGCGAAAGAGGTATGTAAGGATCGTGACACTTGGCGATCTGATCTCTCTGGCTACCGCGTCAGGGATTGTGCGTGAAGATAAGTAAGTAAGTAAGAGTGACACAAGTAGTTAGAGTAATTGCTTATAAAGAGTACCTTCTTAATCTGTCCGCTCTGTCGCTGTCTTCCATAAGGACTCCTAAATTGGTTAAATTCTGTACTGTGGTAGCATAAGACTCATACGTGTCTATATGAAATACTGTATCTTTACTCTGCCGACTACTTAAGTCTCTGAAAGGCAAAAAAATATACTTACAACATATTTATTTCTTTGAAACATATAGTTACTAATAGGTAATTCAATGTTTTTTTTAGAATTCTTTGTGCGTAAAACGAAACCATTATAACTAATACATTGAGTGAAAATTGTGTTGACTAGATTTTTTTTTGGATTAATATAGTAAATAATCATATAAATTTGTCATTATTAGAAATGTCACTAATACATTCTGTTCTGATGGTTATATAAAACCACATAATCAGTCTATAAACAACATAGGACTCTCTTAAGCTATGGAGAGTAATCATGATCACCATACTTGGCAGACAACAATAATACATTGCTGTTATGAGTGTTGCTGATCCGGATATTTTAAGAGCAGATATTTTTGTAAAGACTATGTTTGCCAAGGTAAGACGCTTGTCTCCCCCGGAACGGATTCCGGTCTTGACGTGGCGGGGTAGCTCAGTAGTCGTGACTAGGTCATCCACGGTGAACGAAGAGAAACCCATATAAATGGCACTTGATATACCGGCCACTTCGAATGAGCTTGATGTGTCCCCGCAATTTCAAGTTGAACTGTACCCATGGTAGCCGAGATGAAACGTGGTTGGTTGCGCAGCCATAGACCAGATCCACCCTGGAATCGGAAAGGCTTGTGCTTCCAAATGCACGTATTTCCTGGCCCCATGTCCACCGCGTAACGGATAATACTAAGGAAAAAATGATTAACGTCAAACTAGTTTCGCTTTTTGAGTTTGAATCCCAAGCGGAATTATTTATCATAATAATGATTGCACTGACCTCTCCAACAATATATTGACTTCTGTGTCGCTCGCCAGCACCACGACACCAGCAGCTAACCATGGGCGGTTGTCCTTACTCACTATTGCGAAATCACCTTCTTGAGGACCACTCGTTTTACTAGTCTTAGAGTTAGGTTCTTCTGAAATATATTTAAAATATTAAGTCACGTAATTAAAAATAAACTGCAATATAAACTTAATTTTATTTCTCACCTGACGTGATTCGTTCTCTGTGGAAAACATGCAAGTACCTATCTCGAGATGAACGAACTGACTGTAATTTGAGATTTGCTGCACAAGTCCCACGCTTGACTCTGTTAAAATAAATGTATTATATATAGATATATAGAATATATAGTCCACTAGTCTATTCTATGCCTTTACATAAATATTCTATCGACTACTATACATAGGTTAGCCTCTCACACACATTTGACACCATTGCACAATGTAGGCATACCAATGCATCCAATTTTATAAGCTCTTTATTCACATACGACATAACGTCATTGCGCGAGTTACACTTTGAAATTTATTACAAACAACAGCTATTTATCACGATTACATTGTTATTAATTTTCATTTTCACCATTTACTTTAAATTAAATAGTATAATTTTATTCAAAAAAAAAAACCCGGCCAAGTGCGAGTCGGACTCGCGCACCGAGGGTTCCCAACAAATTCATAGGTATATAAGTTTAAAATTATTAAAAATATTTTTATTATATGATGTAACTGAAAATTTATGCTTTCCGCAATTTTTCCTTTATCTGTGCTATAATACGTTTCTTCGTACCAAATTTCAAGATTCTGAGTTCACGGGAAGTACCCTCTAGGTTTTGATTCCCTTGCGAATGTCGAAAATTTGCGGCATAAACGGCTGTATCTTTTGATTGCGTTGGCTTAGAAGTTTGATTTTTTTACAGCTCCAAAGGACCGTAGACTTGAGTATTTGATATGGATTTCGGCTTGATACCTCCACGCGTTTCTGAGAAAAAAGGTCTTCACAGACAGACAGACAGACGGACAACAAAGTGATCCTATAAGGGTTCCGTTTTTTCTTTTTGAGGTACGGAACCCTAAACATCATTCATCATTAAAAGAAATCATTAAACATTGTTAGCTTAAAATATATCCCAGGGTTAGGGCCAGCCCCTCCGGCACTAATCAAATTGTTAATTGCAATTTCAAGTGTTGAATGGGAGGACGTGCCCAGCGGTGGGATGTTACATAAGTCCCACCGCGGTTTCAACTTTAACTTTTGAAATATATTTATGTTACAAATAAAAGGTAAAACTATTTGTCCCACAGTCTTCATTCATTTCCAAAACAATTAAAAATAATAAGCAGTGATAATAATAGACTGTGATGTGATCGTGACGACGTCTGTAAAGCAACGTGACATTTTGTAAAAATCACTATTTCCTCCTTCTTTATAATTATAATATCTAGTATTATTATTTCGTATTATAATATAAAGTAGGTACATATGTATGCATACATATTTTTTAATTCCAAATAACAATATATATTCACAGCCTTACTTGATTTGACATAAATAAAACACATTTGGAACATGCATTTAAAAACATTTTCTGCCGACTTCCAAAAAGGAGACGGTACTCAATTCTACTGTATGTTTTTGTGTGTTACCTCATAACTCTTTACTGGGTGAACCGATTTCGATGATTCTTTTTTTGTTTGAAAGCTGGTACTTCTCGTGTGGTCCCATATGAATTTGATCGAGGTCAGAGCAATAGTTTGTGAGTTATTCTTAATAACTTATATTGAAGTCGGCTGTACAAAACGTCTGGTTGTCGGATAGTGAAGGGGAGAGGGAAGAATTTATTCATGCAATTCCTGCAAACGCTCTCCGAAATATATCCTGTAGAACACCGAATATATGGCTACTTTACGCCTGTGCTCGAGACTGGTAAGATTGGCTTTAACCAGGACATGAGAAATGTGCACAACAACCTGAAGGAGCGTGGCGGACTCTTTGCGCTCCATTACCCAAATAAGAGCAGCCTTCCCTCTTACCCAACATTAGAGGAAGCCTGTGTCGCCCAGGAAAAGGTTATTATACAGATTCTTAATTTTCTCATTAAGATAAAGTCAACATTTCCTCTCACCTTTTCTCAACGCTATCGGTCCACAATGCATGCAACGGAGCCGTGGTCAACTGAACTTTCTCCTCTAGCTTCAACAGTCTCGTCCAATGCAGAAAGTAGTTAACATGCTCTAAGGACAAATGACCAATCGCATCATTGCGTAGCCTTGAAAGTGGATGAGAGTCTGACACCTTGGGGCCATCAGTGTGCCTGAAATAAAGTGTTTTAGTAAGAAAGGATAACGATAGTATTACCCTTAATGAAAAGTAAAGCTTTAAAGCGGTAAGTGGTATATAATCATATCAGATGATTTCGCATGTCTTCAAATTTCTTTTCATTCTAATCTCCCCGCGATGGTTTCCGTTATCTCCGAGGCAGTTGCAAAACGATGTTTAAAATGTTTTTTTTTTCAAAAATATTGTAAGTGTTAGTAGTACAGAAAGTCTAAAATTTTGCTTTAATAAATAAAGGTATAACTTAGATTTATTTTTATTATGAAGCTGAATGACAGAGTGAGAAATTGTTTAATAAAAGAGAAGAGTGTGGTTTGCAAGATGATGTTGTGACCAGGATTAAGAAAGGAATGCCGGTGGTTTGGCCATGTAGAAAGAATGAATGAGGAAAGAGTGACAAAGCAAATCTATGTTGCAGAGGTGAACGGCATAGTCGGGAAGGGTCGCCCTAGGCGAAAGTTTATCGACCAAATTGGCGATATATTAAAAATGGGCCAAATCAAGAGTACCTTTAACCGACGAGCGTGTATGCGTAGGTATATGGATGTGGAAGAAGCGAGAGAGGTGTGTCAGGATCGTGCCAAATGGAAGTCCATAATCTCTGCCTACCCCTCTGGGTGACAGGCGTGAGTGTTTATGTATGTATGTATGTATGTATGTAACTTAGATTTTATGTGTACATAAACTATTAAATAAATAAACAAATAAATCAATCATTTTTACAATGTTTCATCAAACCCGATTAAACACAAAAGGGAGAAAGATTTCTGGATATGGTACACTATAATGACACAGACAAAATACAGATTCTTAACACCAGATCAGTGAATGTAAATGGGTAAGAAAAAATTATAAGAGAAAGAGAGAAGTTATAGAGATTTATAATATATCTGACTTTAAACGAATCTAAGAATGAAGCATATTCAACGGACTAACATAATATAACGCATAAAGGCACACGATTCAATAAAAGTGACAAAACCGAAACGGAAAGATTTTCCTGTACAATAAGGCAACTTACCATAAATGCAAAGAGCATAGTGTAAGATAGGGACACTTTGAACAAGCTCCCTCATGATGTACTGGATCAGGAAGACTTTGTCCCGCTTCCTCTATATCAACATCATCTGTAAGTACAAGAATATAAATATGTCGGAGCGTCTATAAAATATCCGGTTGGGTCGAGGTAGAATGGAGGGTATATCGAGAAACCCCCTCTTGTGTCTGTAGTATAAAGTTCACTGTAGGTGCCGTGCGCCGGAGAGTTCGCTCGAGTCATTCAACGAGTGTGGTCATTCGACTAGTGCTAATATAGTGTCGTGGTTCTGTTCGTTGTTGTAATTCTTCTAGTGCAGGCAAGGAGAATTGGTGCTGCCGAGAGGCTGCCCAGTGTTACATTGAGATAAGTAGTGTTGCTGTTGGTTTACATATTTTGGTGTTATCATGTAATTACGTACCTCACGTTACACTGGTGTGTGATTGTGGCAGAGACGTGTTACGGTGTGGTCGAACTGTAATTTCACTATACTGAATGTATAGTGCGTTACGTTGTCTTATTACTGATAATGATTAAATTGCGTAAGCAAGAGAGCAAGTTGAACATCCGCTCTCACACTTTTATTATTTTTAACAATTAACGCTATCCTGATATATTTCCAAGATCACGAGTGGAATACTCTGTTGAATAATTCTCAGACATCAGAAGTGGGATCTCCTGTTTGTCATTTCCGAGAAATATATTATTTTATTTCAGTAAGAACGAAAAAGTAAGTAAAATTCACATAAGCCACTTAATCATTATTTTGTGTTCATAGACTTCAATCAACACAGACAAGTTAATCTACGGTCAAGAATCACTACTAGCCACTTTGTGGCATTTTTTTTATATGATAGGGTGACAAACGAGCACACAGTCCACCTGATGGTAAGTGGTTGCTGTGACCCATAGACATCCACATCTGTCCTCAATAAAAAATCAAAATGCAGATGCGTTGTCACCCGTCAGGACTAAGATAGAATGCCTCTTTTCCAGTAAAAAGGGTCTCCGGGTCTCTACACTTACAACACGAAACACAGCAGTGTTAAGCTGCTATTTTACGCTGGTATTCTGTGAGAGCGTGGTCCTTCCTCGGTCGAGCCGACCCATTCGTGCTACAACTCTACTACTAATATAGCTGCAGTATGGCTCTACCACGTAAATAATTCCTTGGGCTCCCTCAAATCCCCTAATTAAGCTATGTTCAGCAGTGGTTTTCATGGGCTATAATGATAATGGTGTAGCAGTTACTCCGGCGTGCATGCAGATTTCAAGTTGGTTTTTTGCCACACAGCATGTGCTAATTCAGAAATTTCGTTGCTACTGATAGAGATCACTCTGGTTGAAATAATACGCGATCACTTTGCCCCTCAGTTTCCACGAATCTAGGACATGTATACGCTTTAATGTATCATAGAAACGTTTAAGCCTACATAAAAGACTGTTCTTCTGAACAAACGATACAGAATTGACATACTACTTGAACCTCAAATTTGGAAATCTATAAAACTATCACATGAAATCTGTATTCTTGTAGCACACATCGCTTTGTGATAAACCACTAAAACACTATCACAATAAATTCGGTAATTTAAAAACTTCATTTGCGCATTTATAAACATAATAATATCTTTTAAGGGCTTAATCAAGGATAATAATTGGCATTTAGTTTACTTATCAAACACCTAATTACGCCATCAATACTGGATAAGCGCGATGTACTCTTCCCATCTATATGACCTTCACAGAAATAAAAAGAACCCATCCTGTGCCCCTCTCAGAGATATATACCTACGTGTGTATATATAATACATCACAGGATATAATTATACTGGCTTCTGTATCTTTAAATCGGAACTCAATAAAGTCAAGTGGTGTTACAGAAAAGCCACCTAGACTGAACAACGTGGTAGAGCTGGACTAATGAGGTTTCGGGGAACATTAAGATTTACGCCCACATGCTCAAAGAAAAAATATTACAAGGTTAATATACTAATATACTTGTGAGCCGTAAGAGCTTATTATACGGAATATATTTTGTGGTACTAACATAATTATTATTTGCCTTAAGGCATTAACTCTCATGTGTACTATTTTGTGCATAAAATTTTGAGCAAATAAAGAATTTGTTTGAATAATATTGGTTTTTTATATTCTAATTCGTAATTTACATGTCATGGAAACACATTGTAAATACTGATTCACAATGTGTTTCCACTAGAAAGTACTGACTTTCTTATATAAGCAGAGAATAAAATTTATTCTCTTTATTTAATAATAGTAAAAGAACAGAAGAATCACTCTCTGACAACAAACTTGCGAGTTTAAACCTAGTTACGTCGCTAACGTTCATAATACTTTGCATGCCTCGGATGCGACCTTCGTTAAAATAGCCTACCGATTGTTGCGGCGCGCGTATTATATCAAAATGCACCTTACGTCCGCGTGCGAGAGTCTGTATCACTTAGCCCGTTATGTGCCTTTGTTAAGGCCGCTCCTACTGTAGGGTTAGGTGTTCTGAGAAAACAAATTTAATCCTTCCATATTAGTTAGTAGTAGTACACCGAACTGTTTTGCAATGTATTAGTAATTTGCTGATACACAATAAGAACACTCACAACAGAAACTCAGATAATTTAAATACTTACAATGTTTTCTTTCACATTTATTGCTATTTACAAACATGCGATGCGCGACAGCATATTAATGCAAGAGTGGCAATGAGAAGTGCTACTATTTTCAATCTCTTTCTTTTATCGACCAAATGTTTAACAGAAAACCAATATATGCTGATCTTTCATTAGTAGGCAGCAACTGATATTGGAAGTTCTACGTACACTGAAGGATTATAAACTAAGGTAATTGGCATTATACGCGAAAAAATCTAAAACTGCGAATCTGAGGTCGGGTCCCTATTCAAATAATAAATCTGTAACTATGGAGTCAGTAACTAGGTACCTAATTATCTAGATCTACTTATAAATAACTGGGTTTTTTCATAATATATTTCGTAATGGTCTTTGCTAACTGTTACAAAGAATACCGAAAGGGACAGTTCTTGTACTATTATTTATTCTGTTTGAACAGTAAAGAATGAAAAGTCGACATTCCAATTGTTATTTATGAACCCGTATGCTATGTAGTAAGTACCTTTTGGCATTTTGAGAGACTATACTTGAATAAAAACTCAAAAATAAATATCAAAATTGCCTAAATACTTATAAGAGAAAAATACTTTTTTGTTAACGTAAGGCTTGCGTCAACTCGAGCGCGCGCGTTACTTCCTCACGGACATTGTCCCTTGTAGTAAATAATGAAAATATAGGTATATGTTCATGCCTTAAGCGCGGAGTGAGACAGGTCTGGTATAAGTAAGTGTGACAAACGAGCACAAAGTCTACCTGGTGGTAAGTAGATGCTTAGAGCTATAAACACCTACATCTTTCCTAGATTACGAATCAAAATGACTGAGAACTAAGATGGAATGCCGAAATTAAATTTAAAGCCGACTCAATCGTGTTGCTGTTATACTACACATTCCGATAAAAAGATTACTGGTCCCGGTGAGGACGAAAACCGACATGAATTACAAAAATATAAGGCTATTATATAAATATAAGGCTATTTATAAATGTCATTATACCGGATTATAGTTGTCTATCTAATTCCTATATCTAAATGTTTTCTTTTTTATCTACTTTCAGGTAGGCCCATCATAGTAATGCTCTTCTTATAAGTTGCTAATTGAAGAAGACGCGTATTTGTATTATTAAGATTTTATTGAGTGTTTATATCAATCTTTCTGAAAGTGGGCGAAAACGCCCCCCCCCCCCCGTTGGCTGGCGTGGTTTAGGATGGTTGATTTGTAATTTCATTTAGATACTTTATATTTTAAAATTTACCACTAATTCTTCTAGAATACCTATAATACACAATATATTGGTAAATCCAATTGGGCATGCCTTAAGCGCATTAAAAAAATTACGTATAAAATGATTATACGGAATTTTTTAAAGTAGTTTAAATACATTTCGACAGCACTATCGGCTTCAACATCCTCGAAAACCATGAAAATGACACCCATTATGAAAAAATTTATATCTATTGCAGCCGCCATCTTGGATTTACATTCGACAACCCTATCGGCTTCAACTCTCTCGAAAACCATGAAAATGACACCCATGATGAAAAAATTGATATCTATTGCAGCCGTCATCTTGGATTTACATTTCGACAGCACTATCGGCTTCAACACCCTCGAAAACCATGAAAATTATACCCATGATGAAAAAATTGGTACCTACTTCAGCCGCCAACTTGGATTTACATTTCGACAGCACTATCGGCGTCAACACGCTCGAAACCCATGAAAATGACACCCATGATGAAAAAATTAATACCTATTGCAGCCGTCATCTTGGATTTACATTTCGACAGCACTATCGAATTCAACACCCTCGAAAACCATAAAATGATACTCAAGATGAAAAAATTGATATCTATTGCAGCCGCCATCTTGGATTTACATTTCGACACCACTATCGGCTTCAATACCCTCGAAAACCATGAAAATGACACCCATGGTGAAAAAATTGATACCTAATTCAGCCGCCATCTTGGATTTACATTTCGACAGCACTATCGGCTGCCACACCCTCGAAAACCATGAAAATGACACCCATGATGAAAAAATCTTTATAATTTTTATATTTTAATTAGTGGTTTCGCGCGCAGTCTTTAAACTAGTATTTAAGTTCAATACTTTACTTACATATTTGTAAAAACGGCAATATAGTGCAGAATATATTAAGAAAAATTGGTAAATCCAATTGGGCATGCCTTAAGCGCATTAAAAAAATTACGTATAAAATGATTATACGGAATTTTTTAAAGTAGTTTAAATACATTTCGACAGCACTATCGGCTTCAACTCTCTCGAAAACCATGAAAATGACACCCATGATGAAAAAATTGATATCTATTGCAGCCGTCATCTTGGATTTACATTTCGACAGCACTATCGGCTTCAACACCCTCGTAAACCATGAAAATGACACCCATGATGAAAAAATTGGTACCTAATTCAGCCGCCATCTGGGATTTACATTTCGACAGCACTATCGGCTTCAACACCCTCAAAAACCATGAAAATGACACCCATGATGAAAAAATTGATATCTATTGCTGCCGTCATCTTGAATTTACATTTCGACAGCACTATCGGCTTCAACACCCTCGTAAACCATAAAAATGACATCCATGATGAAAAAATTGATATCTATTACAGCCGCCATCTTGGATTTACATTTGGACAGCACTATCGGCTTCAACACCCTCGAAAACCATGAAAATGACACCCATGATGAAAAAATTGGTACCTAATTCAGCCGCCATCTGGGATTTACATTTCGACAGCACTATCGGCTTCAACACCCTCGAAAACCATGAAAATGACACCCATGATGAAAAAATTGGTACCTAATTCAGCCGCCATCTTGGATTTACATTTCGACAGCACTATCGGTGACAACATCCTCGAAACCCAAGAAAATGACACCCATGATGAAAAAATTGATATCTATTGCAGCCGCCATCTTGGATTTACATTTCGACAGCACTATCGGCTTCAGCACCCTCGAAAACCATGAAAATGACACCCATGATGAAAAAATTGATATCTATTACAGCCGCCATCTTGGATTTACATTTCGACAGCACTATCGGCTTCAACACCCTCGAAAACCATAAAAATGATACTCAAGATGAAAAAATTTATATCTATTGCAGCCGCCATCTTGGATTTACATTTCGACACCACTATCGGCTTCAACACCCTCGAAAACCATGAAAAAGACACCCATGGTGAAAAAATTGATACCTAATTCAGCCGCCATCTTGGATTTACATTTCGACAGCACTATCGGCTGCCACACCCTCAAAAACCATGAAAATCACACCCATGATGAAATTGATATCTATTGCAGCCGCCATCTTGGATTTACATTAGGACAGCACTATCGGTGTACACGCCCCTAACTGCCCCAACAAAGATTGACGGGACTAGGGCCCATGACTAATCCCATCGACGGGCAGCAGAGGGACGGGGCCCAACTTCCTGGTGGAAGAATTTCCTATAGTACTAAGCTATATGGGAGAAGGCTAGCGAAATATAGTACGTACCTGTTTGCGACTCTTAGATCGCTCCAAGGCTCGGTCAGGCCGTAATTGGGTGTGAGGTGCATGGCAAGTAGTGTTTAGTGATGTGTAAATGTCTGAGACCTGGACCAGCTTAGGCGACCAGCAGCGGCCGAGTTCCAGGCTGCCCCACAATGCTGCATCGCTCCAGCAGGCTCCACCGCTGGACCATTTCTTTCTTCATTGTCACTATTTCAGTCTATTAGCTTCATTGTACATTTAACTAACTTAAACTCGCCTAATTCCACACTCATCGTAGAATCCAACACGTGATACCCGACACAGCAAGGACAGTAGTTCAAAATTCGACATTCAATGTCCCGGATTCACTTATCACAAAATTATATCATAGCGTTAAACACAACTAAGTTCTTTCATTCGACACCAAAACACCACGTCGCGAAAAGAATTCAAAATACGCCTCATTGACATGTAAACTAACAAACCAACCAACACACAAAAAAGGGCACTTAACGCGACGACACAATTATAATGATTTCCAGACAATCAACCGGGAGACGCTCTCGACCAAGGAATGCGCGGTTCGAATCCTAGACCGTATATCTACTCGACGCGCGTGCACAATTCCGCATCACCCGAACAAGTTAAATATTGCAAAATTCACATATCCACGTAGCGAAGTAACACGCACTAAAAAAAACTATCTGGACCCTACACGGTCACGTGAACTTCGGCCGCGATAATCGAGATACGCGGATTCACCGCATCGCGGCCAGCGAACTACTCTTCGCCGACGCGTCGAGCCACTGCAAGCCGCAACTGGCCGCCCCGCCTGGCGGCTTTTATTTCACCTACATACCATCGGGTGACGCGCCAGCTCGAACGCAATTGGATGGCGTTCAAAATGACCAAATTTGGGCATAAGCAATCGGCTTCAACACACTCGAAAACCATGAAAATGACACCCATGGTGAAAAAATTGGTACCTAATTCAGCCGCCATCCTGGATTTACATTTCGACAGCACTATCGGCTTCAAAACCCTCTAAAACCATAAAATGACACCCATGATAAAAAAAATTATACCTATTGCAGTCGCCACCTTGGATTTACTTTTCGACAGCACTATCGGCTTCAGCACCCTCGAAAACCATGAAAATGACACCCATGATGAAAAAATTGATATCTATTACAGCCGCCATCTTGGATTTACATTTCGACAGCACTATCGGCTTCAACACCCTCGAAAACCATAAAAATGACACCCATGATGAAAAAATTAATATCTATTGCAGCCGCTATCCTGGATTTACATTTCGACAGCACTATCGGCTTCAACACCTTCGAAAACCATGAAAATGACACCCATGATGAAAAAATTGGTACCTACTGCAGCCGCCATCTTGGATTTACATTTCGACAGCACTATCGGTTTCAACACCCTCTAAAACCATAAAAATGATACCCAAGATGAAAAAATTGATATCTATTGCAGCCGCCATCTTGGATTTACATTTTGACTGCACTATCGGCTTCAACACACTCGAAAACCATGAAAATGACACCCATGGTGAAAAAATTGGTACCTAATTCAGCCGCCATCCTGGATTTACATTTCGACAGCACTATCGGCTTCAAAACCCTCTAAAACCATAAAATGACACCCATGATAAAAAAAATTATACCTATTGCAGTCGCCACCTTGGATTTACTTTTCGACAGCACTATCGGCTTCAGCACCCTCGAAAACCATGAAAATGACACCCATGATGAAAAAATTGATATCTATTACAGCCGCCATCTTGGATTTACATTTCGACAGCACTATCGGCTTCAACACCCTCGAAAACCATAAAAATGACACCCATGATGAAAAAATTAATATCTATTGCAGCCGCTATCCTGGATTTACATTTCGACAGCACTATCGGCTTCAACACCTTCGAAAACCATGAAAATGACACCCATGATGAAAAAATTGGTACCTACTGCAGCCGCCATCTTGGATTTACATTTCGACAGCACTATCGGTTTCAACACCCTCTAAAACCATAAAAATGATACCCAAGATGAAAAAATTGATATCTATTGCAGCCGCCATCTTGGATTTACATTTTGACTGCACTATCGGCTTCAACACCCTCGAAAACCATGAAAATGTCACCCATGATGAAAAAATTGGTACCTAATTCAGCCGCCATCTTGGATTTACATTTCGACAGCACTATCGGCTTCAACACCCTCGAAAACCATGAAAATGACACCCATGATGAAAAAATTTATACCTATTGCTGCTGCCACCTTGGATTTACATTTCGACAGCACTGTCGGCTTCAGCACCCTCGAAAACCATGAAAATGACACCCATGATGAAGAAATTGATACCTATTGCGGCCGCCATCTTGGATTTACATTTCGACAACTCTATCCGTTTCAATACCCTCGAAAACCATGAAAGTGTCACCCATGACAAAAAAATTGATACTATTTACTTTTAGTACATACGTACTACTATTATTTATTCTGTGCTTTTAAAATATTGTATTAAAAAATCTCTTATTATAATCAAATATTTAAGAAATTTGATTATTCGAATATTGTGTATTTGTACAGCGATCTTTTTGAGCCGCTGTAAAAACAATGTCAACTCACGACGGCGATTGACGCCGAACTGAGTGAGTAAGTAAACTACTCTGTGGCTGTAGCTCCCCATTTACAGAAATATCTTACATACAAGGCTACCAAATCAACGAAAATTTCGCTATTTTGGAGCCGAAAAAAATTAATTACAGCTAAACAAAACAAAATTACACTGCCATTTACATTCAGTGGCTTCCCACATGATAGATGAAGAGATTAAAAAATAGATTGAGTTAAACAATTGATATTTTCAAAAGTTATCTTGTTTACAAGCCTTGGGAACATGATAAATCCACACCATAAGCCACTAAAACCCCTTTTTTTGTTTAAAAATAGCACTTAATCGATTTAAAAAAATATTAATAAGTTCAACAATCATTTATCTTTCTAACAATGTGCTTTTTATATCATTTATATGTATAATATGATTGCTAGATACGATTTTATTCGATAAAACGTTGGAATCTTAATTTTTAGGCGATAGTAGAACATACCTTGCGCTTTCGCTTAAGGCATGCAATATGGATTCATAGAAAATCGACAATCCATCTTTGCCTTTGTGCTTTCATTGTTCAAAAACATTTTTAAACGAAGCGATGAAGTGAAGACTTCAAGATCATTTGAATAAAATGCATCCAGATAAGAAGGACAAAAATGTAGTCTATTTTAAAGACCTGTTAAAGAAGCATTATGTTCAGCCAAGTGTATCAAAACTTTTTTTCGGTGACTGCTAAGCAAGACGATGACGGACTTCGAGCTTCATGCAATATCTCTTTGTTAATTGCTCAAACAGGTAAACCACACACCATCGGAGAAACGTTAATTTTGCCGAAAATAAAAGAAGTTATAACTACTATGCTCCATAAACCGGCGGCAGACATAGTTTCGAAAAATTCCTTGTGAGCAATAGTTCTGTGCAAAGACGAATTGATGAAATGCCTGAAAACATTGAAGAGTCATTGTCCATTGTCAATTCAGTTGGATGAGTCCACTTTACTAACTAATGAAACATTGTTGCTGTCTTACGTGAGGTTTATTAAGGATGAAAAAATATGTCAAGAACTATTATTTGCTAAAAATTTAGAGTGCATTGCAAAAGCATGCACCATATTTAAAACACTGGAAGTTTTGTGATGAAAAAGGAATTCCCTTGAAGAATATTATATCAGCTGCTACAGATGGTGCTCCAGCCATGACGGGGTGTCAAAAAGGCTTCATAACGTACTTAAAAAAACAAAATTTCAGATGTGCTTGCTGTACATTGCTTTATACATCGACAACATTTGGTTGCTAGAAATTTAAGAGAACGACTATTTCAATCATTGCAACATGTGATCAGAGCAGTCAATAAAATCCGAAACAACTTTTTAAACGACAGATTATTTAATCAGCCTTGTGTTACTAATGATGAAGGTTTCAACCGAATGATCTTTCACACAGAAGTGCGTTGGCTATCGAAAGGAAATTGTCTGACTCGATTTTACAATCTGCTTGACTCTGTCGTAGAGTTCTTGGAAAACAAACACACATAATTGCGCGACAACCTCATCACATCAAAGAATGATATCGCACACCCTACAGACCTTTATAGATTGCTTAATGATATGAATCTCCAACTTCAAGGTGATGACTTGAACTTAATAAAAACTAAAAATGTCGTCGCTGAATAATATCGCAAGAAGAATATCGGCAGAGGTGAGTTCCATAATTTTCCCAATTTATCAGTATTCTGCAACAACGACGACTTGCTTGTCTACTGTGAACATTTGAAAATCTCCAAAGTGATTTCATTGAAAGATTCCAAGACATTTGGAAATTGGAAATACCAGACTGGGTGTTAAATCATTTTTCAAATGTCAACGTAGCAGTATCACTCCAACTGGAAGTAGAACTTATAGAACTGACAACGAACAAGGAAATAAAAATCAAATTCAAAAATGGCTACCGAGAATTTTGGCGACAAAAGTCAAACCCGCAGTTGTACCCTGGATTGTGGTCGATCGTTCAACGATTTTTTATAGCATTCCCATCGTCATATTTGTGTGAACGTGGATTTAACGGTGTGACAACGCTGCTTACTAAAAAAAGAAATCGTTTGCATGTTACCGAACGCGGCGACTTACGACTGTTTTTGATATCATTTTTTTTTATATCAACAAACTTGTTAAAAGTCATTAAATTAATCCATCTCATTAGATTAGTTTCAAAACTAAAATTGATAACCTATCTATATTGTTTATTTAATTTGATTAAAAAACATTCTTAACATTATAAAGAAATAGTTTGATAATCTCTGGTTTATATGGTGATCGACAGCAGTATTACTAGTGCGAAGGTATTTTGTTCTGGAGCTACAGTTCAGTACAGTAAAGAACAAAAAGTCTGCTTATTTTGATATAAATACAAACCAATTCGACAATCTGTTGGCCCAGAAGCTAAATGCTGGACAAGTTGGTTCCGCAGCATAATGAGATCACGACGTTCTGGGTAGCCGCAGCTTACTTCGCGGAGCTCGATACGTTCCCTGTTGGTGCATTTTTTGATAATATATATAAATTACAGGTGGTGATTTGATCTTAATTGCAAGTAGGTATACTAGTTTGCCTTATAAGTTACCTCCAATGGACGGCGGTATAACTATCTAATATTTGCCAGATGTAAGTAACAAGACCAGTTAATAAAGACAATGTTAAATCTGTTATTATCATCTGATATTGCGATCGCCAATCCGGTTGCCGAGCGTAACGATCGCGACAAATCGTCCATTTAATGGGAATTTATGTACATTTTTTGTATAGGATATGGGTGACAAACGAGGACACATTCCACCTGATGGTAAGTGGTTGTTGCGGCCCATAGACATTTACATTTATCCTTAACAAAGAATCAAAATGCAGATGCGTCGTCACCCGTGAGGACTAAGATGGAATGCCTCTTTTCCAGTAAAATGGATCTCCGGTTCTCTACACTCACCATACGATATACAGCAGTGTCAAACTGCTATTTTACGCTGGTATTCTGTGAGAGCGTGGTCCTTCCCCGGTCGAGCCGACCCATTCGTGCTACAATTATACTACTAATATAGCTGCAGCATGGCTCTACCACGTATATAAGTCTTTCAAGCCCAATTCGTTAGTCCGAATATACTATGTAATTTATTATTATACATTATAATAATTGTGCTGTACAGGAAGTCTCAATTAGTTCAGAAGAGGCTGTCTTCAATCAGGTGAGCTTACATTTTAAATAAAAAAAAGTTTTTTCGTTTTCCCGCTTTCTTCATGGTAATCACATTTTTTTTACACTTTTTTAAGTCTATACCGGACAAGACAAAAAACCAGAATGAACGTGTTTGTATGTGTCATTTTATAAAGTGAATATATGAGCGAATGAAATATCACATTGAATGATAAGCAAGTCAATACACTGTCTTTAAAGACCGATTTACCCTTCGCTACGACAGTTAACACAGTTGACAGTAAACGGTTAAATGGGCGTTCAAATGTCTTCGTAGCGAGTTTAGTTAAAAAAGTACAATTTTATATTTTGAGGGTCGAACGCGAACACGTTGCGGCCCGTCAACTTAGGCCGGGTACAGACGAGTGTAATGTGTAATGTAAGATTACATGTAATTTAGCGTCAACAGTGTGGACGGCACACGAACTCAAAGCGAATTGTGTACGCGAAACTATTTCAAAAGCTGTTTCCACTCAGTTGCTACGAACATGCCAAATAGGAAGCTCGTGACAGCTGGTGCGGCTTTTATTTTCATGTATTTACTAACTGAAGACCGGAAACATCGAAAGCGTCGATGGTGGAAAACTAAATTGTATAAAAGAAGATCTTCTTTACTTGTGGAACTAAAATCTCAGCATATAAGTGGTCAATATAAAAACTTTACCCGGATGTCACCTACTGACTTTGAATATTTATTATACACTGAACTTGAACTAAAATTGCTCGTTCACACGAGCTCCGAGATTAGTTGCGGTTGGCGGGAAACGCGCGGGAGGGCAACACTTCGAACTTAACTTGCCGAAAAATAGCCCGGCCGGCTATGCCGTTCAACTTAATTATTAACTTGCTACTTAACTCATTGATTGCCGTTCAAACAAGATTTTTACTTAGCTCGCCAGGTTCGCAAGTTAACTCGCTACTGTACTTGTCGAAGTGTAAATCAGCCTTTACATGCTAACACGCACATTGAATGAAAATATAGATGTAATGTTAAGATTAATATTTCAATAAGTTTCTCATTCTACAATAAATGCTAATCTATACATCTATATAAATAAATAAAATTGAAGTGTCTGTGGTACTTATAACAAAAACACAATTTTTTAAATTTTTGTCTGTCTGTCTGTCCGTTTGTTTGTTCCGGCTAATCTCCGAAACGGCTGGACCGATTTTGACGGGATAGCTGATTTCATAAGGAGTAACTTAGGCTACTTTTATTTTAGAAAAAAAATTTGGGTTCAGCTCAAAAACATAAAAACCCTAACACGCGAGCGAAGTCGCGGGGAACAGCTAGTAATAAAATATATGTTAACAAAGGCCCTTTTCGGTTTTTTCGGTTTAAAAAAACCAAGAGTAACTATTCATGTGTGAAACGACGGAGTAACCATATCACTAATAGGTAAGAATATTATTTTAACCTTCACCCTCTTACCTACCTCTGGCGCCAAATAGCACAGTACCTGCGCTGCTGTATTTCGGTACGGAAGGGTGTAGAGAGCCAGTACAATTACAGTCTAAGAGCCATTCCATCTTAATCCTCAGAGGTTACAACGCATTATGCAGCCTTCATTGTTTGAAGTTGGCTGCAGATGCCCATGAATTATGGCAGTAGCCACTTACCATCAGGTGGACTGCAAGAACGTTTTCACTTCAGTTTTATATTTAAAAAAAATGATAATCATAGCAAGACACAGATTTTGAGAGAGAGAGAGAGAGAGAGATTAATATTAAGTACTAGCTGTTCCCCGCGACTTCGCCCGCGCGTAATTTAGGGTTTTAATTATGTTGCGCGGAACCCTAATTCATTTTGTAAAATATAAGTAGCCTAAGTTACTCCTTATAATATCAGCTATCTGCCAGTGAAAGTTCCGTCGAAATCGGTCCAACCGTTGGACATTAGCCGTAACAAACAGACAGACAAAAATTTTAAAAATTGCGATTTTGTTATAAGTAATGTATATACGTTCAAATGCATTTACTAAAAAGCTGTTATTTTGACATTACAAACAGACACTTCAATTTTATTTATTTGTATAGATGATCGCTATTTCGTCAGCCAGTCGTGTTAGAGGTGTTTAGATGTTGTAGGGTAGAACATATTGATGAAAAGTATCAAGTCCAGCATATTTTATATTGTGTACTAGTGTATTTGCATTGACGAAACATAATTATATTATGATTGAAAATTGTATTATTTGCCAGTGTTTTGCCTTATTAGCCACTAAAGCTTCACAAATAAGATTTTACTAAAATTATATACTTACAATAAATATGTTGTATACTCACTTCAAATAAAGGAGCAAGCCACGCTGCAATGCAGTAGCTGGATTCTCGCCCCTCTGCAGACTCAACATCATGCCATACAGGACAAGTTGTCCGCGGTGCTCCGCTGACACGGAAGCTCGACCGCTCTTCAGCTCTAATGGCACTATTTCACGCTGCTGACCTTGTATTCAAATAAAAAGTAAACGCGTTATAGTCGCTTCCTAACATAAAAATTGATTTCGCACGAATAAAATTAAATTCCTTTACTGTTCAAACTAACAATAGCCGTTACAGTCTATTAAAATTCCACTGCTGAACAAAGGCCACCTCTATAGATTGCCTTATAGGGGATAGATTTCGCCATAGTTGCCATGCTTGTTCGGCAGGTTTGCAACCGCAGCTTTTTTATTTTTAGTTGTTATTAGGAAGACGCTACTGTCTATTCCCTTGTTTGTTTCCCTCTGTCGCCTCTTACGACACCCACAGGATGATATGAGGTAGTGGATATTCTAACAACGCTACAACTACACGGTCGTTAACAATAAATTATTACGTAATGATGTTAATCTTTTTTTTTATTCTACAATAATTTAATTTATGAAAAGATAATTTTTAAAGCACAGAGAAATTAACAATAAAGTTTGCGCAACTTGCGGCAATCTAGTTTTATAAATTAATATACGCGGTCCGTTAAAGACCTTTCCCAAAATATGTAGCATCTATGCTTTTCATTGAATGCGCCAGCTTACATACTCTTTTTGGACAATTTGCCCACTCACCAGCTGGCCAAATAAGTGTGAGACCGCAAAGCTGATGCCCTGAAACTGGCAATTTTGTGGCCACAAGTCTGGGAAACCACAATATAAATTTTGCGCAAATAATCACCAGAACCTCATCTATCTAGTTGACATGGGGCATGGAGTTCAGTTGATGTCGTTATTTGGAGAAAGGGTTGAGTTGAAATATTCTCAATCTTAACGTAAATTAAAGTTACAGCCTGCTACTATTTAATTCCAGCAGTGGCTGGGCACAGCCCATCTCTCATATTGCAAAGATTACAGACCAATAAAGCCGCCGCCGCGCTGCCCCAGTGCGCGTTGGTAGACTTTATCCTGGATATATATTTTATTAAATTGCCTTAGACATGCAGTTTTCTTCACGATATTTTTCTTCACCGCCAAAGCATGGTAAATTGCAATTAAGAAAAACATTAGTGTTAGCAGGCATCGAACCAGCGATGCTCAGGTACTGTGATATTTACGGCAAGCACTTAGCCCGAGAACTAACATTGCACCCTATATCCACTTATCCTCACATATTTTTGGATTGGTTAGTACCATACACCTTGCATTTTATATGACGCTCGTATCACCAGAACCTAGAATATTAAATATCTAAAAATTAATTTAAGAATTAGTATTTTACCTTCATTATTTTGCCTTTTATGAATAGTAACTTCTAAAGTAGCATCTATTTTCCCCTTCAAACCTAACTGAGGGCAGCAGATATTCTCTTCTATATCCAGAACTTTTTCTATATGTCCAGCCCATTTATTATTCGCTTTTGGCTGAAAAATTGATAATAAGGGCATACATATTATTATAAAATTTAATGAAATGAAAAATGGAAATCGTAAATCGTTTTCGTACCATGCCATTGAATGAGTTATCGGCTACGTACATGCGCATAAAATCGCTTAGTGGTATTATGTACAGTTCCATATTTGAACGTGCTTCCGTTTCACAAAGACCTGCATCGAACAGCATCTGTATAGATTCTTTAATAATCTTATCTGCTTCTGACCGCAATTGTTCGGGACTGAGTATATGATGTGTAAGTGCTTTTTGAACCAACTCATGTATTAAAATACCAACGGTCATCTGAAATATTGTAACATACAATAATGTAAGAAGGCAATCCAACGACAGTAAAATTTAATTCCACAAGTTAATGTAGCAAGTAGGCTTACACAGGCGACAACTTTCAAATTCTATCTGAAGCTGTCGTCAGTTGCGTGGAAGATAATGTTACGACAACCAGTTGCGTGTTGTATCACATTACGCGAGAAGGATCTCGAAGATATAAGACGTAACCGTAAAAATATATAACGATCAAACTAATTGATACAATCAAAACGCAGCTTATTACGTGGTAGAGCCCTACTGCAGCATCTTATGGTTGTAGCACGAATGAGTAGGCTCGACCGGGGAAGCGCCACGCTCTCACAGAATACCAGCGTAAAATAGCAGCTCAATGCTGCTGTGTTTCGTATGGTGAGTGTAGACTGTAGAGTAGAAAACCGGAGACCTTTCTTACTGGACTGGAGGAAACTTCATCAACGAAATATGTAGATGTCTATGGGCCACAGCGACCACTTACCATCAGGTGGCCTGTGTGCTCGCTTGTCACTCTAATTCTATTTAAAAATAACCTTTTTCTCTTTTGGACATGTTCATCGCTAATATTCCTGCATTTTCTCACTGAAAGAAGTGAATGTTTGAATAACCCGGATTGATCTACAATATTCTATATTTCTCTTATTTGAAATAAAATTATGCGCCGGTATATAATCAGAGAATTAATTATTTCGACAAAGCGATAGTAAATTCTGTTCCAGCATTATTACTCACTCGGCATGTAATAACAACTGGTGCCAGAAGTGGGAACATTCTTGTATAACATCGCAAAAATTGACAAGGCCAACGATTTTTGTTGTGTTTCTTACAAAACTAGAGAAAATCCCAAGAAAATTGTGTTTTTATTTTTCCCTTTCTTAAAAAATGGCTGCAATAATGATGACTTAAGTGCGCTTTACCGCGCGATGTTATCGTCAAAATTCGAGCAGCAGGACAAAGCGTCGTGACGTCATTACTGGCGTCTCACTGCGCACTAAGGGAACTTACTATTTCACGTGCAATTTCGAGTGGGTCACTTACCGCTGTGATTATTATTTTGACTAAAATTGTCAAATAAATCCCCCGATAAATCACATTTATCGGGGGATTTATTTGACAATTTTATATTTTGAATGTGTTCAATTAGGGATAGTTTGAAATAAACGTAGAAGCCTTATGTACTCGTATTTTCAAAAACTACAATAATGGTATATTATTATTTAAATATTTGAACTTAAGTTTAAGTGGGGGATGAGTCGCTCGCGTCCGTAGGCTTCGACCACCTAATCCTAGGCCCACCCTACACGTGTCCCCCGGGTGGTGCTAAACGAGCGACAAAGCCGAAAGAACTGACTCGGCTCCTCGCCGTGTGGTAGCGGCGTAAAAAATACCACAACTTACTTTCGCACCATGAGGCAAAATGTTAACGAAATGGCCCCGAGTTCCCGGCGCCCCTTTAATGGGGCAGGGGTGCGAAGAATCTCCGGGAGGAAAACCGGCGACGAGGTTCGCCACCCGTCACGTTCTGTCAACCGGAGGGGCGAAAAGTGGATTGCGGAAGCCCGTCTGGCTACATTGAATGTATGTGGAGGAATGAATGATAAGATGGATGAAGTATGCGATATGATGTATGATAGAGGAATAGACGTGTTATGTGTGAATGAGACGAAACGGAAGGGAAAGGATGCCACTACACATGGCATGTATACCGCGTACTGGTCTGGTGTAGACGAGACCGAGCGGGCATGCCAGGGAGTCGGTATCATCCTTTCAGAAAGAATGGGTCATTGTGTAAAAGAGTATGAATGTGTAAGCCCGAGACTGCTATGGATACGAATGAAAGTGGGCTTAAAGAAGTTGTTTGTTTTAGGGGTCTACGCCCCAGACATGTCTAAGCCCACTTATATCCGAGAGCAGTTTTGGGAGTTGGTAAGGATGGTGCTAATGAAATGCAAGGTTAATGAAAATATTGTGATATTAGGCGATTTTAATGGAAGGGTTGGGGTGAGGAGGCATGGTTATGAAAGGATATTGGGAACGTTTGGTGATGAAAGTATAAATGAGAATGGTGAAAGCCTTCTCGCCGTATGCGTGGAAAAGAATCTTGTTGTGACGAACACTTTCTTTCGTCATAAGAAGATTCACACGTATACATGGGAAAGAGGTGATGATAGAAGTATGATAGATTTCATAATTGTTGATGAAAGAATGAGGAGCGCGGTGGTAGATACAAGGGTTTACCGGGGCTCTAACGTAGGGACGGATCATTACTTGGTCTTATGCCGAATTAATGGTCTTTTCAGACGTTGGAGGCATCGGACATCTGTGTCTACCACAGCGTTACAGCGTATAAGAACAGAGAGGTTGAAGATGAAGGTGTGAAAGAGAAGTTCAAATGTAGATTGAGAGAAAATATAAGTGGTATGGCTGAATTGTGTATGAATGATTTAGACTTGGAGACTGTGTTGTATAATGTCAAGAAAGGTTTAGTGGATGCAGCTACCGAAGTATGTGGTGTAAGTAAGAGAACGAATGAAAGGAAAAATAACACGTTATGGTGGGATGATGAGGTACGGATGGAAGTTGAAGCAAAGAAGAAAGCATGGCTAGATTTACTAGCAACCAAGGCTAGTAATTCTAGCAGTATGAATGTTGATATTGAAAGGAAAAAGGCAGTTTTTAGACACCTAAATAAGAGAGTAAAAGAAGTAGTTGAAAGGAAAAAGCAAGAAAGAACGGATAAGAATGATAGAAGAATATCGGATAACTTCCAGGCAAACATTAAAATGTTCTGGAAACTCGTAAGAACTACCAGGGGACATTCACAACAGCCTAGAATGAATGCTATACGAGACCAAAATGGCTGTATTCTAAATGACGAAGTTTTGAGTTTAAGGAGATGGAAGGAATACTTTGAAAGCGTGTTTATGAGTGATGAGACGCTTGAATTAAATGAAATAGAAATTCCGAAAGAAGAGGAAATAGATAGAGATATAAGTATAGATGAAATAATGAAATCAATGAAAAGTATGAAAGCAGGTAAGGCAGCCGGTTATGATAGAGTATCTCTCGAAATGCTAAGGGCTGGAGAAGGAGTGGTGGCAGACCTGCTGTACACCTTGTTTAATTTATGTTGGGAACTTAAGCGGGTACCGGGAGACTGGTGCAAAGCCGTGATAGTCCCAATATATAAGGGAAAAGGATCACAGCATGACTGTAAAAACTACCGTGGTATCAGCCTTCTTAGCATTGTGGGAAAACTGTATGCTAAGGTACTAATTGAAAGAGTTATGAAAGAAACTGACGGAAAAATTTGGGATGTGCAAGCGAGATTTAGAAAGGGAATGGGATGTACGGATCAGGTCTTTTCCATGCGCATGATCGCCGAGAAGTTTTTGGCCAAAAACCAAAAAGTTTTTTGTGCGTTCATGGACTTGGAGAAGGCTTATGACAGAGTGGACAGGGATGTTCTATGGCAAACACTGAACTCATTTGGGTTGAGCGCTGGTCTGATACAGGCATTGAAGTCTCTATATAGGGACTCTAGTGCTTGTGTCAGGATCAACGGGGCCTACTCGGACTGGTTTGACATCCATAAAGGTGTCAGACAGGGCTGTGTAGCTTCCCCGTGGTTGTTCAACCTATTTATGGACAGTTGTTTGGAAAATTTGAAAGTAGAAGAATGCGGGTTAAGAATGGGTGAGTTAACCGTCAAATGCCTTTTGTACGCCGATGATCAAGTCACACTTGCGTCGTCGGCAGCCGAGTTGCAAATGATGGTTACATTAATGAACAGGACATTAAAAGAAAAGGGAATGAAAGTGAACGCAAGTAAGACGAAAGTTATGGTTTTTGAAAGAGAAAAAAGTAAAACGATATGTGAGATAAGAATAGAAGGGGAGTTGGTAGAGCAAGTAGATGAGTTTGTATATTTGGGATGTGTGTTTAGCAGGGATGGTAGATATGATAAGGATATAGAACGACGAGTGAATGCAGGAAATAGAGTGAATGGGGCTCTACACTCTATTGTGAAAAGTCAGAATGTGTCCAAAAAGGCACCTATGGCAATTCACAATGCTGTGTTAGTACCTACTTTAATGTATGGTAGTGAAAGTTGGGTCTGGCAAAAGAAGCATGAGAGTAGAATAAATGCTGTAGAAATGCGGTCATTAAGGAGTATGTTAGGGATGAAGCTGAATGACAAAGTGAGAAATTGTTTAATAAGAGAAGAGTGTGGTTTGCAAGATGATATTGTGACCAGGATTAAGAAAGGAATGCTTCGGTGGTTTGGCCATGTAGAAAGAATGAATGAGGAAAGAGTGACAAAGCAAATTTATGTTGCAGAGGTGAACGGCATAGTCGGGAAGGGTCGCCCTAGGCGAAAGTTTATCGACCAAATTGGCGATATATTAAAAATGGGCCAAATCAAGAGTACCATTAACCGACGAGCGTGTATGCGTAGGTATATGGATGTGGAGGAAGCGAGAGAGGTGTGTCAGGATCGTGCCAAATGGAAGTCCATAATCTCTGCCTACCCCTCTGGGTGACAGGCGTGAGTGTTTATATGTTTATATATATGTTAAGTTTAAAATTTGGCTACTTTTTGAAAACTAACCCTGTATATTGGAATCATGATCATTATTATTTTTCAAATACACAATAATATAAATTTTTATAACATCAAAACGATTCTCTCAACGTAATGCGGTAGTTTTTGGTCCCATAGAATCTGCTGTCTATAAAACGATTATCCCCATTTTTATATTTGGCTATTATAGGACCATAAACATATGTATTTATTGGTTTTTGGTAGTATTGTAACACTCTGAGAAAAAATTGCGGAATAGCTAGCGAGTTCGATCGTTGAGTAGGTGAATGGTTGAGCAGTAACTTCCAACTTCTTGTACTTAGTAATAACTTCGGTATAACAGCATGTATTGACGTGAACAAAAACGAGTGTGATGTAAAATAAGTAAAATATTATATTCTTTTATACTTAGTCGAGTCATAAGTTCTGTCAAACCTTATTATTTAAAATTTTTGAATACTGGCTAGATGAACTACACCAATTTTAAAAATATAACGTTTGCGTTTGCCGAAAATAAAAAAGACATTAATTTTCATTCATTTTCAAATACGTGGTAGAGCCATGCTGCAGCTATATTATGGTTGTAGCACGAATGGGTCGGCTCGACCGGGGAAGGACCACGCTCTCACAGAATACCAGCGTAAAATAGCAGCTTAACACTGCTGTGTTTCGTATGGTGAGTGTAGAGAACCGGAGACCCTTTTTACTGGCAAAGAGGCATTCCATCTTAGTCCTCACGGGTGACGACGCATCTGCATCTTGAGTCTTTATTGAGGATAGATGTAGATGTCTATGGGTCACAGTAACCACTTAACATCAGGTGGACTGTGTGCTCGTTTGTCACCCGATCCTATAAAAAAAAAAAAAAAAAAAAAAACAGAGTGGTCGAAGAAAGAAGATAGAGTAGCGGTTATCGCGTTGTACCGCTGTGGTTACGCGCCAACAGAGATTTTCAATATTCTATAAAAATTTAAATAACCCTACGATTTGTTTATCGCACTATCAAACGATTCACTGAAGATTCAAGCTTCGAAGATCGTAAGAAGACCGGACATTTTTTGAACGGGTGTTTGAAAAAAATTAGGCTGGATAGACCCCGCGCTTCGTTACGGCGGTACGCGGGAAAAAAATGCCGTGAAATTTTGTTTTCAGCGAATTTTTAACATCGAAGAAAGTTATAATAAACAAAATGATAATTTGGTCTCTCCGAGCATCTTTGGCTAAAGCAGCGGCAAAAGTAGATGTGAATGTGGTGTGTGCTGCGATTGATGATTGGCCGCGTCGATTAAGGGCATGTATTTGAAATAGGGGAGGGAATTTTATCAAAAAGTGTATCATTAATTTTATGAAAATTTTTTGACAGAACTTATGACCTGACTAAGTATATAAGCATTTCCGCAAGGGGGGAAGAGTAGGGGGGCTTCCCCCAGAACCCAAGTCTGCTTCACGTGCAAGATATATAGTGGCGAAGTAAGAGTTAACGATAGAATTTCAATAGAATACCAGCTTTTATACATACCGCTACATTAGCTGAATCTATTCCTCGCCAGCGCTCTTGTAATGCAGCCTTTCTCTTACAAAACACCCCGGCTACAACACTCGTAGACGATAGCAGATAATCGGGTCTTAATACTATTAGACCTGAAGTGTTGTTTACATGAAACTGACCAGAAGAATTACGAGATGCTAATATGCTAACAGTTTCTCCTGGCTGTAAGTTTAAATCTAACCTAAAAATAATCGTTTTATTAGTAATATAAATATATCAAAATATATTATATTGTCCCGTTTACGTTTGGTTTGTCAGGTAGAAATCGCTTAAAGCAATATGAACACCGTTTGTAGTTCTTAAGTTTTCCGTAATTGTAACCACTTTGTATAAATGCAATAAAGAGTTATCTATCTATCTAAATAGATAATAATTTATGTAAACAGACAAGGACAGGGAGTGTCTCGACAAGGGTTAGGTATCTCATCTCGGGATAACCAAATGGTATTTGTTAAGTCATACACTGTTTTATTTAGGTCTAAAAGATATAGACAGCCAGTATCATTATACACCGTGGCTCATCTTTACCTTAGAGGTTAAAACGTAACACATGTGTACCCTTATTTTTTACAAGTTGGTTGCAAGTGTTCATGGATAAACTCTCAGCCAAGTCATACAATATCTTTTTCTTTACATTTTTAGCAATGACTTGTAAATCATTTTTACCTATAAATACTTGGTAGTGGTGGTTTTAAAAAACTGCTTTTTCCACAACTAACAACATTAAGATACTATCATGATTATGTCACAAAATAATTTTATATACACCACCACATTTTTCACCATCAGCAGATAGCTAATGAACAAAACTACTGATGTTGAATATTTCATTCAAATAAGTTTAAGCAAAATGTTACAGATTGGCGACAAGGAGCTACATCAACAATGTTAGGGTAAACTTCACCTGGTGAAGTTTTGCACTTGCAAATCTGTCTGGCTAATTAATAAATTAATACGTATATAGTCAATATTTACAATATAATATTTATACCAGCCATTAGATGCAAGCTTGCTTTGATAAAATACTTATTTTCAGAATTGGAATAAAAGGCTAATAAAGTCATTTTTATTTGTCATTAACAGAGCCATGTACCTTTTTTTTTAATAGGATAGGGTCACAAACGAGCACAGTCCACCTGATGGTAAATGGTTACTGTGACCCATAGTCATCTACATCTATCCTCAATAAAGACTCAAGATGCAGATGCGTTGTCACCCGTGAGGACTAAGATGAAATGCCTCTTTTCCAGTAAAAAGGGTCTCCGGTTCTCTACACGCACCATACGAAACACAGCAGCGTTGAGCTGCTATTTTACGCTGGTTTTCTGTGAGAGCGTGGTCCTTCCCCGGTCGAGCCGACCCATTCGTGCTACAACTATACTACTAATATAGCTGCAGCATGGCTCTACTACTAATGAAATATGTAGTATAATATGTGTACCTATATGAGAACCACTACCCCAAGTCATCCCAAGAGTATCGTAAGAGGCGACATAGGAAGACTGCAGCATCTTCCTGATAACAACTTAATAATAATAACAAAACTGTTGCCAACCCAAAAGCAGTGTGGCAGCTAAGGCAAATATGGTGGATAATTGCCATAGCTGCCACACTTTGCTATGATTCAGTCTATAAGGGAGGCCTTTGTACAGCAGTGGGTGTCTAATACGCTGTAATGATAATTGATAAATGAATGAATAAATCATCATTAATTAAAAATACACATATTTATCATTAACCTGTACTTTTTACAAGACTTACCAAATTCCTTCAACAAAACAAGTGCCTTTTAAGTTTTCACTTTTTAAACTTAGTTCTAGATTTGTTGTATGAAACCTCACAGATATTATCTCACAACGCTGCATTGTTGTCAAATCAAGGTTTTCTTGGGTTTCCTTAAACAAACATTTACAAATTTTACCACAGTATTTTTCTATGGGATTCTTAAAATTACTTAAAGAAATAGTTAAGAGGATTGTACCAACTCAGACATACTATACAAAGACTACATTTAGCTTAAAAAAAATACCACTTTCCACCTTTTACAAGTTTCTCTTAATTGTTCATTTTAATCTTTAATGATACTTCAATGACTCTTTAATAACTATTAAGACATAAATAAATATTTTTAAAATTGGCCGCAGTAGAATTAGAGTGACCGACATAGCCCAATAGATCAGTTAGCTGAAGTAACAATGGGCCGGCCATATAGCTCAAAGAACCGACAACCGATGGGGAAGAAAGGTTCTCGAGTGGCGGCCTCGTACTCGGGCCCTCCGCTAGATGGAGTGACGACCTGGTAAGACGTGCAGTATGGATGCAGGTGGCTCAGGATCGTTGCATTCCTTGGGGAAAGGGAGGCCTATGTTTACTTTTAGAATTTGTAAGCTTGGCTTTCAGTTCACCGCAATTCTTCCAGAATACAGGTGCGTTTCGCTGCTTACGCGCATTGCTTCAAGTGATTTATTTTTCGTAAGATAAATATAATTAGTCAAACAATTTTTTTACGGTGAAATAGAGACTTATTAGTTAATTGACTTTGTGTGTGTAAATAGTGTTTTTAAGTAGGTTTATTTTTATTATTTTTTCACTCTGATATTGACACTACTTGACTTTTGTGTGTACGTGTTGATGGCGGAAAATGCCAAGACAACAGCATTTTTGCAGTGCGGCAGAGTATACAGACATGGTTTTATTGTATGGCGAATGCCGCCAAAATTCAGTGTTAACTCTGCGTACTTATCGCGAACGGCGGAACTCGCGTCTGCCCTACTAGCGTCCGGACAATCCTAGGTGCTGTCCAAAGAATTAGGGAAAATCAGCGCATAGTACCCAACACTCATGAAGGATTTGCTCCGCGTCACTTTCCACTTTCGATCGAACAACGAGTCTTAGACCATTTTGTCCTTATAAATATGCTAAGGTGCAGGCGCTGCTGCGCCGTGATAAGCCAATTAGAGAGTCTTACTGCCACTGGGTACTGGAACAAATGTCTCAAGACCAACGTGTCCTATCAAATGTGTTTTGGACAGATGAAAGCACGTTTACTCGAAACGGCATATGGAACCGACAAACCATGCGTTACTGGAGGAGATGGATGTTTGTAATAGAGAAAGATCATTAATAACAAATGATAGGACACCAACCCATTTTCAAACAGACATAAAATTATCTAGTTCTCTCTTGAAGAGCATTTACTGATTTGGAAAACCCAGGTTTCAGTATGTTTTAGCCTCGGATAGGGTCCTTATGTTTATGGGTTTAGATAAGTCTATGCCCTCAGAGTAAGCAACCCTACCTTTTTCGACATGGAGGACCGCACACTTATCCGTCCCCAGCTCCATTCTAATAGAATTGCTGAAATAACAAGTGATGTTTAGCAATTCCACAAGATGTGAGCGACATTTTTTAGTGAATTAGCTCATCAATACCGATTTTCCATTAATGTTGGGGCAGGCATTCACGGAGATATAGATCAAATAATCGGCCCTATTTTTATTGGAGATGAAACGGATAGCTGTTTGGCCGGATATCCGGCCGCCGGATATTCGGCCGAACATTGCCGTTTAGTGCATCGCAAGCAGCGAAGTTGCGTAGGTGGCGCTAGTGGTGGTGATCGTGGGCACGCGGTACTCGGGCGACTTCGGGGCTTTTCGTTCATGAGCGAAGTTAGCAATTGGTTCATTGACTTCTATTGATTGCAAACACGATCGTTCGAGGTTATTAAAATACGTGCTTTGTTATTTGATTTTTATAATTCTTAACAGATTTAACGACAAAATGATATCGATAAAGAAAAGATCGCTTTTATGGGAACATTTTGATATAGACAGTGATGATCCTAAGCTTGCTGTTTGTTTACTATGCAATGTTAAAATTTCACGTGGTTGAAGCTGAAAGAGCTTGCCAGGAAATTCTACTGGAGTACTTAAAAATGTCGGTGGAATGGAATTACGGTGGTAAAGCCACGCAGCAGCTTTTGCTGTTGCACGTATGGGCCGGCTCGAGCCGGGTTAGTACCACGACCTCACAGAATACCGGCGTGAAGTGGAAGCTCTGCTTTCGCGTTTCGTCTGGTGAGTGCAGGTGACCGGAGACCCAATTCCCCCCCCCCCCCCATCAACATGGTAGCGGAATTACACCATAAACTACCCCAGGACGATACCAGTACCCCTGGAGAATCCCTCGCTGAGCATCCACGACCATGCTATTCCACTCCTGCGCGTGGGTGCTCAGGCTGTCCGTGACGCTTCTCGAGACGGCGAAGCCGGCCTTGCTCTTTCTGACCGAGACGCAAGTGTCCTCTCCGGCTGATACTTCGTATCTCTCCTACCGGGGGTACAAATTGGAGCACTCGTTTGTGCCTCGGGCTGGAGTTTGCGTGTATGTCAGAGAGGACATCTGTTCTCGACGCCTCGGCAGTCTTGAAGGTTCGGACCTGTCCATCCTTTGGCTACGCGTAGACAGCGACGACCATCCGCGCGTCTACGTGTGCCTCTATAGGTCCCATAGCGGTACAGAAGCGGAAACAGACCGACTCATCGACCATGTCCAAATGGCTACAGATTCCTTGTTACAACTGGTCCCATCCGCAGAGATCGTGATCCTTGGCGATTTTAACGCCCACCACGCCGAATGGCTCGTTTAACCGATCATGCGGGGAGATCTGTTTATGACTTTGCCTTGGCATATGGTCTGACACAACTGGTTACATCGCCTACGCGGATTCCAGATGTTGAGGATCATACATCTTCCCTGTTGGACCTTCTGCTGACCTCTCATCCGAACGGATATCAGGTTTCCGTCGATGCCCCTCTTGGCTCTTCGGACCATTGTCTGATCCGGAGTGTGGTGCCACTCACGCTCCCCTCGCGGTTGCGTTCTGCAGGTTGCCGCCGTGTTTGGCATTACAGGTCGGCGGATTGGGACTGAATGCGGTCTTTCTTTGCTTCCTACCCATGGGGGCGGGTTTGCTTCTCGCCGGATGATCCCAGCGCTGTTGCTGACTCTGTCACTGATGTGGTGCTACAGGGAATGGAACTATTTATTCCATCATCTGTGGTACCCATCGGAGGCAGATCTCAGCCTTAGTTCGGTCGCTCCTGTAAGACTGCTTTACGCAGTAAGCAGGAGTGTTATCAAACCTGGGCTGCGGCTTCGGCGACTCGGGATGTAAACACCAGCATACTTAAAAAGAAGTATAACTTCGCTTCCAGGTCCTTCAAAAGAGTTATTGCCAAGGCAAAGTCAGAGCACATAGGCAGAATTGGCGAGAAACTAGTACGCCTTCCTTCGGGAACCCGTGCATTCTGGTCTCTCGCCAAGGCTGTCCAAGGGAATTTCTGTAAGCCATCACTACCATCTCTGCACAGGGAGGACGACTCACTGGCCCACGACGTAAAAGAGAAAGCCTACCTTTTAGGCTCCCTTTTTGCGACCAACTCGACTGTTGATGACGGGGGGAACACACCGCCGACCATCCCGCGGTATGAGTGCTCCATACCGGATGTGCGGTTCTCACAGCGCTCGGTTCGCAGAGCACTCCTCTCCCTTGACATCCACAAGTCGAGTGGGCCTGACAGAATCCCCCCAATTGTGCCGAGGACGTGTGCTTCGGAGTTGGCACCGGTTCTAACGCGTCTTTTCCGGTACTCCTACTCCCTAGGCGTAGTCCCGATATCATGGAAGACAGCTTTTGTCCACCCGATCCCTTAAAAAGGCGACCGCTCAGATCCGTCCAACTACAGGCCTATCGCCATCACCCCCCTTGTTCTCCAAAATAATGGAATCCGTTATAAACTGCCACCTCATGCGGTACCTTGAGGATCACCAGCTGATTAGTGACCGCCAGGACGGTTTTCGTCGGGGTCGATCAGCTGATGATATTCTGGTCTACTTTACTCATAGATGGGCGGAGGCAGTAGAGTCCAAGGGAGAGGCATTGGCCGTTAGTTTGGACATTGCGAAGGCCTTCGATCGGGTTTAGCACAAAACGCTTCTTTCGAAGCTCCCTTCCTATGGGCTTCCCGAGAAATTATGCAATTGGATCACCAGCTTTCTTGCAGATCGGAGCATCAAGGTCGTTGTAGACGGTGCATGCTCCGACTACAAGCCTATTAACAACGCTGTTTCTTCTGCATATCAATATGTTGCAAGCCGGTATCATTCATTGCTATGCGGATGACAGCACTGATGATGCTCTATACACCGGTAGTGCCAATATTTCTCGGGAAAACGCCACCGAGTACGGTAACAAACTTGTGTCTGAAGTTGAGTCTTTGCTGGACAAAGTCTCGGATTGGGGGCGACTAAATCTAGTCCAGTTTAATCCTCAGAAGACACAAGTTTGTGCGTTTACCGCTAAAAAGAACCCCTTTGTCGTATCTCCTCAGTTTCAAGGTACTCCCCTTGTTGCCTCAGCCAGTATCGGAATCCTCGGCGTCGACATATCGAGTGACGTGCAGTTTCGTGGTCACTTGGAAGAGAAGGCCAAATTGTCCTCTAAAAAGCTTGGCGTGCTCAGCAGAGCGGGACAGTATTTCATGCCAGCTCAACGCCTGCAACTTTACAAGGCGCAGGTTCGGCCTCACATGGAATACTGTTCCCATCTCTGGGCTGGGGCTCCCCAGTGCCAGCTCCTTCCACTTGACTGCATCTAGCGCAGAGCGGCTCGAATTGTCGACGACCGAGTCCTTTCCGATCGGCTCGACTCATTGGCACAGCGAAGAGATGTTGCATCTCTTTACATTTTCCTTCGCATTTACCATGGGGAGTGCTCTGAGGAATTATTCGGATTAATCCCAGCCGCCAAATTTCACGAACGCACATCGCGGCAGAACTCCCGATACCATCCACACCATCTGGATGATTGGCGGTCCACCACTGTGCGATTTAGAAGATGTTTTCTTCCTCGCACAACTTCCTTGTGGAATAGTTTACCACCAGCGATTTTCCGGACCGATACGACTTAGGGACCTTCAAGAAAAGAGCCTACTCCTTTTTAAAAAGCCGGCAACGCATCTACAATTCCCTCCCTGGTGCTGCAGTTGTTCATGGGCGGCGGTAGTCACTTACCATCAGGTGAACCGCATGCTCGTTTGCCCCCTCTCCTATTAAAAAAAATGTCTAGGGAAGAGTTCTCCAGTTCATCGTCAACACCGGCTAAAAAAAGTAGAGGAGAAGAGACAGGGTCAGCTGTATCTCGCGAAACTCATTACACGTTCTGGGTTTGCTTCAATGAAGTAGGAAATGAAAATAATACTAGCCAGTCTCACCATGAAGAAAAAAACTCGATTTCATGTGAAATTGATTTGTATCTAAAGTAATGGGCAATAAAGGGCAGCTAATGCTACACAATATCCTAACTTATCGAAGTTTGCCAAAATCTTTCAGCACCCTGCAGCAGTGTGTACAGCAAAAGACTTTTTTCTGAAGCTGGCCTTGTTTATTATGAAGACAGGCGAAACCGCTTGTTACCTTTCAATGCAGAGCAACTAGTATTTATTCTCCATAATTTGCCCTTAGTGCAGTACGAGTACTAAATTTCTAAGATTTAAAATGAAAATTTTGTGATTACTGATTCTATTTGTTAAGTGACATAAATAAAGTAGGTAAATTATAAATTTGATATTTTGTATTTTTTTATCCGGTATCCGGCCGGATAGCGGTTTGTTATCCGGTATCCGGCCGAATAGTAGTTTGGGCCGGATACCGGATAGTTACCGGATATCCGTTTCATCTCTAATTTTATTGACGGAAACCTGAATGCACAGAAGTTTCTCAATATTCTTAACGGCTCAATAACAGAATATTTAGAAGGATTGTCTGTGGCAGCTTACCAGAGGGTATGGTTCCAGTTAGATGGAGCTCCGCCACACTCCATACTCCTCGCGAGAGAGCGGCTTAACACCGTGTTCGGCAAATTCCGGCATTTCGATAGGACGCTATGGCCCTCGCAGGCGGCCAGCTCGGTCGCCCGACCTTACTCCTATAGACTTCTTTTTATGGGACTTTACTAAAAAAAAAGGTGTACTCAAAGATCTCCGAAACCAAAGATGAAGTGCGCAATCGTATTGTTGCCGCCTTTGACAAATTAAAAGCTCTGGCTCAGGATCCTGAACGAAATTTGTTGAGCAGGCTTCAGGACAACATTATGCGATGATGTAACTTGTGCATTCATGAACGTGGCGGACATTTTGAAAATTTCAAAATTTAGGGTTCCATTAAATTTTGCAACTAATATGCAATAATATTTATTTCGTTCAGTTCCATTTTCGTTTAGTGAGTAAGTTTTTGTTTCGTCGCACATTGTCAAACGAATCAAAGGCCGTGCCCACAAAAACGCTGCCTGCCGCCAACCGCCATGCCACCCGCGTGCAACGTTGCCACTCTTCCAAGGGGTCAAGGAACGTAGTCTAACAGAGTGTTTACTTTTACTGAATTTATTTTAATATTTATTTTGTTCTAAAATTTTACCTTTTTATTGTACGGGTTTAATATTTAATTTTTCTACACTTCTAGGGACTAGTATTACTTGTGGTTTCATTTATTGCATATAATGTGGATTCCTTACTGTATATATATACTTATATATCTTGGACTTTATAGGGTAATCTGAAGGTGTACTTCGGTATCTGCGACTGGAACTCGTCAAAAAGTAGAACTAGGTGTGCCGAGCTTGGCCTCGTTTTGTTAGTTATGATAGACCTTACCCCCGGACTTAATAGTGACCTGAAAGTGTACTTCGGTGAATGCTACTTGAACCCCTCAAAAAGTACAACTAGGTGTGCCGAGCTTGGCCTCGTTTTGTTAGTTATGATGAGACCTTACCTACGGACATGATAGAGTAACCTAAAGGTGTACTTCGTTGACTGCTACTGGAACTCTTTGATTAATAGAACTACAATTAACATTTTATTTTTATTTTTTTTACGATCTTATAAGTCGATTAGAGTGAATTTTCCAAGCTTTTTTTTAAATTTAAATTTGACATAAAATTATCGGAAAATGGGAAGTATAGTAATAATTATAAGGTTTTTAGTGAAAAATTGCGTGTAATTAAAGTACTTTAAAAATTTACGTATGATCATGTTAAACGTGATTTTTTTAAAGCATGCACAATTGTATTTACCAATAGTTTATTTTAATTTATTTATAGTTGACAATTATATCAATATGATGTATGCGACTATGCCTATTCCTATATTACTAATATTGCAAGATTGGTGTAATGTTTATTAGATGCAAATAGCCTATTCATACAAGTATCGGAGTATTTTTATTCAAATATAACACATAAAAATATTACCAATAAATTATTGAGAACCTCCTCCTTTTTTTAACCCCACAAAATCCGTCACGCTAATTTTAAAATATATTAAAATTAGCGTGACGGATTTGTCTTATTTATTTTTTAAATTTAAAATATGTCAGATGAATAAAAATAAATAAATCACACTATAATCACATAGATAAAAAAATTATCATTTGATTATCGTACATATAGACACTTCCATCCAATTGACAGATGAATAAATAATAATTATTCATCCAATTAGCAGATGACACCACACACCGTTGACAGACACACCGTTTAAAAATTTTGCCTGTCTGGCTAATCTTTAGAATGGCTGTACCGATTGTGATGAAAGTTTACATACAGACAGAAATCAATGATCAAGATCTAGGCTATATTTTATCCAAAAACCTTGAAGATTTTATTTTTAAAGAAACTAAAAATTTATAAAATCTCTCTTTGATCGATTGTCTCAAGTCTAAATAATGTTACATTAATAGATCCCATCCAGGCAAAGTGTGGTTAATTCTAGGGGATAATAAATGCAATATCTTACACATTTAACAAAATGCCAAATTGTATAACTGAAGGACTGGTTTGTATTGATTACCCTGACTGGGCTGGGATCCTGTGGCTACATAGGTCACTCAATAAGTTTTGAGATATACAAAAAGTATTCTAGAGTATTCTAAAGTATTCTTCTATATTATAAATATTTATTTTACATGTTTTCAAAATATTCTCCATCATGCTCTTTACAAACTTCCATTCATCTAAACCAACTCTGAAAACACTTTTGCCAATCTTGATTTGACAGGTCGGAAATCACTTCTTCGTAAGCAGCCACGCTTCTTCGGCGCTTGAAAAAACTTGCCTTTTATTTTTTCTTTGACTCTTGGGAACAAAAAGAAATCACAAGGAGCTAAGTAAGGCTGTAGGGTGGGTGACTTAGAGTTTCCACATCAGATTCCTCAATAAATACTTTTGTTCTAAGAGAGATATGCGAAGAAGTGTTATTGTGGTGCAGCATGATTCCCCGAAGCCAGGTTTTTGGTCTTCTCTCCCAAACAGCTTGAAAAGCTTTGAGTAATGCAACTGTAGTATACCATTCAGAGTTGACTGACCTACAATTTTCCAGCATTGACGTCGACAAATGTCCCATTATACAAAAAAAAAACTAGCCACCATTTTTTTGCCGACGTTGCAAGGTCTTTGCAGTTTTGTCGATAACTGTCTTTCTAAGTAGACCCATACCGATGATTGCCTTTTATTTTCCGGATCATATTGATAGATCCATGTCTTGTCACCAGTAACAATTTCTGAAACACGCCTAGATGCCCTGTTTTCAAAACGTAGACACATTTCATGCCACAAATCCACACGAGTCTGTTTTTCGCTTTCAGAGAGCAAACGAGAGATCCATCGACAATAAAGCTTCCTTACTCCAAGATGTTGATATAGGATGGTATGAATGCTCCCCGAACTAATGCCTACAATCTTTTCGATGTCCGAATATGTGATTAATGGGTCTTCTCAAACTAACATTTAATAGACCATACATTTTCTGCCGTTACTGCTGTTTGCTGGGCCCCAGTTCTTTGGTCATCTTTAAGATTCATTTTACCCCTTTTGAATTCAGGAAACCACATAAAAATTGTTGCACGTGATGGAGCTGAGTCCCCTAATGCTGATCGTATCCGTTGTAAACTTAATTGTTCATCATTCATCATTACAGCCCTTCACAAGTCCACTGCTGAACATAGGCCTCCCCCAAAGAATGCCACAAAGCACGGTCCTGAGCCACCTGCATCCATCGACTTCCTGCATATCTTACCAGGTCGTCACTCCATCTAGTGGGGGGACGCCCCACACTACGCCTGCCGGTACGAGGCTGCCACTCGAGAACCTTTCCTCCCCATCGGTTGTCGGTTCTTCGAGCTATATGGCCGGCCCATTGCCACTTCAGCTTACTAATCCGTTGGGCTATGTTAACTACGTTAACACATTATAGCCGAAAAGTTTTATACTCGGAAATGCGTACTTATTGTATTTAGGCAATTAAATAAAAAAGAAATTATAATAGCGACATTTTTACTTAATGAGATGACTATTTAAATAGAAAATTACCAGCAATGTCTTGTTCATTTTCTGGATTTAGAACACTATTGTAAATAATTTCAAACTAAGTGTCTTTAATTAGATAATTCATAAACTATTTAACCGATATACCTTTGCTGGACCCTTAAGTAAAATCAAAGTAAAATGCAAACATAAAACAATCGTTTGAAAATTACAGCATAAGAATAATTTAATATTTATTTTCGTCACTTGCTCAAACTCCAACCCTATAGATAGAGTACTAATGAGTAATCGATTAGTGAAAATAGTTAAATTAATTTGAATACAACAGGCCACAGAAAAATGCCCAGAGAAGCACCACACTCTCAGAATACCAACATAAAATAGCAACTTAATGCTGTTGTGCTTCGTATGGTGAGGAGGTAGAGAACCGGAGACCCTTTTTCCTGGAAACAGGACATTCCATCTTAGACCTCAGGGGTAATAACGCATCTCTCTTTGGATTCTTAATCGAGGATAATGTACGTGTAGATGATGATTTTTCAGTACGGTCGACTAACTTTGAGAGATGAATGAAAACGCGGTTGCCCTGGACGGCTTCACGGAAGAAAACGTGGCAGCGAATACGTATGAAGAGATTCGGTACATTTTGTAGATTGGATCGGGAAGCGTTCACGAAATTTTACACGAACACTTTCGACTGAGTAGGATAGTTTCGCGTTGAGAGGATAGCAAGCCCGGGTGGAATGGTGACGTAACATGATTACTAAATTGAAAGCAGGCTCGTCTCGGCGTCTTTACAGCCGATATTATACCAAGTAATGAATCTTGAATGGAAGATCTAGAAAGGAAGTGCCAGTCGACAGTTTGGCTGTTTAATTGTTCATTGCAATGTACAACAAAAGAGCGAACACGGTGCTCAACTGGTTACAGTTTCACCATGGCTTTTCCTGGAAAGGACAGTGCACTGGTTAAGCTTTTGAGTCACCCTCCTTACAGCCCTAATTAGGCATCGTATGACTCTTTTTTCTTCCCTCAAAAAATATCAGCTGAATAACATATAGTTTTGCCAACGCAGAGCGTTTTTTTTTTATAGGAGAGGGAGCAAACGAGCCTGCCTTTAAAAAAGGAAAAGGCCATTTAAAATGGAGTAAGCTCCTTTCCTGAAGGTCCCTAAGTCATATCGGTCCGGAAAAATCACTGGTGGTAATCGATTTCACAAGAAAATTGTGCAAGGAAGAAAACTTCTTCTAAATCGCTTAAGGGTGGAACGCCAATCATCCAGGTGGTATGGATGGTATCGCGAGTTGTGTCGCGATGTGCGAAGGTGAAATTGAGCGGCTGGAATTAATCCGAACAATTCTTCAGAGCACTCCCCGTGGTAAATACAATAAAATACACAAACAAATGCAAAATCTCTAGGCAGTGCCAGGGAATCAAGCCGATCGGAAAGAAGTCGGTCGTCGACGATTCGAACCGCTCTGCGCTGGATGCGGTCAAGTGGAAGGAGCTGATACTGGGAAGCCCCTGCTCAGAGATAGGAACAGTATTCCACGTGGGGCCGAACCAGCGCCTTGTAAAGTTGCAAGCGGCATCATCATCATCATCATTACAGCCCTTCACAAGTCCACTGCTGAACATAGGCCTCCCCCAAAAAATGCCACAAAGCACGGTCCTGAGCCACCTGCATCCATCGACTTCCTGCATGTCTTACCAGGTCGTCACTCCATCTCGTGGGGGGACGCCCTACACTTCACCTACCGGTACGAGGCTGCCACTCGAGAACCTTTCTTCCCCATCGGTTGTCGGTTCTTCGAGCTATATGGCCGGCCCACTGCCACTTCAGCTTACTAATTCGTTGGGCTATGTCGGTTATTCTGGTTCTACTGCGGATATCCTCATTCCTAAGTTTATCACGCAGAGAAACTCCGAGCATAGCCCTCTCCATAGCTCGCTGAGCGACCTTGAGCTTCCTCATACGGCCAGCAGTGAAGGACCACGTCTCAGTTCCGTAAGTCATCACTGGCAATACGCACTGGTTGTACAATTTCGTTTTAAGGTTTTGAGGTATGTCTGACGAGAAGATGTGTCGTAGCTTCCCGAACGCTGCCCAGCCGAGTTGAATCCGTCGATTGACCTCTCGGTCGAAGTTGGACTTACCTAGTCGGACTATTTGTCCCAGGTAAACATACTCGTCAACAACTTCGAGCTTAGTGCTCCCAACAACTACCGGCATAGGTGTGACATGGACATTAAACATAATCTTTGTTTTGTCCATGTTCATCTTAAGACCTATCCGTTGGGAAACACTATTGAGGTCATTGAGCATAGTGCTTAGGCCCTCCAGCGATTCTGCCATAAGGACTATATCGTCGGCAAATCGAAGGTGAGTGATGTACTCGCCATTGATGTTGATACTGTATCCTTTCCAGTCCAGAAGCTTGAAAACGTCTTCCAATGCAGCGGTGAAGAGTTTCGGGGATATGACGTCACCCTGTCTTACACCTCTCTGCAATTGGATAGGTTTCGTACTCTGGTTCTGTACTCGGATAGCCATCGTAGCCCTACTGTACAAGCACTTCAACACTTCGATATACCGACAGTCAATTTGGCACCGCTGAAGGGACTGCAGCACCGCCCAAATTTCGACGGAATCAAAGGCTTTCTCATAGTCCACATACGCCAGACATAGTGGCAAATTGTACTCTTCGGACTTCTGTACAACTTGCCGAAGGGTATGTATGTGGTCTATGGTGCTAAAGCCCTTTCGGAAACCGGCTTGTTCGGGAGGCTGGAAGTCGTCAAGTCTGCGCGCGAGACGATTCGTAATGACTCTCGAAAACAGCACGTAGACGCGGCTCAGAAGGGAAATCGGTCTGTAGTTCTTCAAGAGAGCGTTGTCACCTTTCTTGAAGAACAAGACCACCGCACTTCTGCTCCACGCCTCCGGTGTAATGCCACCATGGAGGACGGAATTAAAGAGCTTCTGAAGGACTTCAAGTACCGGTTTTCCACCCGCTTTCAGAAGCTCCGCTGTAATTCCATCCTCGCCTGGGGCCTTGCCGTTTTTAAGGTGCTGGAGAGCCATTCTAATCTCGCTCAGACTGACGTCCGGGATTTCATCGGAATAATGTCGGATAAGACTCGCTCTTGGATCGTTACTCACACTTGCGTGCGGCTCCAACGATGACGTGTACAGCTGCCCATAGAACCTCTCAATCTCACTCAAAATCTCAGGTGCCCCGGAAACGATGCTGCCACATTCTGTCTTCAGCTTTGACAGTTGGCGCTTTCTGGCAGACAGATCTCTGGCAAAGACTTTGGAGCCTTGGTTCCGCTCGATCGCTTCTTCAATACGAGCTGTATTGAAGTTGCGTAAGTCCCGCCGCATGCATTTGGAGATCTGTCTGTTCAGTTGCCTGTATGCTGTCAAATCTGTTGAAGAATGTAGCTTCATCTCCCGTCTAACAGCCATGAGATTAAGAGTGTGATCGGAGAGTTTTTGTGTTCTTCTGCAGCGGGTCTTGCAGAACTTAGCTCCGACCGCATGGACAGTTTCCACGAGCTTGTAATTCAAATCGTCCACTTCATTGCAGTCTTCTAGGCACTGAAAACGGTTTTGTAACTCGAGCTGAAAGGTTTCGGGACTTTGGATTAGAGCACGAGGGGGACGGAGCGTTGACTTCATTAGACGAGACCTCTCCAACTTAACGTTTAGGTTCAGTGTGCCTCTAACCATTCGGTGATCGCTGCCGGTTTTCACCCTCGCGATCACTGAGACATCACTGAACAGTTGTCGTCTGGTCGTCATAATGAAGTCAATCTCATTTTTTGTCGAACCGTCGGGGCTCGACCAGGTCCACTTCCTGTGGGGCCGCTTCTGGAAGAAAGAGTTCATCATAAAGAGTCCCTCTTTCTCCATGAAGTCAGCCAACTGCTGGCCCCTTGGGTTCCGTTGCCCTATTCCAAATTTCCCTACTTTCAGCTCACCGTTCTCTCTTGTGCCTAGTTTTGCATTGAAGTCTCCCATTAACACCGTATATTGGGTTTTGGAGGAATGTATGGCTCTAGAGATATCCTCATACATTTCCTCCACCTCCTGATCGGGGTGTGCCGAGGTTGGTGCGTAAACCTGTATGACGTTCAGCGAATACCGTTTGGTGATTCTGAGTATAAGGTACGCTACCCTCGTCGACACACTCTCAATCTTTACAACGTTGTTAACGAGAGACTTGTGGACGATAAATCCGACACCTCCTTGGGACAGATGGTCACCCTCCCGGTAATAGAGCAAGTTGCCGGATTCGAGGATTACCGTGTCCTCCCCCTCTCTTCGGACTTCGGCTAATCCTATAATATGCCAGCGTAACTTGTCTATCTCTTCTTCCAGCTCCACAATCTTCTCGTCAGTCCTCAGGGTGCGTGCGTTGTATGTTGCCAGGTCGAGTCGTCGTAGGTGGCAACCGAACCTCCACCGGAGATTCTTAGCACCCCCTGCCCCGCCGTTACCATGGTCGCCACCGTAGCCAGGAATAGCGGGGCCGCCGGGGACTGGGGGCCGTTTATTATTGTCATTGCTCATGGGGGGTATATTGCCATAGTTGCCACGCTTGGCGAGCGGGTTGGCAACCGCAGTTTTTTTATTGTTATTTTGGCTACTATCAGGAAGATGCTGCTGCCCATCTCCTGCCTGTTTCCCTTTGTCGCCTTTTACGACACCCACGGGAAGATATGGGGTAGTGGATATTCTTAACCGCCACTACACGGCAAATAATTGTTCAGTTAAACCAAATTTAAAATCATAATATATCATAGTGTGCAATGTCCACGGTTAAGATCCATCGTTTTAAAATTAAAAGTGTGGGAAGCGTTGCAGGAAAATTAATATAACTTTGCATTTTTTAATATTGAGCAATTGGCTTATGGAGTTCTATTTTTAAATAAATTTTGCTTTTTAGAAACATATAACACCACCTGTTCCAACTTTAAATTTCAAGCATCTCAAAACTTATTTAGTGCCCTACTTATAAGGTGGCCATGGGTATGTTGCTGGAAACATCACAAAATTATTAAATTAGTGAAAAGATATTTTACCTCTTGAAAATTTTCTACTTCCCACTGTTCTTCAAACAAATCAGTAACTTCATTCCCACTTAACTCATTTTCACTTAATCCCTTTGACGTTAAACAAGTTTTTGATGGAGAATTTTCACTTGATTTCTTTTGTTTCTCAGGCCTTGAGTCATTAATGGCTGTTAATGCAGAAAACAATGTAAATATAAATAAATTTAAACTATCTTAACAAACTAAACTTTTCTTTCTTTAAAAAATTTGGAGCATGTACAAAAGTAACCCTATTTCAATATATATTAATAAAAAAGATAGTTAAATACCTTCAGAATATTTTGATGGTGATAGTATTATATTACTATTAGTTATATCTCTGTTGACTCCTTTATTAAGAGGTTCAGATCTCAACAAACTATATTCTTGGTTCTCCTTTTCCTTCATTTTGGATTTAATTTTAACAGGACTTTTTCCACTATTTAATATAACATCTGTATCTACATCTACATAGGGCAAAGGTGACTTATTATTATTCTCAATAGTTTGATCACCAGCATTTGTAAATTCTTCCATTAGCTCAAGTTTATGTTTTTCAGGTGATAATTCACCATTCACATTTGCCTTGTTATGATGTATTGAGATATTATTATGAATATGATTCAAAATATTTTCTTTCAAAATTATCTCGCTTTCACCATTGTTTGTAATCTTAAGCTTTTTGGGTACATGTTTAGTTGGGCTTGATTTTTTGTGAGAACTATTCAAAAGATGTTTATGTTCTAAGCTTGAATCTTTTTGCAATGGTGAAATTGCCTTCCGTTTTGCAGGCACTACTTCTGATGTTATATCAGGTAATTCTTTCTTTTTTGCTAGTAAAGTGGATTTTTGAGTCCCATTGATATCAGAATTTTTAAAGAAATGTGTTATAGTTTTCTGATTTTTTGAATCAATTTGGTGAGTCTGAAAGAAAACAAATAATTATGCACCTGTATTTATGATGATATTTAAAAACATTTGAACTAAAACACTACATAAGAATTACCTTTTTTAAGCTCAGAGGCTTAGGCATGGTTAAATACAAATATTTCTTAAATTATTGTTATATTTTTTTAGTTTTTTTATTATCTGCCACTGTTGTAAAGAAACTATGTTAGAAGCCTAATTTTTATGTGATTCCAATAAAAATATTTTTGATTATATTGAATAAGAATTAATAAACAATAATGTTTTAATTTTCCTTCATTACAGCCTTTGCAGCGGTACTGAATATCTTATCAATATCTTATTTCCCGCGGTTTCCGACTTTGACATAATAAACGTAGATTTTTTTTTGGAGTTTATGGCCTGGTATCTAGACCTTTAGGCCAAGTCTTAAGTATTTTTATTCGGTTTATTGTAATTTCCCCACTCCTTCATAGTATACTGCTTCACAATATGTTGATGCGTCACATTGTGCAGTTCTTGGGAGATTTTGGCGGCAACTTGATCCAGCAGACAGCTGATAGTTGGCGATGGTATCTAAAGGTGCCTATGCAAACAAACAGCTTATCTTGAGAATCCATCACCATCAGAGCACTTGTTTCACTGTTTCCACTAATAGTTCACATGCGTAGACACTTAATACACAAAATCGCAACACTTATACATATCAAAGTCCACTTCAAACCATTATTTAAACAATAATACAGGAGCAGCAAACCGCCACCGGTCAATTTCCCGCCAAAACTCCTAATAAACGTAGATAGAGGATTGACCATGAAGTAATAGATAAAGATGGAGGCCACACTTGCAACAACGGCTTGAGTCAAATACCTACGTATCTTTATCTCACTCTCTGTGGTCTGACTTCTCTTTTTAGTGTGGAATACAGTATTGCTATGTTTTTATTTAAATCTCCCGGTAAGTTCTTAGGAATAGTTTCAACAATAATCAAATCAGAAGTTAAGCTCTGTAAAATAATGTAACCATTAAATAAATAGTTGAACTACGATTAATTACATAAAAAATTCCAAAATTGAAGGTCTCGTATGCATTACTGGGTTAACGAATCAGTGAATTACAATCCCATTTCCTAAGGGTTAGGTAGTGTGGCAACATTAGCCCTATATGTCAACATAAATTAGACAAATATGGCGGTTGTTTACATAACAGTTCACATCGTCGTTTTTAGATAATTAAAGTTAATTATTGTTATAATTCAAGAAATGGTGTAAACTTGTGTGGTGCGTGGTTGCTGCAGTTGTTGGTGTCCAGGTGGTGATATAAGATTTCACGCGTAAGTGTTTAATTAGTGACTTCTGGCATTGAATACTTGTAAACATACTTCTTTGTATTTTTACTTAATTTTTTGCTGAAACGTTTTACCAGTGTTTTAAACATATTAGTAAATTATAACTTTGTCAAAATCAAATAGTTTTACATTGAATTTAATTGACTTTGAACAATTTTATTGTTTTTGTTTAAAAGAAATCGCACTGAAGTAGTGTGACCATATTGAGGATGTATTTGAGACTTTCCGTGTGACCTTTAATTATATGTACGTTTCTTATGTCACCGGAAATGCATGAAATTTAGGAATTATATACAATTCCTATGTATTCTAAATAATGACGGATTTCATAAATTTCATTATTATTAATTTGTAACATAATGTATTCTTTTGGCAGACAATTTACTTTTTATTTAGTTTTATTCCTCATTATTCTGATACTTTAATAAAGTTTACAATAATTACGAATACTTTTTTTTAGATTTCCTAAAAACGGTACTCGGAGAAATTTGTGGTTATCCATTGTACCATCGAAAACGAAGTATTATGAAAGTGCAAGGATTTGCAATTTGCATTTTCAAGAATTAGATTATGATACAACAACAAGGCGCTTAAAACCAATAGCAGTTCCTACTGTCACAATAAATCAAGAAACAGTATCACCAGGCAAGGTAAAAATTTAATATAATTTAATTATGTATTTTACGTAATTAGAGATTAAGTTTCGTAGTTAGAATTGTAGTAGTTCAAATCTATGATATAAAGCAACATTTATTATTTGCAGACAACAAGTGCATTACATGAAGAGTCTATGGTGCAAATAGCTGTTCTGGCTGTACCAAGCACTAGTTCTGGCATTTATGAAAGTAGTTCTACACTTAAGGAAAAGATTGTGACCAAGTTTTCCAACGAGCTAATTTGATCGGCCAACTTAGAGCCAATAACATTGAAAACAAATGAATTAATGTTGTGTCACAACATTTTACTTCTCTATTGCAGGGAATGTTTAAATATCCCGTCACTCAATTAATTGTAATGATTTGCATGAAACTATGATAGCTAAAAAAATAGCTAATTCATTTTTTAATATGCGTATACGTGCTCAAATAAAGATTTATACAGAAAACATACTCAGTGATTTACGTGGTAAGAGACAGAAATTACACATAGCAATGATATTTAGTCATGTATAATAGAAAAATATCAATAAATGATTTTGATATGGAAAGTGTTTTTATTAATATTTTGTTTCTTTTATATATTACCATTCCTATTATAGTACATATGCTGCTAGAAATCTATGAAATCTGTCATTATATAGTATTCCTAGGAATTGTAGATAATTCTTAAAATGAACAGGTTGTGTGGAATATAGTATTATACACCTTTCGGCTCAGAGCAGTCTGACTCGGATGGTAAGCTCAGAAGGCTAAGGCAGGAGCTCCGCTACGCTCCTTTTAGTCTTCATGATAAAAAAAAATTAAATAACTGTCCAGAAATAAATTTAGTCTGTCTGAACAATAAATCAGGTATATTTTGCCCAATTCATTGATAACTCGGGTATACAATTATATATACCCGAGTGATCCTCGGGTATACTCGGGTGTTATAATAAATTATAATTTTATATTTCGTTGGTACCGTTTAGGAATTGTATACAACAACCAGAAAATACATTACCGAAATGGTAGTTGTAAAATATTCTGTGATATATTTATTTTCCACATTTTCTAAGTAGGCTCGGCATTATATGGGTTGTAACGGAAATACGTGGTCATATTTTAGATACCGGTTCTGCCCATGGAATTGAAAACCTTTCTTCATAAAACTATTTAATTCCCAAAAAAACATTGTACAAAAATATATAATCTATATAGGCTAGGTCTTAGTTGTAAACAGAGATGTAGATATTTATAAATAAACCACTTAATGTAATGCAACTACATATGGCGATATCCTGGGAAAAATAAAATAAAGGTTACCTACTTAGAAAGGGAGGGTCTGCCCACAGAGAGCGAGATAGTAATACATAGGTTAAGCTTCAAGTAGGTATTCGGAGTGTGGTCTCCATCTTTATCTATAACTTCATGGGATTGACCTATGTCTATGATAATAAATAACGTAGAAGATAGAAGTATGTAAGATCATAGAGATATTTACTTCTAAGTCAGTGGGTAAGAAAGTCTATGATAAATAACATATACACACTTGTCTATGTTATGGAGTGTAGAGTAGAAGGAGGACCATCTCTGTATATGAAGTGTCCCTAAAAACGCGTCCAATAAGGGTGGCGCTGCAGTAGCATAGGATAAATTTAAAAAAAAGCGCCAAAATTCATTAGAATAAGGTGGAGAAATAAACAAGGACTGACCAATCCGCTTGGTTTTGTACTACGTAAATAGTTGAGGTTTTGTATACTGGCATTTTACTAACTACTCTAGTCATGAAATTTTTTAAATATTTTAATTCAGCTGACTTCACTCCGTCTACAACAGCTATATTAATATTATAGTTTTTCAGACGCCAGCGCTATTGTGGTATGTTTTGGAACCTCTATTTTCAGTATATATTGGGACACTTTTTCAACTTTCGCACCTTATAAGATGGTTGTCCTTCTACTCTACACTCCATAGTCTATGTAAATAACAACCAAAATGCTTGTCAATTTTTTTGTCAACTTTTATTAATTTTTTAAAATTTTGGCTTGGATGCTTATTTTTTAAGCCATGTCTCCGTTATCTCGATATCAAGCACAAGCTATATAGAAACACTACGCGTTATATCAAGTGATTAATAATTAATTAAAGTATACTGCTTCACAATATATTGATGAGTCACATTGCGTAGTTTTTAGGAGATTCTGATGCAGTGTTGCCAGATGTACGATTTAAATCGTTTTCATACGATTTTTTAAGAGTTATATGCATGTACGATCGAAACATAAAAATCTTAAGCAATTCATACGACTTTTCACATTTTCTACCAATGTAAAGCATCGGAATCATACAGAAACAAAGTAAATACTTTGTTCCCTCTAATGAAATTTGTGCCTCGGATTGTAAGTGAAGAAATAATTCAAAATTTGAACGATGAGTGGAGAAGATTAACCATGCTCTTTATTAAGTTGATATAACTCTCCCGTCAGACGAATTTTTAGCAGAAATATGTGCGTTAGGTGACTTTTAGAATATACAGGGTATTTTTGGAACGCTCCCGAAAACTGAGACAGACGACAGTACGAAGTACACCTTTGATGATGGGTGAAATATAAAATCGATCCTGATGAATGAAAAATCATTTTTTCACAACGTTTTATTAGCTTTTTTCATTCTCTATCATGTTAGCACAGCTAAATGAAACGATAATTTCAAATTTCAAATCATGAAAATACTGAAACATAAAACCAACAGTGGAATTACTGAATTCATATCACCTGATTAAAGGTCAATGTACGCGCAACTAGCGGGCCATACCACAATACCTAATAATTTACAACACTCCTCTAAATACCTAACTTATCTACTTAACCTAATATTTTGCCACTGTACTTGTCTCCATGTAGCGACTTTAATCCGAATTTACAGGTAAAATAACCCAAATAACTGGTTCGATTTCCCGCTAATAAAAAAATACTTAAATGAAATGTAACCAAGGTTAGAGTCATGAGTTTTTATTCATAGTGTAGGTATGTTTATTATTCTCATGTATTCAGTTATTTACCTATTCAGATTAGTCCAGTACTAGGTAATTTAAAAAAAATAGTTATGAAACACCTTACCGCTCTAAATCCTCCGTGGTCTTATGAGATGCGGCTCAAATTGTGCTCCATTCATTTCAAGGCAGATTTGGGCTCGGTGTTGCGTCTCCTCATGGAGGCTGGGCATCATCGTGTGGTCTTCGACACAGTCCGTACGTAGTTTGTCGAAAACATCCACGATCCTTTTGTAGTTTCGTCAGCAGTATTACACTCACGATTAAAAACCCTTTCTTTCACATACCCCAAAGAAAGAAGTCTAACGGGGTCAGATCTGGTGAGCGAGGTAGCCAATCGTGTGGTCCTAGTCCGCCAAATCTAGCGATCATAAAATAATTCGGTGAGGCGCTCACGGACGAACCTCACGACATATGGAGGTGCACCAGAATGCTGGAACTATGTGCGGCGATATTCAGCCAACGATAGGTCGTCTAAAATGTCAACCAACTGTTCATTTATAAAGCTTAGGTATCGCTGTCCGTTCAGTCGCTGTGGCAGAAACACTGGTCAAAAAATGCGATCCTTAAATAAACCTGCCCATACGTTAACCGATCATCGGGTTTGGTGCCCGGTTTGTCAAACAGCGTGCGGGTTAACCTCTGAATACAGGTGTGTATTTCTTCGGTTCCACAGGCTGTTTCTGGTAAATGCCGACTCATCCGTCCAGATAATGTGCTCAATGGACACACACGTTGTTGCTGGTCTAATAACCAACGGCAGAAAACGCATCGGCGGTCGTGATCGCCGGGAACTAAAGCTTGCACTTTGTGCAATTTGTATGGGCGCATTCGGTTACGCTTCAACACTTTGTGCACTGCACAGTATGACACACTTGTTCCATCTCGACGTCTTAACAATTTATTTAGTGATACTTCGTGTACCTAGGTTCGGATACCTAACATGTTGCCGTATTCACGAGCACTATGAACGTAACCGTGAGGCATTATTAAAATAAAAAAGAATAAAAAAACGTAACAACAAGAATAATACCAACACGTAATCACAAGCAATAACAATAACAATTTAATAAACAAAACGATTGAACTGTCGCTTGCGGACGCGTGTACAAAATCAACACGAAACCAATTGCATCACAGCGTGAGGCGACACCAGCCGGCTAGGTTAGGCGTTCTGCCGTCATAATAAAGAAAGACGCAACTAACAAAAACGTAAAATGGAAATAAAAAATAAATAGACAAATTTTTCTTTCAGGCCCTGCTGTGTCTAAAGATACTTAAAAGGTATCAATATGAAAATTGAAATATACTTAGAGACATGAAGATTTTAAAGACGAACTTTTTTTTTGATAATTTGTTTATTTATTTAAATAAAACGAATTTTCCTTTTCATCTTAGCTTAAAAAATACACCTGGCAACACAAAAACACCGAATGAAAGACGCATATAACCATTTGCGTCTTTCCAACCTAATAAATAAAAAAAACTGCCATTCATTTAACATTTTTACATATTTTGGAAAGGTCATTTGAAGTTGAAAGGATGCTAATAGTAATTTACTACTTTTATATTAGTAAATATTAGAAAAGCATTGGTAATGAGACACAAAAAATAACAGCCCGCAACTCATGAGTAATGATTTTAAAGGGGATATCATACAAGACTTACTGCGATAATAATTAAAAATTAAAAATTTTGTACAACCGACTTCAATATAAATAATTAAGGATAACTCAAAAACTTTTGGTCTGACCTCGATCAAATTTATATGGGACCACATGTGAAACAGCAGCTCTTAATAATAAGATATAAGCTCTTAATAATAAGATATAGAATAATAAGACAAGAATAATCGAAATTTTAGTAATCGATGCAAATATTGTTAAAGATGACGTAGCAACTGGTTAAATAAGTCTTTTATTTTATGTTGAATTTGTATAAGTCTTTTTTTGCTAAAAAAATGTCATCTGTGATCAACAGTTACGTCTAAAATTCTTACGATATTTTCTAAAATATTGATATTTTTGAATATTAAAAAAATTTAGATGCGCAATCTTAAAGTAGTCGAATGGTATATTTAACTCATTTATTCAAAAATTGTTAGATGCGCCCTTTTTTCTTATGACGGCAGCATTGTTTCGCACCGAGCTAGATACAGGTCTACAGTGGAGAGAGTGTGGGTACAGTCACGTTCTAAAGTACTACATGGTATTGGGCTATTGTTTTATAATATTATAGTAATTAATTGTTTTATTGTAGAATAGGTGTTTTACTAGCTACTTAGATTTTTGGAAGAGGTTGGAATTAAAATGGATAATGTTTACTTGAGCATTATTTGTTATTTCTATCTTAAAATATAAAGTAGTTTGTAACAAGAAAACTTAAGCTAAGGGTGACACGCCGTCCATTATGTCGTCTTAGGTCACATGGAAGCCAGATGTTGATGGTGTGTTGGTGTTACTGGATGCTACTTCATCATCACTTTCATCTTCGCTTGAGCTTCCGTCATCAGGTCGATCACATGGTAATTTTTTCGGTATTCTTCCTCAACACTTTTAATTTCACTGCACAATTTTCCCCATTCACCTTCTCCTATCATATTTACCTTTTAGTTCACTAGTTTAGTCATAAAACAATAATATAAATATTTTTTTTCCTTCCTTTTTAAAATCATCGTCGCGAGTCGCAAAGTAAGCTGTGTATGCGACTGTATTTTGGGAGCGAACAAAGCGCGTAAACCAATAGCGTGCGGCCACAGTAATACTGGCGGATTGTTCCCCCGTCGCGCCCCCTTCTTACCTCTCACTCATAAATCGCTTTCGCTCAGTGCCCAGGTTCAAGGCCAGCGTTTTTTTCTTCAGCGTTCGCACGTACATTGACCTTTATTCAGGTGATATGAATTCAGTAATTCCACTGCTGGTTTTATGTTTCAGTATTTTCATGATTTTTTTAATGAAATTATCGTTTCATTTAGCTGTACTAACATGATAGAGAATGAATAACGCTAATAAAACGTTGTGAAAAAATGATTTTCATTCATCAGGATCGATTTTATATTCCACCCATCATTTTTTTATAGGGTAAGGGTGACAAACGAGCACACAGTCCACCTGATGGTAAGTGGTTGCTGCGACCCATAGACATCTACATCTATCCTCTATTACAAATCAAAATGTAGATGCGCTGTCACCCGTGATGACTAAGATGGAATGCCTCATTTCCAGTAAAAAGGGCCTCCGGCCACCTGCACTTACCAAACAAAACGCAGAGGTAAACCTCTACTTCACGCTGGTTTTCTGTGAGGTCGTGGTACCACCCCGGTTCGAGCCGGCCCATCCGTGCGACAGCAAAAGCTGCCGCGTGGCTCTATCACTGTTGAGAAGGTGTACTTCGTAATGTCGTCTGTTTTAGTTTTCGGGAGCGTTCCAAAAATACTCTGTATACTGTCGTTTTGCTATGCCTTTCTCACTCTAATGCTGATTATGAACGGTGCTTCAGTTCAGTAAATCTCATCAAAACGAAAATCCGAAATAGACTTAGTATTGAGACTGTGCGCTGAACGGCACGCTATTAGCTAAACAACATATAAAACGCTTTGGTTGTTGTGTTGATTTTTCTCCATCAAAGAAATGTTAAATAATGTGAATAGTAAGGTTTTATATGGAGATAAAGACTAATAATTTTGTGTTTTAAAAAAAAACTAAAACTAGAAAGAAACTTAATTATCATATAGTCCTACTCCTCGCGGTTTCGTGCCAAGAACGCTGGCTGCGTTTCCCCGCTGAATGGCTATACTTAGCCTTTGAGCGAGAAAAAAACTAGCCCTCTTATCACCAGCAGCAACGACCAGCCGCGGATGGAGTGCCTTTAGGAACTTCATCGCATGTGGATCCCACGGGCCGATAGTTTCTACATCAAATGGCACAAATATGCAGTCATCTCTCAGAGACTCATATTTTGCCACTTACTCAGTTCAGCTGCATTTGATGCCGCCCCGGCTCTAAACGAGGTACCCCTGAGATGAGAAGCCGCCAGAGTGTCTACGCAAGTATCATCTCACACTAGGGCTTTACTTCTCTTCCAAGGGACCAATGTCATACCGTCGGGTCTCCTGCCATCGTGTTTAAATATTCTACAAGTCTCTAAAACCGAGGGAACATTTATAGATATTTACACATATTTGTGTTTTTAATTCTCAATTTTTGTATAATTTTATAAAACGAATTTTAAATAAACGTACTATTTTTATTTAATGACCTTAGGGAATACGACTTTTTATTTACCCATCGTACGATCGTTTATTCAAAATGTCTGGAAACACTGCTTCAGGCTCAGAAAAGCTAGAACCCAGAGCAGTAAAATGAGTTATAAAAAAAAAGAAAAATTAGGTTAGGCCAGGTTGTTTTCCTAATTATTTTTATTTCATTCTTATGATTACGATGTTTTGAATTAAATCATTTATGATAACATATGAAAATCAAATAATATTATAAAAAATAAGGAAATGTCAAAGAGGCCAGAACATCAAGCTCCGCCTGAACTTGTATGTTTTATTATCCTGCATATTAAAGTAAAAAAATATATATTAGTAACTATAAATTTGTGTTTTTGTTTACAGTTTTATAATGAAGATGAGGCGAGAAAATATACACAAAAGTAAGGTCCTTCCAATTACACATTATCTAACGATTATAAATATTGCAATCTAGATTTGTAATGTTTTGTCCTGCAGCTCCCGTATCATTGAAATCCAGGGACAAATGACTGAACGATGCATTGAATTATTGGTTTTGCCTGAGGATACACCATGCCTGCTCTTAGATATCGGATGTGGTTCAGGCCTATCAGGAACAGTTCTAGAAGAAAATGGTCATTTATGGATTGGACTAGATATATCTTCTGCTATGCTGGGTACGCTTAGTTAAGATTTAGTATTAATTCTCTTAATAAACATTATATTAAACTTATGTTTTGTTATCAAAGAACATACTTTTAATTTAAACAAAGATGTAAGAGAATTTCATATATTTTTGTAATTTGTAATTCCTTTACTAAATGATTTTTTTAATTTATTGTGCAGATGTAGCTCTGGAACGTGAAACTGAAGGTGATTTAATACTAGCAGATATGGGGGATGGAGTTCCTTTTAAACCAGGATGTTTTGATGGAGCTGTGTCTGTGTCAGCATTACAGTGGCTCTTTAATGCAGATAAGAAATCACATCATCCTGTCAAGAGACTCTATAAATTCTTTAGCTCCTTATATGCCTCCTTGGTATGAAAACCTTATTAGCCTATTATTTATTTACTTATATTGGGAACTTTTCAAAATTTGTCAGATAAAAGCAAAGTACCAATATTATTTAAATAAAAGCAAAGTACTTATGCTTTCCAACTTTTAATTACAATATATATATAATATTTAAATATCTTATAGCCTAGTATTTATATGATGAGACTTTTTTCTTAGCAAAATAATAATAAATTATCTTTCAACATTTGCTTAAGTAACAATCACATATATAATTAACTGCTCTATGGTCTGTACTTAGTTCACTATTAATGATGAATGATGATACATGTGTCTGAACTAGACAAACATATATCTGTATTTCAGATCACAAATATCTCTTTTAAAGCTATGAGTCAATATACAATGTGTTCAATGTCTGAATTTATACTTGGCTATACAAATACCGTGTTCCGTGTGGGTTTCAAACTTGCAGCATTCAGCCACACCATAACTCACTGCTAAGGCACTGTGCCACAAAGCTGTCAAATAAGATACAATTTAATAGATATGGGGGTGGAACTCAAACCTCACCCCCACTTGTTTGAACATAAAGGTCTAAGTCATAAAGTACAGCAGGCAACATGTTGGTTGATTCTGTCACTCATTTGCCCGTTAACTTGTTTATTGCAAATTTGTTCCTATAGATTTGCCTCATGATAAGCAGTGTGAAGGTAACATTTTATTTTTAAAAAAATTCTCAATGTTGCATATCCGACCAGCAATACTATATGAAGATATTGTATTGGGCAGAGTGTTAAGCAAATCACTAATATAGTGAATTTCATTTATTAAATTTTTTTATGTGGATAATAGTTAGGTATATAAAAGTATAAAACAATTAAATTTTGTAACATAGTATGAAAGGTGTAAATAAAACTATATATTACTCACCAAAATAAAAATTGTTTTACAAATATTATGATAATAATGGAAACAATTTTTCACCATACAGTTTTAGTTGTGTTTAGTCCTTTTACATACTTAGAAAATTGTACTATACATAGGTTTTTGCTCATAATATGCAATACGAAAATATAGCGTCATGGAGATGTATCATTTGTATACGTAAATATATTGTTTTGTAATCAGATATGAAATATTGATATATAGTTTCAATATGATATTCAGAAAAAACGATATTGCCCACTCCTAGTTTACTGTTAGTATCTGGCACATTGCAGTATGGTGAAGTTATGTTTGTTCTACACTATCAATATATATGTACTACGTACTAGATTGTGCATTCCGAACATACACTATGTTCAACTGAACTGTACTGCAATCCGTACAGTGTGTCATTTAGTGTGGTTTCAATCTACTAGTTAGTCTGTGGTTTCAATATTCATACACTGGAGTGGCGCTAATAATACAATATTTCAAATTAAAATTTAAAGTAGTCAAGTAAAATTATTTGTTGCTCGAATGAATAAATAAGTAATAATATCGTAATATTACAAAAGAAAAAATCATGAAAAAATATATTTCTTTATATAAACTGACCGCGCGGGCGCAATGCGCTTAAATCTAGTACATAGTACATATAACTCAATGTTCTACACTGAATGTGTGGTGTGGCTTGTTGTGAATGTTTCTTTATTGCTGTTAATGATTAATTGCAATAAACAAGATAGCAAGTTGATCCTCACCCTAATCACACTATTTTATTTTTACTCTGAGGGCTTATAACCTTCCTCTCACTAGTTGGGACTGAGGTGAAGTTATTTGTTACCTACACAATGTCGTTATAATTGAAATGTTGCATTTTAAAATGCACAAAACAATGCTTTAGAGGTTTTATAGTAGTATTCAAAGTTTGGTTTATCCATATCTAATCAAATAATAAAATATAACTTTTCCTACCTAACAAATTAACTTCCTGGCCTAGTAATCTGTGAAATATTTTACCTCATCCCAAATTGGTGCAGCCCTGGTGGCATAAAAATCATGGATGACCTAATTGATGTGTCCCTAACATTATGAAATAAAGATTGCTGTAACATAAATAGTATTAATTTATAAACATTAAATAAATAAATAGTCAATTTCTTCTGTTTTAGTCAAGGTCAGCACGAGCAGTTTTTCAATTTTACCCTGAAAATGAAAACCAGTTAGAACTTCTAACCTCCCAAGCAATGAAAGCCGGTTTTTATGGAGGTGTAGTTATAGATTATCCTAATTCAGCTAAAGCAAAGAAATTCTTTTTAGTTCTTATGACAGGAGGATCTGCACCATTACCTAAGGCTCTAGGTAAATACAAAGTTCTACATTCATTTTTGTTACTGTTGTTTATTTGAAAATTATTAAATTGTTTATTAAGTAATACAATTAACATTTATATATTATAACTTACTTCAAAGGTGTTGATGAAGAAGACAGTCTTCAAGTAAAGTATTCAAGACGTGAAGCTTCAAAAGGTGCTAGAGGAAAACCTCTTAAAAATACCAGAGCTTGGCTCCTTGAAAAAAAAGAAAGGCGACGGAAACAAGGAAAGGAAACAAAACCTGATACAAAGTACACAGGAAGAAAAAGAAGTGGACGCTTCTAATATTATTTTATTACTACTACATTAACAATATTCAAAATATATTACTATAGTTTTATTAAAAAAAAAAGAATCATTACTTATCATTTTACACTTTTCTTAATTACATATTTCCAGACTGTGTCTACTCCATTTCCAAATGTTTCTATCGGTGTCATATTAGGCAATGGAAATCTACAAGCGACTACAACAGTATCAGGATTTGCTTCTTGCAATAATTTGCATTCAAACTCTTCCATCATTTGTTCAACTCCAAAGATTACAATATTATTATAAGGTTGTAGGTTAAACGTCCAGAGATTTTGTCTATAAAATTTTGTATTTTGGTACTGACTATTGAGTAAAGCTAATATTCTTGAGTAATATACAAGTATTGTATTGAGTTCTACACCATCAGCTTGAAAGCCTAATTTCGCAGCTGTAAATACTATCCTTCCATCACCAGAACCTATATCCAGTAAGCGACCATTTCGTCCAATTAAAGCCTTAGAAACACCTGCCAATTGGTTGGTAGTAGCTGGAACATAAGGCAGACAGACTTTTCTAAGTGCCGGTGAAATAAATGGTATACATGCGACACTTATACCAACTGCTAGTCCACCAGTGACAAATAATAGAATTTTTCCTTTGGACGATAGTTCCGTAGGAGCTGATGATTTAGAATCGATTATGTCTAGGTCCATTTCATTTTATGCCTGTTTTTAATAATTATCGTAGCAGGCTGTTTTCAAGAAGTTAAATTTTATGAGATTAATTTAATTTATGGAGGTTAGCCATAGGTTATTAGTTATGTATAGTAGTCAGAGATGTATTAAATTACTTCAAGTCAGTGTATATTATATAAATTAATATAATAAATTGATATTGACATTTGACAATGTCGACTTTACATATAACGTTTTATAACTGGCTTTACGGCTCTGGGTTCTAGTCTAGCCATTCTGAGCCGTAGATAGAGTATTGACTAGATAAAGCATTCGCGTATGCTTTTGAGATAGAAATAGGCAGGAGGTACTTTCACTGGGTTACCAGATATTGTTCCATTTCCCCCGTTATGGGTTTATTTATATTCACAGCACTTACATTCATACAAAAAACTTAATTGTTACCATAAAAAAATGTTCTTTTATAATTCAGATGATTAATTAATTTCTCTTGAAAATACATTCTGTGACAAAAACTACGGGCGGAAACGGCGTAAAAACAGAATCATCATTCTGTATTCAACGGCGCATCGACGATTTTACTGGACATTCAATAAACTCTTTGGATTTCGACGGCACTAAGTGAAGGCGCTAATAGCACAAAGTGTGATATCGCTAATAAATAACAATATGTTATGTATGTGCTTAAATATTAATTGAGAATAAAAATATTAAATAATAAACAAAAATTTCCTTGTGTCGAGTTTTGTTGTTTTTACAAAAAAATAAATAAATAATGTTTTAACATACCATTCCATCACAAGTTCAGTGCTGAACACAGACCTTCGAAAGGAAAGGGTTTCCACTTAGGTTTTGTAGTACAAACACGGTTATGAGCCTATTCCCGCGATTTCCTGCATGTTTTGCTAAGTTAGTGTCTTGTGTGCAGCAAGTTGTGGCGTACAAGAGAATTTGTCTGTACACGGGATGATATTACCCCGCGTCGTAAGCAATAATACAAGATGGGGATGGGGCAGCAGCACTTTCCCGATGAAAACTTAAAATAATAAAAAACTGCGGTGGCCAACCAGCATAACGCATATTTTCACGCAGGCGTGGCAACTATGGCAAGTCATCTTATGAGGATATCTATGGAAGGCCTTTTTTAGGTGACTTACTTATGGTTAGGTGGCTTAATCATGTTACCTAATGGTTAAGGTGGTAAAATGTTTTAGTTAATATACGTTGTAAAGCATCAACAAAGGATTCTTTTGTAATATGTTGGTATATAAAATAAAAACGAATGTATTTATAATATTCTATTTTAATTTACCATGCAGTGTAAGATTATTTGCTACCTCATATCATTCCATGGGTGGTGTATGAGGCGACATAGGGAAACATCAAAGAAGATAAACAGCAGCATTGTCCTGATAACAGCTAAATAATGGTTGACAACCCGCTTTCTAAGCGTTGAAACTATGCCAAATAACTATAATCATGTTTATGTTCAACAGTGGACTTTTGATAGACTGTAAAGATATATATTCTATTTAAATGAAAATATATTGAAATTTGAAAAGGAAAAAGAACTAAATTTTGTGTACTTACACAACATTTAGAAATATTAACAATGTTACATTAAATAAAACAAATGAAAAAACAATTATATATTAAATATAATTCAATAAAATTAAAATAAACAAACGATTATTTATTAATTTTTCATCACATTAATAAACAACAAATTTAACAAAATTTTTGTCTTCTTTCTATTAAAAGGGAATATTATTTGCCTTGTATATAATATATTTTAATGGTATAAATAATAAGGTACAACTCCTAAACTATACTTAGATAGGTAATACTTATCTCTTGTCAAAACCATCTTTATTACATTATTTTTATGACAATTAAATAGAAATTATCATAATTATTACATTTATTTCTTATTTATTTACACATTAATGTTTATAACACCTTTATAAAAGGGATTAAGGGTGGAATAAATCTAAATGTCCCATTGGTAGGCATTCCCAGTCAGTTTTACAATTATTATTGTATAATAAATTATTCATTTGTATATTTAGGTCAGGACTTTAAATTACTTATTTATTTATTTTATTTAAATCTTTATTTGCATAAAACATGGTAGTACAGATAAAGTTCCAACATTTGTAAATGAGGATTCATGTTATAAGTAAATATTTTATCATTGTCATGCCACCCAATTATTACAAGTCATAATAATATAGAATGTCAGCATTTGAAAATAAAATAAGCAATGCTAGTCAATTTTTAATGCATACAGAACAATGTCAAAAATCATAACTACCAACAAGATCAAACTTATATCACTTATGGAGAAACAACAAGATACAACAAGAAATTATAACATTTAAAAAAATTATCTTAATTATATTATAAATTACATAAGTTAAGCATATTTAGTCCACCTAAAACAATGAGGCTTAAAATGTTTTGAGCATACACTGCTAAGTTTGTTGGTTACCTATAAGCACTACCAGTAGCGATTATCCAACTGTTACGGATAACTGATTCCTTAGGAAAGCTGTGAAATGATATATTTAAAAGAAATTAATATATTAAATATATAGTACACTTTTATATCAAGGTATTTAACAAAAAAATCAAGTATGTGTATCTGTGCATAAATACAATACCTATAACAATTAAAACAATATCAATTGATTTAATTAAATAGCAATTATATGTAAATGTAATGATAATATTATTCACACCAAACATTTAAAAAAATATGTACATATTAAGCTTTAGAAATTGTTAATTAATACATTTACAGCCTAACAAATGTCCTCCACCGCTGAACATAGACCTCCCACACAGTTTGTCTCCAAATAACTGCAGTTGCCAATTCTCCTGCCAAGCTAGGCAACTATCACAAAACCTATAACTTTTGATACTGACTAATGGTAACAGTAAGTATATTATCATCAAATTTTTTCTACATCATTAATTGAGAATATTATCTTATGTTGTTGTGTTATTGTGTACCTTAAGATTAAGACTTATTTATTTATTTATTATTTTATCTATATTTATATTTATTTTTATATTAGCATGACATATTTTTTTTAATAAATATTGTAATGTAATTGTTGCTAATGTATAATAGAATTAATGGAATGCAATAACGTTTTGTGCATCTGATTTCAGGCAATACATATTTTGTGAAATTAAATATACTTTGCCCAATATTTATGTACTTGAATCCAAACATGTTTTCAGGTTGATACTTATATATTATTTGTGACATCTATGTAATATGGAAAATGATTGAAGAGTTGTAGGGCAATAAGGAGTTTCCTTCAAAGCTGAACATAAAAGTGTATGTATATGTATAACATTATGTGATTCATATTTATGGACATAACTACTAATCACAATAACAATTATTATTGAACAATGCGAAAACATTATTGTACTCGCTGATATCCCTAAAGTTTCTATAATCCTACCAAATCAAAAAGTACACGTTTGTTATGACTTTAAGCTTTCGAATGACCGTTCAAATTAAGGAGCATTATCATGAAGAATTTACAATTTGGGAGTCCAAATATTTGACAAAATACATCACAAAGTTCGTTAAAAACATGAAATGTTACACTTTATATTGAAAACAATAGATATTAATCAGTACAAGTAGCAAATGTTAGCACAAAACAAACTTACCGATGAAAGTTAATATTATCAATTTTTCGTTGACTGATGCTGTTGCATCCTAAAATGCTACAACTTACCATCTTTTTCACCTTACCTAATAACTAATATCCACAAAAAACACTAAATTCAATTACCTGTTTGCTTATAATATCAATATTGTTCAAAAGAGCTTGACATCGTTAATGTCAAATAAAGGAGGGAAAACAATCAAAAACGCATACCTAGAAAAAGACAAGAAATATAGATTTGCTTCTCCCTTACTCTTATGTCTAACTATATACGTGCATTCCTTTCACACGCTGATGACGTCACTGAATGTTTAGTCTATAAGATACTATGTCTATGTTCTGAGCTACATGTAAAACGTCTTATACACGGTCGATCTTGACGTACGTCCCGCCACGGTCATGCACGACGCACGATGTAAAATGACAATGAATAGGCTTGACGCTTGCTACATATATATTTATCTATGGGCTTGACGTAGATCAAAATGGACCGTGTATAAGACATTTAACATGCATGTTCATATGCCACAGACTACTAAGAGGATATACATAGGCATAGCTACCTTCAAAGAGTATAGTAACTGTCCTTGGCTACCTTATATATCTTTGTCTCTGACTGTAGGCATTGCCATAAAACACAACTACTCTATCTCAGGTCGAAGAAGATATTTATTTTTCGAAATAGTTTGATTTTTTAAATTAGTATATAGTATAAATTTGTTTTATAATAACTACCAACGACTATAATCACTACGCTTAACTATGATCTCTCGAGTCGCGAGTAGTTGCTGCCTTGCACCCCCGCTACCCATCGATATAAGAAAAATAGTATCAATCACGCAATATAAAAAACAAGAGGAAGTAGCAAAAGGCATCATTTGTAGTGGTAGTGGAACCACTGTCGCCAAACTGACAAATAGGTTATAAAGAAATGTGTACCATTTCAATAATTTTCGGGCGATTGGCTGTTAAAAACTTAATGGAAAAGGCATTATGTTACTCACCATTCACTTGACTACGAACCATAATGCCTTAAAAATAGTGATAATATTACTTTTCATCAACGAAGTTTCTAGAATTAATGAACAAATTTATCTTCTTAACGCTAGATGTCACAATAATTACAGATGGGCAAAGCACCGGGTTAAAACCCGGTGCTTTGGTAAAAACCCAATAAACACCCGTAAACACCCATAAACACCCAAAAAATTGGGTGTTTATTTAATTTGTGTAAATACTTAAGTAATATTAAAAACAAGTTTTAAAATTTATTTTTATTGATTATAATGATCAATACAACTATAGAAATTTAAAGAAACATCACCCAATATTAGTTTTCGGTGCTTTCATGTTGTAGTTGACCAACATGTTGGCCTTTTGCTTGCCGTAGATATTTTAAAATTTCCTCATAACACCTCGTGCGCACACTTGGTCGTATATATTTAAATTCTTCAGCCACTAACATTCCAAAATGCTCGTTTCTTTTATCATTTTCTTCATACAATGTTGCGCATTCGGAACAGTTTGTTTCTTCTTTGTTTTTGTAAGATTTTTTTCTCTGTTTGTTCTGGTTTTTTTTTCATTGTGGCTAAGCTAACCATATCCGGTCTTTCATGTCGCCTTGGTCTATGGAAAGAAAATACGGAAACGGGTAGCTGGAACTGTGGCCCACTGTACCAGCTAGCCTTGCGTGAGGTCGAGAAGTAGAATAGGTTTTCGAATTTAAGTTAAAAATCGTAAACACCCAAAAATTTGGGTGTTTACTGGGTTTAAACCCAAAACACCCAAAACACCGGGTTTTTACCCACCTGGGTTTAAACCCAGGTGGGTGTATTGCCCATCTGTAACAATAATACATTCTTCACACTATTATAGACACAATAATGATAGTTATAACGTTGACATTGCCCTGCCTAACCTGTAGTGCTACGTGAATGATATTAGTGAGTAGTTACTCTCCCTGAATGTGATCTGCCTTATATCGATATTCATTATATGATTATTATCATGTATATGAATCGAATTGACTGAAGAAACTGAATTGAAAAAAAATAATAATAATAAAATGAGTAAGAAATTGCCTTGATGTATTACGTATATCCCCTTAATTCATATAGCCGGCATATAAATAATTGTCTTTAATGGAATTTTATTGACAGTTAGCTAAATTATCATTTATGAAATGGAAACAAGGAAAATACATATAAAAACAATAATTTTGCAATTGTTATTGACATTGAAATAACACAACATATTTGTTACAAATTATCGTTATCACACTTAAATTTTAGACGATAATGAAGATGAAAGAAAGATATAGGCTGCAGAAAGTTCACACGAAAGCATTGATTGAGGAAGTGCGTGAAAGGTGTAGAATGGAAGCGGACGAAAGGTTGTCGCACAACTTTAAGGAGAACTCCAAACTCTTCTGGAAAGAGGTTGGAAGGACCGGAAGTGGCGCGACGGCCTTAAGAATGAACAAAGTGCTTTCGAGAACTAATGACGTCCTCTCAGAAAAATCGGACGTCATGCAGCGATTGAGCGAATTTTATAGAGAAATGTATGCGTGTGATGATCTTAGTGAGGGATCCGGGGATGACGCCGTGACTGGTACGCCAGACCCGGACCTCGACGACACTGAGGTCATCAGTATGAAAGAGATTGAACGTGCGATTCGAAGTTTGAAATGTGGTAAGGCTGCGGGACTAGACAGAGTTACTGCTGAAATGGTCAAGTATGGTGGGCCTCGCGTCAGTGACAGCTTTCATCTGCTGTGCAATTTGTGCTGGCGGACGGGAGATGTCCCGGATGATTGGCGATCCGCAGTCATTGTGCCTTTATATAAAGGTAAAGGTTCACATTTTGACTGCGGGTGCTATCGGGCGATCAGCTTGACCAGTTTAGCAAGTAAAGTTTACTCGATGGTTTTGACACGTAGGATGCAAGAGAAATCGGAAAGATTTCTATGGGAGGCACAATGCGGATTTAGACCTGGAAGAGGATGCACGGATCAAATGTTTTCTTTCCGCGTGATCACGGAAAAGCTTCTGGCTGCTAACCAGAAGACTTTCTGTGCTTTTGTGGATCATGAGAAAGCATTTGATAAGATTATAAGGAAGAAAATGTGGGAACTGTTGCCGGGGTATGGTGTGGATGGTCGATTGCTAAGGGCTGTGCAGTCTCTTTACTGTGACTGTAAAGCCTGTGTGCGGGTAGGGCATGACCTGTCACCCATGTTTAGCATCCAAACGGGCGTAAAACAGGGTTGTGTCATGTCTTCCTGGCTGTTCATACTGTATCTCCACAGCTATTTACAGAAGCTGAAAGATAGCTGTTTGGGTGTGAAATTGGGTGACATAAAAGTAAATTGTCTACTGTATGCTGATGATGCAGTGCTTATTGCACCATCAGAGGCAGAACTGCAGGCATTAGTCACGTGTATGAATGTGAAATTAAAGGTCTCCGTTTGAATGCTAATAAAACTAAGGTTTTGGTATTTGAAAGGGACGAAGAGAGAACGAAGTGTGAAATATGGGTAAATCAGGAATGTCTAGAACAGGTAAATGAAATTGTATACTTGGGGAGTGCTTTTAGCCGGGATGGAAGATGTGATTTAGATGTGGACAGGCGTGTCGCTGCCGGGAACAAAGTCAATGGTGCCCTGATTGCGTCAGTCAAAAGGCAAGGCGTAGTGAAGAGTGCACGCCTTGCAATACATAACGCAGTGTTGGTACCGACTTTGTTATATGGCGGCGAAACCTGGGTATGCCAGAAGAAGCATAAAAGCAAGTTGAATGCAGTGGAGATGCGATCTCTTCGTAAAATGTGCGGCGTTACCATGGCCGACCGAAAGCTAAACGAAGAGATTCGCAATATGGCAGGTTTGAAAGATGACCTTATCACAAAAATTGATAAGGGCGTGCTTCGGTGGTTTGGGCACGTTGAGCGAATGAGTGAAGACCGAATGGTGAAGAAAATATATAAGTTAATATTAAAAGGTGTCGAGGTAGACCGAGACTAACTTTCGAAGACCATGTGAGCAAATTGCTCGAAGAGGGTAGAGTCAAGAGTACTCGGATAGTGAAGATAAGTAAGTATAATGAATTCGGATACTAATTTAGATCATGATATTAATATCACTTTTATTTCAGCTTCTTTCCAAAAGTCATGAGTACTATAGTACTCAACAAGTAACAGTAACAGTACTAGACTGTAGGCTATAACATACCTAACGCATTTAATATGAAACAAATCCCTCTGCACCAAAGGAATATCCCACTGTTTTTGTTGGTTAACTTCTAGTGGAACATTTTCACCAGGACAAAAGCCTTCTGCCTCCGTAGCAAAGCATAGGTCTACTTTATTATTTAAAATTATATTACATAAGTCATTGACACTATGCACGGAAGCAAGGAAAGCAGGCAATGCAACGCTAGAAAGATTTCTCACACCAATGCCACCAAATTTTATAGGTAAAGTAGCTTGAGTCCAGGCTGTTGTATTTAAAGTTAAATTTAAAAAAAAATTCTATAGCTATTTTAAGATTATTATTAATATTTTGTAAAATATCCGAACATTTCCAGACTGGACTCGAGCGGAGTAAGTATGTAAATCTAGGTAAAGAAGACAATATTATAAAATAGTAAGAGCTATGTGAGGGTTTAATTTATACAATTTATCAACGTGGTTTAAAAACTGATCAAATTTTGTTTTTAAAACAGATTTAATACTATCGAAAAACAACGGGGCACCTAGCAGGTATAGTGATTCTGTACTGACAGTTTTTATTCCTGGACAAATATGATTCAAATTTTGAATTAAAGTGTCTCTATGAGAAGTAGATAAATTATTGGAAAAAATATTTCACATTTATTGCTATTTGGTTCAAGACCAAAATTTTTAAAATTTTGAAAAATATGAGTAAGATCATTGATGACGTCATCTGCTCTACCTCCCAGTGTACCGTCGTCTAGGTACCAGACATTCAGCTTGGATTTCAAATTTGAAATAATGGGTTGAATTCACAAACTAAAAAGTGCTGGAACCAGTGGGTCACCCTGCTGAACACCGACAGCAGAATCGATAACATGGTTTTCGTAAAACAAGTTAGTATTTTGACTATAACATTGCCAAACGTAATGATAAATTTCGGGGGTATTGTTAGCCACTTCTTTCAGCAAGCTTACCCTATCGATAGAGTAAAAAAGCATTCCTTAGGTCAACCTTCACAAGAACATCTGCATCACAGTTTGTTAAAAATGTACGCACTGAATGTACTGCCGCCTCACAGCCACCTCTAATGTTAAAGCCTAGTTGAGTAGGCTGAAATTTGGTCTTAAGGTTAGAGATTATGTGCCTGCAAGCTAATTTTGAAGTTAAGCGTCGAAATTTGGAACCAACGGCAATAGGACGGATACCGTTATCCTTTTTTTGAAGGCACATAATCTTGCCCCATGTAAGAATGGAATGATATCTAGATTAACATTACCAGAAAACATAAAGTTACATAATTTTGTAATGTCTTTAAGAAGTACTCCGCCGGCATCACCGGCAGAAGCGCTTACAAGATCTTTAAGATGTTGAGGCGTAATTCCGTCAATGCCGCCAGCAGAGCCATTTGAAAATGACATAATTGCTTCTAAAGTGTCTTTTTCCGAAATTTGTAAAGGTTGCATAGAAGTCCTAGGAGCCAGCGGTAAGCCCTGAGAAGGTTTGACCGAAGGATGCTTTTGACGAAGGCTTTCAAGAGTTTCGACATTGCGAGGAGCCAGGATGTCGTCTGAGAATAAAATACGGGATGCATTTTTTAAGTCGCCATCCATTACTTTCGACTCAACTACTTTTTTTAAATCAAATTTAGGACGTGGTCGAGATAAATGAGTATTAATTGGGTAGGTAATCTAAATTTTGAAAATATGTCTCTTTTAGTGGAGACGTAATTGATTTATTTATTGTTTTATTAAAATGAAAATGGGAATAAGCGAAAGTAAATAATTTTTGCCAACTATTTTCACTATTAGTCAAAACAAAATTTGTACAGCCGACTTCAATATAAGTTATTAAGAATAACTCAAAAACTATTGGTCTGACCTTGATCAAATTAATATGGGACCACACGAGATGGGACCAGCTTTCAAATAAAAAAGAATCATCGAAATCGGTTCACCCAGTATAATGTTACGAGGGCGGATTGAAAAGTACTCGGCCTAACACAGATCCATTCAATTCTAAAAATCAAATCTACCCACATTATTTAGTTCAGTTCAGACTAGTTCATTGTGTGAAGTTCGAAACGTGTGCGATAATTAGTTGTGATTTTATAAATTTATTAACAAAGTAATCGGACATAATTTCCGCGAATGGAGCAAATCGAGCAGCGTGCCGTCATTAAGTACCTCCATAAGAAGGGGCTATCATCAAAAGCCATCCATGATGACATGGTCAGTACATTAGGCGATTGTGCTCTGTCATATTCATCCGTCAAAAAATGGATAGCAGAATTTAAGCGTGGTAGAGAGAGTGTGAAAGATGAACCCCGCTCTGGAAGGCCTTCGACGTCAACTACTGACGAAAATATTAAAAAAGTACTTGATTTAATAATGGGAGACCGCAGATTAAAAATTAGAGAGATAGCCGAGATTATAGGCATCTCTTATGAACGAACTCAAAACATCATTGTCAACGAGTTGGGTTTCCACAAGGTGTCTGCGAGGTGGGTTCCGCGACTGCTTTCAGTTGAACAAAAAAGGACGCGATTGACTATTTCACGCGACTGTTTGGAGTTATTTGAAGCCGATGCAGATGATTTTTTGAATCGTTTTGTTACTATGGACGAAACATGGGTTCATTACTGTACACCGGAAACAAAACAACAATCAAAACAGTGGAGAAGACCTGGTTCACCACCCCCTAAAAAGGCTAAGTCGATTTTGTCGGCAAATAAGGTGATGGCTTCAGTATTCTGGGACTCGAAAGGTGTGATTATGATTGATTATCTTGAAAGGGGTCAGAATATAAACTCTGATTACTACTGCACCTTACTACGTCGTTTACGAGAGGAAATAAAAGAAAAACGTCGAGGAATGCTCAGAAGAAAAGTCCTGTTTCATCAAGATAACGCCCGTGTTCACACGTCAGTAGAGTCAATGGCTGAAATTCACAACTGTGGCTTTGAACTGTTACCGCATCCGCCGTATTCACCTGATCTGGCACCATCAGACTTCTTTCTGTTCCCTAACCTAAAAAAGCACTTGGGAGGTCAAAGATTTTCGACAAACGACGAGGTCAAAGCAGCTGTAGACGCATATTTTGACTCTAAGGAAGAATCATTTTTTTTCAACGGTCTAAATGCTTGGAAGGGGAGGTGGCAAAAGTGTATTGAACTTGATGGTGATTATGTAGAAAAATAAAAATATAACTGATTTAGTATTTGTTTATTTTCTTGGTTAGGCCGAGTACTTTTCAATCCACCCTCGTATGAGGTAACACACATAACATACGCGTCGAATTGTACCGTCTCCTTTTTGGAAGTCGGAAAATATAAATACTTCTTTTTTTACTTGTTATATTTAAACGAGAAAAGTGTATTAAATATGTCCAAAATAATCGTAGAGAAGAGATGTGGTTACCAACAAATCATACATACATTTATTTCTTGCATTTTAAGGAAGAGGATAAATATAGTAGGAAGAAGGCAAAAATTAACACAACATATTGTTTAAAGGCACTTAATTAAATTCCTATACATATTTTTTTCAGTAACATTTATACAATTTATTAATTGAAATTAATTTTCAGCAAAAAACAATAAATAAGTGTATATACGTATAATTCATGTGGTGATTAGTAGAGGGATACTCATCCCAATTTACCTGTCTGGTAGTTGTGGTATGGTATACGGTTATGCGACCCCGGCTTCCCTAGCTATTACTGTCTTATCCCTTGCCCTTCTGGACGGTAATATCCTACATTTCCTATTTCCCACCCTAACTTACCTTACTCTTCCTTTTCACACCACCTATCCTTCCCCTTTTCCTATTCCTACCCTCCGCCAATCCAACGTCTGCCGCGCGGATGGATGCATGGCTAGGGGCGGGCCTAGTCGTTAGCGTGCCACACTGCCCTGGGACCGGGCGACCCCACAATTAGGCTAGCCTTACCCTGACATGCGAGGCTCTGCTGGGGGGGACAAACCTTTCCCTCGCTATTCGTGGGAACGCAATGGATAATCGTAAAAATAATTTAATTAACCTAAATGGCGGCGATGTGGTTCGCCACCCATCACGTCTCGCTTATCGCGGGGGCGAAAAGCTGCCCACGGAGAGCCGCTTTGCTACGTTGAATGTTAGAGGAGGAATGGATGGTAAGGTAGATGAAGTATGTCAGATGATGGATGAACGATGCATTGATATTCTGTGCGTGAACGAAACCAAGAGGAAAGGATATGGCACCACGGTTCATGGCCCCTACACGGCATACTGGTCGGGAGTCTCCCAAACCAGCCGAGGCTGTCAGGGAGTTGGTGTGATTCTTTCATCTCGAATGGTTGAATGTGTGATGGAGCATGAATGTGTAAGCCCAAGACTCCTCTGGATTAGGTTAAAAGTCTGACTCACTCGCTTGTTTATTCTTGGGGTCTATGCACCAACGGATCTGCATGGAGGTGGGTCATTAAAATCCCAACAAGAGAGAGAGGAATTTTGGGATAGCATGAGAGAGGTCTTGGATAAATGCGGAGAAAATGTGATGTTAGGGGACTTTAATGAAGGAGTTGGACTAAAGCGTGATGGGTATGAAGGAGTTCTGGGTACGTTTGGGGACGAGAGAGTGAATGACAATGGGAGAAGCCTGCTTGAAGTATGCTTGGAATGGAATCTGTGCGTGGCCAACACAATGTTTGACCACAAAAAGATCCATTTGTATATAACAGATGAGGGTGAGTCTAGAAATATGATTGATTTTGTAATTGTAGATGAAAGACTGAGGAAGAAAGTGCTAGACACTCGGGCATATCGCGGTGTAGGCCTCGACACAGACCACTTCTTGGTCATAGCCCGAATGCGTAGCCTCTTTAAACGGTGGCGACACCGAGGGGCCGAGCTTACGAGTGTTTTGGACAGAGTAAAAGTGGAAAATCTACAAGAAAAAGAAAATAAAGACGAGTATGTAGGGAAACTGAAAGAATGTTTTAAAGGGATAGAAGAGATAGGTGTGATTGAAGATTTGTGGGAGACATTTAAGAAAGGGGTCGTGAATGTTGCTATTGAGGTATGCGGGGTAGCTAAAAGAAGGAAAGGAAGAAAGAATGATAACGTGTGGATGGATAAAGATGTACAAAGGGTTGTGCAAGAAAATAAGAAAGCGTGGTTGGATTGGTTAGCAATAAAAGCTAACCAAAAAGTTCAAAAGGCAACGGATGACGAGATAAAGGAAGCACGAACGAAGTATAAAAGATTGAAAACAGCAGCGAAAGAAATTGTGTCTAGAACGAAAGGATGATTTCGATTGGAGGCTCACTGAAGATTTCCAGTCAAACATTAAGTTTTTCTGGAAATCCATCAAAACAGCCAGAGGAAAAACTTCTACCTCGAAGCTGAGTACAATCAGGAGTCAAGATGGGAGCATAATAAAAGGAGAAGAATGTGTGTTAAAGAGATGGAAAGAGTATTTTGAAAGTTTGTTTGAAAGAGAGGAAGTGCAGGTACAGCATCTGCCACCTTCCACGGAAACTAATATAAATGTTGATGAAAATGAGATAAGCATGGATGAAATAGTGAAAGCGTTGAAAAGTATGAGATTAGGTAAGGCTGCAGGGTATGACAGAATTACCGTCGAGATGCTGAGGGCTGGACAGGGCCTGGTGGCTAATTAGCTGTACCGCCTTTTCAATCTGTGCTGGCGAAATGGGCAAGTACCGGGAGACTGGTGCCAAGCCGTAATCGTGCCATTGTATAAGGGAAAAGGGTCACGGCAGGACTGCATAAATTACCGCGGTATAAGCCTTCTCAGCGTCGTCGGTAAATTGTATGCGAAAGTGTTGATTGAAAGGGTTGTGAATGAAACAGACGAAAAAGTATGGGATGCACAAGGGGGATTTAGAAAGGGAATGGGATGTACAGATCAGGTTTTTTCCTTGCGGTGCATAGCCGAAAAGTGTTTGGCTAAAAACAAGAAGGTCTACTGCACGTTCGTGGATCTAGAAAAGGCCTATGATAGAATGGTGAGGAATGAATTATGGTCAGCACTGTCCGTGAACGGTGTGAGCAGTATCATCATACGAGCAATCTCTTTATAGGGATTTTAGTGCTTGTGTAAGGATAAACGGGGCATACACTGAATGGTTTAATATCAAAAAAGGTGTTAGACAGGAATGTGTAGCGTCACCGTAGCTGTTCATGGACAATTGTTTGACAGATTTAAAAGAGAATGAAAATGGGTTGATAATGAGTGAGTTACTCGTCAAATGTTTTCTCCATGCTGATGACCAAGTATTACTTGCGTCTTCGGCCGAGGAGTTGCAGGAGATGGTAACTGCTATGAGTGGTGCTTTTGTTAGTAAGGGTTTAAGATGAATGTAAGGAAGACGAAGGTGATGGTGTTTAAAAAAGATGTGGCAGTTACAGACTGCAATATCGTGATTGAAGATGAACAAATTGAACAGGTGAAAGAGTTTGTGTATCTGGGTTCAAAGTTTACAAGAGATGGAAAGTGTGAGAGTGATATCGAAAGAAGAGTGAATGCAGGAAACATGGTGAATGGAACTTTGCACTCCTTTATGAGCAGTCGGAAGGTGTCTAACAAGGCTCGTTTGGCTGTGCACGAGGGGGTGTTGGTTTCGACACTCATGTAGATACGGAAGTGAAAGTTGGGTATGGCAGAAGAAACATGAAAGCAGAATAAATGCAGTTGAGATGAGAGCGTTAAGAAGTATGATAGTAGTTAAATTGAGTGACAGGATAAGAAATAGTGAGATAAGGAAACGTTGTGGTCTGAAAGAAGATGTAGTGACAAAAATTGAGAAAGGTATGCTGAGATGGTTTGGCCATGTCGAGAGAATGAATAAAGAACGATTGACGAAAAAAGTGTATAAGGCGAGTGTGAATGAAAGTGTTGGAAGGGGTAGACCTAGGCGGACATTTCTAGACCAAATCAGGGACATCTTGAAAAAAGGCCAGGTCAAGAGTAACCTAAACCGTAGAGCATGTATGAAGGGAATAATGAAAGTGGATGAAGCGAAACAAGTATGCAAGGATCGTAGCAAGTGGAAAGAAGTGGTCTCTGCCTACCCCTAAGGGAAAGAGGCGTGATTAAATTATATGTATTTAATAGCGCGCTAGTATAGTGTGTAGCGTCCTATTGATTTATAAACGTTTTGAACAACTCTAGTGACAACGCATCTGCATTATGATTCTATAATGAGGATAGATGTGTAAAATCTATGGATCACAAGAACCACTTATCATTATGTGAACTGTGTGCTCGTTTGTTACCCTGTATTATAAAAAAACCAACCAGAGAGAGCAGTATAACGTCTGTTGGGCTAACTTGTAATTAATAATCGAACAAAAATATGATAAAATACACATCAGAAAGCTTTTACATCAGATTAAGTTGTATGGTCGAAGACCTTTGCCTGTTATAATTAATATATCGTTTACAACAATAATATAAATGTTTATGGTCAAATCAATCGTTTTCATTCTGATTGTGGGTTACTTTTTCTCGAATTATTCTATTTTTTTTTTGCAAAATGACTGCATTCGAAGAATTTGGTGTCCTTCCCGAATTGGGAAAGGCAATTGATGAGATGGATTGGAATTTGCCTACAGACGTACAAGCCGAGGCTATACCGTTAATTTTAGGTGGTGGAGATGTCCTTATGGCAGCGGAAACCGGGAGCGGCAAGACCGGCGCATTCTGTTTACCTATCTTACAAATAGTTTGGGAAACATTAAAGGATATACAGGAAGGAAAAACAAGTAAAATAATACAACAGACATCTTCGGAATGGACAATGTCATTTTTCGATCGCACGGAAGCGATGGCCGTAACGCCGGACGGTTTACGATGTCAATCCCGAGATCCTAAAGACTGGCATGGTTGTAGAGCTACTAAAGGCGTGCATACAAAGGGTGCATATTATTACGAAGCTACAGTAACAGATGAGGGTCTTTGTCGCGTAGGATGGTCAACACAAGCTGTGAGTAGATATTGCGATAATGCATAAATTGCCTTTATGTTGATTTTTGAGTCCCAAAAATTTCTTGAGGTCGAGTCTTAATCACCAGTCTTACATATTCCAAGACATGAATTTGGAAGTTCCATTGGGAATTTTCTTGAGAAGTTCTAGGGATTAAGTAAAAACAAAATATACCCTTTGGTAGAACTCTGAAAACTGTTGCTTATAAATCAGCTGACCATTTGGTAAAACTAAAGACATCCGGTACTCGGGTACGGGGCTGGGAAGGGGAGAGGAAGGGCAGAAAAAGCCCTGGGTACCCTTCTCCCGTTGTAGAAATCTATAGTTTATGAGTATAAATTTTTTTTGTAAAATCATAATGTAACTACTCATATCTATATATTTATATGTGGTAGAGCCATGCTGCAACTATATTTCTGGTATAGTTGTAACACGAATGGGTCAGCTCGACTGGGGACGGACCACACTTACGGAATACCAGAGTAAAATAGCAGCTTGATGCTGCTGTGTTTCGTATGGTGAGTGTAGAGAACCGGAGACCCTTTTTACTGGTTACCGAGGCATTCCATCTTAGTCATCACGGGTGACAACACATCTGCATTTTGATTCACAAATGAGGATAAATGTAGATGTCTATGGGCCACAGCAACCACTTGCCATCAGGTGGAATGTGTGCTCGTTTGTCACCCTTATGCTATAAAAAAAAAACTATACTTCTGCAATGGCTTCGGTGCTACGGGTAGTGCAGCCCCTTTGCCCTTGTGTAGCAAATCACAGGCATCCATGCTCACCTCCACAGCTTTGGTTTTTTGGTCTCCTTCGGTGACCAGCCTCAGCTGCTAATGCTCACAACTGGTTCCTGCGATTTGCTACAGTGGGTGGGGGCTGCTCTCCGTCTGCGCCTATGGCGTTACAAAGACACTAGGGGTAGGGCATACAAGACTATGTGGAATTGGGGACATTCTGATTCAGTTTTAGTACAGATTTGACCTATCTTATCTATAAAGTCAGGTTGCCCTAAACTCTGCTATGATAGTGGTAAATGAAACAATGTTTATGTGAATTGTTATAATTTTGTTTTCTGAAAAACCTCTTTGACTGGTCTCCACTGCAACTCAATTCATTGTGTGACTATCTTCTCTACAAATGGATTGTCTGGGTCTGAGTAATTAACTTCTTTTTTTTTTTCTTTAAAAAACGTTACCCCAACAGTAGGATTTTCTCCTGTATTGTGGAGGCAGTTTACAAACACAAATTGCAAAGGACAACTTCTTTATGGGTGACCCATTTCGTTATATGCAATTTCTAGTTATTGAAATTTATTAATATTGTAAATAATTCAAAACACATTTCCTTAATTCAAAAACTGTATAAAAGGTTCTAGCTTAACCCTGACAAACCTAAACTGAAAACATAACTAAAATTAAGTACTTGATCTTACCACATTAGTAAAGAAATTGTACCGTAGTTACTTCATAATACTTGACCAAATTGACATATTTGCGTTTCGTTATATACAATTTTTAGTGAAATTTATTTTTATCATAATTAATTCAAAATGCATTTCCGACATCCAAATCAGTGTCAAAGATTCAAACTTAACCCTGACAAGCCTCCTAAACTGAAAACATAATTAAAATCAAGTACAGGACGCCTACTTCTAATACTAGACCAAATTGACATATTTGTGTTTCATTATACGCAATTTTTAGTGAAATTTATTTTTATCGTAATAAATCAAAACGCATTTCCGATATCCAAAAACAGTGTAAAAGATTCAAGCTCATAACAAGCCTCCTAAACTGAAAACAATTAAAATCAAGTACAGGATGTCTATAGCCAACCTGACCATTTTCGTTTTTGGGACTCGGCAATTCAAAGCCGAATGATGATGATGCAGACTAAAAATACGTGCTAATTCTTGGAGTTGCACCTACTAATTTGGGACACTAATCTAATTTAAAATATTAATTAATTTGAAATATTAATCCTTTTGTTCTATATATTAAAATTCCTTACTATACTAGGTTTTCACAAAACAAGTTTTAAGCTGCTGGTGAAGGAGATAAAGCTTAATTATAAATGTAATCTCTAAAACTATACACCCGATTGACTTGAAATTTAGTATATGTAGTTACTCATTTTGCAATGTAGATGCTCACTAAGAACGGATTTTGTGATAGTACCATTAAATTTTGTTTTGATATCTACATTATTATTGTCTATTATTGTGCACCCAGCGAAGCGAGCGAGAATCAGCTAGTTAATTATATAACATGTTTATACATGTTATATAATTAACTAAAATATATAAAGATGTTTTTTTGAGAATATAAGTATGTCAAGATTATTTTATAATGATCAATTGCAAATACATAATATAAAACTAGATAAGAAGCATTTTTTTTCTAATTCTACAATCATTTAAGGGACATTTACCGCTTAGCATATGTCGGTCCCCATCATACCCTAACATACATCACTTGCTTATATAATGTTAGTTATTACTTATTATTATTATTAATTATTACTTTGGCCAAACTAAGGCGAAACCCACGCGGGACGCCATACGCTCGCGCCGATTGCGTCAGCTAACTTGTATGGAGGTGTTCCCATTGGCGCGAATAGTCGCACGTGCTGCAGTGAATTATTCGCGGGATAGTGCCTGATTTTTTGGAAATGCTGTTGAACCTTGAATTATTTTTACTAAATTTTTCCCTTTTTATTCGAAACAAGACATTCCATCTTAGTCCGCAAGGGTGACAATGCATCTGCATTTTGATTCTTAATTGAGGATAGATGTAGATGTCTGTAGGCTACAGCAACCAATTACCATCAGGTGAATTGTGTGCTCGTTTGTCACCCTTATCCTTTAATAAAAGTCTTGAGAATCTTCTTTAGTTAATGCTAATAACAATAAAACCTCAGCTTCGATATCAAATGACATGTTTTCCTGTTGAGAAACCAAAAATAATGACGTGTGGGATTCGCTTCAGTTTGGGAGCTTAAGCGAGCGAACGAATTGGGCAGATTCGCGTCCCGCGCGGGATACTCCTCAGTTTGGCCGAAGCCTTATACTACGTGGGCCGTGGATTCGAACAGAACTTTCGCATCGTCGCATTTAGTTGGGATAAAATATTATGAAATGTGCCTACGTCAGTTTTGTTCAAATTCAAGACCCTTATTAAATTACTTCTAACAGACTCAAATCGAACACATTCCATCAATAAATGGTAGAGGTGTTCTATAACTCCACAATCTTCACAATTGGGCAGTGATATTAATTTTATTGTTTTATTTCACTATTAAAATAAAGGACCCTGTAGTGTGGGGGTGCAAAAAAATCCACTACTCCATATCATCTGATAGGTGTTGTAAGAGATTACAGAGACAGGTTGAAAGAGAAGGTCTCTTTCTCAAAACAATAAAAAACCAGCTAGCCTGCCCAGAATGGGAATTATGATAAATATCCCCCTTATGAGGTAATCTAAGAGACCTACATTCTGCAATGGACATTTAATAGGCTGTAATGATTAAAGGAATAAATTAAGGAGTTCTACTCTGTTTAATTAATTGATTTTTTTAAAAGGCGAGGCTTGATCTTGGTACAGACAGACTTGGCTTTGGTTTTGGTGGAACAGGAAAAAAGTCCAATGCTAAGCAATTTGATGATTATGGAAGTGCTTATGGAAAAAATGATGTGATTGGTATGTACATTTATAATCTTAAATGTAAATAGAAAACAAAAGTATGTCTTAGTTAATATTTAAAATTGCTATATGATTTTAACACTACTTTGCAATAAAATATTTTGAAAATCAATGAAATCCTACATTTAAGTAACATATATTCACATCAAGATATTAATCGACTTATACTCCCATGGTACTATTTGTTACAGGTTGTTTGTTAAATTTAAACAATGGAGAGATTCGTTATACCAAAAACGGTGAAGATCTTGGAGTAGCATTTAAACTAGATCAGTCCCGCAAATCAGACTGTTATTTCCCTGCAGTGGTATTAAAGAATGCTGAGATAAGTTTTAATTTTGGAACTCTACCTTTTAAGGTAATGCAGTGTTTTATTTAGATCTGGTTAACTAAACATACTACTCTCTTACAGTATAAAACAGATACAAATTTACTTTAATTTAATGTAAATTAATAAATGTTTGTTGCAGTACTCACCCCCAAAAGACTACATTGCAGTCTGCCAAGCACCAAAGGAATATGTAAAACACAATGTAGTGTCTGCTGGGGCTGCAGCTGAATGCAAACCTGTGAACAATGCACCACAAGCTATTATCATTGAGGTATACAATACAACATTTTAGAATTTTGTCTGATATTTTTATTAATTTTATTTTGAGAGGATTAGTTATAGCTTAAGATGTAAGTTGCATTGGTATAATGCAGTTTTTGACTATAGGAAATTGAAAGCATAATATATACTGAACATATATACTTTATATATATTTACTAGCTGGCCAGGCAGACGTTGTTTTGCCCTTTTCGACAACCCTTCATATAAAAAATCCTTAAATTCGTAATAAAAAAATATTGAGTGTCAATTGCACACAGTGTGCAAAATTTCATTGAAATCAGTTCAGTAGTTTAGGAGTTCATCGTGGACAAACAATGTGACACGTAATTTCTATATATAAAGATTTATTTAAACTTTATGGCTGACGTAATGCCTTAAGGCATTCTCTCCCAGTCAACCATTAGGCTAAGGTAGTGCAGTAAAAGTAAACTAATAATGAGAAAAATAGGTAACGAAGTTGGAATAAAGCAGAATATATGTATATATTTATTTAATTTATTATTAGAAAGAGTACATTATTTATTGTTGCACACTCCTCAATAATAATATCCGATACTTATGAACATAACATAAATAATTAAGGAAACATTCACCACTATGGACACAACAACAGATAATGTTTCCTCAAGATGGTTTTGAGCTGCGACTTATTTACGCTTTCGTCATATATATCCGCCACCTCATTACACATGGTCGGAGTTATCCATTGCCTTGTACGCTGTTCGAAGTAATTTTCTACCCTAGGTATTAGGTATTTCCTCCTTTGTGTAATTTAGCATAAAATATATACATATAATATAAATATGCTACAAACTACTGATGCCATCTTATTATGAAGTAATTGTTAGTGCATTATTAGTATTATGCAAAATCATTGAATGCTCGGAGTTTATCTGCGTGATAAACTTAGAAATGAGGATATCCGCAGTAGAACCAGAGTGACTGACATAGCCCTACAGATTAGTAAGCTGAAGTGGCAATGGGCCACTGACCGTGCTTTGTGGCATTCTTTGGGGGAGGCCTGTGTTCATCAGTGGACTTATGAAAGACTGTAATGATAATGATGATATGTATCAGTAAACCAGCAACCAGTAAGATAATTTATAAATAAATATATTTTAGCCCTCACGAGAATTAGCTGAACAAACATGTAATCAAATAACAAAATTCAAAAAGTATTTGGAAAATCCAAAAGTGCGAGAATTGCTTGTGGTCGGAGGCATCAATGTGAAGGATCAAATAAACCAGCTGAATGCAGGAGTAGATATAGTTGTGGGCACACCAGGAAGACTTGAAGATCTCATTCAAGGAGGTAACTTATCTCTTGCTTTGCTCTTGCTGAGAATGCTTTTTTATGAAAATGCTAGACTTATATTGTCGCCATTTTCTATCCAATAAATGTTATTTTACATTTAGATTTCCTTAAAAGGTGCTATATGACTCTGTCCTAGCCAAAATTATGGGAACGAAGTTTCTTATCGGACGGTACGGGTTTGACGGATGGGACCTATACGACAAAAAGTGTAAGATTTTTTCGTCACTATCCCTTGTGTCTTATGGCGCCTCTTCACGTTGGCCAACACAGTGGCGAATGTGTTGGCAGAGTTATTGGCCAAGAAATTGTGATCGCGTCCACACGTTGGAAGGTCGTTCAGTTTGCTTCGGTGCAGGCCAATGTGCGGACGAATTTATTAAAATGATTATTGATGCGTTAACGGCTGCTGCGGTTTATTTATTCACAGCATACCACTATTTTTTTATTTAATTTTCACTATTTTTTATATTTAATATTTTTAATATAAATTTTTAATATTTCTTTATTATACACTAATGTCCTACAGATAAGTGAACTATATAAACATTAACACACCTAGGCATAGGTATAATTAACACTTTTACAACTAAGGCCTAGAAAATATTCGAAGCCTGTCTATGAAACCGTTGTCAAATTTTATTAAACAAAACCTTTTTAAAAAGGGTTATTCTTATTATATAATTATAGAACAAAACTTAATAATACACACTTGGTTATTAAACATTTTAGAAATATATAAAATACACCCAAACATAATACAATTCTTACAAGCTGCCATGACCAATTGGACAACGAAACTTAAACTTGACACACTAGATGGCATGATAGAAACAGACTATATTAGAATAAGGAGAGGCATATTTCAAGGAGATGCACTTAGTCCTCTCTGGTTCTGCCTTGCAATAAACCCCTTATCAAAAATGTTAAACTCAAAAAAATATAGGTTACCCGTTACAATAACATACAACAATCATCTTCTGTATATGGACGACCTTAAGCTATACGCTACTAATCAAGATGAATTAGACCAGTTAGTTAAATTAACGGAAACATTCTCACGGGATATTGGAATGGAATTTGGTATTGATAAGTGCAACATCAATTCGGTTAGAGCTAGACAGCATTATGAACACAATCACCAATTGCAAACAGGACAGCAAATCAAATCTTTAGAAGAGAATGGAGTGTATAAGTATTTAGGATATAATCAGTCGAAACAAATTCACCACAAAGAAATTAAAAATACATTAACAGATGAGTTCCGGTATAGACTTCGCTTAGTATTAACATCTCAATTAAATTCTAAAAATATATTTAAAGCTATTAACACATTTGCAATTCCTGTACTAACTTATTCTTTTGGCATAATACACTGGTCCAAAACTGAACTGAAACAACTACAACGCACAATTAATACATCTCTTACGAAGCACCGTAAACACCATCCAAGATCGTGCATACAAAGACTAACATTACCAGGAAATGAAGGAGGAAGAGGTGTAATAGACATAGTTAACTTACATAACAGACAAATAACAACACTCAGAAATTACTTTTATCATAAAACTACAATATCAACACTACACAATGCTATAGTACAGAATGATCATAAATTGACACCGCTTAATATGTATGATAAAACATTGCAAAAAAATGAGGTACTTACAGATAATAACACAAAAATTGACATATGGACTCAAAAGTCTCTACATGGAAGACATCGCCAAGAGTTGAACCAACCTACCGTAGACAAATTAGCGTCGAACGCATGGCTTCAACGTGGTGAGTTTTTCCCTGAGACTGAGGGTTTTATGTGCGCAATTCAGGACCAAGTCATAGAAACACGTAATTATCAAAAGCATATCATTAAAATAAAAAATCTCCACGCCGACACATGTAGACGTTGTTTTAATGCTTCTGAAACAATCCAACACATCACTGGTGCTTGTAAAGCGATCGTTCAGACAGATTATAAGTATCGGCATGATCAAGTAGCCAATATCATTCACCAGAAACTTGCCCTTAAGTGGAAACTAACTGACCAACCTACTCAAGTATACTATAAATATAAACCTGAAATAGTCCTTGAAAATACCACTCACAAGATGTATTTTGACAGAGCTATACTTACCGATAAAACAATACACTATAATAGACCGGATATAATATTAATAGACAAAGTGAATAAATCTGCTTTTATTATTGACATTGCTATACCTAATTCACATAACTTACAGACTACAATTAATGAAAAAATTTCCAAATACATTGATTTAAAACATGAAATTATTAGAATGTGGGGCTTACATAATGCCATTATAGTACCTATAGTCCTCTATACAACTGGTGTCATACCAAAAGCGCTTCATCAATCATTAAAAACTCTTGATCTACCAAAACTTACATATATTCAATTACAAAAAGCAGTTTTACTTAATACTTGTTGAATAGTTAGAAAATTTATCTCAACAGATAACTACCCATAACCAAACACGTTCATGGTACCCACTTGGCTTAGTCCCGTGGTAGTAACCATTAATCCAGTTTTGTTAAAAACTAACTAAGAAAACGTAAACACTTTAAATAAAAATAATAATAATAAATAATTTATTTCGTCAAACATTAAAGTTACATTATATGATCAGTGATCGAGGTCACCTAGTAAGCAAAATAATGCCTGTAACAGGTGACTTCGCTCTTCCATAGCTAAAAATTACAGTATTATTAACGAAATAAAGTAACTAATAGGGAATAATAAAGACAGTAAAAACATGATTTTAGTATCCTACTTTTTAATTTGATTTTAATATATATTATATATTATAGATTTTAAGATATTTAATAAATCAATGAATACATCAATAAATAAATTAATACACAATTAATCACTACAACGTGAATGTGTATAAGATAAGGGTGATCAAAAAGAAATTTTATTTTTTGACGGCTCCGTGGCGTAGTGGCTTAGCAATGAGTTGCTGCCCTGGGGGCCGCGGATTCGAATCCCGCACGGAACAAGTATTTGTATAGCCTGCATATAATTTCTCCGGGTCTGGATGTTTGTCCTTATGCAATTTATGTTTCTAAACTGCCTCCACGATACAGGAGAAAATCCTAGTGTATAATAACATTTTTTTTTAAAAAGACTTGTGTTTTACAAACAATTTTCGGCTTGGTAGGGCTCTATAAAGCGAAAAGTTTTTTCATTGGTCATTGTTACTGCCGTTATGTAGACACTAGTTACGATGCGTGCATATAAAATTTAAATCAGGTGCGTGCAATCACTCTGGGAGCAAACTGACCGTGCGCCCAACGTGTGGACGCGATGGCCAATACTCTGCCACAACCCTTTGATCTTTTGCAAAAAACCGACACCACACGGATCTCGCGCCAACTTGTTGGCCATCGTTCCAATATATATCAACGTAGCTTAAACACCCGCTCTACACGATGGCCATCGTTGTGGGCCAACACATTCGCTAGTGTGTTGGCCAACGTGAAGAGCCGCCGTCTCGCGCCAACATGTGGGCCATCGTTCCAATACGTACCAACGTAGCTTAAACACCCGCTCTACACGATGGCCATCATTGTGGGCCAACACATTCGCCAGTGTGTTGGCCAACGTGAAGAGCCGCCGTTAGTGTAGACGGCCTTGGCGGCGAAATAAGGAAGTGAAATGGAATAATATCCATCTCATTCGCACTTTTTTTATCTTGCCATGAAAAAAAAATTATTTTATTTCAAATGACGCTTCATTTTAATAGACGCTAGTAATTCATTTATTCGTATTTGTTAATCAATAATATAATACCTACGTTTATCAATAATAATATACTACGCAAGGAACTTCGTTCCAACCGAGTGTTCCACGACACACGCATTTTTTTCTTTCATTAAACTAAAGTAAGATACGAACTTACAGTTCACGTGATGGTGAGTGGCTGCTGAGGCCCATGGACACCTGTAACCAACTTCAAACAATGGAGGCTACACATACGTTGTCACTTCTTAGCCTGTAATTATACCTAGTCTCTATACCTTTTAAAGAACGGTGTTTGGCGCGAATTTTCCGATTTCTAGGTTATGTAATTTGGTCAAGGAACTTTCTTATGCAATCAATATTAATGTCGACTCCCCTAACAAGCTCAGAATCAATGCAAACGCTCAAACATAATGCAAATTTAATAGTTTAAGTTTATAGATTTTTTAAGAATGTTCTTATTACTGTAAGAGTATGTTAAAGGAAATTGTTTATAAAAAATCTAAAAAATAAAATGTAAATTAAATACAAAAAAAAAAATACCTGCAGGGGTCACCAAATGGCGGAACGCGTTCCGCATCCGGACCGCCGACCTATTTTGTTCGGACCCAGAGAATCTAAGAATATCAATGTAAAAATTGTAATTATTCAATTTTCTTGTTTTTTTTTTTTTTTTTTTTTTTATAGAATTAGGGTGACAAACGAGCACACAGTCCACCTGATGGTAAGTGGTTGCTGTGGCCCATAGACATCTGCATCTATCCTCGTTTGTGTATTAAAATGCAGATGCGTTGTCAGCCTTGAGGACTAAGATAGAATGCAAAATCTTGTATTAAAATAAAAGAAATTCGATATTTCTTTGCCAATAATTTTGGATAGAATTAGTGTGTGGTAATGAATATCAATTTGGATCAACATATTATATTTGTAAAGCAGCGTTTTCCAATATGAACCACATGAAAAATAAATTTCGATCTCGTCTTTCCGATGACCATCCTTAAGATTTGATGGCAATAGCTTGCACCAACTTAATTGCTGACTACAGACAGATTGTTCTGATTAAAAAAAGTTCGCCTTAATATTTGGTACTTTATTACTTTTTAATTAGATGTATCCATAATTAAAAAAAAAACATTCTTATTTCTTTTGGTTTGTTTTTCATTTCATTTGTTTATTGAAATTTTAAATCTTGGGTGCTAATCATCTAGCAAACAGACCGCGACAGATTTGTATATTTTTTAAACGGACCCCCAATTGAACTAATTGGTGATCCCTGCTCTAGAGCAATAAACTGCGTTTAGATATTAGTCCGATGCAAACCTTAAGTAGGTATGAGTACTTAAAAATATAAATTAAGTGGTTGGATAAAGATGTTTGAGAAATAGTTTTTTACTTGTTACGCCTAGTATCACTCTTACGTTATGCAAATTATATCAAATACAGGAGAACAAGATTTATTTCCGTGTACAGAACCAGAAGGTAACTTCTGCACTTCTATTGTTATATTGTTAGAGGCCTTAACTTATATTTGTTCAACAGGATACCTGGCTCTCACACACTGTCGCTTTTTTGTACTCGATGAAGCAGACGGTTTACTAAAAGCTGGTTACGGGGAGCTGATTGAACGCATCCATCGACAGATACCAAAGATAACCACAGATGGCCGTCGTCTACAGATGGTTGTGTGCTCTGCCACATTACATGCTTTCGAAGTTAAGAAGATGGCGGTATGTAAATCTAAAGTGATATTTTCCGTGGCGGGTTCTCGCAAATTTGTTGTTATCTATTAATTAGGTTACAAATAATCTGTTTAACGACAATAGATTTCGGAACTATTTTCGTCTAACATTTTTGGGTAACGATTTTATTAATACTACAAATTAAATAAATTAAATATTGATATTAACTTCAGAAACAAATCTTTCTCTGCTATAAAATTTTCTCATCTTACCTTATTCATAGGTAAAAATTCTTTGTGTCATTTTCTTTCTTTTATCCATAAGATCGTGCATCTTTTGATTTACATTACATATACTGGAATCTTTAAAATAAATTGAGATGTAAAGGTATTTGCAGGATTCGATATTCATTATACTTAACAAAATGTTGAATAGATATTATGATATAAAATATCTGTATATGTAGAAAAACAAATGTTATATAATCACAATTATAGCATTTCAAAGACTTCATCCCTATATTTGTTAACTTGCACTAAAGTATTTCATCATGCCTCTATCCACTGCATCAGTAAGGTGGTATTTAGAAAAAAAATTGTTATTTTATTAAGTGGTAAACTGAAACAGTTGTTTAAGTATATTTATGAAAAGTTTCTTATTATATATTTTAGTGCTATTTTTGTATGTATTAAATTTAATTTTGTATATACCACAAGGTATTTAAGCTATCTCTGTTTTTGCTCTTGTATATACATAATACAATAAATGCAAATATGGAGAGAAAGGTATTTCTTGTCAATGTAAATTATTCACAACAAATCCTTTAGTAGACTGATATCAAGCAGTAATTATTATTTTTTTCCTTGCATAGGAAAAACTGATGCATTTCCCGACTTGGGTCGACCTCAAAGGTGAAGATGCCGTACCAGAGACGGTTCACCACGTCGTAGTAATGGTTGATCCACAAAAGGACCGTTCATGGGAGACGATGCGCAAGTAGGTTGAATACAAATATATGAAATATGAAAGAAATATATAAAATATACAAAATTTGACCTGCTTAAAGGCTAAAAAATTTTATTAAATTAAGTTTGTATACAAAGGGTTATTGTAATATTAAGGAATTTATGGATGATAACAACCCCTGGGCATGAGGTGATCGCTACCAAGCTATTTCTAATTTCTTTTGTTTAGTTAATTGTGTAACATACATGATTGTAAGCTGTTATTTAAAAAAATCCTGCTGGGTTTCTTGCTGGTTTTTCCCAGGACAGAGGTATTTTTTCGAATGGTTTCAGTGGTAATTAAACAAAACAGTGACTTTATAAGTATTATTCATAATCTATACGGCAGGGTCGGGAAGGGACGCCCTAGACGAAGGTTTATCGACCAGATCGGCGATACATTGAAAATGGGCCAGATTAGGAGTACCCTTAACCGACGAGCGTGTATGCGTAGATATATGGATGTGAAAGAGGCGAGAGAGGTGTGTCAGGATCGCGCCAAATGGAAGTCCGTAGTCTCTGCCTACCCCTCTGGGTGACAGGCGTGAGTGTTTATGTTATTTATGTTTATATGTTATGTTATTCATAATCTATATTTAATAAAAAAGTTTCTATAATTAATAGAATCAGGCGTTACTTTGCGGAAATCCATTATATAAAAGCTTTTACAAAAAATTTTTAAATAAAATATTTGCGAAGTAAATTTTTGTAAAAGCTTTTATATAAAAAAGTTTCTGTTTCTGTTACATTTTTATAATTTGTTTCTATGTATTATATAGATAAATATAAACATAAAGTTACCAAGAGCCAAGATAATTACAGGCAGTGTGACATTCCAGCATAAAGTGCAACAAATTAGAAATACCTTTTGAAAGCTGTCATATTTATGGGACAGACCAGTGAGCATATACAAAAAAATATATACATATTGTTGGAACCTTAAAAAGTATCAATAACGTAACTTTATTGTATGTTATTGATTAAAATTTTGTCTTGATTAATGAAATAGAATCAAAACACGTAATTTATCAGTAATCTGCCTTTCGCTTACTGTAAATAACTGGAAAACAGAGTTAATTAAATTGACGGAGACTGGAGTAGGTTGAAAAGTAGTTTAAATAAACTCATGTTTTTTATTTAATGCATAATTGAAGTATACAAATAATTATTTTAATGATGGTGTAAACTCTCATTTTAAAAAATAAAAAAAGGTTAGTCATTGAATGAATACATCTAACTGATGATTCAGTTGTTAAAATTATCACAAACGTGAGAAAAACTCTGAATCAAATGTCTCTATCACAGACAAGTGTTGCATTTAACATTATTTTGTCCAGGACAGTGCAAACGGATGGTGTCCACGCAAAGGATAACATACGCGGTGGCAATACCACCCCTGAGACTCTATCTGAAGCCGTTAAAATACTGAAAGCGGAGTACTGTCTGCGGGCTATCAGGGAGCATAAAATGGATAGGTGAGTGGAGTGGGTTGATGTGGAGTGCTTTCGTAGTTTCCTTCTGGTGAATCTTCTTCTTCTTTAGCAAGTCCAGAATGTTGTAATGTCTTATTACCTTGACTAATTAAAAATGATCAATATGACTATATGGTTGACTGGTAGAGAACGCGTTAAGGAGTTAAGTCTGCCTTTGTACAATTTTGTGCAACAAAGTTAAAATAAATAAATAAAATATGAAAGGCTTAAACTGCATGTGGCTTGCTTATTATTTGGTTTAATTAAAACGAAATTGCCTAAGTATCACTATGAAAAGTTTACCTGGTCTAGGTCTAGTGAACATTATACTCATAACACAACATAATTTTAAGTTACTAGTCTAGGGCACGTAGATACCGCTGCTTAGCAGATTTCGTTATTTGGTAACGCAATGCCGTAACAATCAACCGTCACGTCTTTGTAACCCTAGTGTTACGGACGGCGAGGGGAGCCGCCACACCGTCACAATCGTACGATGCACGCAACCAATCAGCGCGCTTTAAGCCCGCGTGCGAGACCGTCAACTGTGCGACCCCCGCCATGGGAATATAAGACGATCACTTGGCCGGCGAAATTTATTCGCATTCGTGAAAAAGGCAGAGCTCCCATAAGACGAAGAAGAAAGATGAAATAATCCCTCTAGTGCTCGCAATAGTTTAATGAATTGTTTCTCAAGTCATCTCATTCTTTTTAATATTCAAAGCAAAGCAGTCAAATACTCAACTCATTTCAGTCTCTCGTACAGACAGACAGATAATCAGTAGACAGTAGTTTTGTTTAGTAATAAAGTTAAACGTGGTAGAGCCATGCTGCAGCTATATTTCCGGTATAGTTGTAACACGAATGGGTCGGCTCGACCGGGGAAGGGCCACGCTCTCATAGAATACCAACGTAAAATAGCAGCTTAATGCTGCTGTGTTTCGTATGGTGAGTGTATAGAACCGGAGACTGTTTATACTGGACAAGAGGCATTCCATCTTAGTCCTCATGGGTGACAACGCATCTGCATTTTGATTCGTAATCGAGGATAAATGTAGATGTCTATGGGCCACATCAACCACTTACCATCAGGTGGACTGTTTGCTCGTTTGTCACCCTTATCTTATAAAAAAAAATACAGTTCGCTCGTTCTCCCCGTCCTTTTTAGCCAGTTTGCTACATCTTAAAAATCGACAAAGTAACTCTTTGAGTGACTTTGAATATGCTTTATATTTGCAGTACAAATTTTATAATAACTAAAAGGGGATATAATATTATACTCAATTGTAGCACTCGTGTAACTAAATGTAAATAATGTGTCACATGGTGTCACTCACAGTTGATGACATGCATGAGTGATTTATTGTTATAGATAAAAAAGGCAAAGCTTACTAGCTAAACGGCTTTGTCATATATTTTATTTTTAGTGTTTCTGTTAGTATTTTTTTTTTTTGTAATCCTTTGTATGGTATACTTTTGTTCAATAACTATTGTTATTTGAATAAAATGTAAAATTTCATATCTGACTGAAATATAAGCCTCCTTTCGATCTCCGCCGCAGTCAGAAGAAAGTAGTGTAGTGTTGGGTGGTTCGGGGAATAAATAAAACGTCCAATAGTCTAGACGGTAGGTTTAATACTAACTCTCTCTTATTCTATCCTACATATATATAAGCACACACTACACGTCCATCGGCAAAAAGAAAAAAAAAATCATTTACAAAAATATATTTTTTTTTTTAAATGTAACATAACTTGGTTTATAAAAAAAATTATATAAAAGGTGTACATTACAAAGTATTAAAATTCTTATACTATAACATACTTATATCATAATAAAAAAAAATCGTAAACACAGTAATTTTTAATTAATTTTATTTGTATTTATAGTAATAATAACAATTTTATTGTTTTATGTATATGGTCTAGTGCGATTTTTATGTATTGACTTATGTTTACCTTTGTAATCTATTGTTACATTTGGTTCACAATCTTCGATAACCTTAAATGGTCCTATATAAAGAGGATCAAATTTGTTTACACATTGTTCATTCTTAAGGAGTATCATATCACCGACATTATATTTAATTGGATTGGTATAGTAATCATACTTTGTTTTCCTACTTTGTTTGCTTAAAATTAAATTATTTCTTGCATCGTATTGCGATTTTTGAAGTCTATATCTAAGTTGTTGTGGATAATCATATGGGTTATATAAGGGCTCTATATCTAAAGTTAAATTAGTTGGCAAACGGCAAAGCTTCCCAAAAACAAGCTCATATGGAGTATACTTGGTTTCCGTGTGTACAGTGTTATTATAACCAAAACACCAATACGGTAACCAAGTGCTCCAGTTATGTGGTTCATTACCTGTTTGAATTCTGAGAAATGACATCAGATTTTTGTGGCTGTTTTCTAAGGAACCTATAGATTGGTGATGATATGCTGTTGACGTTACCTGTTGCGTTTTGAGAATACGGCACACGTCTTTCATGACGGTTGAAACAAATTCGGTCCCTTGGTCAGATATTATTTGTCGAGGAATACCATATCTCAAAATAAAATTATTGATAAAAGACGATGCCACTGAAATAGTATCCTTATGTTTAAGCGGATAGGCTTCAACATACTTACTTAAATCACACTGTAGTGTGAGTATATAAACATTATTATCGCTATCTTTACATAAGGGCCCTACTAAATCTAAATAAACTCTATCAAAAGCAGAATATCCCGTATCGGTTATCACCATTGGTTCTTTTATATGCTTATTTAAGTGCTTATATCGCAAACACTTGTCACATTGGTTTACATAATTAGTCACATCCTTCTCTAACCCGGGCCAAAAGAATCTTTTCTTTATATTGTTTATCATTCGCCTTATACCGGCGTGACCGCTAGTTGGCAATAGATGATAGTCGTTTAATATTATACGTTTTGTCTCATGATCGTCGATTTTATGGACACCATTTAAAATTAATATTCGCGGTCCGGACCTATTTGGTGTCTCATTTATAATACGAGTTAACTCCCTAATTAATATATTGTTATTATTATTTTGTATAATATACAGACGATCTATCTTTTGCTTATTACAAAAGCAATCCAACTCCCTCACAAAGGCATCTCGTGCATAATATGATCGGAAAGAAGGATTTACATAAATTGTTGACTTTGCTGAGACAAAACAAAATAACTTAGAGTTAGAATAGAACTTTTCTTTCATTCTGTCTATCTTTTTCCATTCTTTTTCGTCTACAAATAATAATTCAGTGCAATCCTTCGGTTGTTTAAGTGTTCCCACGACTTTTGGGTGATCAGTCCAATCGTTGGTGGTAACCTTATCCTCCGTAGGGTTGTCACGCTTATCTTGCGCAATTTTGTTTTTTATTCGCTTTCTTTGCGCTCTTGTTAGAACAGATATGACCTTTTCATTCATTTCTTTCAAATCTTCACTCGAAATTTGGATGCGTGACAAAGCATCTGCAGCTGCATTGTCAGCTCCCCTTACATACTTGATAACAAACTTATACTCCTCAAGCAATAACCTAAACTTCGTAAGTCTACTTGACGGATTTGTCATGTTGAATAAATATACGAGAGGCTTATGATCCGTTTCAATAATGAATTCGCGTCCATATAAATAAGGTCGAAAGTATTTTACTGCCCATACTATCGATAATAATTCCTTTTCGATAGTAGGATAGTTTTTCTCGGCTTTGTTTAAAGTGCGGCTAGCATATGCAACCGGTCGTCCGTCATGATTACATAAAACGGAGCCTATAGCAAAACCAGACGCGTCAGTTTTTAAAATAAAATTTTGGTCAAAATTTGGGTACTGAAGTATGGGAGGAGTCGTTAAAGCATTTTTAAGCGTTGAAAAAGATAGTTTACAGTTTTTATTCCAATGAAATTTAACATTTTTGCGACATAAATTGTTTAGAGGTAAAACGATTTCAGAAAATTTTGGTATAAATCTTCGATAGTAATTCGCAAACGCTACTAGTCTTTTTACAGCGTTGGTATTTTGAGGAATTGGGTAATTTTGTAATACTGATATCTTTTTTGGGTCAGGCTTAATACCTTCGGAAGAAACAATGTGGCCAAGATAAAGAAGTTCTTTTTTTAGAAAAACACATTTTTTCGGGTTTAACTTTAAGTTTACTTTTCTTAAGCGTGATAATATTTCTATTAAATTTTTATTATGATTATCTAAGTTTCTGCCAAAACAAATGAGGTCGTCTAAATAAGTGAGCGCTTTTTCGTAATTTAAACCAGCCATGGATATTGTAATAGCACGAGAAAAGGAACTTGGGCTTGTCTTTAAGCCCATTGGCATTCTGGTCATCTGATATTGACCAGAGGGTGTAGTGAAAGCCGTATACCTTCTACTAGATGGATTAAGGCTTAATTGGTAAAAAGCTTGATTGAGATCAAGGTGGGTAAAATACATTGCTCCTGATAAGGAATCTAATATGTCTGTAATATTGGGTAACGGAAATTTGTCATCTACAATACAGTTGTTTAATTTTCGAAAATCGATAACCAAGCGCCAGCTCCTGTCCTCACCATTTTCTGGCTTTTTGGGTACAAGAAGCACAGGACTTGACCACTCACTGCAAGCTGGTTCAATAATTCCGTCTTGTAACATATTTTTGACTTGTGTTTCTATTTCGTTCCTCTGAGAATAGGGTAATCGATACTGTTTTACATACACTGGGTCAATATTAGGTTTTAACTGAATATTATGTTCATATAAGTTACAAGTTGTTAATTGATCTCCTGGCAATAAAAATATGTCGGAAAATTTTGCACAAATATGTATAATAGAAGATTTTTCCTCTTTATTTAAATGATCCAAATTTAATAAATTTAACATTTTATGAACGCGTTCGGGATCAATGAGACTTTTATCAAACTTACAAATAGAATAATTATGTAAACTATCGGTTTCAGGTCTAAAATAACTAAGATTGACCGGATCCTCTCGTGTATTTAATATTTTTATTGGTATCTTCCCGTTATTCGCTTTGACAATTCCACCAGACAGAAATACTCCCTCGCATAACTCTTTCGGAAAGACAACACAATCTTCTATCATACTCGCATTGATATAAAATAAATTCTCGCATCTCGGAGGTATACTCAAATAATTATTATTTCCCAAAATACCCATATGCAATGGCAAAGTTACTAATTCATTCATATTATGCAGTGTAATAGTATTCAATTCAAAATTTATGTTACAATTAAATTTACGTAAAAAATCTATACCTAAAATTCCAGAAGTTTCACACGGCAACTGCTTTATAACATGAAACTTATTATTAAATTTCAGCCCGTCAACAGACAATGTTAAATCAACAAATCCCACGGTTCGTAATTTGCCTCCAATTCCGTTTATTGTAATCGGTTTCTTTTGTAATGAAATGTTTAGTTTACTAAGCGTGTCATATTTAATCACACATAAAGAAGCGCCGGTATCTACGAGCCATCTACATTTGATACCATCTATTGCTAACTCAACACAATTACTATATTCGCAACTAAATATATTATTGGTCTCGAAAAAATTCTAGGTTATTTTCACTATTATCGTTATTAGGGTTAATTTCAATATTTTGAGAACTTTGCGATACGCGATATTCTGGTGTTATAAAATGAACTCGCTGGGCATTTTGACCACGAAAAGATCCGCGATTCTGGTATGAGTACTCACCATAATTACCTTTTTTCCCGCGGTGTTGTTGATTTCCACACGAAAACTTTTGGGGTACCGGTTTCCTCCAATTCACATTATTTTTTGCTTGGGTATGCCAAGGATATGTTTGTCGTGGTACATTATTGGATGTATACCTACCACGAAAATTTTTACGCGTTCCTGAACCACCTCGATTTCCGAAATAAATCGATGGTTCGGTGTACTCGCTAGGTCGAACACTAGATGTCTCCTCATCCTTTGCAGCTCTAATTGTTTCTTTTAACGTACTATAATTGCGTGCTGACAAAATAATACTGAGTTGTCGGTTTCGCAAGCCATTTGTGAAACTTTTAATAGCGATCTTTTCATTTATAGGACGTAAAATTTTATGCGCGTTTTGGTCACCATCGGCTTGGGAAATCGTAAAATCTACGAATAATTGTTCGATTTTATTGCCATAATTATCTAGGGAACTACTATTTTGTCTTATTTGCATTAGTTCGTTATGAATGGAAGTGTAAGATTTCTTTGTTAAAAGGTGGTTCCGCATATCACTTATAAGCACCTCGCATGAGTCATAGGAATCTAATAGGCGTAACTTAGCACCTTCATTCAAACGAGTCTTTAACACAAATTTTATTAACATAGACTTACCTTCTTCTTTAAGCGAAGAGCTATATAACTCTATCGAGTCCATCAAGGTTTTGGTGACCGATTCCTCGCCCGTCATCACTGGCAGGAGTGACACAGCAGTTTTAAAGTCGAAACTTTCCATGGTGAATATTTCGCTTTGAATAGTGCCCTTGGAAGTTGATTGAGAGCTGTAATCCTTACTACAAAAGTTTTCTATTTGTCCATATAAACTCTTAATTAAATCGCAATATGATTGTATTTCAATTAATGCATTACTTTTAATTTGTTTACTTTCTATCTCTTTATTTAAAATTATCAAACAATCATCAAATTCTTTACGTAATTGTACTGATTCCTTAAGTTTTTGTTGCAAAATGCTTTTAGTTCGCTTATCATAACTTAATTTAACTAAATTATTTTTAATATTTTTAAATTTTTCATATATTATTATTAATTCACTAGACATGGAAGTACAGTTAAAAGAAATATCGTTGTCAAAATATTTTAAGGTTTAAGGCATACATATAAGGCTATTTTTATTATTTTTTTTTCCTTTTTTTTTTAAACTTAAACTATAACATATTTTTCAATTTAAACCTCATTTTTTCAACTTGACGCTTTCGTTGTCTCCCGGCGGTCCTCATGGCGGCACTCACAGCATACACGGGGTACACGAGGTCCTGGGTCCGGTGATCGCACAAAAGAACGACGCAAATTGTGCATTACCATCTCATTCCGCATCCAGCTTGTATGGCAACTTTTGTATATTTTGTATACACCATAGAGAAGAGCCAAGCCCAAAACTGTGCATATTATAATCAGCACGACGGATATCCCAGACAGGTGGCTTTTAATTTCTTCTACATGTGCAGAATTTGAGCCTCCTGAAGTGTCTTGCGTAATAAATACTTGGTCTTTCTTGACTTCAGAACGACACATTTTTTTTTTTTTAAACGCGGCCCGCGACCGAACCCAGGCAGACCGCCGATGAACTGGCAGGGTCGCCATGTAGTGTTGGGTGGTTCGGGGAATAAATAAAACGTCCAATAGTCTAGACGGTAGGTTTAATACTAACTCTCTCTTATTCTATCCTACATATATATAAGCACACACTACACTACAATCTGTCCTAAAATGATCGTTCCATATATATTGATAAACTTACTTTAATAATCTTATCATTAACAGGGCTATAATCTTCTGCCGCACAAAGCTCGACTGTGACAACCTCGAGCGCTATCTCCGTTCATTCGGCAACGAGTACTCTTGTGTATGCCTGCACGGCGACCGCAAGCCCGCCGAGCGGAAGGCAAACTTGGAGAAGTTCAAACAGGCCCAGGTGAAGTTCCTCATCTGCACTGATGTCGCAGCCAGGGGCATTGATATTTCTGGGCTGCCGTTTAGTAAGTATCAAATACAAACATAAAATATCTCTCTTGTCATATAAAGTATTGTTTTAGTTACATGTACAGTTTTTCTTTTAATGAGAAGTGAAGGTGATAAGCCACACAGTCCACCATTTATCTTAAATTAAGACTCAAAAATTTAATTACCATATTGAACTGGGCACTGCCATTAATATGTACTTAATAGTCTTTGTTGCAAGGTAGTTCACACACTTATAACCTTCTTTGCAAATTGCTTAGATCCAGTATATCGGTGTACACTGTTTAGTGGCGGTGTAAGAATATCCACTACCCCATATCATCCCGTGGGTGTCGTAAGAGGCGATAGAGAGAAACAAATCCGGAGATGGGCAGCAGCGTCTTTCTAATAACAACTATTTTTTTTTTTATAGAAGAGGGGGCAAACGAGCATGCGGCTCACCTGATGGTAAGTAACTACCGCCGCCCATGAACAACCGCAATACCAGGGGAATCGCAGATGCGTTGCCGGCCTTTTAAAAAGGAGTAGGCTCTTTTCTTGAAGGTTCCTAAGTCGTATCGGTCCGGAAAATTCGCTGGTGGTAATTAATTCCACAAGGAAGTTGTGCGAGGGAGAAAACTTCTTCTAAATCGCACAGTGGTGGACCGCCAATCATCCAGATGGTATGGATGGTAACGCGAGTTTTGTCGTGATGTGCGATGGTGAAATTGAGCGGCTGGAATTAGTCCGAACAATTCCTCAGAGCACTCCCCGTGATAGATGCGATAAAATACGCAAAGAGATGCAACATCTCTACGCAGTGCCAGTGTATCGAGCCGATTAGAAAGAACTCGGTCGTTGACGATTCGAACCGCTCTGCCCTGGATACGGTCAAGTGGAAGGAGCTGGCTCTGGGGTGACCCGGCTCAGAGATGAGAACAGTATTCCATGTGGGGCCGAACTTGCGCTTTGTAAAGTTGCAAGCGATGTGCCGGCATGAAATACCGTCTCGCTCTGCTGAGCACGCCAAGCTTTTTAGAGGCCAATTTGGCCTTCCCTTCCAAGTGACCACGAAAGTGCACACTATATATGTCGACGCCAAGGATTCCGATACTAGCTGAGGCAGCAAGGGGAGTGCCTTGAAACTGAGGAGATACGACAAAGGTGTTCTTTTTAGCGGTAAACGCGCAAACTTGTGTCTTCTAGGGATTGAACTGGACTAGATTTAGACGGCCCCAAACCGAGACTTTGTTAAGCAAAGACTCGACTTCAGACACAAGTTTGTCCCGGTACTCAGCGACGTTTTCCCGAGAAATATTGGCACGGCCGGTATATAAGGCATCATCAGTGCTGTCGTCCGCATAGCAATGACTGCTACCAGTTAGCAACAGATCATTGATATGCAGGAGAAACAGCGTTGGTGATAGCACGCAGCCTTGTGGAACACCTGCGTTGATAGGCTTGAAATCAGAGCATGCACCGTCTACTACGACCTTGATGCTCCGATCAGCAAGGAAACTGGTGATCCATTTGCACAATTTTTCGGGAAGCCCATAGGAAGGAAGCTTCGAAAGAGGCGCTTTGTGCCAGACCCGATCGAAGGCCTTCGCTATGTCCAAACTAACGGCCAATGCCTCCCCCTTGGACTCTACTGCCTCCGCCCATCTATGAGTCAGATAGACTAGAAGATCACCAGCTGATCGACCTCGATGAAAACCGTACTGGCGGTCACTAATCCGCTGGTGATCCTCAAGGTACCTCATGAGCTGGCAGTTTATAATGGATTCCATTATTTTGGAGAACAAGGAGGTGATGGCAATAGGCCTGTAGTTGGACGGGTCTGAGCGGTCGCCTTTTTTAGGGATCGGGTGGACCAGCTGTCTTCCATGAATTCGGGACTACGCCTTGGGAGTTGGAGTACCGGAAAAGACGCGTTAAAACCGGTGTCAACTCCGGAGCACACGTCTTCAGCACAATGGAAGGGACTCCATCGTGCTCATTCGACTTGCTGACGTCCAGGGAGAAGAGTGCTTTGCGAACCGAGCGCTGTGTAAACCGCACATCCCGCATGGAGCACCCACATCGCGGGATGGTCGGCGGTGTGTTCCCCCCGTCATCTAGAGTCGAGTTGGACGCAAAAAGAGAGCTCAACAGATCGGCTTTCTCCTTTGCGGCATGGGCCAGTGAGTCATCCTCTCTGTGCAGAGATGGAAGAGATGGCTGACAGAAGTTCTTTTGGACAGCCTTGGCGAGAGACTAGAATGCACGGGTTCCCGAAGGTAGGCGAACTAGCTTCTCGCCAATTCTGCCGATGTGCTCAGACCTTGCCTTGGCAATGACGCTTTTGAAGGACCTGGAGGCGGAATTATACTTCTTTTTAAGTGCGCTGGTGTTTACATCCCCAGACGTTGATGCGTCAGCCCAGGCCCGATAGCACTCCTGCTTATAGCGTGATGCTATTTTACAGGAGCGACCAAACCATGGCTGGGATCTGCCTCCGATGGGCACCACAGAGGATGGAATAAAAAGTTCCATACCCTGAAGTACCTCATCAGCAACAGAATCGGCAACAACGCTGGGATCTTCCGGCGAGAAGCAAACCCAAGGGTAGGATGCAAAAAAAGACCGCATCCCGTCCCAATCAGCTGACCTATTATAGTGCCAAACACGGCGGTAAGCTGCAGATCGCAACTGCGATTGGAGCGTGAGTGGCACTGCACCGCGGATCAGACAATGGTCCGAAGAGCCCAGAGGGGCATCAACGGAGACCTTATATCCGTCCGGATGAGAGGTCAGCAGAAGGTCCAACAGGGAAGGTGTATGATCCTCCACATCTGGAATCCGCGTAGGCGAAGTAACCAGTTGTGTCAGACCAAACGTGAACCGAGCCATTCGGCGTGGTGGGCGTTAAAATCGCCAAGGATCACGATCTCTGCGGATGGGACCTGTTGTAGCAAGGAATCTGTAGCCATTTGGACGTGGTCGATGAGTCGGTCTGTGTCGGCATTACCGCTGTGGGACCTATAGAGGCACCCGTAAACGCGGGGATGGTCGTCGCTGTCTACGCGCAGCCATAGGATGGACAGGTCCGTACCTTCACGACTGCCTAGGCGTCGAAAACAGATGTCCTCTCTGACGTATACGCAAACTCCAGCCCGGGGCACAAAGGAGTGTTCCAATTTGTACCCCGGGTAGGAGAGATATGAAGTATCAGCCGGAGAGGACACCTGAGTCTCGGTTAAAAAGAGCAAGGCCGGCTTCGCCGTCTGTAGATGGTAATAGACAGCCTTAAGGTTGGAATGAAGTCCCCTGATGTTGCAAAAATTCACGGATAGCGTGACAGGGGTCGCCTTGGTTGTATTGCTCCGCTTGCCCCGAGCAGTTAGGCCCCCCCCCCCCCAGAATACGCGGGGCAGCCTGAGCACCCACGCTCAGGAGTGAAGTAGTTTGGTCGTGGATGCTCAGCGAGGGATTCTCCAGGGGTACCCTCCTGGGGTAGTCTTTTATTTAATTCCACTACCATGTTGATGGGGGGGGGGGGGGGGGGGATTGGGCCTCCGGCCACCTGCACTCACCAAGCGCAACGCAGAGGTAAACCTCTACTTCACGCTGGTATTCTGTGAGGCCGTGGTACCACCGCGGTTCGAGCTGACCCATCCGTGCGACAGCAAAAGCTACCGCTTAGCTCTACCACTGTTGAAAATTAAAAAAACTACAGTTTCCATCCTGCTTACCAAGGCAATCTAGGGGGAGGCTTATGTTCAGCAGTAAACTTTAATAGGCTGTAACGGTAAAATATTGGTGGCAAATGAGACAAGTAGCAAATTTATCTAGGATGTTAAAAGCATAAAAAAATATAATTATTATTTTAACAGCGCTATTCTTTTTCTCTTCTATTTTGGTAGTTCTGTGTTAAATACTTTTGACGTTATATTATATATTATGTACTCAAGTTTTCAATATTTAATTATACAAAATACATACATGTATGCTTTTTTATAAACAACGTACGAGTTATATTTGAATCCATTCTCCCCACCCCTCCGGCCTCAGTGGATAACAGTCTACTTTTAAACATGGTCTGCTCCTGCAGTCGGGGTTCGCCGTTGTCGTCACGCTTGGCATGCTAGTTGGCGACCACGGTACCAGGAGTCACGCAACTTTTCACTGTTCTTTCTATCGCCGATGTGGATATTTTATTATGTTATAGTATATTTTGTTTATTTTAGTTTTAATGTGTTGGTTCTACTGCTATCCTTTCAAAAATCTTCTAGTACTTATTGTAATTAGTAAGTCTACTCTTATTACGATGACGATGACTCTTATTACGTTATTAGATTAGACGATGGTTATAAAAAAAAGAATTTTTTAAGTAAATAGAGGATAAAAATACATAAGACTTACAGTTGGTATGTTTGCTAAATAGATCAAGAACAGATTTTGTTTATCAAAAATAGTTAAAGAAATTAATGAGCCGCTACTAAGGAAACATAAAACTCTTTCTAGTGATCAATATCACCCTGCCGGATGAAAAGTCTAACTACGTGCATCGCATTGGTCGTGTTGGTCGTGCTGAACGTATGGGTCTCGCTATAAGTCTCGTCTCCTCGGTACCAGAAAAGGTAATATTTTTGATTTAAAAAGTAAAATTTACAGCCTTTATCACAGAGAGCTATGGAGCAATTAGTGTGCCGCATGTAAATTTTTTTTATAGGATAGGGTGACAAACGAGCACACAGTCCACCTGATGGTAAGTGGTTAATGTGACCCATAGACATCTACATCTATCCTCAATAAAGACTCAAGATGCAGATGCGTTGTCACCCGTGAGGACTAAGATGGAATGCCTCTTTGCCAGTAAAAAGGGTCTCCGGTTCTCTACACTCACCATACGGAACACAGCAGCGTTAAGCTGCTATTTTACGCTGGTTTTCTGTGAGAGCGTGGTCCTTCCCCGGTCGAGCCGACCCATTCGTGACACAACTATACTACTAATATAGCTGCAGCATGGCTCTACCACGTATAAAATCGACTAGGTAAGTCCATCTTCGACCGAGAGGTCAATCGATGGATTCAACTCGGCTGGGCAGCGTTCGGGAGATTACGACACATCTTCTCGACAGGTATACCTCAAAACTTGAAAGCGATACTGTACAACCTTTACGTGTTGCCAGTAATGACTTATGGAACTGAGACGTGATCCTTCACTGCTGGCCGTAGAGGAAGCTTAAGGTCGCTCAGCGAGCTATGGAGAGGGCTATGCTCGGAGTTTCTCTGCATGATAAACTCAGAAATGAGGATATCCGCAGTAGAACCAGAGTGACCGACATATCTGTTGAGCTATTTATTGATTAGTAAGCTAAAGTGGCAATGGGACGGCCATATAGCTTGAAGAACCGACAACCGATGGGGAGTTAAAGGTTCATGTTTCGGTATGGGATAGGAGTTGGCACGAGTTTTGATAATTTTGTTGGGGCTTGTTCTTGCAAGTAAATTTTTTAATTAAGTAAACTCTAGTGTACTTTGAACTCGTAGTGATAACTGCACAAATGAGGAACCCATTCAGCACTCTTAAGATGTCTTTTTTTTATAGGGTAAAGGAGACAAAAGAGCACACAGTTCACCCGATGGTAAGTGGTTGCTGTGGCCCATAGACATCTACATCTATCCTCAATTTAGTATCAAAATGCAGATGCTCCCTGAGGACTATGATGGAACGCCTCGTTTCCAGCAAAAAGGGTTTCCGGTTCTCTACACTCACCATACGAAACACAGCAGCGTTTAGCTGCTATTTTACGCCGGTATTCTGTGAGAGTGTGTTCCTTCCCCGGTTGAGCTGACTCATTCGTGCTACAACTATACCAGTAATATGGCTTTACCACGTAGTCTCTGCTATCTTAGAAATAATGACTTTTTAATAATTATATAAAAATGCCTAAAAGTGAAACTAAAAACATGACTAATAATATGTGTATGAAATTATTAAAATTAAAGGTAATTCTGTTTACGTGTAAAGGTGTGGTACCACGGAGAGTGGTGCTCTTCCCGAGGACGCAACTGCTGGAACACAAATCTCATCGACGACAGGCCAAAAGGATGCTGTATGTGGTACAATGAGCCACAGGTGTGTTGTGTCACGTTATGAAATATTTGTCAATTGTATTATATATGTATAATAATTTGCACTTAAAAAGACTAGACTTCAACATAATATAACTATATAAATACAAATTGTTAACAAAATTTCCAATAAATAACATACAGGCCTTCTCTCATGTCTTGGAAGGTTTTAGGGCAAGAAAATGTCCTCCGCGCTGCCCTTACGCGTGTTGGCGACCTTCACGTCTTCGGAATATTATTTTATTATTTCTCAGACATGCATGTTTCTCACGATGTTTTACTTCACCGCCGAGCACGTGGTAAATCAGCACTTAAAATTTCATTTGTGCCGGCGGGGATCGAACCACGGTTGCTCGCGTACTGTGAAATTTACAGCGAGCGCTTAACCCCTGAGCTACCACGGCTCTTCTAAATTTCTAAAATTAACTATATTATAATTTTTCTAAAATATAAAATACAATCATATAAGATTGCGTCTAAAATAACGTCTGACCTTTTGCCGTAGATCAAATAAGAACAATTAATAATGTCGTAACTTCTAACGAAATAATTTATTTTTCTAGATGTTAGTAATCGAAATAATAGATATTAATGTTTAGCTTAAAAAACAGTAATCATTATTGTAAACATTTCATACATGTTGATCTGTAAGGCATTTTGAGCAATGACCTTGGCCTATTTCCCTGTACTAGGATATAGTTTATTGCAGTTAGACAAAGGCGAGACTTTCCAAAAGTATACTTATGGGGGATAAACCTAAAAATCTAGAGCCATTCGACAGGTGATAAGATTACCATAGGTAGCAGAAAGCTTAAACAGTCTACGTGACAAAATTTTGCATTCGCCAACCTGCTTGCCAAGCGTGATTTTCCTATTTGTACTACAATTGTTATGTTGTATATACTTTTAGTTATTTCATTTATGTACTCGTATCTTTCATATTTTCAGTATTTAGCTGACATTGAAGATCATTTGAACATAACAATCCAGCAAGTCGAACCTGATATGAAAGTGCCATCTAACGAATTTGATGGCAAAGTAGTGTATGGTGAAAAGAGGAAACAGATCGGCTCTGGATATCAGGTACAAATAAAAATAATAAAGTTATTTTTTTCTCCCACATACTCTAGTTATTTTTACATCTTACAAGCTATAGCATTTTGTTGTTATGAGAGACCGCAGCCCAAACTAGGTTATCCTGTACATGTCTAAAATATAATAAGATTAATATAATTTAACTAATAAAAATAACAGTAAAAAAGTTGGAGGTTTTTAGTTTAATCAATACAAACGTTTCTCCCTGGATTGACACAAGAAAGAATAGTTTTTTTACTATTTTTATAACATACAGGTTGTTTATTTATAACATACAGGATGTGGCGTAATGAATGGATAATATGGTATCTGCAGGTAGAGGACGTTGTGACGGTTCAGAAAAATATGTTTCATGTTTAGTAAAAGTCCCTCGGTTTTCGAGATAATTCGACATTTTCGAAAATTACAGCCTTTGCCACTCTTTTTCGTGGCAAATGAAGGAATTCATTTGAAGTTTTTGGATAGTATTCCTGGATAGAAGCGCTATCGAATCTAAATTATGATTTTAGAGGCGCAAGCATAGTTTTTTTTTTAAACAAAGATCTAACTCAAATTTCATGATTTGATTATTTTTTATCCTAAGTTAAACCTAACGTGGTGTAAAAAAAACATGGTCACCTGAGTGCCAAATTAAGAAAAAACATGCCTGTTTTATTGAGATTCCGAAATGGTATAACTCACTGTATTTCCAGCATTTAATACAAAATAAATTCCTATTACAATATTGCTAAAATTAACTTCGTTACTTGAAATTAAGTTAAAAATATTGATTTCATAACTGTGGGATTTAATAATGAAGGAAAACGAGAGAAAATAACAACTTTAAAATATCGTTTTATTCAATTAAATTTTACAAAACGTGTTCAAAGTGGCCACCATGAGCTCTAATACATGCTCTACACCTTCTAATGAATGATTGCTTTATTTTGCTTGCATGTCTCATTTCAGTAATTTTTTGTGCAGCCATTTGCACACGCATTTCGCATTCACATTCGCACAAAAGAGTGGCAAAGGCTGTAATTATTTTGAATTTTCGAAAATGTCGAATTATCTCGAAAACCGAGGGACTTTTACTAAACATGAAACATATTTTTCTGAACCGCCACAATGTCCTCTACCCGCAAGTACCATATTATCCATTCATTACGCCACAGCCTGTATATGAACCACTGCCATGTTCCTGTTTTACGTCTTATTTTCATAAAATAAAAGTATGCAACTTCTTTTAGCATGCTCTATTTATATGCACGTACCGCCATCTACCTGATGAATGCATCTTTAGTTTAAAAAACAATTATCATATCGGTGGTGTCGACGGGAACGAACCCAGGTTTCTCGCGTAGTAGGAAACGAAGCACAGCCCGTGAGTTACCACGTCATGTAACTTGTATATAATTTCAGGATCACGTGACGCAGATGGCGCCAGTAGTGCGCGCGCTCCAGGATCTGGAGTCGCAAGCGCAGCTGTATTATCTCAAGATGCATCACAACGTTGCTGTAGCTTAAAAAAAATTCGTGCAAATAAAAATTTACTTGGTATAGTTACATGCGTAATTTTGTAATGTCATCGTATTGTAGAAATAACGTATTGAAGTAAATTTCTATAAGAATACATTTATTATTTAAATGATGGATTTTTATTGGTATCCCCTACATACATATCATTGTCATACATTGCCTCTTTCAAGTCCACACTGCTGAACCGACTATAGTGATTACGTTATATATACACATAAATAGCGAAAATTTTGTATTTTGTCAACGGAAATTTCACACAGTTAACAACAGATTGTCCCAAAATGACAGGAGCTTTGAGTGTCGGTCATCTACCATATACATGCATACTTGCCAGACTGTACTTACAATTTATTGTTTTGGGAAAAATTTTAGATTAGTTGGAAGTGGTGTTATTCCCATAGAATAGTATAATATTTTTAAAAGGAAATAAGCCCTTTCAGCAGCATTAAATGAATTTTAATCAAAATTTCAAAAGAAAGTAGACGATGAGCTGCATTTGGATTATTTAAATAATATTCATTAATATTTTACTTGTTTTTTATCTCAAGTATTTTTTCTGTATTTCAACTCTAAAGTTGTAGTACCATAACCTCTTCCGCGCCTGAAAACTTGGTTTCTTCAACTCCACAAGAGAGGGAATATTCCCACGTTTTCAAGCAGTACTTCTACACTGTGGTAATGGGTCTGACAAACGTTTTTTACTTTACATGCCAAATAAATCTACAAAATAATACGAGAAAAACTGTATTTTTACTTTTTTCATATCTTAAAAATTGGCTAAGATATTAACGATCAAAGTGCGTGTTACCCAACAAAGATTTTTAAAAACGCGGGCGGGCGCTCAATATGCGATGACGTCACACCGCCGCTCATGCAACAATCGCGCTCTCGTCTGCACGCCGCAGCGCAGTAAAAATCAGAATTTTAAAGTTCTCTGTGGTAAAAATGAAAAAAAAAATGGAATTTTGCCTCAATGCTTCAATTCAACAGTTAAAACACCTGATAAACTCTTTATGGCCCTGAGGACCCAAAAATGAGGCAGTCTATTCAATAGGCTCTAAAACTAAAGCGCACTGCTGTGAAGACCATTTCGATGTAAGTATTTTTTTGTAAGTAATAAGCTTATCCTTGCCCTACTAAACATACCTACTTGTCTACTTTGATTGTTCAGATAGATAGGATCTTGCCAAAGTTGCCAACTACCTAACACCTAGTAGCAGCGCAGTGCGGTGCTTTTACACCGACTGTATTGGCGAGCCGCAAAATACACATATGGCAAAATATACAAATATACAGGGTATTTTTGGAACGCTCCCGAAAACTAAGACAGGCGACAGCACCAAGTATACCTTTGATCATGGGTCATAAATAAATTTGATCCTGATGAAAAAAAAAACATATTTTTACAACGTTTTATTAGCTTTATTCACGCGTCATCATGTTAGTATAGCTAAATGAAACGATAATTTCATAAAAAAAATCATGAAAAGACTGAAACATAAAACCAGCAGTGGAAACTGAATTGATATCACCTGACTAATGGAGGTTAATGTACGCGCGAACGGTGAAAAAAGAACGCTGGCCTTGAACTTGGGCACTGAGCGATTTATCACATATTGGCCAGTATTACTGTGCCTGCATGCTATTGGTTCCCGCGCTTTGTTCGCTCCAAAAATACAGTCGCATACACAGCTTACTTTGCGACTCGCGACGATGTTTTAAAAAGGAAGGAAAAAAAATTATTTATATCTATTGTTTTATGACTAAACTAGTGAACGAAAAAGTGAATGGGGAAAATTGTGCAGTAAAGTTAAAATTGTTGAGGAAGAATACCGAAAAAATTACCATGTGATCGACCTGATGACGGAAGCTCAAGCGAAGATGAAAGTGATGATGAAGTAGCATCCAGTAACACCAACACACCATCAACATCTGGCTTCCATGTGACCCAAGACGTCATAATGGACGGCGTGTCACCCTTAGCTTAAGTTTTTTTGTTACAAACTACTTTATATTTTACGATAGAAATAAGAAACAATGCTCAAGTAAACATTATCTATTTTTAATTCCCACCTCTTCCAAAGTTCTAAGTAGCTAGTAAACACCTATTATGATTCTACAATAAAACAATTACTATAATATTATAAAACAATAGCCCAATACCATGTAGTACTTTAGAACGCGACTGTACCCACACTCACTCCGCTGTCGACCTGTATCTAGCTCGGTATGAAACAATACTGCGGTCATAAGAAAAAAGGGCGCATCTAACAATTTTCGAATAAATGAGTTAAATATACCATTCGACTCATGATAAGAAGACGCATCTACTAAATTTTTTTAATATTCACTAATATCAATATTTTAGAAATTATAATTAATATCAATAAATAGAAAAGACTTATACAAATTCAACATAAAAGAAAAGACTTATTTAACCAGTTGCTACGTCATCTTTAACAATATTTGCATCGATTACTTAAATTTAAATTATTCTTGTCTTATTATTTTATATCTTATTATTAAGAGCTTATATCTTATTATTGAATAAAAATCATTCTATTCTATTCTATTCTATTCTATTAAGAGCTGGTGTTTCACATGTGGTCCCATATAAATTTGATCGAGGTCAGACCAATAGTTTTTGAGTTATCCTCAATTATTTATATTAAAGTCGGTTGTACAAATGTTTTAATTTTTAATTATTATCGTAGTAAGTCTTGTATGATATCCCCTTTAAAATCATTACTCAAGAGTTGCGGGTTGTTATTTTTTGTGTCTCACTACCAATGTTTTTCTAATATTTACTAAGAAAAAAGTAGTAAATTACTATTAGCGTCCTCTCAACTTCAAATGACCTTTCCAAAATATGTAAAAATGTTAAATGAATGGTAGTTTTGTTTTATTTATTAGGTTGGGAAGTCCCAAATAGTTATATCCGTCTTTCCTTCGATGTTTTTGTGTTGCCAGGTGTATTTTTTAATCTAAGATGAAAAGGAAAATTCGTTTTATTTAAATAAATAAACAAATTAAAAAAAAAATAAGTTCGTCCTTAAAATCTTCATGTCTCTACGTATATATTTCAATATAGATACCTTTTAATATACTTTAGACACGGGGTCTGAAAGAAAAATTCATCAATTTATTTTTTATTTCCATTTTACGTTTTTGTTAGTTACTTCCTTTTTTATTATGACGGCAGAATGCCTAACCCTGTCGCCTCACGCTTGTGACGCAGTAGGTTTCAGCCTTGACGGGGTTCGTTCGTTTTAGTTTTTGAGACAGTTCCGTGTTGATTTTGTACACGCGTGCGCGAGCGACAGTTCAATCGTTTTGTTTAATAAATTTACTTGTGATTACGTGTTGATATTAAAGTTTTTGTTACGTTTTTGGATTCTTTTTTGTTTTAATAATGCCTAACGCGTACGTTTATAGTGGTTATTATACTGCCGTTGGTTATTATATCAGCAACAACGTGTGCCTGGTTCCATTGAGCACATTATCTGGACGGATGAGTCGACATTTACCAGAAACGGCCTGTGGAACCGAAGAAATACACACGTGTATTCAGAGGTTAACCCGCACGCTGTTCGACAAACCGGGCACCAAACCCGATGGTCGGTTAACGTATGGACAGGTTTATTTAAGGATCGCATACTGGGACCAGTGTTTCTGCCAGAGCGACTGAACGGACAGCGATACCTAAACTTTATAAATGAACAGTTGGTTGACATTTTAAACGACCTATCGTTGGCTGAATATCGCCGCACATAGTTCCAACATGATGGTGCCCCTCCACATTTCGTGAGGTTCGTCCGTGAGCGCCTCAATGAGCTATTTGATGATCGCTGGATCGGCAGACTAGGACCACACGCTTGCCCACCTCGCTCACCAAATCTGACTCCGTTAGACTTCTTTTTGTGGGGTATGTGAAAGAAAGGGTTTTTAATCGTGAATGTGATAGTGCTGAAGAAATGCGCCAAAGGATCGTGGATGCTTTCGAGAAACTACGTACGGACTGTGTCGAAGACCACACGATGATGCCCCGCCTGCACCCAAATCTGCCTTGAAATGAATGGAGCACAATTTGAGCCGCATCTCATAAGACCACGGAGGATTTAGAGCAGTAAGCTGTTTCATAACTATTTTTTTTTAAATAACTTAGTACTAGACTAATCTGAATAGGTACATAACTGAATACACGAGAATAATAAACATACCTACACGATGAATAAAAACGCATGACTCCAACCTTGGTTACATTTCATTTAAGTATTTCTTCATTAGCGGGGAATCGAACTAGTTATTTGGGTTATTTAACCTGTAAATTCGGATTAAAGTGGCTACGTGGAGATAAGCACAGTGGCAAAATAGTAGGTTAAGTAGATAAGTTAGGTATTTAGACACGTGTTGTAAATTATTAGGTATTGTGGGAAGGCCCGCTAGTTGCGGGCCACGCGAATTTGTGTTCGCGCGTACATTGACCTTTATCTAGCTCAGGTCAGGTGATATCAATTCAGTCATTCCACTGCTGGTTTTATGTTTCAGTATTTTCATGATATTTTTTATGAAATTATCGTTTCATTTAGCTGTACTAACATGATGGCGCGTGAATAAAGCTAATAAAACCTTGTAAAAAGATGATTTTTTTTTCATCAGGATCGAATTTATTTGTGACCCATGATCAAAGGTATACTTGGTGTTGTCGCCTGTCTTAGTTTTCGGGAGCGTTCCAAAAACACCCTGTATATATTTTCTTCCTAGTACAATATCAAACTCGCGGCCCGATGTCAGAAGCATCAAACTCGTGGCCCGCATTTATCCTTAGTTTTCCTTGTATTTTAAGTTGTGTGGCAACGTACATACATTAAACACGGTTTTTGTTTAGGTTTTCGAAACGTACGTTTTTAGTGTACTATTAGAACGGTTTAGGTACGACTTTCCATTGACGTCCGTCGAGTTAGGGGTTGATATTTTATTTACAGAAATGTTACATTATTATAAGCACACACGCAAAGTTTCAACATGCGGAAATGCGTACTTTTTGAGAAAAAAATTATTGAAAATCAATTATTTTTGCAATGTTTATGCCAATCCCCATTGACGTCCGTCAAGTTGGGGTTGATATTTTTTTTTTACAGAATGGTTACATTATTATAAGCACACACAAAGTTTCGACATTCGGAGACGCGTACTTTTTGAGAAAATAATTATTGAAAATCAATTATTTTTGCAATATTTATGTCAATTCCTATGGTAAAACTGACGCTATTTTGTATTGTCATTGTCATCGTTAGTAGGGATGTCGATTCTTTCCGAAAAAGATCGGTTTTTAAATCGATTCTAATCATTAGCAGATGTATCGATTCACAAGAAAATCGATTTCTAAAATATGGATATTTTTTCATGTTTGCATTTATAATGTAAATATAAATCCATATTATGAAAAATAAGAGAGAGACCATTATAAATATCAACCCCCAACTCGACGGACGTCAACGGAAAGCTAAGCCACGGTTTAACCGATTTTGATAAAACATGCCTATGAACCACTGTTAAAAAACAACATTAAATACAAAATAAAAAAACAACACGGACACGGACGGACAAAAACACGGAACAATACTACAGACAGACATACCGACACACAGACATACATATAGACACACATAGCGGTCAAACTTTTTGCGTCGGGCATTAATAAATAACCAATAAAAATGGTAAGTACCTAGTATTTTTATCGCCACCCAAATTAGGTAAGTATTAAATGAAACACACAAACTTTCAGTTAGGTTTAAGTTTGTAAAATACTTACATAGGTATTTGTTCAAACTTAAACCTAATGCTTACCGAGGAGAGTAGGTACCTAATGCTTACTTAGAACATAAGTACGTTCCTTTTCATCTTTATTCCGCGAATTTCAGCAGCCCTTAAATCCTAATTCTTCATGAAATATTGTGCCACCGTCAAACTATCCACTCTTGGCAGATTGTCCGACTGTCCTTTTACAAAACTTTTTTCTATTCTAGCACTACACGTTTTACTTTAGTGTAATCGGATTTAGAGGATAATATTATTTCTTTGAAATACAAGCACACACGCTATAAGTAATAGAAATACAAAGACGATCGAAAGAAAATGAAACGAGACCCGCATAATTTGGTGAAACCGCACCGGACCGAGCGCCGCGTTTGTGATCTGCGGGGGTGTGACGTCATAGTGTGCGCGCGCGTAATCTATGAAATTCAAAAAACGGCTTAAACTTCTCGTCGTTATAACTTCGGAAATACTGCATGTATTGAAGTGAAATAAAAACTAATGTAGTGTACATGATCTTTGCTACGATTTTAATAGTATTTGGTAGTAATATTTTGACCCTTTGTGTTCCCCATTGCGGTACAAAGCTTATACTGTAGATTTTATAGTATACCCTTAAGGTCCACCCCGGAATAAATTGTTGGATATGACCATGTATTACTAATAGACTATATATAATAAGTATTATTAATAGAATACCCTGTCGCTCACAAAAGTTTGCGATTACTTTAGGGTGATAGTGATTCCGTCTGCATGACTGGTGTATCCATTATAGCGTTCCATAAATCATAGGCTGTGAGACATTTCATTTTAGTCCTCAGATGTGAAAATGTATAGAATGCATTGTTTGTTTAAAGTTGGTACAGATGTCTCCGCACTCGCCTGAAAATATTTTATCCCACAGACATGTAGATTCCCTCATCCTTCGGAAAAAAATTATGAGTTTACAAGAATGACTAGAAACTTGATTACATTCTTCAACACATGAAGTACGTTCGGCACATCACATCAGATCCAAAAGTATTGACATTAATCCAGAAAAATTGTTCCTCCGCGTGTCAATTTAAATTTTTAGTAATAATCGCTTCTGTATTCATTTGCCGCTTTAATTCGTCTAAAATATTTTGTGTCAATGTCACATCTCTCAATGCAATAATCGGCCCATAATATGGGAATCGCAAATGAATTCTAAAAAAAAAAACAGATACTCGTAAATTATAAATTACTTTAAAATTATATACCTTGCGTCACATAGCGGCGCTCACTTATTTGTATCGCCGGACAGCTAGTCAGACGTAGCGGGCGGTGCTCATGCATTTTGAAGAAACAGGCCAACAGCAGATGACCTTTCTATTCTATGAACCCCTTATTCTCCAAAATAATGGAATCCGTTATAAACTGCCACCTCATGCGGTACCTTGAGAATCACCAGCTGATTAGTGACCGCCAGTACGGTTTTCGTCGAGGTCGATCAGCTGGTGATCTTCTGGACTACTTAACTCATAGATGGGCGGAGGCAGTAGGGTCCAAGGGGGAGGCATTGGCCGTTAGTTTGGACATTGCGAAGGCCTTCGATCGGGTTTGGCACAAAGCGCTTCTTTCGAAGCTCCCTTCCTATGGCCTTCCCGAGAAATTATGCAATTGGACCACCAGCTTTCTTGCAGATCGGAGCATCAAGGTTGTTGTAGACGGTGCATGCTCCGACTACAAGCCTATTAACGCTGGTGTTCCACAAGGCTGCGTGCTATCACCAACGCTGTTTCTTCTGCATATCAATGATATATTGCAAGCCAGTAGCATTCATTGCTATGCGGATGACAGCACTGGTGATGCTCTATACACCGGCCGTGCCAATATTTCTCGGGAAAACCTCACCGAGTACCGGAACAAACTTGTGTCAGAAGTCGAGTCTTTGCTGAACAAAGTCTCGGATTGGGGGCGACTAAATCTAGTCCAGTTTAATCCTCAGAAGACACAAGTTTGCGCGTTTACCGCTAAAAAGAACCCCTTTGTCGTATCTCCTCAGTTTCAAGGCACTCCCCTTCTTGCCTCAGCCAGTATCGGAATCCTCGGAGTCGACATATCGAGTGAGTGCAGTTTCGTGGTCACTTGGAAGAGAAGGCCAAAATGGCCTCTAAAAATCTTGGCGTGCTCAGCAGAGCGGGACTGTATTTCATGCCAGCTCAACGCCTGCAACTTTGGAAATGAGGTGATCGCTACCAAGCTATTTCTAATTTGTTGTGTTGTTAATTTGTGTAACATCATGATTGTAAGCTGTTATTTAAAAAAAAGTCCCCAGGTTTCTTGCTGGTTCTTCCCAGGACAGAGGTTTTTTCCGAACCAGTGGTAATCAAACAAAAGAGTGACTTTCAATAAGTATTATTTATAATCTATATTGAATAAAAAAGTTTCTGTTCTGTTTACAAGGCGCAGGTTCGGCCTCACATGGAATACTGTTCCTATCTCTGGGTTGGGGCTTCCCAGTGCCAGCTCCTTCCACTTGACCGCATCCAGCGCAGAGTGGCTCGAATCGTCGACGACAGAGTCCTTTTCGATCGGCTCAACTCATTGGCACTGCGAAGAGATGTTGCATCTCTTTGCATTTTCTTTCGCATTTACCATGGGGAGTGCTCTGAGGAATTGTTCGGATTAATCCCAGCCGCCAAATTTCACCACATTCATCAGGACCGCCAATCATCCACACCATCTGGATGATTGGCGGTCCACCACTGTGCGATTTAGAAGATGTTTTCTTCCTCGCACAACTTCCTTGTGGAATAGTTTACCACCAGCGATTTTTCCGGACCGATACGACTTAGGGACCTTCAAGAAAAGAGCCTACCCCTTTTTCAAAAGGCCGGCAACGCATCTGCAATTCCCCTGGTGTTGCGGTTGTTCATGGGCGGCGGTAATCACTTACCATCAAGTGAGCCGCATGCTCGTTTGCCCCCTCACATATAAAAAAAAAATGAGATATAGAAGACTGTACGAGTTTGAAGCGCATAATTGAGGCGACGCTTTTTTTAAACGTCATCTTTCCTCACTAGGATTTTCTCTTGAATCGTGGAAGCAGTTTGCTTACATAAATTTCACCAGCATCCTGACTACGGACCACTATTTAAAGGCCAAATATTTGCTTATATCACCCGGCCAATCTAATGTAGGACGTAATAAAATACTCCAAACAGGCGACAAGCAGCAGCTTTCAATCCGCAGCGTGACAATTGTCAATGTATTACGGGAGAGGCCCACGTCTAGCAGTGGCCTTTAACGAACTGATAAAGGAGAATAAGATCAAAATAATCAATTGCTGTGTAAAATAATAAACAGAAACAATAAGATCATTTACAATGACGGTCTCTCCCAATAACTGGAGAGATCTGTGTTCAGCAGACGTAGGCCTATACGGGCTGATCATTATGATGGCGATGTACATATAATTTGTTTGTAGTGGTTTTTTTTTTATAGGATAAGGGTGACAAACGAGCACACAGTCCACCTGATGGTAAGTGGTTGCTGCGGCCCATAGACATCTATATCACTCCTCTGTTACAAATCAAAATGTAGATGCGTTGTCACCCGTGAGGACTAAGATGGAATGCCTCATTTCCAGTAAAAAGGGCCTCCGGCCACCTACACTCACCAAGCGAAACGCAGAGGTAAACCTCTACTTCACGCTGGTTTTCTGTGAGGTCGTGGTACTGCCCCGGTTCGAGCCGGCCCATCCGTGCGACAGCAAAAGCTGCCGCGTGACTCTACCACTGTCCAAAAAACTGTGGTGGTGTGAAAAGCGACAGAGGGAAACAAATCAGGAGATGGGCAGCACCGTCTTCCTAGTAACGTCTAAATATAACAAACTGCGGTTGCCAAACCGCTTGCCAAGCGTAGCAACTGGCAAATATCCCGCCCATGAGGCAATCGATGGGGGAGGCCAAGTTCAGCAGTGGTCTTTAATATGCTGTAACGGTAATGGTATACAACATGTAACGTAATTAACGCACACTCTAAGACACCCCAAGTAGTATATTATGTTATAATCATAATACATACACTGACTTTTTAGTGAAACATGTTTCATCATCATCATCATCATTACAGCCCTTCACAAGTCCACTGCTGAACATAGGCCTCCCCCAAAGAATGCCACAAAGCACGGTCCTGAGCCACCTGCATCCATCGACTTCCTGCATATCTTACCAGGTCGTCACTCCATCTAGTGGGGGGACGCCCTACACTTCGCCTGCCGGTACGAGGCTGCCACTCGAGAACCTTTCTTCCCCATCGGTTGTCGGTTCTTCGAGCTATATGGCCGGCCCATTGCCACTTCAGCTTACTAATCCGTTGGGCTATGTCGGTCACTCTAGTTCTACTGCGGATATCCTCATTTCTGAGTTTATCACGCAGAGAAACTCCGAGCATAGCCCTCTCCATAGTTCGCTGAGCGACCTTGAGCTTCCTCATCCGGCCAGCAGTGAAGGACCACGTCTCAGTTCCGTATGTCATCACTGGCAACACGCACTGGGTGTACAGTCTCGTTTTCAAGTTTTGAGGTATACCTGACGAGAAGATGTGCCGTAATTTCCCGAACGCTGCCCAACCGAGTTGAATCCGTCGATTGACCTCTCGGTCGAAGTTGGACTTACCTAGTCGGACTATTTGTCCCAGGTAAACATACTCGTCAACAACTTCGAGCTTAGTGTTCCCAACAACTACCGGCATAGGTGTGACATGGACATTAAACATGATCTTTGTTTTGTCCATGTTCATCTTAAGACCTATCCGTTGGGAAACACTATTGAGGTCATTGAGCATAGTGCTTAGGTCCTCCAGCGATTCTGCCATAAGGACTATATCGTCGGCAAATCGAAGGTGAGTGATGTACTCGCCATTGATGTTGATACCGTATCCTTTCCAGTCCAGAAGCTTGAAAACATCTTCCAATGCAGTGGTAAAGAGTTTCGGGGATATGACGTCACCCTGTCTTACACCTCTCTGCAATTGGATAGGTTTCGTACTCTGGTTCTGTACTCGGATAGCCATCGTAGCCCTACTGTACAAGCACTTCAACACTTCGATATACCGACAGTCAACTTGGCATCGCTGAAGGGACTGCAGCACCGCCCAAATTTCGACGGAATCAAAGGCTTTCTCATAGTCCACATACGCCAGACATAGTGGCAAATTGTACTCCTCGGACTTCTGTACAATTTGCCGAAGGGTATGTATGTGGTCTAAATATAACAAACTGCGGTTGCCAAACCGCTTGCCAAGCGTAGCATGTTTATGCATTAATTATTTATTAAATTAGTTATACTAGTTCCGGAAGAATGTTGTGGTCATAGTACAAATCCTCGAACGCACAGTCGCAGACGTAGGTATAGATTTGAGTGTCTTTGCTAGCCTAGTAGGTATCCGCTCGCGTTCGAGATGAGTTAACGCCGCCGCCGCCTCTTCACATAACTGTAGGTAATAGTGCCGAAAAAAAGCAGACTACACTATTGCTTACGTTAAAGAAATACCTACCTATGAATATTAATCGATGTGCGAACTTCGAGCATCGAGTTGTTTAAGTCTAGTAAACATTTGATTGCATCTTTCAATCACACTTTTCAGGCTTTGGACTGTCGACTCGGAATAATTTTGTTTATTGATTATGATACGAGGGCTGCACTAAAGGTATCGGGAATGGAATATTTCCACTGTTCCAGTCATATTAATTTTTTTTTAATTGAAAAGTCCTTGGGTTTAAAAATCGAATACCATTTATTTATTTAAAAAAAGATTCTCGGTCTGGTCACAAGGTTTTGTCAAACTTGTTTAGTCGTTGAGAAAATGGAATTGACTCGAGGAAATTCAAGAGCGATGATTTATTATGACTTTCGAAGTGGTTTAACACAAAAAACAGTGTATTGACCGGATGATTTCTGCATATGGTGATGAAGCCCCATACAAAACCACAATTTATCGCTGGTTTGCTGAATTTCAACGTGGACGTGTCAAGCTCAGTGATGATCTCGTCAAGGTCGTCCAAAAACTGCAGTCACCCAAGAAAACGTTGATGCTGTGCGTAAGCTGATTGAGGAAGATAGACATGTGATATACCGCGAAATTCAGGCAACTTTAGACATTGGCATGAATCAAATACAAATAATCTTGCATTAACAATTAGGTGTAAAAAAGTTGTTTTCCCGATGGATACCGCATTTGCTCTGTGAAGAGCAAATAGCGGCTCGCGTTACTTGGTGCGTCAGAACTCTCGAAAGATTCCACGCAGGATCCTCAAATGCTGTATACAACATCGTATCAGGTGACGAATCCTGGATATACGCATACGAACCCGAAACAAAAAACCAGTCACGAGTTTGGGTGTTTTGTCTCCAAAACCGGCCATGTTACGACTATTCCTCTTGAGGGACAAAGAACGGTTAATGCAGAATGGTATGCTAGCATTTGTTTGCCACAGGTCGTTTCTGAACTCCGTAAAGACAACTGCAACCGCCGCTTCATCCTCCATCACGACAATGCGAGTTCTCACACCGCACACAGCACAAAAGAGTTATTAGAGCAAGAAAACATAGAATTATTAGACTATCCGCCGTACAGCCCCGACCTAAGCCCTAATGATTTCTATACTTTCCCTAAAATAAAGAATAAATTGCGTGGACAGAGATTTTCATCACCTGAAGAAGCTGTGGACGCCTACAAAACGGCCATTTTGGAGACCCCAACTTCCGAATTGAATGGTTGCTTCAATGATTGGTGCCATCGTATGGAAAAATGTGTCAAATTTCGCGGAGAATACTTCGAAAAGCAATAAATACATTTTTAAATAGTAATGTTGTGTCACTTCCTTGATTCAATTTGAGTTGAAATTTTCAGTGCCGCCCTCGAACAATGTCAATAGCCAATATCCGTTATAAAATGTTATCCATTAGCATAGCAAAGTGGCGAAGCAATCAGCTTTGTAGCGGTTTCTAACGGTTGCCGTTGAGCAATCAGTTTCAAAATAGGAGGTTCAGATGCCTGGGTGATCAGTAATCGATTGCTGAAAACAGAATTCGAAACAGTTCTCTAGATAATCGTGGGACAGACGGACAGACATCGTGAAATCAATAAGTGACTTCGCAAGCTTCGCCACTTAATAAACTGTTTAAAATAAGAGGGGATACGACACCATAATTCAAAGACGGCGTCTTTAAAAGATGTGAATCAAGATATTTACAATAATTTAAAAAACCAAATACTTAACTTACTGATAGCCTAAACACTCATAATGATTTCTTATATTTACGCGAACATATATTAACACAATGAATAAAACTACTTTTACGTATTTTATCGCATTTAATTAAGTTATTTTTCTTATTTTTATTAATTCTCGACGTTTCGGGTGCTTTCCAGCACCCACAGTCCCCGTGACCATGGGTGCTGGAAAGCACCCGAAACGTCGGGAATTAATAAAAATAAGTTAATTAAACGCGATAAAACCCGTAAAAGTAGTTTTTATTCAAAGCCTAAACACTCGTGCAACCTTTCAAAATGTCCACCTTGTTCAATATATTTTAATGACCGTTTTCTTAATCGATATTTTAATTTAAAAAGCACTTCAGTGTCATTTTTCACTATTTCAAAAGCGTTTACTATCCTATTTTTTAGGTCCTCGGCACTTGTTGTCACACTAACACAAACTAATCACCCCCCACAAAAAAAAGGAAAGAGGCGTCAAATCAGCTGATCTGGGAGGCCACTGGACAGGGCCGCCGAGACCGTATCAGCGCTCTCCAAACTCTGTATTTGTAGACTTTAAGGTGCTTGAAATAAGGTTAATTTTCCTTTATTTTGTATTGATTGACAGAATTTGTATTAATATCCATATTAAAATTGATAGAAATCGATTCAGTAAACGATTCTTAATAAACTACTTTCAGGATGTGCGTTAATTATGTTACATGGTTTGATAATTATGATGCATAATTAACAATTTCAGATTGTTTTAGGCCACAAAAGTACATGATTATGCATGCTTGTCAGTTTATTTAATAGAATCAATAATGAAAAAAAAACCAAATATTTAACATTTTAATTCACTCAATTCTCGTCACTACTATTCAATTAATATAAATTCACGAAAAATAAATAAATTATTAAGTCTCATTACTAATTAGGAAGATAGCCTTTTGCAATATTTTAATCATTATTAACTACGTTTTCTTTAACCAGATTGTAATTGTACATATAAATATAATTGGAAAAAAAAATGTACTAAAAACTTAATATTGCTAAAATTACAAAAATAGAATATTTTTCATGTATACCAGTTTGAGAAATACAAAATACATACACAGTCTACTTTTCATGTATTTCACTTACTTTGATATTGAAAGTAGAAGTCATTTGACGTCTTTTATATTCCAACATTTGCAAATACAATATTTCAATCATTACTTACCATAACCAAGAAAAAAATTATAATCGTGATTAATATATGATACAACAACCGTTTTGGATTTTTATTGCTGCAAATTTTTTTTTCAATTGCCACAATCTAATCTAATCTAAGGTAGACATTGCACAGAAACAGTTTGTTTTATTCTTATTTTAATTTTTAGTCTGCAGTGTCCATACAGTGGATCAGCAACACCTAAGCTTCTAAGGCACTCTATTTATTTCCTCTTTGATAACATGTAATGTAAATACTGTTTGCTGGCAAAATGTGCTTATCAAAAATAGTTTAGAATAAGCAAGTTGAACTATTAGCGAATGTTATGCGGTCAGTGCAAAAAATCGTTGAATCTCAAAATAACGTATAACTAAGGTGAGGTAAGTCCATCTCAAAATGTAACGGGCGTAATATTGGTGCATGAATAAAGTGCACTACGGAAGTGTCAAGTTGTAAAGTGCATTACGGAAGAGACAACTTTTAGTGGAAAATGAACTTAAATATCTAAAATTTCAAGCATTAGCAATAAATCGTGAGCAAACACTGTCAAATATTAAGCAGAGATAAAAACGTGAGTTATTACGACATTACAATATCTTTCTACTTCAGGTAATTTCCTTTAAAAATGCAGAACATACAATACTATTATTATGTTAACCTAAGGAAGATTGCTACAATTATAAGTTGGTTAAGCTTTACATTTACAATTAACATTTCTGCTATATTAAATAAATGTTAAAAACCCTTAACTTACACTTAAATACATTTAGAATTTATACAAGGTTATTAATAATATTAACATTAAGGGAAGTAGGAACTACTAAAGCGATAGACACTATATAAGATAATATTGTTGCTGGACTATGAAAACATTTATTTTAGCTTTTGGATGAAAGTTTAAGCTTATTTAATAAAAAAAATATTTTATCTATCTTGATCACCAAAAAAATAACATATACAATAAGCCTAGCAGTGGCACTAAGTCATTATAAAATAATTATGCCCTCCAAACCAAATTATGGTCAGCTAGCTTAATAATCGAAGACTAGCTCTCTGCGGAGATGCTCACTATTCCCTCACTCACATAGTCCGATGGGGCGGATATCCGAAACGACCGGAGAAATCAAGCTAGGCCAACGGCTTTACGTGATTTACGTGACATGGGGGTGAATCACCGTTAACTTCCTGACTACGGGAAGCGACTGTTTCTTGACAGAAAATACAAATAACATATTTTGACCCGACCCGGCATTTGAATCCGCGACCACGTTATCAGCAGACGCGCTTACGACCACTAGGTCAAGGAGGCGCTTAGTTTATAAAAGTAGAACAAATAAACAAATATCAATATAATATAGCTTTTACGGTAAGACATTCCATGAACTGCTAAAATGAGTATATAAAAATATTTTGCATTGTCTGTTCTTTTCAGAATTTTTTTGTGAGCTCGATTATGTTTTTCTTTTCTACCGATTTCAAGAAGAAGGAGGTACTCAATTCGAATGTATGTTTTTTTTATAGGAGTGGGGGCAAACGAGCATGCGGCTCACCTGATGGTAAGTGACTACCGCCGCCCATGAACAACTGCAACACCAGGGGAAATGCAAATGCGTTGCCGGCCTTTTAAAAAGAAGTAGGCTCTTTTCTTGAAGGTCCTTTTTTATGTAATAACCCTCATAACTTTTTTGAAATCAGTTCAGTAGTTTAGGAGTTCATCGCGGACAAACAATGTGACACGTAATTTTTATATATAAAGATTTATCATGAATATATCATTTTTATTTCCAGTAACATTGTCAGCTTTAACAAATAACTACACACAAATTTAAACGAGAAGGACATAGTTACAACTTTCCTAATAATGCAGAAATGTCAATCAGCCCTAATATTTGAACAATACTTTGAAAATAGATTTAATTCAAAAGACTACAGATTAAGCGTTACCTTTGTAACTTGTAACTTGAACTATTACTATGATTAGTAACAATGGACTAACACAACACCTCATTGTTAACAACATAGTTTATCATCTAATAATTCCTTTTATTTATTTCGTGATCATTCCCCTAAGCCCATAAGCTTCTCACACTAATAATATTTACTAACGTAGATATAAATGTATTAACTTTAAAAATGGACCTATATTTTAATAAACATATTATAAATTGAGCATTCTTAGTATAAAAATTGTTAACATTTTGTAGTTAACATTACCGAGTGTATTATTGTGTATTAATATTATTTTTACGACAATAATGTTCAAAAGAATAATAAATGTGTAAAATTTTCGAAATTTAAACTTTATATGAGTTGTAATTAGGTTTTTCTTGACCTTTCGTTAATGTAGAATGATATAAACAAAATTTTAATAAACTTTCAACTATTTTAGACTTCTATTTCGTATAAATTTTTGGAAATTCTTTTTATAATCTTGACTTTAGATATAAGGACGAAATTGGTATTTGCATATACTAAGAACGCTCAAACACGTATTTTGACAGCTCATTTTGTAACTATCATTTCACGTACTGTATTGGGATGCAGGCTCTGCCACACAAATGTAATCATGTAAATGGACTTGCACTTAAATGTTCCATAAAGGAAATGCAAGATCATTTTTCAAGGTTCCATTTACAATTTTATTAGATTCTGATTTTTTTTTAAATAGTTTTGAATAAAGGGAACGCGCATATTTAAATAAAACATGAACTATAACTGCGCACCCGACCCACAATCATTTTTATTCCTTTCTAAATCAATTCCAAAATGAAAATGTTACCTTACAATATTTGAATTTGATCTCATCTCGGTGGGTTAATAATAAAGTATTTGAATAATGTAACGGTAATTTTATTTGTTTCTTCATGGCTGGCAAATTTAAGCGTTCAATCAACAAATTGAAATAATATGAATTAGTGTTATTTATCACCTGCGAGCAACTCATACAACCTTTATTCAACATAACTTCCCCAAAAATAAGTATTATACTAATGATAAATATCAACTATTTCGATATAAATAAGTTAAACTGCATGCTCTGCCTAAAATGTAATATAAAAAGCCATTTTAACAATCTAAGGTAGAAAGTAAACAAGTTGAAAGAAAATGATAATTTTATATTCAGTTAAAATATTTTGGTATACAAATTTAAAAAATTATAAAAGAACTTTTGCAATAAATATTGTGCGCACACTATATATTTGATAATAGTGTTGGCTTCCACTATGTAATCATTTAAAAAATATATTACATGTAAACAACAGCTTGTAACAATATATTAAGTAGGTTTTTATATTGGCTTATATTGCTTAATTGTAGAGAACAACATTTAACATTTCAATTATACATATAGTCAATAGAACTAGCAGGAGCATGTTACATTTCAATTTTTTTTTAATTATTATAAGTCAGTGCTTTACCACAATTCCAGATGGAGATAAGTGGATATAAATATTATGTACAAAATATCAGTGTTGCCATTTCAACAATCTAAAATTACCACTCTAGGTCATTTATAATTTCAAAATTGCTATCTTGTCTTTTTCCTCTTTTTTTTTTTTATAGGATAGGGTGACAAACGAGCACACAGTCCACCTGATGGCAAGTGACATTTATGTTCGCAACCATTATTTGGTTGGCGTCAAATATTCTAAGTTTTCGTCTTTTACCAATACCATTATTATCTACGAGCAGTTTATTATTTCCCTTACAATTCATACACATTTCAAAGTTTGTTGGTGCATATATTTCAAAATGATCATGATTAAAATACTGGTAAAGGCGAATACTAAATTGTATTAAAATATTATCGGAAGAAAAATTAGTATTCTACTACTGTAATTTTTTTATTTTAATTAGGTTTTCGGGATTCTGTCCTCTTGAAGATAAAATTACATAATCTTCCTACATTAGCGTTCATATATTATTGGTTGACCCCAATAATGTTAGGCCCTTGTTTCACTATTCAAAAATACAATACGTGACAACTGTTATCAAAGATTTGTTTGAGTTTTAACAATTTGAAGTCTAAACAAATCTTCGATAACAAACTTCATTAAAACTAATTTTAAATTAATAAATAATGCTTAGGAGTCCATTTGAGATTTCTGGAACGACATCTGAAAGAAGGTTATTATGTTAAAATGCTATTTTCATCATAGCAGAATATGTACCCGAGGAATCCACTTGATATAATTAAATCATATATCATAAGAATATTATCTGAACATTTAGGATATCCAGGCTGCAAGAAATTTGAAGCATAGATATTAAACCTTTTTGCTGCCGTATTGTATTTGAACGACCGAGCTAGACAACAAAGAGACTAATGCTCAGACTGATTATACCTGTCAAAAATTGATTCCTCCAAAACTTAGACTGATTTAATTTTTTTTTTTGCCAAGAACATAAAAAAGGATTGCGTCTATGTCTGTATGTTTATCTTTTATTTTCTATGATTGTTTAATTTGTTTGTTGTGTACCTAATAACCACGATATAACTGTTTTATTAGTTTAAGAAGGTTCGTAATTTTTAAGTGATTGTTGTACTAATTCTTAAAAATGAGACGACGGCGTTTATTTTATATTTTGTACTAGCTATTCCCCGCGACTTTACCCGCGTGTAAGTTAAGGTTTCATTTTCTTTTGCGCGGAACGCAACCATAATTCTTTTTCTAAAATAAAAGTAGCATATGTTACTCATAATAACATCAGCTATCGGCCAGTTAAAGTCCCGTTAAAATCGGTCCTGCTATTTCCGAGATTAACCGGAACAAAAAGACAGACACAAAAAGTTTAAAAATTGTGGTTTTGTTAGAAATACCATAATATATACTTTCATATGCATTTAGTATAAAGCTGTTATTTTGACATTACAAGCAGACACTTCAATTTTATTTATTTGTATAGATATTAGACATTTGTGTATTTTAATTTGTAATTAAAAGTGAAATACAGCTTGCCTAATATACAAACTTTATTTAATGTAATTTATTCGAAATAAATATTAATAATAAATAGAAATAAGTTACAGTCCTCACTCAACATAACAAATTATTTGACCTTATATCTTAAAGCTATCAAGTAGTGTAATTAAATTTTGGATGTGGATGATAGATAATATGTAGCTGCAACACTGAACTCTAAACCTGGAGTTTGGTATTATAAGTTTTCTGAATTGCCTCCAATTATGGAAGTATATCCACAGTAGAACCAGAGTAGCTGACATAGCCCAATGGATAAGTAAGTGGAAGTGGTAATGGGCCGGCTATATAGGTCGAAGAACCGACAACCGATGGGGAAGACAGGCTCTCGAGTGGCAGCCTCGTACCGGTAAGACATGCAGGAATTGATGGATGTAGATGTCGCAAGACTGTGCTTTGTGGCATTCCTTGGGAGGCTTATGTTCAGCAGTGGGCATGTGAAGGGTTGTATGATGATAGTAGCAAATTTCAGGACGTATTCAGGTCAAAAGGTGTGGTTGCATGAAGTGGGAGGTACCCAGGTCAGAGCGCGAGCCAGGGGTGGTGCCGCAGCGAGTCGCGCGAGCGGTCCCCGTAGTCGTAGGTGAGCTCCTGGCCGGGCGCGATGTCGTGCGCCGCCAGCAGCACGAGGCGCGGCCCGTCCACCCACAGCGCCTTGGTCACCAGGTTGCCGGCGCGCGAGTGGTTCACCAGCCGCCCCAGCCGCCCGCTCTCTGCGGTCGCGTCGATGCTACAAACAACAGACAACCTCTTAAGCTGAAAACTTTTTTAAAAACATTGTGATTGGAAACTCGATGAAAGGAAAGAGCGATACTTAAGACACTGTGACCGTTATAGCCCATTAAAGAGTCCATTGCTGAACATAGGCCTTAAATTGCCTCATAGGGGGCCTCATTTACGATAGTTGCCATGCTTGGCAAGAGGGTTGGCATAAGCAAATTTATATTTTTAGTATTTGCCTGCTGCCCATCTCCTGATTTGTTTCCTTCTATCACCTCTTACGACAACCACGGGAAGATACGGGGAAGTGGATATTCTTACACCGCCAATACACAGTAAATAGACAAACATATACATCTATAGGAAATGCATGCAAGAGAAAGAGATAGAATATTATATCAAATTAGTTGTGTTCTGTGGCCATCTAGCGTCTATTTTGCATACCATCTAGATACTCAATCAATTTTTGTTCAATAAAATGGACTTTACCTATAGAATTAAATGTCGCTATTACAAAGAAATTTTACTAGCAACAACGATAAATAAATAATTAGGAACTCCATTCTTCACTGTTGCAGTTTATCTTAATACCCGAAAAAAAGTCTCACCAATACTGTTGATCGCCATGCCTAAAATAGTACATGTAACAGCCGGCTTCCGGATCCTGAGCATAGAGTCGCTCTCGCTCTCGAGCCTCAGCCACGCCCACCAGCTCGCCCGCGTACTCCACAACAAACTGCCCGCGTTCGAAAGGACGCGTTGCTATTACACCGCGCCCTTTACCCTCGAAGTACGCAACCTAATGCAGAATTAAAAGGAAATATTAACTTACATAAATAAAAATGTATATTTATATACGTAAAATGTGGCTTAATTGGGGAAGGCCTTTCTTTTGCAGTGGACTTGTGATATTTATTTTTTAAATTGCCAATCATAATATACATCAGACCACTATAATTTGTAACATGGTTTTATCGTAAAAAAAGTTGACCTTGTACTAAAACAATATTTCAGATTTTTAGTGTGAAATATATATATATAGATAATAAATTTGTTTAAAAATAATGCAGAATCGATAAAAAGCGCCTTAGATGTTAATAACGTATTATTCATACTCAAAATAAGGTTATAAATAACTCTTTGTGAGATAAGGCCCCAGGTTAGATAAGATGAATGTTACGTTAACTTTCTGCAAAGTTTTGGATTTAAAATACACATATATTTCAACCATTGTCATTGGAATACATTTTCTAATACTTCATCAAAATAGTTTACTGTAATGGGTGCATTACAAACAATTGTCCCATGCAAAAATCAATGCTTTCCCAGTGTGATTAGTTTAGTTTACGACGGGCTTTTTTTCCCGCAACTCCACGTCTGAGCGCGTATATTGCGTGTGGGCAGGAATATCACAATTATTTGAGCCTTTAAATCTCCTCAAAGAAACTCAGCGGTTCCTCGATGTTGCCAGAAACTTCAGGAAGTGATCTCAGCGTGCCGATATGTTTAGCCCTGCATGCAGTGGCCTCTGGACATGCCAGCAACACTTGGGTCGCCGTTTCCTCCTCCTCATACATGCTCTCCACTGTGGTACTAAGCAATTAATTATTTTATTATTATTAAGATAAGATAAGATAAGCCATTTATTCCAAACTTTGGGATTACATGGTTATGACAATAAATAGTTGCAGATTAGGTAATGTATAAATTAAAGGATGTCCCGCAGTTCGGTGTGCCTATTGGCATAGGCCTCCTCCAACATTTTCCACTGGGTTCAATCGTGCATTACCCTTCTGCAGTGATGACCAGTTGTGAGTTTGAAATCGTCTTCCCATCTCGTCTGTTGATGCCCTCTATTGTGCTTGCCATCTCTGGGGTACCAATCAGTGATGCTCTTAGACCATTTGTCCTGGGGATCTCGGATCATGTGGCCTGCCCACCTCCACTTTTGTTGGTCTATTCGGGTAATTATATCGAATACTTTTGTTTTTTCCCTTATTGTGCTACTTCTTACTTTGTCTAACTTCCTTATTTCTGTTAAACTTCCTTCCATGGCTCTCTGACAGCATTTCAACTTTTCTCTGTGAGATTTGGTGAATGCCCAAGTTAAATACTCTACTTTTTAATTGCATGCTTAACCCCTTGGATTTCACGATTTCTTTTAAGGACCAGTACCTCTTCCACCCATTCGCTGTTCTTCTCTCAATTTCTTTGGTGGTTTGTTCTTTGTGAGAGATTATCTGTCCTAGATAATAATATATTCTGTCACATATTCTAGTGGCTGGTTGTCAATATCAATCATTATTGGTTCAGCATTTGTGAGTAATTTTCTTTTCTTTGTTCATGGATATACCTACTTTCAAACTTTCTTCCTGCAGTGATTTTAACATGTTCTTTAGATTTATCGGGTTTTCTTCAAACAGGACTATGTCATCCGCAAATCTCAGGTGGTTCAGTTTGACACCTTGCACATTGAGGCCGAAGTTGTTCCATTTTATTATTTATTATTACTAACTTATGGTTAATTATGACAGTTACAAAAATGAGCAAAATGTACAATCAAAAAATTTTGTGCCCTAGAACTGGTCACAACTTGTGATTTAAAAGTTGCACAAAATAGATGGCAGTCTAGCCTAGAAAATACATCTGGTAAACTTAAATTAAAGAATTTAAAAACCTCCGAAACAAAAAGCGCTGATGATCTTCTAACGCTTCAAAAGATTTTCTTAAAACATAGCCATGAACACTCTTGATTAAGACACCTTTCAAACAAAAAAAACTTAATCAAAATCAGTTCATCCGTTCAGCAACTATAATGTCACAGACAGGCACACTACAAACTTATAATACCCCTTTGTCTTTGTTGGGGGTTAAAAATCATTATCCATTTCATGTATAACAATAATTGTTTTGTATGTGGTAAAACCATGCTGCAGCTATATTAATTGTATAATTGTAGCACAAATTGTTTACCTCAACCGGGGAAGGACCACATTCTCACAGAATACCAGTGTAAAATAGTATGGTCAGTGTAGAGAACTGGAGACTTTTTTTACTGGAAAAGAGGCATTTCATCTTAGTTCTCACGGCTGACAATGCATCTGTATTTTGATTCACAAATGAGGATATATAGATAGCTATGGGCCACAGCAACCACTTACCATCAGGTGGACTGTGTGCTTGCTTGTCACCCTTATCCTATAAAAAAATTGTAATCCTGATTTATTGTCATTTAATATTTCTGTTTGATAATGATTTTATAAAAAAAAAAACATCCAATAAAATTTTAACCTGGACAGTGTTTTTATAAATATTAATTGCTAGTTGATAGCAATTAACTAGTTCTAGGTAAGAATGGCAATGTAATTAAGGGGCAAACCCACTTCAGTCTTGTTATTAGCAATTTTTTTTATTTGTACAAAAAAATTGATATGCCCCATTTTAATTTTTACATTTTCATCTGATTCTGAGCTATGTACAAAATTTAAAGTCTCTAGCTCATCAGAAAGTGCTTAAAATTTAAGTTGCAAGATTCCACCCAGAATGACAGACAGACAAATAGACAAGAAAGTGACTTAATAAAAATGTGGTAAAACCTTTGTTATTGATGTTATCTTTCATATTTCTTGAGAAGCATATGAAAGATACTATAAATCTTTATCTTACACTATATAAAGAAAGTAATCAATGGGTAGCTCAGACGGTTAGCACTCACTGTAAGTTTCACAGCACGCAAGCAACCAGGTTGCTTGCATGCTGTGATTCAATCCCCGCCGGCACCAATGAAATTGTTAATTGTAATTTTAAGTGCTGATTTACCACATGCATGGCGGTGAAGGAAAACATCATGAGGAAACCATGTCTAAGAAATAAGACATAAAATTGAATAAAACTATTTTTACGGATTTTATCGCGTTTAATTTATTTATTTTATATTCCCGACGTTTCGGTTGCTTTCCAGCAACCGTGGTCACGGGGGACTGAGGTGATTGACGTCCCGATGTCAAAGTTAACCCGGAGTACCTTCAGCTTTTTAATTATTAATTTTGGTCCGATCTACGCAGAATGAACTAACTGTGTCTTGAAGTCTTACAGTGGTATGCTTGGGTTTAGTTTTAATTTTATGAATTACAGGATCCCAAGCAGGTGGTAGTACCCAGCCTCCCTCTCTATTGAAATTAGGATGTTTTTTAATTTCAATAGCCTCACGTATCATCCTTGGCAGGAATCGATGTTCTTTCGCGAGGACTTGTGGTTTATCAAATCTAATAATATAAAATAAGTAAATTAAACGCGATAAAATCCGTAAAAATAGTTTTATTCAATGTGTAGTGTTCGCGTAAATATAAGAAATCATTAAGACATAAAATATTTCAAATATGTGAAGTTTGCCAACACGCATTGGGGCAGCTCGGCGGACATGTCCTAGGCCTATAACCCTCTCAGAAATGAAAGGAGGCCTGTGCCTAGCAGTGGGAAGTATATAGGCCGTATCTTTTAATCAAAGAATTAAAATATATTCAACGCAGTTTACCTGCAGTCCATCTTCCCTTTGTTCTCTTACAGCTCGTTCCAAGTCACGCATTTTTTCCGCCATTACACATTTTGAAGTCTTTCTAACACTACGCCTAACTGGATAATACTCTGTTAGTTTGTGGTTTGTTTGTCCATTAACAGATTTAGCTTCTACTTTGGCAGGCTTGTCAATGGCTAACAAAGGTGGTGACTCTACTTTGGGTTGATTCTTGAGCTCTTCTTTGAAGTACTCTGTTAGTTTATGACTTTCATTTGCTTTAAAAATTGCTTTTGGGGCACGAGACCGCATTGTGTTGCCGTTGGTCATATTGGTAATGCTACCGTTACTACTCTTTAGTGGCTTAGACTTTACTTGAACTTTTTTTAATGGTGCCTCAGTCAACAATTCCTCATTTTCAGTCTTTATAGGTGATGCAGCGACAAGTCTATAAAAAGATAATATGGTGATTTATCATTTAAATGTGAAAATGTAAATTGACTCCTTACTAATGTTCAAGTAATTAAGTTTCTATTATATGTAATATAATCACAGTGCCACTTGTTTTTAGAGGAATTATTAACAACTAGCTGGCCAGGCAGCTGTTGTTCTTCCCTCTACGACTTTGTCCTATAAAACTCCTTAAATTACTAATAAAAAATATTGAGAGTCACTTATCAGGATAAAAACTATCCTATCTCTCAAGTTGGAACAAACTGCACACAGTTTCATTGAAATCAGTTCAGTAGTTTAGGAGTTCATCGCGGACAAACAATGTGACACGTAATTTTTATATATAAAGATGAGATTGCCATAAATAAAATGAGATATAATAATAATATATTTTATTTACTCTCACAATTTAAGTTACCAAAGGTAAAGTATAAACAATGTAAATGATAATTTTTATTTAATGGAGTTCTGGCCACCAGTAGCCTTCTTAAATTATAATTGTCTAAGAAGTATGAAAATAGAATACCTGCGCTTTCTGTAGTTTCGTACAGGTCTATCCAATTTTTCCTCACAGAGCTCAATACGATGGGGAGTCTTGACACCCTCTTGGGTCTGAGTTATTAAATTATTAACTGAAAATACAATTATTAAAAAAAACTTTTTGAAAAAAGTTACATCACAATACAAATTTTAGGTTGGCATTAATAGCTCAAAAACATGTGTTATTCTAGTGACCCAATGTAATAGGATGATTGATTTGTAATAGGAAACTAGGTAATTTGCGTCGGACATTCAAATGAAATATTTGAGGTTTCCGTACCTCACAGACTACACAGTACTCTGTAATCTATGAGCTGTTAGACCAGCTTAGTTATGCTGGTTCTCTGTTATACAGTGCTCGCCAATTTCATAACATATTTTCCTTCACTTGTAAGCTGCTTATATAAACAACAGATTGCAGAACTGCCATAATATGCCATGCATAGAGCAAGCTTATGTCTTGAATTAATTAATAAATAGAGAGATTCTAAGAAATACACAAATCTTCAAATAGTTTTAAAAATTTAAGTATGTAATAGCTATTAGAGTTGAGACAGGAATTACATGAATTAATTCCTCCCTCCCCTTTCCTACCATAGTACAAAAAGGTTGTTGTTATTGTTGATGTTCCTCTCATTCCAACAAAATTATTTGCTTTGTTTTTCATAACACACCCTGCAAAGAAGTGGAATAATTTACTGGCATCTTTTTACAATCTGCATATCTTTAAAGCAAGAATGAATAGGGATTTGTTATGCTTAGTCAGTGCATTTTACTATCTCAGCTATTTAACTATGGTTGTAATGAACATCGCTTACCTATAATCTATATCTCTAATGCTAATAATAAGAAAAAAGGTAAATTGTGGTGTGGCAGAAGCATAAAAGAATATTTTACTTAATTTCAAATTAATTTAGAAAAAGGTCCAGGCCTCATAGCCTCCCATAAATGGAATTCAAGCTTCTTGCCTGCTTAGAAGTATAGCTGGGCATGTGCCGCCTCTTCCCTATTTCTACCATCAAGCAGAAACACATTCACTTCTTCATTCTAGTTCAAAGGAAAGGTGTCTATTTAAAAGCAAGCTTTGAGGTAATATTTACAGTAGAAAAGGTTATAGTTAAAAAGGTTTTACATGACATTTTCAAAGCATATTATGGTGTTGGACCTATATAAAATTTCCCATTAAAAGACTACATTTTGTCTTATAACAATAATTTGCAAAATTATTTTATATATTTAGTTATTGATTACTTACATGTTTTTGCCGCCATTACCACAATGCCATAGACAGGCAAAAAATGCAAAGGCAGAAAAACAAGCAGCATCAAATTTAAAACTAATGAAAAATGACACGCTGTTCAAATTAAAATTCTATAGAAGAGGGTATGAAACGAACAAAGGTTTTTTTAAATCATCAATGCGGTTATTTTATACAAATAATACTAACCTCGAACCATTTTCACTTGAAAAGATTATAGCTGACACAAAATTATAGAACACCATATACCTAATAATTGGTTTAATTACCACGAAAAACAAACTGCATTACTAGAAACTCGCGTTACAATTGTTTTGTAATAGACCTTGTCAAATATATTGTTTTTGAATAGTAATCGCTGACGATCACGTCATTTTGTATTTGTGATGGTACGATTTGATAACGTTCGTAATCACTCACTAAAACTTCTAGGAACTCGTTAGAGTACCGATTTTATTCCTTGATCTAAAATATAATAACATTATAGCATAGCGCTCTAAAACGTCAAAAATATTTGTTCTCAGAAAAAGGACGCTTTAGCTTGGCTTTAGCTTTACAAAAACCATAGATTTTTTTTTTGGAGTTTATGGCCTGGTATCTAGACCTTTAGGCCAAGTCTTAAGTATTTTTATTCGGTTTATTGTAATTTCCCCACTCCTTCATAGTATACTGCTTCACAATATGTTGATGCGTCACATTGTGCAGTTCTTGGGAGATTTTGGCGGCAACTTGATCCAGCAGACAGCTGATAGTTGGCGATGGTATCTAAAGGTGCCTATGCAAACAAACAGCTTATCTTGAGAATCCATCACCATCAGAGCACTTGTTTCACTGTTTCCACTAATAGTTCACATGCGTAGACACTTAATACACAAAATCGCAACACTTTTACATATCAAAGTCCACTTCGGACCATTATTTAAACAATAATACAGGAGCAGCAAACCGCCGCCGGTCAATTTCCCGCCAAAACTCACAAAAACCATAGATAGCAAGCTCAGTGTTGCCAACAGGCTGGTGCAACTTCCATAGTAAAAATTATATGTACTACAGGGGTCAAATTTTAATGACGGTTATCTGTTCTTTCTGCTTTTGGTAATATGTCTATTAACGACATTGTCAAATCAAATAGGTTCAAATGTCAAATCAAACAATTATATTTTTATATATTTTATTTATTAAGATTGCTTTTAATTTTGCTATAGGGGCCGTTGTTCATTTACAGAATTGTCAAAAAATTAAATATGCATTATAAAACTTTCCAATTAAATGGTGCAAGAAGCGGAAAAAATGATAACAAGAAAAGGCTATTCGTAACAATATTTCCCTTAGATGATGAAAGGTATGTGGTGATTTCAACTTTAATAGTAATATGATATTCAACGCGAGTATATTTTTGGACTAGCCATCTACGTTAGACAGGTTTTTATAGTGTACGATTGTGTGCACAAATACAAACACACTATTTCCTAAATCTGATAGTTCGATGGTTTGGCAATCCGAAACGAACTATACTTAGAAACTAAAAGTCAATTCTGACTGCTAACATTCTATTTGTATGTGTATTTATATTATTTTTTCAGATGCAAGCAATGGGTGAAATAGCTGGCACATGCACCAATTGAAAAGATTCACATGTTAAAACATATTTGTGGCAAACATTGAACATTGAGGGTTCAAAACCCTACTAAATCGAATTGTTATTTCATCAGTGCTCTTAATTTAAACTTCTACAATTACGTGTATGTTAATTAGATTTCATTTACATGTAGCAAAAGATAATATCCCTGTAAAGTCACATTTTGGTAAGAATTCGATTATATAAATAAACTCAAAGTTATTTGTACCTGGTTATAAATAATTTTTTTTTTAGATTCATCTACAAACATTAGCTATAATGAGCACACATTTTGAAAGCGACGATTTAAAAACGATCTCTGCGAATAGTATGTACATAGCTACCTTTGTGAAGAAGCCTAGCGATTTGTACATAGTATTTGTTACACATAAAAGCAATTTAATCCAATCAGTGTTAAAAACCTAATATTTGTACCCTTTATCAAAACAAACGTTGAAAACAAGCATCCAGACCCAGACTATTTATTTTACAGCATAGCAACACTTGTTCAGTGTGGGAATGAAGCCTCGGCCCTGCTATGCCGCAGCCAAACGCTTAGCCGTCGTCATCATTTATTTTTTACTTAATTAATTACTAGTATAGTAATGGCTTTTTTGGACACATTCTGACTTTTCACAATAGAGTGTAGAGCCCCATTCACTCTATTTCCTGCATTCACTCGTCGTTCTATATCCTTATCATATCTACCATCCCTGCTAAACACACATCCCAAATATACAAACTCATCTACTTGCTCTACCAACTCCCCTTCTATTCTTATTTCACATATCGTTTTACTTTCTTCTCTTTCAAAAACCATAACTTTCGTCTTACTTGCGTTCACTTTCATTCCCTTTTCTTTTAATGTCCTGTTCATTAATGTAACCATCATTTGCAACTCGGCTGCCGACGACGCAAGTATAAGTCATACTTGCGTCGATCGTCGGTGTACAAAAGGCATTTGACGGTTAACTCACCCATTCTTAACCCGCATTCTTCTACTTTCAAATTTTCCAAGCAACTGTTCATAAATAGGTTGAACAACCACGGGGAAGCCACACAGCCCTGTCTGACACCTTTATGGATGTCAAACCAGTCCGAGTAGGCCCCGTTGATCCTGACACAAGCACTAGAGTCCCTATATAGAGACTTCAATGCCTGTATCAGACCAGCGCTCAACCCAAATGAGTTCAGTGTTTGCCATAACACATCCCTGTCCACTCTGTCATAAGCCTTCTCCAAGTCCATGAACGCACAAAAAAACATTTTGGTTTTTGGCCAAAAACTTCTCGGCGATCATGCGCATGGAAAAGACCTGATCCGTACATCCCATTCCCTTTCTAAATCCCGCTTGCACATCCCAAATTTTTCCGTCACTTTCTTTCATAACTCTTTCAATTAGTACCTTAGCATACAGTTTTCCCACAATGCTAAGAAGGCTGATACCACGGTAGTTTTTACAGTCCTGCTGTGATCCTTTTCCCTTATATATTGGGACTATCACGGCTTTGCACCAGTCTCCCGGTACCCGCTTAAGTTCCCAACATAAATTAAACAAGGTGTACAGCAGGTCTGCCACCACTCCTTCTCCAGCCCTTAGCATTTCGAGAGATGCTCTATCATAACCGGCTGCCTTACCTGCTTTCATACTTTTCATTGCTTTCATTATTTCATCTATACTTATATCTCTATCCATTTCCTCTTCTTTCGGAATTTCTATTTCATTTAATTCAAACGTCTCATCACTCATAAACACGCTTTCAAAGTATTCCTTCCATCTCCTTAAACTCAAAACTTCGTCATTCAGAATACAGCCATTCTGGTCTCGTATAGCATTCATTCTAGGCTGTTGTGAATGTCCCCTGGTATTTGTTACGAGTTTCCAGAACATTTTAACGTTTGCCTGGAAGTTATCCGATATTCGTTTATCATTCTTATCCGTTCTTTCTTGCTTTTTCCTTTCAACTACTTCTTTTACTCTCTTATTCAGGTGTCTAAAAACTGCCTTTTTCCTTTCAATATCATCATTCATACTGCTAGAATTACTAGCCTTGGTTGCTAGTAAATCTAGCCATGCTTTCTTTTTTGCTTCAACTTCCATCCGTACCTCATCATCCCACCATAACGTGTTATTTTTCCTTTCATTCGTTCTCTTACTTACACCACATACTTCGGTAGCTGCATCCACTAAACCTTTCTTGACATTATACCACACAGTCTCCAAGTCTAAATCATTCATACACAATTCAGCCATACCACTTATATTTTTTCTCAATCTACATTTGAACTTCTCTTTCACACCTTCATCTTGTAACCTCTCTGTTCTTATACGCTGTAACGCTGTGGTAGACATAGATGTCCGATGCCTCCAACGTCTGAAAAGACCATTAATTCGGCATAAGACCAAGTAATGATCCGTCCCTACGTTAGAGCCCCGGTAAACCCTTGTATCTACCACCGCGCTCCTCATTCTTTCATCAACAATTATGAAATCTATCATACTTCTATCATCACCTCTTTCCCATGTATACGTGTGAATCTTCTTATGACTAAAGAAAGTGTTCGTCACAACAAGATTCTTTTCCACGCATATGAAAAGTCAGAATGTGTCCAAAAAGGCACGTATGGCAATTCACAATGCTGTGTTAGTACCTACTTTAATGTATGGTAGTGAAAGTTGGATGTGACAGAAGAAGCATGAGAGTAAAATAAATGCTGTAGAAATGCGGTCATTAAGGAGTATGTTAGGGTTGAAGCTGAATGACAGAGTGAGAAATTGTTTAATAAGAGAAGAGTGTGGTTTGCAAGATGATGTTGTGACCAGGATTAAGAAAGGAATGCTTCGGTGGTTTGGCCATGTAGAAAGAATGAATGAGGAAAGAGTGACAAAGCAAATTTATGTTGCAGAGGTGAACGGCATAGTCGGGAAGGGTCGCCCTAGGCGAAAGTATATCGACCAAATTGGCGATATATTAAAAATGGGCCAAATCAAGAGTACGTTTAACCGACGAGCGTGTATGCGTAGGTATATGGATGTGGAGGAAGCGAGAGAGGTGTGTCAGGATCGTGCCAAATGGAAGTCCATAATCTCTGCCTACCCCTCTGGGTGACAGGCGTGAGTGTTTATGTATGTATGTATATGTATAGTAATGAGTTTTTTATTTTATATTTTCTTTATACATATTTTTGTACCTAATTGTAGAGATATAATTACAAATTGCTATGTGTAAAATACATTGATTTCTTTTCCTCATCGGCATTTTTACTCAATCCCCACGTTAAAAAATTTATTTCTCATAAATAATTCAGTATAGAGATCTAACTTTTATTATGTAAAAATATCGATAAACAATATATCGATAAAGGTAATATCGATAAAATTATTCGAGGATAGACATTTACAGCATTATTGTAATTCGTCAATGGTGTCAGCATTGTTTGTCAAAACTAAATGTCATATCTTGATGTTGGTAGAGTAGCTTGGCGTACTTTCATGCATTTACTTTTACTATAGAAGTCCCGCCTCTTAAAGGTAGTTTTTTTTTGGAGTTTATGGCCTGGTATCTAGACCTTTAGGCCAAGTCTTAAGTATTTTTATTCGGTTTATTGTAATTTCCCCACTCCTTCATAGTATACTGCTTCACAATATGTTGATGAGTCACATTGTGCAGTTCTTGGGAGATTTTGGCGGCAACTTGATCCAGCAGACAGCTGATAGTTGGCGATGGTATCTAAAGGTGCCTATGCAAACAAACAGCTTATCTTGAGAATCCATCACCATCAGAGCACTTGTTTCACTGTTTCCACTAATAGTTCACATGTGTAGATACTTAATACACAAAATCGCAACACTTTTACATATCAAAGTCCACTTCAAACCATTATTTAAACAATAATACAGGAGCAGCAAACCGCCGCCGGTCAATTTCCCGCCAAAACTCCTTAAAGGTAGTTATTATATTCTCTTTGGTTGCCAACTGCTAGCTTTACCCAGTTGCTAGACTTTTTAAAAATGTAGCTAGATTGCCTGCTTTTTTACCCCAAAAAGTTGCTAGAAGTAGCTAAATGTTACAGTACGTATGTAGATTACAATAAAATATCAATTTCTGACAATCATTTTTAATTTCGAACAAAAGAGTTAAAAATGTCTTGTGTACAGTCACGAGCAATAATATGTAAACAACGTAGGACTATAATATAGTCCTCATTATATTATATTTATTGTCGACTTTTGTGGCACAAATAGTTTTGTTTCGGAACGCTTAACGTATTTTTCAGCGGTGCCCATTTTATACAGTACATCTTTAGACAAAACACAGCTATAGCAGCATTTACCACTTTTCCTGAAGGAGTCACTAATGCAAAGGATTGAATTCAGAGTTATGAAACTCAACCAACCTTTAAATTCGTCAATATTTTCCAACTTCGGTCTATATTTCTGTGCGTACACTTTTTTTCGAAGATAAATTCATTTTCAAATAAAATTAGTTTACATGGATAAAACAAAATAACACAAGGTGGAATACGAGTAGCGTGTACTATTTTGGTTAGTGGTAGGTTAGTGAGTAATCTGTCGTAACGCAGCAGGAAACTGTTCTTCTTCTTCTTTCTTTTTTTGTGGCGGTTTTTGATTATTCGCCAATGTCAGCGTGGAAGTGTTTATTGAGTACAAGCTCAGTAGTTACAAATACTATGCCCATGTACTAAAGATTTGATAATACAAGTATCTTGTTTTATTTAAACAATTAAATTTTCCTTTTTATCTTGTAATACTAGTGGTTATACTGTTGAATTACCTAGAACAAATGAGAAACACAGTTACTATAACTACATTAGTATATTAGTATTGACAAACATTAAACTTTTACACTATTAGTGTTAATAAAATCACACAGAATATATACATAAGGAGTATTTGTGTAGGTTAAAAGTGAATCAAAATTTATAGGACGAGGGATGTCAGGAGGGAGATGATCATAGAGTGAACAAGATAATTTAGGACAGTTAAAAAAAATATGGTCAGAGGTTCCCTCATCTAACCCACATTCGCAGAGGGAACTATCCCTAATCCTCAGTTTGGCTAAATGTACTGGTGTACAAGCATGGCCAATTCTAAGTCTACAAATAGTTGATTTTGACTGTTTGTTAGCTTTATTAAATTTGAAAAACCATGGTTTTTGGGGGATGGCACATTGTATAGCAGCATAGTGTTTACCTTTTATATTTTGAGTGGCTTTCCATAATGTGTTCCAATTATTATTTAACTTCTTCTTTGCAAGTAACACTATGTCTGAAGAGTAAATTAAATTACATGGCAAACCATTTCGACTTGCATTTTTAGCCATCAGATCAGCTGTTTCATTGCCCTTGATGCCACTATGACCTGGAATCCAAGCTAAGGAAACATGAATGCCCTTGAGATGACATCTATACAATGTGTGTTTAATTTTAAGGATCAAGGGTATCTTATATTTACTTTGGAACTGGTTTGACAAAATTGCTAACAAACAGCTTTTGGAGTCGGTAAGAATAACTGCCTTATTTAAGTTGTGTGCTTCTATATAAATCCTTTTGATAAATTGCCGTGGCCTCGCCAGTAAAAGTGGAAGAAATAGAAGGGCATTTAAAATTGAGGATTATTTTGTATCTGGGAATCTAAACTGCTGCTCCAGTGCAACTTTCACCTGACTTTTTGGAGGCATCAGTGTATATAATAAGCCAGCCTTTCCATAAATTATCTATGACTACGTAGTTTACTATTTGCTATAGGGCAATCTTTCTCAATACCAAGGTCGAGGTGGATATTTGGTTGGAAAATAATTGCATCATATGGGATATCAAAGATGGGACAGGACTTGCATTGTGATACTGGGTGTGATAGATGGAGTAATGTTACCAAACTGTTGGATAAGCAGGGAGATTCTTTATGAGTCCAGTAATGCTTTGATGAAATATATTCCAAAAGAAGGTGTAATTTAGAAATGAGAGGATGGGAAGAGAGTTGATAGATTTTAAAAAAGAGTCGGTTGATGTGGAGGAGTCTTGTCTTCGGGATGTGATGAAGGAGTGGGCAGGAAGGATCTTTAGCCGTGTGAGATCCTCAACAAAATAGGCAAGTGGGAGACTGTCTTGTGCATGATATTCCTTCATGATTTTGAGCACACACAAAACAACGGGAAGATGATCTACACTGTGAGGTTACGTGTCCAAAACGACAACATTTGTGACATTGAATAAGAGGTAAAATGTAGGGCTGAACAGGCATTGAGGTGAAAAAACAATAAAAGTTAGAAAGAAGTTTCTGGCCGGAAAAAGTTAAAACAACTGTTTGAGAGGGAATCCACACAGTACTTTGGTTTTCATTAACTGACTTTCTATTAAATCGGCGAGCTTTAATAATTGAGCCAAAACCAGCTGGGACCGCGATTGATAATATGAGTTCCTCTAATGTCCACTGTACAGGGACCTGCCTCACTATTTCCCATGTGTGTGACATTATAAGAAGGGATTACAGTATCATATTTAGCACCTGCAAGGGCTGGGTTCTCAATAAAACAATTTGCATCAGCTGCACTTTTAAACTTGACAGAAATTCTATTGCATCCTATTCGCTTAACACCATCAGTAACAACATTTTTAATATTATTATGGTAGAGAAAATGACCAAACTTTATCGGTTTTAAAACTACTTCAGTTGATAAATCATCTACTCTCTTACTTACATGAACAATAAACGGCGCATTGTCGTTATTAGAATATTTATGTTTTTTTTCTATGTAGTCAGGATGGGTATAAGAGGTCTGAATAGATGGTACAGGTTGAGATGGATCTGTAATTAATCTTTTCTGAGGATGAGCTGAGTTATTGGTTACTTGCAATCATTTACGCTTCGACTGATCAATTTAGATAGGCATATATTTTTTTTGGTAACAGTTTGGGAGTCACATGGAATCCCGTCGGGATCGGGAGGATGTTCCTCCATTTTATTTTAACTAATTACATATAAAACAACACAATTACTAAATACTTACGGATTTATAACTACTAAAACCAACACTAATAGAAATAATAAACAAAAAAGTAAATCAACAGCTCTCAGAATAAGAAATAGCCAAAAACACAACGACACTTGTACACGTCACACTCCCCGTCTCGTTCAACCAAAAAGTCCAGGAAACGGTTATTCCCGGCCAACACCGACCTAAACTCTTGTACATACAACTTTATAATTTGTGACCTAAACCTACCATAGCATCTATGACCATAGATTCGCGTTTAGTTTATATTTTTTCTTTCGAGACTCGGTACCCTACTCTAAGAATTTCGATAGCCTCACGTCTCATAATGAAATAAAAAGTGCTAGCAAAAGTAGCTAAAAAGTTTAGCTACAAATTTCATTAAATTGTAGCTGTCCGTTACCAAAAAGTAGCTATATCTAGCTACAAAGTTGCTAAGTTGGCATCACTGAGCAAGCTAGACAAAAACTCGTCAAATTGTTGTTGTTTTTATTATACGCTTGAGAGAGCAGGCAAAGGAATTATGCTATACAGCCTTGTCTTTTTTATCTTGAATATATAGAATTTGTAGTGTTATGCTACTTACATATCATTTTACATTATTTTAAATTCATTTTTCCATTCTGTTTCGATTTTCTGCATTCACCTCAAAACTGGATATTTTACATCACCTTTATTTCCATAGGATCCTGTAACGATTTTAAACCATAAGAACACAATAACAAATCATTTCTACTTCGTATTTTCACATTATCAGCACTTTTAAATTGGTGTCAATGGAGTCTACCTTTTTTCGATCTTTTAGCTACTTTTCCGTAACTCTACAATCTCGGGCTTTGTGTGTGCAGCTGCGCTACCTTTTTTCCTATATCAATAATATCTCATTTTCCACTTAAATCTTACCGTTTTCTTATTATAAACCTAAAACCAAAATTTGACATGTTTTGACATTGCTATTTATTTCGTTTCCATAGTAATTATATTCAAATTTGCTACCGATCTGTTGTTCCTATTTCGATAATTCCACATAAATACTCTTTTCTCTTGACCATTTACAAAAAATTTGCGTTTAATTTAAATAATTTTTCCGTTCTCTCTAGAAAGGTATAAAAGCCGAACAATCGGTGAAAAAAAGGCAGTCTCGCTTCAGTTCTCGAATCGGAAGCATCTCCTAAAGGCCTTATCCCGGGGCAGCACTGCCCCGGGATCCTGCAAGCCTCCACCTACACGTGAAGTCTTCGGCGAAGCCTTCTTCAAGCGCGGAGCCGCACCACTCCGGAATCCTACAAGCCTCCATCTACCTCGGAAGTCGTCGGCAGTCTACTTCAAGCGCGGGGGCCACACTACTCCGGGCGCTACGACTGCTTACTCCAGGCGCCGAGTGCACCTACCGCCGGCGCTACCTCTGGGCGCTGCAACTGCTGGCTCTAAGCGTTGAGCGCCCCTTCTCCAGGCGCTACGTGCGCCGGCTCCGGACGCTGCGTGTGCTGGCTCCAGGCGCTGCGCGCCGTCGCTGCTAAGAAACCTACCTCTACAAGCGCAACCGGCGTGTGCTGGCTTCAGGCGCTGCGTGCCGTCGCTGCTAAGAAACCTACCTCTACAATCGCAACGTGTGTCGCTTCGATTTTTAGGCTCCACTACAACTCTATATTCCCCTATTCTCCTACCTTTATTTTTTTGTAATCTAATTGTACTCTCACTTCATTCATCATCATCCTCATTTCATTTTTTTTATAAAATTGTAAATACCTTTTAAAAATTTAAATATATTGTTTTTTGGCTCTACTTTTGTTGTTTTGTTGTACTTAGGTTAGGTTCTATTTCTTTTTTAATTGTCGCTTCACGACAAATTTCACTGTTTCACAACAAGTTGATGCGTCATATTGTGCAGCCCTTGGAAGATTTTGACGGCAACTTGATCCAGCAGACAGCTGACAGTTGGCGATGGTATTTAAAGGTGGCCCATGCAAACAAACAGCTTATCTTGAGAATCCATCACCATCAGAGCACCCGTTTCACCGTTTCCACTAATAGTTCATATGCGTAGACAATTAATACATAAAATTGCACCACTTTTACATATCAAATTCCACTTCAAACTATTATTTAAACTATAATACAGGAGCAGCAAACCGCCACCGGTCAAGTTCGCGCCAAAACCTCGTCAAAATTCAGAAGGCATGACATTTTTAAAGCAAAGAGTACATACCTAGGTACATAGACTTTGTATCTATCCTCTATCTACGCCTAGGTAAGATGATTTTTTTAACTGGCTTTACGGCTCTGGGTTCTAGCCCTTCTGAGCCTTAGGTAAGATGAGTATAATCACAAACAAGGAGTATATAATCATTACCATTACCTAGCTACATTATATATGTAAGTCATTAGTTATCTACAAATTTAAGTTTTATTACTTAATAAAAGTGTACATTGTAGGAGGTATACTCTTGGCCTTTGTTGCTGTTGTTAACCTCTCAGGCCCTTTTTTTTATAGAAGAGGGGACAAACGAGCATGCGGCTCACCTGATTGTAAGTGACTACCGCCGCCCATGAACAACCGCAACACCAGGAGAATTGAAGATGCGTTGCCGTCCTTTTAAAAAGGAGTAGGCACTTTTCTTGAAGGTCCCTAAGTCGTATCGATCCGGAAAAATCGCTAATGGTAATCGATTCCACATGGAAGTCGTGCGAGGAAGAAAATATCTTCTAAATCGCACATTGGTGGACCGCCAATCATCCAGATGGTATGGATGGTATCGAGAGTTCTGCCGCGATGTGCGTTCGTGAAATTTGGCGGCTGGGATTAATCCGAACAATTCCTTAGAGCACTCCCCATGGTAGATGCGAAAGAAAATGCAAAGGGATGCAACATTTCTTCGCAGTGCCAATGAATCGAGCCGATCGGAAAGGACTCGGTCGTCAACGATTCGAGCCACTCTGCGCTGGATGCGGTCAAGTGGAAGGAGCTGGCACTGGGGAGCCCCTGCCCAGAGATGGGAACAGTATTCCATGTGAAGTCGAACCTGCGCCTTGTAAAGTTGCAGGCGGTGTGCCGGCATGAAATACTCTCCCGCTCTGCTGAGCACGCCAAGTTTTTTAGAGGACAATTTGGCCTTCTCTTCCAAGTGACCACGAAACTGCACGTCATTCGATATGTCGACTCCGAGGATTTCGATACTGGTTGAGGCAAGAAGGGGAGTGCCTTGAAACTGAGGAGATACTACAAAGGGGTTCTTTTTAGCGGTTAACGCGCAAACTTGTGTCTTCTGAAGATTAAACTGGAATAAATTTAGGCGCCCCCAATCCGAGACTTTGTTCAACAAAGACTCGACTTCAGACTCAAGTTTGTTCCGGTACTCAGCGACGTTCTCCCGAGAAATATTGGCACGGCCGGTGTATAAAGCATCACCAGTGCCTTCATCCGCATAGCAATGAATGTTACCAGTTAGCAACATATCATTGATATGCAGAAGAAACAACGTTGGTGATAGCACACAGCCTTGTGGAACACCAGCGTTAATACGCTTGTAGTCGGAGCATGCACCGTCTACAACGACCTTGATGCTCCGATCTGCAAGGAAGCTGGTGATTCAATTGCATAATTTCTCGGGAAGCCCATAGAAAGGGAGCTTCGAAAGAAGCGCTATGTGCCAAACCTGATCGAAGGCCTTCGCAATGTCCAAACTAACGGTCAACGCCTCCCCTTGGACTCTATTGCCTCCGCCCATTTATGGGTCAGGTAGACCAGAAGATCACCAGCTGATCGACCCCGACGAAAACCGTATTGGCGGTCACTAATCAGTTGGTGATCCTCAAGGTACCGCATGAGCTGGCAGTTAATGATGGATTCCATTATTTTGGAAAACAAGGAGGTGATGGCGATAGACCTATAGTTGGACGGGTCTGAGCGGTCGCCTTTTTTAGGGATCGGGTGGACAAAAACTGTCTTCCATGAATTCGGGACTACGCCTTGGGAGTAGGAGTACCGAAAAAGACACGTTAGGACCGGTGCCAACTCCGGAGCACACGTCCTCGTCACAATTGGGGGGATTCCGTCAGGCCCACTCGACTTCTGGATGTCCAGGGAGAGGAGTGCTTTGCGAACTGAGCGCTGTGAGAACAGCACATCCGGCATGGAGCACTCACACCGCGGGGTGGCCGGCGGTGTTTTCCCCTCGTCATCAAGACCCTAACATTTTATTCAGTTTGACTTGATTTATTTGGCTTAACCATAGTTAAGACAAACTCAGTCTTAACTATGGTCAAGCCAAAGAGTTTAGTGGGTCAGGAGAAACACATTTTTTTAAATGATGGTAAATATAAATTAGTCATTATTTTGCTGTGGACTACGGTCCAGTTCCCAATTAAACGCTTTGATTGATTGGCGCTCACCACACACGGCGTGTGTGGATGTGATGTGATGTACTTTACTTTTTTTTTGAGCTCTGAAAAAAAAATGAAAAATGTTTATTTTACAGAAAACAACTACAACTCATTGAAGTATCCGTTGGTACCCACACTAGGTAATCCTGTATCGTGGGTACCTATTTAGCATTGACTATTTATGTTTAGTTTTCGCTTGGTTTGCTTTATCACAAAATGTCTTCGTGAACGGGGTTCTTTAGCTAATAAGGCAGTACCAACGGCTTTCAATTGCTCTCGTTAATATTCATTAACGAGACCAATTGAAAGCCTTTGTTCTTATCTAAAATTAAAAAAAATATATATATAAAAAATTAAAATATCGAATTATTTGCATGAAGGTCAATTGAGCGCTAGAGTAACGACGATTGCATGATGATTTATCGATAAATGTAATGTTTTGAGAAAATATTAATTACCATGTAGTGGCGGTATATGAATATTCGTATCATTCCGTGGGTTTCGTAAGAAGTGACTGATTCACTGTTCCACGGTACACGTACCTTATTATGCGGTTTTTTTTTGCTGTAACGGTGTTTGTTGTAATAGTGATAAGAAAAAAATGTTGGTGGAACGCGGATGCTCCGTGCGATGTTTAGGGTAGAGTTGCAGAGATGGGTGATATTTGTGGCAGTAAAATTTTGTGCTCCCCTTTATTTCCACGGCTCATGGCCAGTGTAAGGAAACTGGAAAGGGAGGGAGGGGGTAATTTTATTATTAGAAAAAATATTTAGTGTGTAAAAAAGTCATCAAACATCAACATCGAACAATTTATTAAACAAAAGTTGCGTAAACAAGTTCAATGATTAAAACAGTAATAAATAATAAAACCAAACAAGTTTACAGAAAAGAAAAAGATTGAAATATTATATATCACTTCTACAACTAAGGCAAATCTAACGAATCCCCATATGTTAAATAATGGTTATGTATAATAATCAATATCTATATGATGTGTACTAGATAATAAGGTTCACTTTTGTTTACAGGAATTTGTTAGCAGAGAGACGTGTTTACTACTTCGTGATTTATTTGCAACTGATTCAACAAATTATGCTTTTAAATATTAAACGGATTCACACAAGATATCGCAATATTTTTTTTAGGTAAGGGTCAAGTGTCTAAGAAATAAAACTTCGAAGACCTAATTAAAATCTAATCAGTAGTTTTGCCGTGATGCCCGCAAAACTGCAAACTCTATCATTGTATTTATATAGATAGATGTGTAAGAAGTTAACCTATAAACGTCTCTCTTATTAAATTATAATAGAAAACCAGCAAAGAGTAATACGGAAATCTCAATTTTATTATTTTACATATACAACAGATACTTATACAATGTATCGAAGTTAAGTAAAGGTACCTTTACCATCCATATACATTGGTAATTATACAATAGGTAAATATATAATCATACTAACATAACGAAGTAAGTATGAACGAAGTAGTTCTTTGGGACGTGAGGTTCAAAGAATAAAATAACAAGGATGCCAGAAACGCGGCGTTGAAGCGCATGGCGAGAAATCTTGAGATAGACTGTGTTACGTACTATAGAAGAGGTTAACAGCAAAATTAACAATATTCGAACGACATACACCGAAGAAAAAATGAAAAAATAATATTAGATGCTACCATTTCATTGCGACGTAGAATATAGGAGTGAGTCCAAATTCACCTTTTGCGGGTTTTCCTTTTATTTACTCGTTTTAAATCTGGTATTAACAAGTCTGCGATAATGGGTCTGGCCACCCAATTTTGTTAAGGGTATCAAAAAATTGTATAAAAAATTACGAATTCAATGATATTATTTTTTTTTTCTACCTTTAAAAATGACTGAAATATTGATCACTAAAGTGGTGTTTTACGGTAAGGGCGACCGCTTTGCTACGCATCGCGATGTGACGACACAATTCGACACGTAGAAGCATCATTTGATGTAAGTTTCATTATTGTTTGTTTACATATATATCTATTGTTACCTACAAAATATTTACGAGCCACACCACACAACACACCAGTGTTAATAACTATTTGGGTTTTATATACTTACTTACCTGTTCATGAAATAGGAGCGCTTCGCTTAGTGGTCGAGGTGTCTGTCCATCTTACGTCGTTTGTATAAGGCACAAAATTACCTAAATTGTTACTCTGCGTATTCAACTCAAGGTCAGCGCTCATAAATTATACATAACTCTTGTGGCACAACCTATACCTACAACTATACCTACTTATCTTGGTATGTGTGTGTAAAGTATCGTAATATACTAATATTGCTAATAGATGCGCACGTAAAGGTATGTAAAGGTACGTAAAGGTATGCTAATCGATGCGTGTGCCGTGTAAACTTAAAGCATAATACGTTCGTATCGCTATTTGCAAGGTCAAGATCGATATGCAATGCACTACACAGCGTAGTGCGCCTGTGTGCGTGTGGTGCATGCGTTGATAAGACGAGTGCTATTGATCAGGGATCAGGGATAAACTGCTGTGACAGTATGTGTTAAAAGAAATCCAAGAACAAAATCGATAGTGAAGTGAGGGATAGCGAACCTTTGGCTCTTTGTTAACCTACATACAATAGCAATACGCAAAATTTAAGTTAAAATAATAAGTATTAACTTGACGGATGACACATTATAAGCCCAAACGGGTTTTCATGTCGAACAGCCATAAAAATTGTCGAGACCGTGGATTCGAGTCCCACTTGTCATATTTTTCTTGTCATGTTATTTACATATCAGTAACCTTTATTTTCTGTTTCTTTTTTTATTTAATTTTTGTTATATCACGCTCCTTGGGAATAAAAGTCCGATATGAGAAGATAAAATCCTGTAGATCATGTTATATCTTTATGTAAAATTTCATCAAATTTAGTTTAATATTACACGCATTGAATGTTTGCGACTATTGCATTTTCAAAATAGAATAGGTACTAACTACCAACGTAATACGGCAATCAGTTTATTCAAAAGTAAGTCAAAGCAAAACTAGGATCATATGTTTGCAACCAGTGACGAATAACGAAACCAACAAAATTTCTTCACGTGTCACTAGGTACTAAATAACAGTACGAGTTGATTAATACTCACGGCATTAGTAAGTTTAACTAAGTTTTTTAATCTTATGTCGTTGTAAATCATGTGCAACTTCGTGGTTCGGTCAGTTAATACCTACCTATGTATTACTAATCAATGGTAAAGCTGTATACTTTTCGTAATCTTTTATTAATAACTTACCTTTGGAGCTTTATTCCACGCATTTCTGATGATAAAAAATCACAATTTTCTAAAAAATACTGCGCAACCATAAAAATATCCACTTTTGGCAGATTATCTGACTGTCTTTTTCCAAAGCTTGCTTTCATTTTCTTTTTTTTCAGCACTACACACCGTGACTATACATATAAATATAATCATATAAAAGCTAAATGTTCAATGCGTTAGTTTATAAATCAAATCAAATGAAATAGTTTATTTGTGATTCACAGGTTACAAGGTCTTATATAAATACAAATAAAGTTCAGTTTGTAATCAGCCTCATGGGCATACAAATGTCAAATATTATTAATAGTTCATTGATTACATTATTCATAATAATAGATTAGATTATTAGATTAAATTATTAATTTTAAATAATATTCATTATATTGGATTAGATTATTCATAAATTATTAGTTCATAATTATTATACAGTCGTTGGGATTATTATAAGTATTATGTCATGTAATACAGTCAACCGGACATTAACTCATAGACTAATATATAATACTGGAGACCAAAGAGAATATAATCATTACGTTTAAGAGGCGGGACTTCCATAGTAAAAATAATTGCATGGAAATGGAATTACGCCAAGTTACTCTACCAACATCAAGATATGACACAAAGAGTATAGTAATATATAAGGAAGGATATGACATTTAGTTTTGAGAAACAGTGCTGATAACATTGACGAATTACAATAGTGCTGTAAATGTCTATCCTCGAATAATTTTATCGATATATTGTTTATCGATATTTTTACATAAGAAAAGTTAGATCGATTGAGTAAAAATGCCGATAAGGATAAGAAATCAATGTATTTTACACACAGCAATTTGTATTTATATCTCTACAATTAGGTACAAAAGTATATATAAAGAAAATATAAAATAAAAAACGCACTTTTATACTAGTAATTAATTAAGTAAAAAATAAATGACGACTCCGTAGCGCAGTGGCTAAGCGTTTGGCTGCGGCATTGCAGGACCGAGGCTTCCTTCCCGCACTGAACAATTGTTGCTATGCTGTAAAATAAATAGTCTGCGTTTGGATGCTTGTTTTCAACGGTAGTTTTTTTAAGGGTAAAAATATTGGGTTTTTAATACTGATTCGATTAAATTGCTTTTATGTGTAACAAATACTATGTACAAATCGCTAGGCTTCTTCACAGAGGCACCTATGTACATACTATTCGCAGAGATCGTTTACTAATTGTCGCTTTCAAAATAAGTGCTCATTATAGCTAATGTTTATTGACGAATAAAATAATGATTTAGTTATATAATCTAATTCTTGCTAAAAAGGGACTTTAGAGGGATATTATCTTTTGCTACAAGTAAATGAATCCTAATTAACATACACATAAATTGTGAAAGTTTAAAGTAAGTCCACTGAAGAAATAACAGTTCGTTTTAGTTGGGTTCATATGCAATGCTTATCATAAATATGTCTTAACATGTGAATCTTTTCAATTGATGCATGTGACAGCTATATCACCCATTGCTTGCATCTGAAAAAATAATATAAATAAAATCATATTATTATTATTGAACAAATAGAATGTTAGCAGGCAGAATTGACTTGTAGTTTCTAAATATAGTTCGTTTCGGATTGCCAAACCATCGAACTATCAGATTTAGGAAATAGTGTGTTTGTATTTGTGCACACAATCGTACACTATAAAAACATGTCCTACATAGATGGTTAGTCCAAAAATATACTCGCGTTGAATATCATATTACTATTAAAGTTAAAATCACCACATACCTTTCATCATCTAAGGGAAATATTGTTACGAATAGCCTTTTCTTGTTATCATTTTTTCCGCTTCTTGCACCATTTAATTGGAAAGTTTTATAATGCATATTTAATTTCTTAACAATTCTGTAAATGAACAACGGCTCTTATAGCAAAATTGAAAACAATCTTAATTAATAAAATATATACAAATATAATTGTTTGATTTGACATTTGAACCTATTTCATTTGACAATGTCGTTGATATTACGAAAAGCAGAAAGAAGAGTAACCGTCATTAAAATTTGATCCCTGTAGTACATATAATTTTTACTATGGAAGTTGCACCAGCCTGACTCTGACATTCGATATAATATGTAGGTAAACGACCGTATACTTCCGAGCGCGCGATTAGTAGTGAACACAGAACACAACTACTCCACAGACTAACTATTAGATTCTACACGAATTAATGAACTACTCTCTACCAAGAGGTAGTGAACTTAGTAAGTACCTACTGCGCGTTCGCTCTGTCGAATTGTGACGTCACGTCACACAGAACGAGCGGGTAAAAATTTAAAAACATTGCGAAACTTTAAAACGTTATAACTATCGTATTTCTGCACCAATTTGGATGAAACAAGAACTATTGTTATTTTCATAAACAGCTTTAAGGGGGATGAGTCGCTCGCGTCCGTAGGCTTCGACCACCTAATCCTAGGCTCACCCTACACGTGTCCCCCGGGTGGTGCTAAACGAGCGACAAAGCCGATAGGATAGACTCGGCTCCTCACTGTATGGTAGCGGCGTAAAATCTACCACCCCTTAGTTCGCACCATGAGCCAAGGAATAAAAGAAATGGCCCCGAGTTCCCGGCGCCTCTTTACTGGGGCAGGGGTGCGAAGAATCTCCGGGAGAAAAACCGGCGACAAGATTCGCCACCCGTCACGTCCTGTCTCCCGGAGGGCCGAAAAGTGGATTGCGGAGCGCAGTGGTAGATACAAGGGTTTACCGAGGGTCCAACGTAGGGACGGATCATTACTAGGTCTTATGCCGAATTAATGGTCTATTCAGGCGTTGGCGGCATCGGACATCTGTGTCTACCACTGCGTTACAGCGTATAAGAATAGAGAGGTTACAAGATGAAGGTGTGAAAGAGAAGTATAAATGCAGACTGAGGGAAAATATAAGTGGGTTGAATGAATTATGTAATAATGATTTAGACTTGAAGAATGTATGGAATAATATTAAGAAAATTTTGGTGGATGCAGCCACCGAAGTATGTGGTGTAAGTAAGAGAACGAATGAAAGGAAAAGTAAGACGTTGTGGTGGGATGATGAGGTACGGATGGAAGTTGAAGCAAAGAAGAAAGCATGGCTAGATTTACTAGCAACCAAATCTGGTAATTTTGGCGGTATGAATTATGAGATTGAAAGAAAAAAGGCAGACTTTAGACGTATAAATAAGAGAGTAAAAGAAGTTGTTGAAAGGAAAAAGCAAGAAAGGATAGATAAGAATGATAGAAGGATATCTGATAACTTCCAGGAAAATATTAAAATGCTCTGGAAGCTCGTAAGAATTGTCAGGGGAAATTCAAAACAGCCTAGAATGAATTCTATACGAGACGAGAATGGCTGCATGCTGAATGATGAAGTTTCGAATTTAAAGAGATGGAAGGAATACTTTGAAAGCGTGTTTAAGAGTGAAGAGTCGTCTGAAGTAAGTGAAATAGAAATTCCGGAAGAAGTGGAGAGAGGTAGGGAGATAAGTGTAGATGAAGCAATGAAAAGCATGAAAGCAGGTAAGGCAGCCGGATATGATAGAGTATCGCTCGAAATGCTAAGGGCTGGAGAGGGTGTGGTTGCAGGTCTGCTGTGCACCTTGTTTAATTTATGTTGGGAACTGAAGCTGGTACCGGAAGACTGGTGCAAAGCCGTTATAGTCCCAATATATAAGGGAAAGGGCTCGCAGCAGGACTGTAAAAACTACCGTGGTATCAGCTTGCTTAGCATTGTGGGTAAACTGTATGCTAAGGTGTTAATTGAAAGAGTTATGGAAGAAAATGATGGAAAAATTTGGGATGTGCAAGCTGGATTTAGAAAGGGGATGGGGTATACGAATCAAGTCTTTTCCATGCGCATGATTGCGGAGAAGTTTTTGGCCAAAAACCAGAAAGTTTTTTGTGCGTTCATGGACTTAGAAAAGGCTTATGACAGAATGGACAGAAACGTGTTATGGCAAACATTGACCTCATTTGGGTTGAGCGCTGGTCTGATACAGGCATTAAAGTCTCTTTATAGGGACTCTAGTGCTTGTGTCAGGATCAACGGGGCCTACTTGGACTGGTTTGGCATTCAAAAGGGTGTCAGACAGGGCTGTGTAGCTTCTCCATGGCTGTTTAACCTATTTATGGACAGTTGTTTGCAAACTTTGAAAGTTGAAGAATGTCGGTTGAGAATGGGTGAGTTAACCGTCAAATGCCTTTTGTACGCCGATGATCAAGTCGTATTTGCATCGTCGGCGGCCGAGTTGCAAATGATGGTTACTTTAATGAACTGGTCATTGAAAGAAAGGGGTATGAAAGTGAACGCAAGTAAGACGAAAGTGATGGTTTTTGAAAGAGAAGAAAGTAAAACGTTATGTGAAATAAGAATAGAAGGGGAGTTGATTGAGCAAGTGGATGAGTTTGTATATTTGGGATGTTTATTTAGCAGGGATGGTAGATATGATAAGGATATAGAACGACGAGTGAACGCAGGAAATAGAGTGAATGGGGCTCTACACGCTATTATGAGGAGTCAGAATGTGTCAAAGAAGGCACGTATGGCAATTCATAATGCTGTGTTAGTCCCTACTTTAATGTATGGTAGTGAAAGTTGGGTCTGGCAGAAGAAGCATGAGAGTAGAATAAATGCTGTAGAAATGCGGTTCTTAAGGAGTATGCTAGGGCTGAATCTGAATGACAGGGTGAGAAATAGTGTGATAAGAGAAAAGTGTGGTTTTCAAGATGACGGTGTGACAAGGATTAAGAAAGGAATGCTTCGGTGGTTTGGTCATGTAGAAAGAATGAACGACGAAAGAGTGACAAAGCAAATTTATGTTGCAGAAGTGAACGGCAGGGTCGGGAAGGGACGCCCTAAACGAAGGTTTATCGACATTAAAAATGGGCCAGATCAGGAGTACCCTTAACCGACGAGCGTGTATGCGTAGATATATGGATGTAAAGGAGGCGAGAGAGGTGTGTCAGGATCGCGCCAAATGGAAGTCCGTAGTCTCTGCCTACCCCTCTGGGTGACAGGCGTGAGTGTTTGTATGTTTGTATGTAGCTTTAAAGCTATATAGGTTTTATTGTCAAATTAGCATATATTGGTGTGACCCATTCTTACACTGTCTAGTAACAAATCTGACTCGTCAGACATATTTTATAGGTGTTGTTTGTATCCCAGGATGGTTTTGATTTATAATTGGCCCTGGTAGGTGGCGCTATCGTTGATATCCAGAATTCACCCGTGCGAGGCTATTACATGGAAAGCTCACTTACAATATATTCACAATCACAACAAACTCTCCTCACTTGTGGGCGCTGAGGCGTGTGAGGCTTTGTATTATTTATAGTAGCTGACAATATTGATGATACAATTTCAAATGCTTATGATTCTTGTCATTTTATATCAAGAATATATTGTCTTTTAAAAGCCAACTTATTATTTTTACATTTCTTCAGCTGCTTTAATATGGATTTAAGTTTCGTCAAAGGTAAATAAGGACCTGAAAAAAGGAATATAGCTTTATAGAATAAATAAATAAAATAAAAAATACATTTATTTCCCAATAAACTTTTAATAAATTAGTAATGAAACAACCCCAGCGAGTAATTTAATGTGGTCGTGTTGGGCTGTTTCGCTTTTACCTGAGTCCTTACATTTATCGAGATGTTAAAATTTAATAATACACATATTAATATGAAATAATACTAATAATATCCCATTATTAGGGAAAGTTGACTAAAAGATTTTGCGTTCCAGAATTCACCAATGTCCATGAATTTGCTTTTATGTTAATTTTTTTTCATCACTTTTGTCGGTTAGTTGGCAGAGTGCAGTTTCTTCATATTGCATAGTACCCAAATCCAATTATTTAGTTATATCGACGTTATAAGGTGAGCAATTTTATCTTTTTTTATTTATAAACTAAATGGGTGCAGTTTAAATAGTTGATATTTTTGACATACAAATAAGTATGTCGGTTTTTTATATATAATATAAATACACCAAATTCGTAGGCTGGGGTAGGGGAAGTGCATTCGACATTTAACAAATTTGGCTTTATTAACTTTTTTTTTGCACCTAATATTTCATTTCATGCATTTTTACCGATGTTGCAATTATATTCAAACAAGGTGCAGTTTTTTTATGTAGCAAAATGTGTCTAATGGGTCTGGCCACCCAATCTTGTTAAGGGTATCAAAAAGTTGTATAAAAAATCACGAATTCAACGGTATTCTTATTTTTTTCTACCTTTAAAAATGACTGAAATGTTGATGAGTAAAGTGGTGTTTTACGGTAAGGGCGACCGCTTTGCTCCGCATCGCGATGTGACGTCACAGATCGACACGACGAAGCCACCAGTAGTCTTTATTGTTACTTATATTTTTCTTATTCTCTCCATATTTATTACTCCATATTTTTCTTGTCATGTTATTTATTTATCAGTAACCTTTATTTACTGTTTTACTCCTTGGAAATAAAAGTCCGATATGAGAAGATAAAATCCTGTAGATAAAGTTATACCTTAACGCAAAATTTCATCAAATTTAGTTTAGTATTACACACATTGAATGTTTGTGACCTTTGCATTTTCAAAACAGAATAGGTACCAATTACTAACGTAATACGGCAATCAGTTTATTCAAAAGTAAGTCAAAGTAAAACTAGGATCATATGTTTGCAACCAGTGACGAATTACGATACCAAATACTGCGCAATCATAAAAATGTCCACTTGTGGCGGATTAGCTGACTGTCTTTTTTTAAAGCCCGCTTCCATTTTATTTTTTATACAGCACTACACACCGTGACTATACATATAAATATAATCATATAAAAGCTAAATGTTTAATACTTTAGTATATAAATCAAATCAAATAATTCATTTGTGATTCACAGTTTACAAAAAGGTCTTATTTAAACACAAATAAAGTTCAGTCTGTGATCAGCCTCATGGGCATACAAATGTCAAATATTATTAATAGTTCATTGATAACATTATTCATAATAATATATTAGATTAAATTATTCATCTTAAATAATATTGATTACATTTGATTAGATTCAAAGATGTTTTATAGGTCCAGATACCGTGTTGCTAACACACCGCAACGTTCATAGTGAAGACAGTCTTTGATTCATGTGTGCGTGAGTACCACGTGACACGCATATCTTACGCACCATGGCTGCATTAATGTGCGTGACTTCGGTAATAACAGCGCGAATCGATTACCCAAAAAATTTGGGAGATTTTATATTTCATTCCTATTGACGTACCTATTGATTCTAAGAGTATAAAATGTGTGTGCGTGGCGTGTGCATTTGTGTGTGTATGGGGATATGCTTGCTTATGTGAGTTTTATGTAGGTACGAACATCGCACTAAAATATTGAAGATACGTAATAAAACCTATAAATAATGTAGCAGTTAAAATAAATAAAAAAGCACAGTAGATATTTATGTATGTAATATATATTTATAATCTATTATTATTAAATATATATAGAGTACTACACTTTTGTACTGTAGAACACAAAATATTGCCGCTTTTTACGAAGACATTAAATTATTTTTCAATCCTAAGTAAAATGACGAAAAAAATCTTCAGAGAACCGGAGACCTGTTTTACTAGAAAAGAGGCATTCCATCTTAGTCCTCACGGGTGACAATGCATCTGCATTTTGATTCGCAAACGAGGATAAATGTAGATGTCTATGGGCCGCAGCAACCACTTACCATCAGGTGGCCTGTGTGCTCGTTTGTCATCCTATCCTATATAAATAAAGTAAGTTTGGTTAAGCGTGAACTTCAGCCAAGAGATAGCAAAATGTTTAATTTTTTAAATTGCTCCGTTCCGTTGCTGCGTGAAGGAAGGACAAAAACAAATAAACAAAAAAATCACACTTTCACATTTATAATTATATTAGTATGAATTGTCAAGAATGATAGATAAACTTTTAAAACCAGTTTACAATCGGTTTTTTGAGGGTGGACCTATACCCAGGGCTCGGAACCGGTTTAAAAAGAGCGGTTAATTTCGATTAATTACCGGTAAATTTATCGCTCCATCAATTACCGGTTAAAAAATTAACCGGTTTTTATCAAACCTAAACGATAAAGGTTACCGGTTACTTAACGGTTTCGATACCCAAATTAACCGGTTAATTCCGTAAAACGTAAAGGCAGTTATGAATAGGACAGGTAGATTCACGTTGCGAGATGCTTATGCGGCATCACCGCATGCGGGCACACTTATCAATCATTTGCCTTTACATTGTTATAGTCGCGATCAGGGTGTGTAGTGGGAGTTTGGCGTTTACGAAAAACGTGAAAGTATTAAAGAAGTTTTGAAGAAAGAAAGGCAGTTATTGTGTTTGCTTTATTCGTTAAAACAGGACTTGTCTCATAATGAAGAAAATAATTTATTCTTGTGTATCGTTTGTTTATTTATGATGGGCAGTAAATAAGTAAATAGAATTTATTCCATGTTTACGTTTTAACAGTGATAGAGCCACGCGGCAGCTTTTGCTATCGCATGGATGGGCCAGCTCGAACCAGGGTAGTACCACGATCTGACAGAATACAAGCGTGAAGTAGAAGTTTACTTCTGCGTTTCGCTTGGTAGGTGTAGGTGGTCGGAGGCCCAACTTCCCCCTCCCCCTTAAAATATGGTAGCGGAATCAAATAAAAAACTACCCCAGGGGGGTACCAGAATCCTGGTGACGGAGAATCCTTCGCTGAGCACCCACGCCCAAGCTACCCTACTGTTTCTGAGCATGTGTGCTCAAGCTGCCCCGCGTATTCTGGTATACGGGGGAAGGGGGGGGGGGTATCCGCAGAGATAGTGTACTTGGCGATTTTAACGACCATCAGCCATCACGCCGAATGGCTCGGTTCACATTTAACCGATCATGTGGGGAAATTCGTTTATGACTTTGCCTTGGCATATGGTTGCACAGCTGGTTACTTTGCCTACGCGGATTCCAGATGTGGAAGATCATGCACCTTCCCTGTTGGAACTTCTGCTGACCTCTTATCCGGACGGATATCCGGTTTCCGTCGACACCCTTCACGGCTACTAGGGCCATTGTCTTGCCCGGAGGGTGGTGTCACTCACACTATCTTCGCGGTTGCATTCTGCAGGCAGCCTCTGTGTTTGGCACTATAGATTGGCCGATTGGGAAAGGATGCGGTCTTTTTTTGCATTCTACCCTTGAGGGCGAATTTGCTTATCGCTGGACAATCCCAGCAATGTTGCTGATTCTGTTGCTGATATGGTACTTGAGGATATGGAACTTTTTATTTCATCTTCTGTGGTGCCCATCGGAGGCAGATTCCAGCCATAGTTTGGTCGCTCATGTAAAATAGCATCACACTATAAGCAAGAGTGCTACCAGCACTGGGCTAACGACATCTTTACATTCCGAGACGTTGATGTATCGAGATGTAAACACCAGCGCTCTTCAAAAGAAGTATGATTCCGCCTCCAGGTTCTTCAAAATTCATTGCCATGGCAAGGTCAGAGCACATCAGCGGAGTTGGTGAGAGGCTAGTTCGCCTTCCTTCGGTAACCCGTGCATTCTGGTCTCTTGCTAAGGCTGTCCAAGGGAACTTCTGTCAGCCATCTCTGTAAAGAGAGGGTGACTCACTGAGTTCATGCCACAAAGGAGAAAGCCGATTTGTTAATCTCTCTTTTTGCGTCCAACTGGACTCTCGATAACGGAGGAATACACCCCCGACCATCCCGCGGTTTGAGTGCTCCATGCCAGATGTGCGGCTTATACAGCGCTCGGTTCCCTTCCATTGTGCTAAAGACGTATGCTCCGAAGTTGGTACCTGTTTTAACGCGTCTTTTCCGGTACTTCTACTCCTAAGGCGTTATCCCAAATTCATGGAAGACAATTTTGGTTCACCCGATCCCTAAAAAATGCGACCGCTCAGACCCTTCAAACTACAGGCCTATCGCCATCACCTCCTTGTTCTCCAAAATAATGGAATCTATTATAAACAGTTTTCGTCGGGGTTGATCAGTTGGTGATCTTCCGGTCTATCTAACTCATATATGGGCGGAGGCAGTAGAGTCCAAGGCATTGGCCGTTAGTTTGGACATTGCGAAGGCCTTCGATCGGGTTTGGCACAAAGCGCTTCTTTCGAAGCTCCCTTCCTATAGGCTTCCCGAGAAATTGTGCAATTGGATCATCAGTTTTCTTGCTGATCGGAGTAGTAGACGGTGCATGCTCTGATTACAAGCCTGTTAACGCTGGTGTTCCATAAGGCTGCGTGCTATCACCAACGCTGTTTCTACTGCATATCAATGATATTTTGCAAACTGGTAACAACGACAGCACTGGTGATGCAATATACATCGGCCGTGCCAATATTTCTCGGGAAACGTCTCCGAGTACCGGAACAAAAGTAAAGTAAAGTAAAGTTGCAGCCTTTATACGTCCCACGGCTGGGCACAAGCCTCCTCTTATTTCTGAGAGGGTTTTAGGGCAAGTAAATGTCCGCCGCGCTGCTCCAATACTTGTTGACGAACTTCATATGTCTTCGAGATATTTTTTTTTATTTCTCAGACATGCAGGTTTCTTCACGATGTTTTCCTTCACCGCCGAGTCCGTGGTAAATCAGCACTTAAAATCGCAATTAATAATTTCATTGGTGCCAACGGGTATCGAACCCGAGTTTCTCACGTACTGTGAGACTTACAGCGAGCGCTAATCATCTGAGCTACCACGGCGCTACCGGAACAAACTTGTGTCTGATGTCGATTCTTTACTGAACAAAGTCTGTCCAGTGTAAATCTAGTCCAGTTCAATCCCCAGAAGACACATATTTGCACGTATACCGCTAAAAAGAACCCCTTTGTCGTATCTCTTCAGTTTTAAGGCACTCCCCTTGCTGCCTCAGCTAGCATCGGCATCCTCGGCGTCGACATATCGAATAGTGTGCAGTTTTGGGGTCACTTGGAAGGGAATGCCAAATTGGCCTATAAAAAGCTTGGCATGCTCAGCAGAGCGAGGCAGTATTTCATGTCGGCACATCGCTTGCAACTTTACAAAGCGAAAATTCGGCCTTTCATCTCTGTGCCGGGGTACGCCAGTGTCAGCTCCTTCCACTTGAACGCATCCAGCGCAGAGCGGTTCGAGTCGTCGACGTCCGAATTCTTTCTGATCGGCTCGATTGACTGGCACTGCGTAGGGATGTTGCATCTCTGTGCATTTTCTATCGAATTTACCACGGGGAGTGCTCTGAGGAATTGTTCGGTTTAATTCCAGCCGCCAAATTTCACGAACGCACATCGCGTCAAAATTCACGATACCATCTTCACCATCTGGATGTTTGACGGGCCACCACTATGCGTTTTACTAGGAGTTTCCTTCCTCGCACAACTTCTCTGTGGCATTGTTAACCACCGGCGATTTTCCCGGGCCAATACGACTTAGGGACCTTCAAGAAAAAGAGCTCACTCCTTTCTTAAAGGCTGGCAACGCACCTGCAATTCCACTGGTGTTGCGATTGTTCATGGGTGGCAGTAGTCACTTACCATCACGTGACCCGCATGCTCGTTTGCCTCCTTTTCTATAAGAAAACGTACGACGAGAAAACCCTAAAATGTAAGTGCTTGATTGAAGGCTGAATACGACTATCAGGGTGGTTTCTAGAACACTCATTATACCCAAATTAATCCAATAACGGTACTTGGCACGACCTGGGACACGATTTAAGCCCAGGACCAAATCATGATTCACAGTCGCGCTAGTAACCACATACAGACAGACAAAATTATATACTTTCATGATATGTATTTAGTAAAAATCTGTTATTTTGACGTTACGAACAGACACTTCAATTTTATTTATTTGAATAGTTTCTTATTCGTAAAGTATGAAAGTTTGTAAAAAATTCGAAAGTGATTACTATATTATTTTGATCTTGAGGCGTCAGAAAACTTGGCTGCACTTTTAATAATTCTCTTTTATAATTCAATACAAGATCGTAGATATCAGTGTGATTTATACTGATGATCTAGTTAATTGGGAGTTATTAATAATTACTTTAAATAAAAGACAGGATTTTTAGTGTATGTATTTGTTTACAGTCGACAGCAAAGTATAGCCGAATTTAATCAAAATTATTCGTTAGGTTCAAATTATTTTTCTTTATTAATTTCAGTATCAGTTAATTTAATTTCGTCTATGTGGTTATTTTGCACTCTATTTAGAAAAGCTAATATTTTTATTAGCATCTTGTACGCACAACATGATAAGATTTGCTCCAATTCCTTATTAATGAAAAATGGTAATTCCTTTTGTTAGAATTCTCTGAATATAACAAATAATTTTTTATCGTGTTTAGACATGACTTCTAGTTAAACTTTACACCTCAGAAGTGGTCATTATTTATTTTGCAAAGACGAAGATAGAGGTTGGCCGTAATTACGAGCTTCTGAATTTAAAAAAAAATCTGGTAATCTGCCTCACTTTAGTCCTAAAAGGAACAAAAATACTATAACATATAATTTCATAAACTTTTAAAAATATTGTGTTCTGTTAAAAAAGTTCATCATTTATTGCGATATATTACTAAAACTAATGAAATTGAAATAAAGATACATAGCGTAATTTTAATAGAAAACGTTAAAAATAGTTAAAGTCAATTTAAATATATAACGGCAAATTAAACTTGATATCGAAACTAAATTTTAAAGTGAAGATAACGCATAATTAATTGAAACAGAACTTACATCTTTTATTTATAATACGATCGTTGCTGAAAGATGAAAAAATATGAGGGAGTACGTCACAAGGCAGTCGCGTTGATGCAATGAATATATCGTGCATGTGTCTAAAAACCTCGGGAAATAAACAGAACCAGCCGTACAAAGATGGGTGCAAGCGGGGTAAGGGAGAGGGGGTCATTACAATACTTGGTTTTAACCGGTTAATTCTTACTACCTAAACCGAAATTTGTGAAAAACCGGTATTCCGCAAAAACCGGTTTTGGGGTCAATGACCGAAACCGGTTTAGAATTTAAACCGGTTTCCGAGCCCTGCCTATACCAGTTACTACTATAACGGTTCTGAGTGACCAAAAAGGATAGAAGCACAGGAAAGTGCAATTTCATGCTGCCAGATGTAGTTCAACCCTAACCCTTAAAACGGTTTAACTCTATAGGTTGGGTAAAATCTGTAAAATTAGACTGTTTAAAACCCCTATACAGATAACCTTTGTGGTTGATCATGACATTAAAAAATGGTAAAAACTTTTCATAGACTAGGCAACACTCGAATATTATTGCGCAATACCGCGCAATAATACACAATTTTACCATCTGACAAAGTAACTGCATTTTTAAACCACCTTAATTCCATAAACCCTAAAATACAATTCACAATGGAGTTAGAGGCAAACAATACTTTAGCTTTCCTAGATGTTTCAGTCATACGAAATCCTGATAACACTATTGGTCATAGTGTGTACAGAAAAAATACCCATACCAACCGATATCTAAATGGTGAATCTCACCATCATCCTTCACAGTTAGCTACCGTGGGAAAATCTTTGTTTCAGAGAGCACGAGGGATCTGTGACAGAAAACATCTGGCCGCCGAGCTTCAGCACGTCGAGCAAGTACTGCAAGACAACAAGCTTCGGGTCCCGCGCCTACGTCACAGTGACCGAGTGAAGCCAGCCACAGTCGAGCGTGTGCCTGCTGTACTACCCTATGTCAGAGGAGTCACAGACAAGGTTGGCTACATCTTGAAGCGAGCTTCCATTAAAACATACTTCAAGCCGCTGAAGAAGATTGGTCAATTTTTACCATCCGTCAAGTGTCATATCCCTCTACAAGATGCAGGAGTGTACAAGCTGGATTGTGAATGTGGTCTCTCGTACATAGGACAAACAAAAAGATCTATTAAAACCCGCGTTAAAGAACATATAGCTGACGTGAAGCACCGACGTATCGGGAAGTCTGCAGTTTGTGAACATGTTCCTCCCAAGGATGATTCGCGAGGCTATTGAAATTAAAAAAACATCCTAATTTCAATAGAGAAGATGGATGGGTGCTGCCATCTGCTTGGGATCCCATAATTAATAAAATCAAATCCAAACCCAAGTATACCACTGCTAGACTCCAAGATACCGTAAGCTCATTCTGCGTAAATCGGACCAAAAATTAATATAAAAAAACTGAAGGTAGCCGGGCTAACTATGACAGCAGGACGTCAAACACCTCAGTCCCCGCCTAAGGGTATTAGTGTTCTGTGCCTCAGTCCCCCGTGACCACGGGTGCTGGAAAGAACCCGAAACGTCGGGAATAGAAAAATAGATTAATATACGTGATAAAATCCGTAAAATTAGTTTTAATTAAAAATGTGTAGTGTTCGCGTAAATATAAGAAATCATTATTCATAAATTATTAGTTCAAAATTATTGTAAAGTCGTTGAGTTTTTTTTTTATAGGATAAGGGTGACAAACGAGCACACAGTCCACCTGATGGTAAGTGGTTGCTGTGGCCCATAGACATCTACGTCTATCTTCGATTAAGAATCAAAATGCATATGCGCTGTCACCCGTGAGGACTAAGATGGAATGCCCCGTTTCCAGTAAAAAGGGTCTCCGGTTCTCTACACTCACCAAACGAAACACAGCAGCGTTAAGCTGCTATTTTACGCTGGTATTCTGTGAGAGCGTGGTCCTTCCCCGGTCGAGCCGACCCATTCGTGCTACAACCATAATATAGCTGCAGCATGGCTCTACCACGTAAAAAGTATTATGTCATCTAATACAGTCAACCGGACTTTAACTCTGACATTCGATATAATATGTATGTAAACGACTGTATACTTCCGAGCGCGCGGTTAGTACTGAACTTAGCAAGTACCTAATGCGCGTTCGCTCTGTCGGATTGTGAGGTTACGTCACAGAGAACGAGCGCGTAAAAATTAAAAAAAATTGCGAAACTTCAAAAACGTTATAACTTTTGTTTTTCTGCACCAATTTGGATGAAACAAAAACTATTATTATTTTCATAAACATAATTTATGAAAATAACAATAGTTTTTGTTTATTTTTAAATTAGAACATGTTGGTGTGACCCATTGTAATTATTTGAAGTAATATCGATGTTATAAGGTGAGTGATCTTTAACTATTTTTTATTTCTAAACTGCATAGGTGCAGTTTTTATAATTAATATTTTTGAGATGTGCTTTTTGAACTACGTCTGTCAGTACTTTTTTTATATATATACTCCAAATTCGTAAGCTGGGGAAGGGTTGAGGCGGGTGTATTACGCATAGATATAATGGTATTACGTCATTAATTTGTTGACGGTTTAAGCTGAGAACAAACTATTGGACGCGTCGGCTTATTGAAATCTAGCCAGTACATTTAATACTACACTATGCAAACTTTCGCCCGTAAGTCGCGGACGTGACCTTGCGTCGCTCTTGAGCGTTCAGACGTCCGAACAGAATCTAGGCGGCTGGATGTTTGTGCATCCGTGGACGGTGTGATCAGGGCACGGGACGCGTCCGCGGACGTTTCGAGTGTCCGCGGACAATTTCAAAGTCAGATGAAATTAATTGAATGTGTTCGTGGCCACGATGCCTATGTAACCACAAACTGCAGCACCATAAAAATGCTACATTAAAACAGGAAGTGTGGGAGCAAATTGCTGCTGAATTAAACACCGAAACTGTGTTATTTGTTTTTCTATATCATTTTCAATAAGACTGAGCAGAAAATTAAATTGGTCTTTATTCATTCTTAAGTGCATTTTATAACGTTTTACATCTTCTTTTTGTAAGTCTGGATACAATATGAAATTCACCATACTCGAGTCGTTTTACATTAATATCATGGACCCAAACACTCCTTTTCTCTTTTTTTTTTGGAGGACAACATAAGGCAGCTGCCGCTAATTCTATACATTCGTCCTCGCTGTCGCTGCTTGTCATGTTTCTCGATTGGCAAACCTTTATGGAATGACTGAAATGAGGCGTCCGAAGACGCCGTCGCGACTACCGTCTACCGTGCACAGCGCTAAGCCGTGTCTGTCTACTTTACACTCCATACGTTTCTGGCAGCCGCGGCTGACGGACGCGTCCAATAGTTTGGCCTCAGCCTTAGACAATAAAGGCAGGCAAAAGTCTAATACGATACAACCTAAAGTTATGTCAAGCCTCTATCATTCTTGCTACTCAGAATGATCCAACTTTGTATGAAAGCTGAAAAATCTGCACACAATCATGAATTTGTCAATGTTTGTGTTGGTCTTGTAAAAATAAAGCGAGAAAAAATACCGCGGTTTCTTTCCTTCATGTTGTTTTAGATTGCATTCCATTTTAAAAATTAGATACACAAATTCATATTATATCGGAAGAAACTAAAAGTGTTAATTCTGTGTTAAGCTTTTTTTGGTTTGCTCTTTAAAGTATAATTACATACATATTACTCTGAGATTTGCATAATTAATTTACCTATTAATTCATTTAAATTAAATTATTTAATATTAGCAGAATTCTATCAAAAGAAGCCATGAATTAATAGAAAAAGAAAAAAATGACATTTGTTTGTCAACGTCTTTCATATTGAACATGTTTTCTGAAATTTATTAAAATTTAGTTCATAGATTTAGTTTTTAATATTGATTTTTCCTTAAATTCAGTTATTATGGACTTCATTTTCGTATGTAGGTGAATACATACGAACTCTCACACCTCACAGTCATAATATCGTGGTGAATATACAGTAAAGATTTTTTGTGAGATGTTAACTCTGTATAAGATGTTGAATGTAAATGAATTCATTATTTCAAAGTTTCATGCACAATTTGTGATCATCATCGAAAGTAAGTTAAGTGTTGTGCAAATAAAAAGCACAAAATCATCTGATCACTGTCTGCAGGTTTCCTATGATAGGAAAAGATAAACTCATGATAATATTGTGGTCAGTCTATAAACATTTTGAATTTATTGCCCGTTATTTGTAGGGATTATTACTATTGAATCGAATCGTATCTGTTTCAGATTACGTATTTGGGCTGAGTTAGGTTTTCATCATGAGAATTTTGCTGATTTAAATTTACCTTAATGTTCTGTGAAGAATAACTCTGACAATATATCAGTAACAAGCGTGGAAATATTATGTACAAAAGCAATAAAAAACAATAATAATGTATAGTTTATAAAACAATCTATCTTCCAGAAAATAAAATTACATAACTATACTTATTTAAAGATTTATTTAATCCCACATACTAATCTAAAGTATATTCGAGTAATTTTGATGCAACTTCTCAAATACGAGTATATGGGAATTTACCCCATAGGTTTGTGAGGCTTGAACCAAAATTACTCGAATATGCCTTTAAAAAATGTTTAAAGTTACAGAATAGAGGTTTGAAATGGGTCTGGCCACCCAATTTTGTTAAGGGTATCAAAAAATTGTATAAAAAATTACGAATTCAACGGTACTCTTATTTTTTTTTACCTTTGAAAATGACTGAAATATTGATGAGTAAAATGGTGTTTTACGGTAAGGACGACCGCTTTGCTCCGCATCGCGATGTGACGTCACAAAACGACACGTCGAAGCATCATTTGATGTAAGTTTCGACACACGTCGATGCCACCAGTAGTCTTTATTGTTATATTTTTCTTATTCTCTCCATATTTATTATTCCATATTTTTCTTGTCATGTTATTTATTTATCAGTAACCTTTAATTTCCGTTGTTTTAATTTCTGTTATATCACGCTCCTTGGGAATAAAATGGTGACCTAAGATACAGGTTTTACCTAGTTTAGGCACCAGTTTTTCACCTAACAATAGTATTGTATCAGATGTAAGCACATATTTTTTGTTTTCTGAATGTATATTGTTGGTGAAAATAAATAAATAAAAAAAATAAAATAAAAATAAATTTAATTTTACTGGAAAAAAATCATATAAAAGCTAAATGTTCAATACTTTAGTTTATACATCAAATCAAATAGTTTATTTGTAATTCACAGTTTACATAAAGGTCTTATTTAAACACAAATAAAGTTTAGTCTATGATCAGCCTCATGGGCATCATCATCATCATCATCATCATCATTACAGCCCTTCATAAGTCCCCTGCTGAACATAGGCTTCCCCCAAGGAATGCCACAAATTACGGTCCTGAGCCACCTGCATCCATCGACTTCCTGCATGTCTTACCAGGTCGTCACTCCATCTAGTGGGGGGTCACCCTACACTTTGCCTACCGGTACGGGACTGCCACTCGAGAACCTTTCTTCCCCATCGGTTGTCGGTTCTTCGAGCTATATGGCCGGCCCACTGCCACTTCAGCTTACTAATCCGTTGGGCTATATCGGTTACTACTGGTTCTTCTGCGGATATCCTTATTTCTAAGTTTATCACGCAGAGAAACCCCGAGCATAGCCCTCTCCATAACTCGCTGAGCGACCTTGAGCTTCCTCATACGGCCAGCAGTGAAGGACCACGTCTCAGGTCCGTAAGTTATCACTGGCAACACGCACTGGTTGTACAATTTCGTTTTCAGGTTTTGAGATATGTCTAACGAAAAGATGTGTCGTAGTTTCCCGAACGCTGCCCAGCCGAGTTGAATCCTCATGGGCATACAAATGTCAAATATTATTAATAGTTCATTGATTACATTATTCATAATAATAGATTAGATTATTAGATTAAGTTATTCATCATAAATAATATTGATTACATAGGATCAGATTTTTTTTTTATAGGAGAGGGGGCAAACGAGCATGCGGCTCACCTGATGGTAAGTGACTACCGCCGCCCATGAACAACCGCAACACCAGGGGAATTGCAGATGCGTTGCCGGCCTTTTAAAAAGGAGTAGGCTCTTTTCTTGAAGGTCCCTAAGTCGTATCGGTCCGGAAAAATCGCTAATGGTAATCGATTCCACATGGAAGTCGTGCGAGGAAGAAAATATCTTCTAAATCGCACATTGGTGGACCGCCAATCATCCAGATGGTATGGATGGTATCGAGAGTTCTGCCGCGATGTGCGTTCGTGAAATTTGGCGGCTGGGATTAATCCGAACAATTCCTTAGAGCACTCCCCATGGTAGATGCGAAATTCGAGCCGCTCTGCGCTGGATGCGGTCAAGTGGAAGAAGCTGGCACTGGGGAGCCCCAGCCCAGAGATGGGAACAGTATTCCATGTGAGGCCGAACCTGTGCCTTGTAAAGTTGCAGGCGTTGAGCCGGCATGAAATACTGTCCCGCTCTGCTGAGCACGCCAAGCTTTTTAGAGGCCAATTTGGCTTTCGCTTCCAAGTGACCACGAAACTGCACGCTACTCGATATGTCGACGCCGAGGATTCCGATACTGGCTGAGGCAACAAGGGGAGTACCTTGAAACTGAGGAGATACGACAAAGGGGTTCTTTTTAGCGGTAAACGCGCAAACTTGTGTCTTCTGAGGATTAAACTGGACTAGATTTAGTCGCCCCCAATCCGAGACTTTGTCCAGCAAAGACTCGACTTCAGACACAAGTTTGTTCCGGTACTCGGTGACGTTTTCCCGAGAAATATTGGCACGGCCGGTGTATAGAGCATCACCAGTGCTGTCATCTGCATAGCAATGAATGCTACCAGCTTGCAACATATCATTGATATGCAGAAGAAACAGCGTTGGTGATAGCACGCAGCCTTGTGGAACACCAGCGTTAATAGGCTTGTAGTCGGAGCATGCACCGTCTACAACGACCTTGATGCTCCGATCTGCAAGAAAGCTGGTGATCCAATTGCATAATTTCTCGGGAAGCCCATAGGAAGGGAGCTTCGAAAGAAGCGCTTTGTGCCAAACCCGATCGAAGGCCTTCGCAATGTCCAAACTAACGGCCAATGCCTCCCCCTTGGACTCTACTGCCAACGCCCATCTATGAGTTAATTAGACCAGAAGATCACCAGCTGATCGACCCCGACGAAAACCGTACTGGTGGTCACTAATCAGCTGGTGACTACTTAGATTATTCATAAATTATTAGTTCAAAATTAAAATATAGTCATTGGATTTATTATAAGTATTATGTCATCTATTACAGCTGATCTATTACAGCTGTCCGCTTAACATTAACTCTGACATTCGATATAATATGTAGGTAAACGACCGTATACTTCCGAGCGCGCGGTTATTACTGAACTTAGCAAGTTCCTACTAAACGTAGTGATTATATTCTCTTTGGTTCCTACTGCACGTTCGCTCTCTCGGATTGTGACGTCACGTCACAAAGAACGAGCGGGTAAATATTAAAAAATATTGTGAAATTTCAAAACGTTATAACTTTCGTATTTCTGCACCAATTTGGATGAAACAAAAACTATTGTTATTTTTATAAACATAGCTTTAAAGCTATATAGATTTTACTGTCAAATTAGAACATGTTGGTGTGACCCATTCCCGCTAAAAAAGTTTTATATGGGCGTCCACCTTTGCGCTTTTAGTGTATACTCATAAACACGTGTTTCCGTTTTTTAGTATGAAGTTGGCGTTCTTCTCTTGGTAGAGAGTAGTTGTGCTCTTTGTTGCTACATATGTTTTAGATGAGTGACGTAGAAGTGAATTTCAAAGATTTTATCGCTGTTTACGTAAATAGATATTTGTTAATACTTGTTTAAATAGTTTTTGTTTATTGTTTTACGTACTTAGTTAGGGGCCGTTCATAAAATACAAAATTTTACCTTTTTAGACCCCACCCCCTTTGTCACACTATGTCACATTATTTGCGAACCCCCCCCCCCCCTCCGTACATGATATATGGCAATTAATTACAGTACACACATATCAATATTTTTAAATATTTATTGCTTGCAATAATAAAATTGCTCGAAGAGGGTAGGGTCAAGAGTACTCGGATACCTAGACGTGCATGTATGAAGAAGATAATGAATCTGAAAGAAGCGAAAGAGATATGTAAGGATCGTGACACTTGGCGATCTGTTCTCTCTGGCTACCCCGTCAGGAATTGTGCGTGAAGATAAGTAAGTAAGTAATAAATTAATAAGACTGTAATGATAACGAACAAATAAATCAGGGGTCTAATAACAAAGGCGGCAAAGTCCCATATAATGTCAAACGTCGATTTTAATTTTATTGGTTGTGGCAACATCTTTCTTACTAGATCACTTTGATAGATTCGAACAAATCCGGTAAAATCCAATAGATTTCTGTGCATAAACAAAACGCTTTATTGTCCATTCATAACTTGTAAGCTGATTGGCAGCACTGTAATTTACAGTGTTGCATGCTGAAGCATATATATATATATATATACCGTATATACGAATACCGTTCCCGAAATGTAGGGACAAAAATTATGGAACCGGAAAAGCATGTATGACGTGCATGTCAAGCACGAGGTTACGTGTTCAAACCTTACTTATAGGGTTAAACGCACTTTGCGCTAACAGTTAAATCTTGAAAACTACTTTATTTAGTAGAGGAATAAGGGCATTAATTTCGTAATTTAAATTTTGCTACTGACGTGCTGATATATATTTTAAGTATCATAGTGTACTTTATGAAATTATTCATACGTCATTTGAAATAATCAGGATAAATTAATTAAGAGAGGGTAATAAGGAATTACTTTATATAATTATTATGATCAATAAGGTGTAAAGGAATCATATTATCTTCTTCAATGTTACTTGAATGATTACTGCCACTATCACTTTCGTCACTATCACTGCCAACCCTCAATAAAAAGCGATTACTTCCTTCATCCATTATTTTTTCTTTGACTATGTACTCATCTTCAATTTTTTAACATTTGAGCACTCTTTTTTTCAAAGCTCATTGTTTATTGAGCCAAACACTTTTTTTTATAAGTGATTCCACTTGATCGTTTCTCTGGCCGACATTATTATCTGCGAAACGTCTCTTCACGACACTCCATATTAACTCAATTGGATTTAAATTCGCATGATATGTCACGAACCATTATTACCATGTGATTTTATTAATTCATCAGCCTTATATATGGGCTCTGGTTTTTTTTTATTAACTCATATAAAGCATTTTTTGTCAAATTAGTTGAAAACAAGAGCCCCTTGTTTTGACGCCACTCTACCACATCTGCTTTGAGGCTCGGCATATTAGGGCTTTTATTTATTTGTAAAGTATGATATGGTGCATTGTCCATTACAATCACACAATAAGGTGGCAGGTTTGATAAAACTTGTTTTTCCAGCCATTTTATAAAGTTGTCGCTATTCATGTCGTCATGGTAGTCGGATGATTTTGTTTGTGACTTGAATAGCAGTAACGCATTATTAATGAAGCCGTCTGTAGTTCCAGCGTGTGCGTATCCATCGTCTACCCGTACCAGAATCTCTGACCAATACAACTTCTTCAGACTCTGACTGCCAACATTTTTGCATCCCATATGAGGAATGAATAAACGTTTCGTCCTCTTCTCGATATTTTTTGATTTCATTCTAATAATTAAATCGCCAGGCAGCTATATCTGTTCGCTTCACTAACATTTTTCGTTTAGATTGACACTTTTTATATTTATATCCGAGTCATTTTTAATATTTTCCATAGTGTAGTACACCCATCTTCACAACTTATTTCATCTCGCAAATCTAAGTAATTTGTTTAACGTAGGAATTTCTTTTCGTACAGCGTAAAATGACATAATTTATTGTCGAATTGCACAAGCATCGAAGTCATCGATCTTCACCTTCCTATCATGATTTGGTCGTTTTTTCCAGGTGTTGTTACTTTTGATGGACCAGGCACACCCAAATTTGAAATGAACTGGTCTCTCTTTAACTAAAATTTAACTAAATCCACGTTGATCGAAATTAAAACAAGTGACACACAATACAAATATTTTAGTATCATCTAGCGAAATAGATAAACGTATTTAAAATATGACCCACTACCATGCGGTACTGTAAAAGTTAGTATAAATCATTGTAACTGGTCACCCTATAAACATACCGGTCATGGCGGCAACTTTTGCACGAACTTGTTGCAATGAAACAATCAGCTTGTTTTCAGTCTTTTCTTTTTCACAAAATGCGTAAACTTGAAGAATAGTTTGCCTTTTAGCACTTTTTACCACTTTCGGCATTTTTAAAACTAAGATTAAATTATTAAAAAGCAAAAGACCACACAGATAGCAACCGATCAAACTAAAAGAAAGATGGCGACTGAGTAAACAGTGCTACCAATTCCAATCACTCGCGCGTCAAGTTAATATGAACGGACACATAAATTAATCTATGGAACGGACAATATAACAAATTCGGGAAAGTCCCTGGCTAACATAACAAAATTAGTAATGTCCATTTCGACCAATCAGAGACGAGCACAAACTATATAGATACACTACGCGTTGAGACCATAGATAGAGGATATGTCTATGGTCGAGACGAGTTATTTCAAAGGATGTTTTAACGAAACTGCATTATTTACGTCCTCATTTTCTTTAATTATAAGTGTTTAGACTACATATTTAATTTAATATATATATATATATATATAATATCTACTTTATTTGCAAAACATTATGGATCAGATTGGCAAGATATCAATGAATCGAGCTACTACAAAAATATTATCAATCAAAATATTGGAGACATTAATAATATAGACAATGATGAAAATAACTTGTGAATATCGGGCGGAAAACTCAGCATTGAAAATTTAGAAATGATTACTTTGATATTTTTTTATTTGATTGGTTTAACAAAGTTAAATAAAAAAAATCAATTAAATTTCATGGTTTTTGACAAGCTTACTGTTTAAATTATATCCTAACAAATATGGCTAAGTCCATAACCATCAATAGCAAAAACGGTAAAGTCCTTACTTTACTAACAAATGTGGCAATGTCCATCAAATTATTTAAGTTTCTTAGTTATCTGACTTGTTTTAGCATTAAAATACAACTTTAAATAAAAGGTATCAAAATATCACTTTATAAAAATATATTATAACAGTAATATGTTATATCTTTTAAATGTTATTAGTTTTTTGTAAATGACTTAAAATTACTATAACTGGATTTTTAAATGTTTCGAAATATCTATAATTGGCATTGCAACATCTTCTACTTCCTAATTATCGAAATTACCATTCACTTCATCTTTATCTATCCACTCTTACCAACATTTTCACCACCTAATATGCACAGTCTGGAGATCGGAGTAGTTTGTATACGACGAACCACTTCATATTTTTGGCTCCGTTTTGGGTGTAATTTTTTTGAATGTTGCAGTAACGATTTATTAGACGTGTGATTTAGAACACATTTTGTACATGTTCTGTTTGCCAATTTATTGTGAACCGATGGACAGAACTAACCGTAAGGAATTTGAAAAAAATCTGCGGCTTTAGGCTAAAGTTTTACAGCGAGACGACCAAGCAGATCAATATAATATATTCCATCATCAGAATTTACGTGCGATACAGTTAATCAATTTTGAAATTGCTCTAATTTAATTGGCGGTGGCATAAATATTTATAAAATACATAACAACACCCCGCTACTACGGCTACACGAGTAAATATAACACAGCACTAAGCTCGAAGTTGTTGACGAGTATGTTTACCTGGGACAAATCGTCCGACTAGGTAAGTCCAACTTCGACCGAGAGATCAATCGATGGATTCAACTCGGTCGTGTAGCGTCCGGGAGATTACGACACATCTTCTTGTAAGGTATACCTTAAAACTTCAAAACAAGATTGTAGAAGTACCTATGGATCTGAGACGTGTTCTTTCACTGCTGGCCGAATGAGGAAGCTCAAGGTCGCTCAGTGAGCTATGGAGAAGGCTATGCTCGGGGTTTCTCTGCGTAATTGACTTACTTACATAAAAACGAAGGTGTCCGCAATAAAACCAGAGAAAACGACATATCCTAACGGATTAGTAAGCTGAAGTGGCAATGGGCCGGAAATGTTATCTAGTGGCCACCTCGAACCGGTAGGTTCGAACTCTTTCGAAGTTGGACGAAGTATAGGGCGTCCCCTACTGGATGGAGTGACGATCTGGTAAGACAACGACGTCGATGGATGCAGGTTGCCCAGGAGCGTTCTTTGTGGCATTCTTAGGAGGAGGCCTACGTCCAACAATGGACTTGTGAAGAGCTATAATGATGATGATGAAAACAGTTGCAAATTAAATAAATAATATAAGGTACTATACATACTTAAAGTTTTTTTTAAATTTTGTTGAATTACACTAGGTACCAAGGAATATCGTTCCTGACGTACCAAAGGTAAAAGATGCAAAGCCATACGGAAACTCGCGTGCAATGATAGGTTATAATTTAGTTTGAGAACGTGATTTATTTCAATAATAATAATAATATAGACTTTACATGTTGGCAAGTAGTCAACATAAAAGAAATGCAACTTTGCTACGTAGTACTGTTATTTATTCTGTGATAATGTTCACAATATAATGATGGTGCTTTGCCAAGTTCTTAGAATATTTTGACAACAACTTGACGCTGTGAACATTTGGTGACGATAATATTTAAAGATAAAGAAAACGACTGAATGGTAAAAAAATATTTTATTTGACTGAAGGTTTTAAAAATTACGTCAAGATTTATTTAAGGTACATCCATGTTGTCAGTTCATCAGGCAAAAATTATCCATAGTGTATGTCGTGATAGGGATTTCATAAAAAAAAAACTATGCTATAATATCATCACTGTCACTGTCTGTAACATTTATTATTAACTTGTCTGAGACACTATCGATCATGTGGTCGAGATTAAACATTTTGTCTTCTTCTTTTATTATGTGAGCTACTCCATTTTTCGGCAGTCATTACATCTTTCATTTTAAAGGTTTTATTGTTTCTTGCAACATACCCTTTGGCCTGCGCCCAAATCAACTCAATGGGATTGAGCTCACAATGGTAATGGGGCAAACGTAAAACAGTGACTACACGCTCCGCTGCCATCTCGTCCACGGGATACTTGTCGCAGTGTTCATGTTTGTGCTGCCGTATAATGTCTATAAGAGTAGCTTTTACCATTTATGTCTCGAATGGGATATTTTTGCTCGCCATACACTCTTATATTCTTGGTTTATTCCAAGACATTGTAGGTTGCGATTCTAACTTTCAGGAGAGTTAAGGGGCATTATCCATCACCACTACGGAATTAGGCTCTACCACGTATAACATTTTTTTTTTAATTATACGTGGTAGAGCCATGCTGCAGCTACATTAGTAGTATAGTTGTAGCACGAATGGGTCGGCTCGACCGGGGAAGGACCACGCTCTCACAGAATACCAGCGTAAAATAGCAGCTTACCACTGCTGTGTTTCGTATGGTGAGTGTAGAGAACCGGAGACCCTTTTTGCTGGAAAAGAGGCATTTCATCTTAGTCCTCACGGGTGACAACGCATCTGCATTTTGATTCGCAAACGAGGATAAATGTAGATGTCTATAGGCCACAGCAAGCACTTATAATCAGGTGGACTGTGTGCTCGTTTGTCACCCTATCCTATAAAAAAAATTACCTTCGTTGATCCAGGTTTCACCTTGGTAAGAAATGCATCTTCCTTCCCTGCGATAATCTTTAATTTTTGAAGGTATCGCTGGCGCCACAAAACAATATCGCGTCTATCTCTTAGGACGCTTTTTCTTGATTTTGTGGCTTATTTGAAATTTAAGTGTTTTAAAATTTTCCTCAAGGTACTCCAAGAGAGTTCGGTAAATGTGGGTCATCATTAATAACCTTAAGAATCTGTAATTTAAACAGATTATGGGTAAGAAAGTCTACGCAATAGAAAAAAGTCAAATAGGACCTCAAAAAAAAAAAGTGCGTGCGTGAGCGTGTAAATATGCAGCTTTGATGTGTGTGATAGTGACGCGACAGTCGTCGACACTCGACACGCACACTGTATCTATAACAAGCTTTACGCAGACAGCGCCGCACGCAAAGATGTAAAAAATAACACTAAAGTAACCTTTGCAATGATAGGTGCCTCATTTGCATAAAAAAATTGGTGTACTTTTTGCCTTATAGCCGCTAAGGTGAAATCGTCTTATTTATTCTTGAAATTATGTTTCGGTTCTAGTTTTTCAGATGACTTAAATTGCTCGTTTTGTTTGTATTCTTTTAATACACTGAACACTGTTGTCATACCGATTCCCAAAATTTCAATCGCCTTGCATGCAGACTCGACGACTTCCAGCCACCTGAAAAAGCCGGTTTCCGAAAAGGCTTTAGCACCATAGATCACATACCCATCGGCAAATTGTACAGAAGTTCGAGGAGTACAATTTGCCACTATGTCTGGCGTAGGTATGTAGACTATGAGAAAGCCTTTAATTCCATCGAAATTTAGGCGGTGCTGCAGTCCTTTCAGCGGTGCCAAGTTGACTATCGGTATATCGAAGTGCTGAAGTGTTTTTTTTATTATATACGAGCAGCTATTCAGGTCTAGGGAGACCATAATCACTGCGACTTAAAAGATTTATTGTGAGCGCTGTTATGTCTACTGTTCATTGCTAAACCCTACTTCCTCAATGAATAGAAGGAGTTGCTTAGCTGTGAGTAATTTCACTTCTTCTGGGCGAAGTATATAGTTTCCCATATGAGTGCTGCGTTTGCTCATTAAGAGTCCGCATTTTCTCAGGATGTGTAAAGGCGTTTCCTAGGGAGCAAAACCGACACATCTTTGAGTTGCTTAGTCCCAGAATGGACATGTGTTTTTTGAGACAACAGTGTCCAGTCAGGACTCTTACTAGAATGCGCACTTTATTTTTACCTAATCCCAGGGCTTCCGAAGAGAATTTACGATCGAAAGCCCGGATTAAGGTTTTTGAATATTTTAAGCCTGGTATATCAGACCAGATCTTAAGTGATTTGTTGTGGTAAAGAGTTTCCAGGGCAATCGGGCGAGGCTTTTTGAGATTCCACAAAATGGCTTGGGTCCAAATTGAGTACTCTTTGAGCACTCCCGTGCAAGCTTGTCGGCAGTTTCATAGCCTACAATACCCGCATGACTCGGAACCCATCTTAAAACTGCGTTGTTATTACCTCCTAAGGCGTTTAGGCGGTTCACGCAGACTCCAACTAGCTTCGAGTTCACCAAGTTTGATCTCAGCGCTAGCAGTGCTGCTTGACTATCAGAGTTAATATAGACTAGCTTCTGCCCGCGACTTCGTACGCGGATCCTGTTGCTTATGCCAGCAACAACGGGGTCGTCAAAATCGAAGATCTGAAACGTCTGATGTTGAATTCTAAGAGCCCGGGGACGGGAAAACAACGTGATTCACGAGACGATTCGAGACGTTCTAGATCTTTAATTTTTGTAAGTCAACAGGAAATGCCCATCAGACTAAACAACTTTTGCTAAGACGTCATTCATATATATATATATATATATATATATATATATATATATATATATATGCGTTGTCACCCGCGAGGACTAAGATGGAATGCCTCATTTCCAGTAAAAAGGGCCTCCGGCCACCTGCACTCACCAAGCGAAACGCAGAGGTAAACCTCTACTTCACGATGGTATTCTGTGAGGTCGTGGTACCACCCCGGTTCGAGCCGGCCCATCCGTGCCCCAGCAAAAGCTGTCGCGTGGCTCTTCCACTGTTCAAAACCGAAGAAATTAAAAATTTAATTAACCGAAGAAATTAATTTGAAATTAGTGGCTTCTTGTTCATCGACCATTCTATTTATTGAACTATAAACTTTGCTTTCCCCCTGTATATTCGACAGTATTTTGTTATTAATCTCAGATGCCTGGTCATTGCGAGGAGTTAAAATGGATCTTTCGCATAGCCAAAAATTGTCCATATTTAATATAATTGTTACGTCACCGTAAACCGACGATATAAGATGTGGATGGGATTGCACTATACAACATAACTCAGGCATCAGAATAAGTTTTCCTTGGTGTAGTTGTGGATAGGTACCTTCCCCAATCTTTAATAATTTATCAAAAAATTGACGATTATCCGGGTTATCTCCAGTTCTCACTCGCATGTTTATAGTCAAATGTACCGATTGTATATCACGCCACAAATAAGAGCTTTTTAGGCAAGCCCTAACCTCATCAGCTCGGGTTCCCCGTGGTATTACCGGTAAGGTTTGTCGGAAATCACCACAAAATAAAGCCCATTGGTCGATCATTTTGTCTTATATCCCTTAAAGTTCTGTCTACCGCGTCTTCTCCTTTTCGGTGGGCCATCGTACATTCATCCCATATGATTAAATTACATTCACGTAATACCTTAGCTTTGTCGCTATTTCTTGAAATACCGACAAAGCTAAGGTATAATTGGTATTTTAAACATAGTGTGAGCAGTTTTACCTCCTGGTAGCAATGTTGCAGCTATACCTGATGAAGCCACGGTAAGAGCAATTTTACGCTGATTTCGAACATAAGCTAATATTAATTTAGTCAAAAAGGTTCTCCCAGTTCCTCCAGGTGTATCTAAAAACCATATTGTTCCCAAATTATTCTGAACACTCTCGCACACGCGATCATAGACTGTACGTTGTTCTGCAGTCATCATTGGGACACCGTTTTCTAATGTTGCCAACAGTTCCATTGAGTTGTAACCAATCTCTGCAGAATATTCCCTATTGGTAACCTCTCCGACCGAGGTTGGTGTTGGCAAACCATATTCACAGAGTGATTTACCGCCTACTGCTGTTAAGCCTTCCTGAAGAGCTAATAAGCACAGATTTATGGCATGATCACGGAAATTACGAGTATCATTAGTTGCGCCTTCATCATTGTGAGATATATTCCGAAGAAAGTCTTCTGCAAATTTTTCTTTATATTTTTCCCATAATTGTACAGCATCTGACAAATTACAAAATGTGAGTAATGTTACCGTGTAGTGGCGGTCAAGAATATCCACTACCCCATATCCTCCCGTGGGTGTCGTAAAAGGCGACAAAGGGAAACAGCCAGGAGATGGGCAGCAGCATCTTCCTGATAATAGCCAAATGACAATAAAAAAACTGCGGTTGCCAACCCGCTCGCCAAGCGTGGCAACTATGGCAAATACCCCCCAATGATGAGAGCAACAAAAAAACGGCCCCCAGTCCCCGGCGGCCCCGCTATTCCTGGCTACGGTGGCGACCATGGTAACGGCGGGGCAGGGGGTGCTAAGAATCTCCGGTGGAGGTTCGGTTGCCACCTTAGACGACTCGACCTGGCAACGTACAACGCACGCACCCTGAGGACTGATGAGAAGATCGTGGAGCTGGAAGAAGAGATAGACAAGTTGCGCTGGCATATTATAGGATTATCTGAAGTCCGAAGAGAGGGGGAGGACACGGTAATCCTCGAATCCGGCAACTTGCTCTATCACCGGGAGGGCGACCATCTGTCCCAAGGAGGTGTCGGATTTATCGTCCACAAGTCTCTCGTTAACAACGTTGTAAAAATCGGGAGTGTGTCGACGAGGGTTGCGTACCTTATACTCAGAATCACCAAACGGTATTCGCTGAAGGTCATACAGGTTTACGCACCAACCTCGGCACACCCCGATGAGGAGGTGGAGGAAATGTATGAGGATATCTCTAGAGCCATGCATTCCTCCAAAACCCAATATACGGTGTTAATGGGAGACTTCAATGCAAAACTAGGCACAAGAGAGAACGGTGAGCTGAAAGTAGGGAAATTTGGAATAGGGCAACGGAACCCAAGGGGCCAGCAGCTGGCCGACTTCATGGAGAAAGAGGGACTCTTTATGATGAACTCTTTCTTCCAGAAGCGGCCCCACAGGAAGTGGACCTGGTCGAGCCCCGACGGTTCCACAAAAAATGAGATTGACTTCATTATGACGACCAGACGACAACTGTTCAGTGATGTCTCCGTGATCGCGAGGGTGAAAACTGGTAGCGATCACCGAATGGTTAGAGGCACACTGAACCTAAACGTTAAGTTGGAGAGGTCTCGTCTAATGAAGTCAACGCTCCGTCCCCCTCGTGCTCTGTTTCAAAGTCCCGAAACCTTTCAGCTCGAGTTACAAAACCGTTTTCAGTGCCTAGAAGACTGCAATGAAGTGGACGATATGAATGACAAGCTCGTGGAAACTGTCCATGCGGTTGGAGCTAAGTTCTGCAAGACCCGCCGCAGAAGAACACAAAAACTCTCCGATCACACTCTTAATCTCATGGCTGTTAGACGGGAGATGAAGCTACATTCATCAACAGACTTGACAGCATACAGGCATCTGAACAGACAGATCTCCAAATGCATGCGGCGGGACTTACGCAACTTCAATACAGCTCGTATTGAAGAAGCGATCGAGCGGAACCAAGGCTCCAAAGTCTTTGCCAGAGATCTGTCTGCCAGAAAGAGCCAACTGTCAAAGCTGAAGACAGAGTGTGGCAGCATCGTTTCCGGGACACCTGAGATTTTGAGTGAGATTGAGAGGTTCTATGGGCAGCTGTACACATCATCGTTGGAGCCACACGCAAGTGTGAGTAACGATCCAAGAGCGAGTCTCATCCGACACTATTCCGAAGATATCCCGGATGTCAGTCTGAGCGAGATTAGGATGGCTCTCCAGCACCTTAAAAACGGTAAGGCCCCAGGCGAGGATGGAATTACAGCGGAGCTTCTGAAAGCGGGTGGAAGACCGGTACTTGAAGTCCTTCAGAAGCTCTTTAATTCCGTCCTCCATGGTGGCATTACACCGGAGGCGTGGAGCAGAAGTGCGGTGGTCTTGTTCTTCAAGAAAGGTGACAACGCTCTCTTGAAGAACTACAGACCGATTTCCCTTCTGAGCCGCGTCTACGTGCTGTTTTCGAGAGTCATTACGAATCGTCTCGCGCGCAGACTTGACGACTTCCAGCCTCCCGAACAAGCCGGTTTCCGAAAGGGCTTTAGCACCATAGACCACATACATACCCTTCGGCAAGTTGTACAGAAGTCCGAAGAGTACAATTTGCCACTATGTCTGGCGTATGTGGACTATGAGAAAGCCTTTGATTCCGTCGAAATTTGGGCGGTGCTGCAGTCCCTTCAGCGGTGCCAAGTTGACTGTCGGTATATCGAAGTGTTGAAGTGCTTGTACAGTAGGGCTACGATGGCTATCCGAGTACAGAACCAGAGTACGAAACCTATCCAATTGCAGAGAGGTGTAAGACAGGGTGACGTCATATCCCCGAAACTCTTCACCGCTGCATTGGAAGACGTTTTCAAGCTTCTGGACTGGAAAGGATACGGTATCAACATCAATGGCGAGTACATCACTCACCTTCGATTTGCCGACGATATAGTCCTTATGGCAGAATCGCTGGAGGACCTAAGCACTATGCTCAATGACCTCAATAGTGTTTCCCAACGGATAGGTCTTAAGATGAACATGGACAAAACTAAGATCATGTTTAATGTCCATGTCACACCTATGCCGATAGTTGTTGGGAACACTAAGCTCGAAGTTGTTGACGAGTACGTTTACCTGGGACAAATAGTCCGACTGGGTAAGTCCAACTTCGACCGAGAGGTCAATCGACGGATTCAACTCGGCTGGGCAGCGTTCGGGAAGCTACGACACATCTTCTCGTCAGACATACCTCAAAACCTTAAAACGAAATTGTACAACCAGTGCGTGTTGCCAGTGATGACTTACGGAACTGAGACGTGGTCCTTCACTGCTGGCCGTATGAGGAAGCTCAAGGTCGCTCAGCGAGCTATGGAGAGGGCTATGCTCGGAGTTTCTCTGCGTGATAAACTTAGGAATGAGGATATCCGCAGTAGAACCAGAGTGACCGACATAGCCCAACGGATTAGTAAGCTGAAGTGGCAGTGGGCCGGCCATATAGCTCGAAGAACCGACAACCGATGGGGAAGAAAGGTTCTCGAGTGGCAGCCTCGTACCGGTAGGCGAAGTGTAGGGCGTCCCCCCACGAGATGGAGTGACGACCTGGTAAGACATGCAGGAAGTCGATGGATGCAGGTGGCTCAGGACCGTGTTTTGTGGCATTCTTTGGGGGAGGCCTATGTTCAGCAGTGGACTTGTGAAGGGCTGTAATGATGATGATGAGTAATGTTACAAACAAATGACGTAACCGTCGTGGATTATCACTAACACAGGATTCTGCTAAAGCGTCATCCCAATGCTGATCATTTTCAAGAAAACGACGCGCTTCGCAAGCTGCATGATAACGCACTATTATAAGTGCGAATATTGTCTAAGAACTGTTTAGATTGCACATGTTCCCCTAAAAGTAGTGACTTCAAAGGTTCCGGTGGATCTTCGAACTACTTACTACTTCACTTTGAAGCATTACAAAAAAAATATACTACGTTAATATCGCCTATTACAGAAGATGATCTGTAATCAATTGTGAGGTTATAAGCAAACCCACTTTTATATTTGTCGGACCACGCCACCGAATTTTTAGATTGATCTTCTATGTGTACATCTAAGTCATTAAGACTATGTCGAAATCTGTCTGCACTTGCAGTAAGACGGGCCTCTCGCTGTTCCTCCGTTTCAAGAGACCGAATATTTTCAATTCTTAATCTTTCATTAGACAAACTTATTAATCGTTCTTGTCTCAAAGAATTGTAATATTCGCGTCCCGACTCTAGTCGTTGTTCATGTTCATGTTCATCTTCAAGAGATTGAATAATATTATGGTGCACCCTATCATTTGTCAAACGGTCTTCATATTGAGTAAAAGTTTCAGATTCTCCAGATAAAATATGACGTTCCCGATCAGCTGTGAGACGTGATTCCCTCTCAGTGTAGGTTTCGGACTCGCGAGATAATGTATGCCGGTCGCGGTCAGCTGTAAGACGTAATTCCCTCTCAGTGTAGGTTTCGGACTCACGGGATAGTACATGCCGTTCGCGATCAGCTTTGAGACGTAATTCCCTCTCAGTGAAGGTTTCGGACTCACGGAATAGTACATGCCGTTCGCGATCAGCTTTGAGACGTAATTCCCTCTCAGTGTAGGTTTCGGACTCGCGAGATAATGTATGCCGTTCGCGGTCAGCTGTGAGACGTAATTCCCTCTCAGTGTAGGTTTCGGACTCGCGAGATAATGTATGCCGTTCGCGGTCAGCTGTGAGCCGCAATTCTCGTTGTGAAGCAGTTTCAGCTTCTCGGGATAACACATGTTGTTCTCGGTCAATGGTAAGCCTTAGCTCTCGTTGAGAAGAACTTTGAGACGCCCGTGATGTAGCTCGTCTCGCTCTGTCAGCTGCTAATCGCATCTCTCTTTCTGGAGAGCTTTCATTGGCTTTCAAGTTGAGGCACTAACTCTCATAGAGTTTAACCGATGTCCTCTTTCCTCTGCCGATTCTTGAAAACGCACAATTCTCATTCTCTTAACTTCTCTCGAATTTCGAGATAAAGATATCGTTTTTTAGGTGGCATTGTGTATTTTATTTTTAATCGACGGCATTCAGTTACCTAACAAAATAATCTACGTTAGAGGTCCTAACTATAGCTACCATACACTTAAAAAATCTAAATGCCTACTCAAATAATAAAACGGATCCTAAATAAATCCTTAAATCCAAAATTAAATTCTTAAAAATATATAAGTAGGTACCTAAACTATGTCTAATAGAATGAAATAACCTATTTGATACCTAGGTGCCTATTTAAAACTACAGCTAAATAAAATAAAAGTTTAATTTATAATTAAGCTAATACTAAGAAATATTTAAACACTACCAAAATAACTAATACCTATTTTATAAAATAACAACCAAAGAAATCTAAAAATAAATTATTAAAGGTAAGAGTAGACTAAAAGTCGCGCTGATAAGCACGGTTTGTTAAAATCAATTATTGTCTGTCAATAAGGTCGAACACTCTGAACGTCTATTCTTCAACAGCCAAATATTGTATGAAGCTCGCATTTTTTTCTTGCGCCCGAAGCAATTGGAAAAGGGCTACCCTTTATGTAGGGAGGCGGAAATGCATTACGCATACCTCGACAGCCGGTCTATCGTGATTATGAGGGACTCACTGCCTACCGGGGGAACCTAAGTGATACCCTCTAAAACCGCCTTTGGGGACTGGCAACCAGCTGTTTAAAGCTTCTTATGCCGTATCGGAAGCGACCCTCTTTTGGGAAAAGAGGGCGCAGGCGGCTATTAGCCGCTGAGGGAGTGCCTACGAAGGCAAATTCATTATGAATAACTTAATTAGAGTTGGCCTGAGCCGCCAGGAGGCAGTTCAGGTCGTTTGAAAGTTTATTAGGCGGGTCCGAGAGGGAGTTCCTCGGCCTGCGGACGCTATAGCGGGAGGGAAGTGGGGCTGCATAATAGGCTGCCTCACGAATAAAATGATTGGAATGCGACTCTGAGGCTTTGAAGAAGTTCTCAGAGAGTTTTTTAAGGAATTGTTGGATTGTAGGGCTCTAAGTCCCGATGAAGGTCGGCATTACGGACGTACCAAGGTGCGTTCGTAGCTCGACGACAGAAGAGGTTTTGAACTACTTGGAGTTCATTAATAATTTTAGGGTCAGCGTGGGCAAAAATGGGGCCCGCGTAAGACATGACTGGTCGTATACAGACCTTATAAAGGGTACGCTTGTTTCTGAGGGACATTTTACTGTGTCGGCCCAACATACTGTTGAGCCTACCCAGGTAAAAACGTGCGTGACGGGTTACTCTTTTGACGTGGGACCTGAAAGTGAGCCTCGTGTCAAGGGTGACGCCTAAATATTTGGCAGTCGTTTGCCAGGGGACAGGGGTTCCTAGCATACGTATTGGTGGAGTGTTTTTGAGTCGGCGTCGTTTATAATCGAAGTGAACGGCGGAGCTCTTCTCCGGGTTCACGTCAATGCGCCATTTTTGAACAAAGCTCCTAGGTCATCAACTGACTTTTGGATCTTGTTCCGTATGAAAGGTAGCGAGATACCTTTACAGTATAGGGCAGTGTCATCTGCGAAGAGGGAGAGCTGAACACCTTTCGACGGGATGGGAATGTCGTTTGTAAACAAAATGTACAGGAGAGGAGCAAGTACTGAGCCCTGAGGGACACCAGCTTTGATGGGGCGCTGAGAAGATAGCGTGCCTTCGTGTCTAAAACGAAAGGTACGATGCTTTAGATAGGAGGCCACGAGACGTACTAGACGATCGGGGAGACCTATTTTGTATAATTTCTAGATAAGGCCTTCATGCCAGACTCTATCAAAGGCTTTAGCTATGTCGAAAAAGACCGCGATGGTCTTATGACGACGAGGATAAAAACCGCTGAGGATATATTCTACAATACGGTGAACTTGTTGGGGACAAGAGTGTTTCGCTCGGAAACCGAATTGATGGGGGATGATATGAGGGTTACCGTCTGTGGGAAACAGATGGCGCCTTATGCGAGTTTGGATGACTCTTTCGAAGAGCTTGCCTATGCCAACATTTACCTTCACTGCTCTGCTCCTACTGATCGTAGCGTGATGAAAAGTATACTATAACCTGCCCAAGAGTATGAAGAATGATTGTACAAAGTTTCGTTAAAATCCATCGAGTAGTTTTTGTTTCTATAACGAACATACAGACAGACAGACAGACAAAAATTTTACTGTTTGCATTTTTGGCATCATTATCGATCACTAATCACCCCCAGATAGTTATTTTGGAAATATATTTCATGTACAGAATTGACCTCTCTACAGATTTATTATAAGTATAGAAGATTATATGGTTAACGTAGTGTTTTGCAGATTGATTTCCGCACAGTGAAATATAGTGAAAATTTCTGCTTAGAAGATAGAGGTGAATCTACCCAAATTCATACTTAAGTTTAAATTTGGGTCTCTCCCCATAAATTCCAAAACCTACATTGAGGCCCATTTTTGAACCATCGGTATACCAAATAAGGCTACCGACCTCACAGATAATCTGTCCATTCAGCCTGTCTTCTCTGGAGGGTAGTTCCACTGTATACTTTTTGTTAAAAGTATATAGTGGACGCATGATATCTGAGATCATGCATAATATCGGTGTTTCCTTGATTAAGTCGAGCATGGATCTCAATCTATAGGAAAACAAGCTCAAACCGCCCTGAGCGTTAATCCTATACAAGCTAGCCTTCGCCTCCTTGTCTAAGTAAAGATCAACGGGCGTTTAGGCCTGGAAATTCATTAAGAGCCACCCACGCATCGCTCCAGTTGGTATTAAGGGGCTACTCCTATCGAACGACCTTGAGCATTCGGTCGCCGCCGACTCTCGCTACAATATCGCAAGACTGAGACTGAAGTTGAATAAATAATACAACCTACTGTACGAACGTAGTATTATTTTATCAACATCAATAAACTATTTTATGGAAATACACACGGTGCACACCGATAAATGTATTTTTTTTCCGGTATATTAGTTGCATTATATTAGAATTATGTATTCTCATATGGGCCTTTCTCAAAAACTGACTTAAAATTCTTAAAATTTTCTTTTTTATTTTGATATGATTCAAAGTAGTCTCATATGAAAGGTATCTTATCTTGCGAAATGGATTATATAAAGGCCTAGCTATTTTCACTGTAGTTTTTACAAAAAACATGAAAAATGAAAACACCTCTCCACGGAAGTGATACAACTCCACGGTAGTGACATATTTGTATAATTTTAATAAATTATTATGATTTATGGATGAATAAAACGATATTTTTTATTTATTATCTGTATATAACTAATCAGTTTGGTATTTATTAATTTTAAATCTTAATTAAGTAGGTATTTACGCTTAATTAATATTACGTTAATTATACCTATTACTAATAAGATTTATAGGAACACAAATTGGTTAACAAAACTTTTATTCGGTTCTATCTGGTTCCAAAAGCAACCTTTTAATAATATATATAATTAAATTATTATTAATCAACATTATTTAGTTTAGTATATAACTTGCAAAACTCTTACGAAATAAAGTAACTGAGACTTTTTAAATTATTATAAATGAGAAACCATAATAAAATAATAAAAAGTAGTAAAAACTTAATCATTTTTAGAAAAAAATAAAACCAAGCAAGGAATCTTATTCATTAGAATAATCTTAGCAAAGATGAAGGAATGAACGTAATAATATTTTATTAACATTTCTTCGACCGCAATGTGATTGTAATAAAGCAACAGTAATAATTACAATCCGAAACATCTTTACACTGTGGCCAAACAAACTCTTTGTATTCTTCATCACACTTGTTAACTGGAATCAAACTTGATATAATACTAAAATTTTTGTTTATAGAAGTAGGGTGATAAAAGAGCACCCAATTCACCTGATGGTAGTGGTTATTGTGGCCCAAAGACATCTACATCTATCCTCGATTACGAATAAAAATAGAGATGCGTTGTCACCCCCGAGGACTAAGATGGAATGCCTCTTTTCCAGTAAAAAGGGTCTCCGGTTTTCTACACTCACCATACGAAACACATCAGCATTAAGCTGCTATTTTAGGTTGTCCTACTACGCCCCAGTCATAGGCCTCCCCCAAGGAATGCCATTAGGAGAATGCCTAATGTTTAAATGCCTAACTGAAACTGGATCATTTTCAATGTCGATCATCACGCAAACTCGATATAAAACTTTCCCTCATTTTCGAAAGAAAAGAAAGAAAATAAACTTTATTGACACAGCAGTGCAAGCACATATACAAATGGTTAACATTAAATTATATATATATATACACTAATACTGTGCCAAAATGTGCCCTAATTAAAATAGCAGGAATTTTTAAAGTTGAAATACTATATACTATACCTACTAAGATATTGTGGTTCTCTTTGTTGTGGTTGGGTATTAGGATTATTTTTAACTGTAAACTATACTGATAATATTGAATTAGCCTTTTATAGTGTAAATTATAATATTTTTCGAAGTGTTAATTATGGATTCGAACCTTACATGCTAATGGTGCTTCATTTTTTTTATTTGCATTTACTTCAAAGAAAATACACGCAAAAAGCTTTATCGCGCAGTAAAAAACACAACAAATATATGTATAACTAATACGAAAAATTATACCAAATACAAAAAAAAAATACTACCTATAAATAACCTAATAAGTAATAATAATATTATCGATTGATAAGATGACGTCAGAGAGCGCGCTGGCTGACGCCGTGACAAACGACACGGGTATTTCACCTTCAAGAGCTTAGCGCTCACTGACTCCAACAAGCCCGTGGGCAGTGAATACACCCAGTTTTTAAAATAATTTCTTAATAAAATTAAATTATGGTCTTTTGAAAAAAAATTTATGATAGAAATGTTCATTAATAAATTGCCTATCCATTGGTGTCAATCGCAAAATAAAATAATACTTTACGAGGAGATGCATGTTATCAATAATTATTTCACATTTATGTGGTTTCGTTGTAAGAAGATTATATTAATATTTATTCCTTTAAAAAAAATTGGATATGACTCTTATGGAATCAAGATTATGTAGAAATATAATGTGTTTTTTATTTGTTGATATATCTTTTAAATAAAAAGTAGATAGCTCCTAAAACCGTACAAATAAAGACTAACGCGACATTTTGCTCAACCTGCGCCTTAAGCAGACAGTCCTTTGTGGACTATTTAGTCTATCCGCAGTCGCCTTTTGGTTGGCCTTATTACAACAGACAGTGGAGGCGTAGGTACGAAACTTCCTCACTATACTGCTGTACAGCCATAGGATCATACTGGGACGCATGCCTCAATTGTTATCGACCATGCGACTGCACGTACCTAAAGCAATTTTTGCCTTATGACATACATTGCTAAGGTGAGAGTTCCATGTTAGTTTTTGGTCGATTGTTACGCCCAAGTACTTAATTTCAGTGGAGAATGGTACTTCTTTACCATTAAGTTTTGGTTTCACTAATTTGTCCCACCGTCTCTTTTTGGTAAAGGGTATTATAACAGTTTTATCAGCATTAACGCATAAACTGTTATCCCTGCACCAGTTGTTTATGGTGTTTAGGGCTCTTTGTATGATTGACGACAAAGTACTTTGGCAAAAACCACTCGCAATGATCACAAGGTCATCAGCATAACCCAGTGAGTCAATGCGAAGGTCTGCTATCTTGTACAATAATTGGTCAACTGCAAGAGTCCAAAGGGGAGGGGGGGGGTGACCAAAAACACCACCTTGTGGACAGCCTCTTGTAGTTGCAATCTCAATCTAAGTTTGAAACAGCTCTATTTTTGCCTTTCTGTTTGCGTGCATCGACTTCACTCACCTGATGGTTGTGGGGTCAACATTTTTAGATGTCAGGCCCCCAACCAGCAGTGATGTAGGGCTACTGTCGAAGGCACCCTCAATGTCTTGAAGGGCACAAAGAGGGGGGAAGTACAACCAAGATTTTCATCGTCTGAGTCGTTGTTGCTAAATCGATAAAAATGATTTTAATTAAGATTTCTTTGTGACCGATATTTATAACAGTTAATTAACTACAGTAACCGTTACTGCTTGTTATTTGTGTCCCATCTGACCGACCTATGTAACATTGCACGAGCGTCCATTTTGACGGCAACTTGAGCCAGCAGACAGCTGACAGTTGGCGATGGTAACTCAAGGCACCTAAGCAGACAGACACCTTATCTTGAGAATCACATCACCATCAGAGCACTTGTTTCACCGTTTCCACTAATAGTTCACATGCGTAGACATTTAATACACAAAATCGCACCACTTTTACATATCAAAATCCACTTCAAACCATTATTTAAACAATAATACAGGAGTAGCAATCCGTCGCCGGTCAAGTTCCCGCCGTACCATGAAGAATAATAATTATACATTGTAATTTTAGGCTCAGAAGGGCTAGAACCCAGAGCCGTAAAGCCAGTTAACAAAAAAATTCCAATTCTAAATTTCAAATTCAAAACTAGGTATACTTAGATTATGCACAAATATTCGTCAACATAGATAAATATATATGTAGCAAGACGGAACTAGTAAATAAGCCGATTCATCTGTATTTTGAAAATGAATAGAAAAGCATGTTATATTTGGGATGAATCTTTAATAAAAGAATGTGATCGTCTACCAGCAGTCTCTAATAGGGTTTGTTTACATTTTCTCATTGGTAGGTACCAATTGGTACCTAAGCTTAAAAACAATTTTCTAATACTTTAGTACCTATTAAACTTTCCAGTTGTCGTGTAGGAATATCCACTACCCCGTATCGTCCCGTGGGTGTCGTAAGAGGCGACAGAGAGAAAATGAAACAGGAGATGGGTGGCAGCATCTTCTTGATAACAACACAAAATAATAAAAAACTGAGATGATAACCCACTAACCGGGCGTTTCAACAATAGCAAAATCGCCCCTATGAGGCATGAGGCAATCTATGGGGAGGCCTGTGTTCAGCAGTGGACTTTTATAGGCTGTAATGGATGAATGGATGGATGGAAACTTTCCTTTACTACTAATTTACCTGGGTTTCTAATTTTGTTGAATAATGGAATCTGATAATATCAATTACAGGCTTCTATGGTGCACAACCTCATAGTGTCATATGGTCTAAATAATAATTTAAAAGTCATTCGACCCACGGCAGCAAGCTATCAGGACTTGAAAGAATTTCACTCAGAATCATACCTTGATCATTTAAAGTGTTTTATAGACATTGATGAAGACTACATAACAAACATTCAAGATGAAGAGTATGGAATAGGTAAGATGTTTGTTTGTTGAATATTTATAAACAAAAATAAATGGTAATTTTGATTAGTTTTAGCTTACTGATAATCATTCTAATATCCATGTTACACCTATACTGGTGGTTGTTAGAACTACTATGCATGAAGTTGTTGATGAGTATATGTACTTGGGACAAAATGTCCAACTGGGTAAGTCACAAACCAAGAGATCAACCGACGAATCCAACTCAGCTGGGCTGCGTTTGGAATTTGGCCACAAATCTTTGTCTGATATTCCTCAAACTTAAACAAAACTCGGTAACTTAACTGCCCTTAAAACTCCCTTAAAATTTTTACATAATACAAAACATTGAAACATGTAACCTTAACTTTGCTTATGTAATATTTTTTTTTTAAGAACACTAACAAACAAATTTCAGATTGAGTGACGACCTGGTAAGACATGCAGGAAGTCAATGGATGCAGGTGGCTCAGGACCGTGCTGTGTGGCATTCCTTGGGGGAGGCCTATGTTCAGCAGTGGACTTATGAAAGGCTGTAATGATGAATTTGAGCTATCACGGCTTTGCCATTGTATGTTAAAATGCTAGTTGCGCCGTTAACTGTTCTATTAAATTAAAGTATTCCATAATATAAAGTTGTTTAAATGTAAAGAGATAAATATTTGAATATCTTTGTTTAAATGTTAACAACCAAAAAATGAAGTTGCATGGAAAAATAATTATTCCTCAATAATAATAATAATAATGATTTCCACTACATACTTTGAATAGACTTTTCATAGGCTGCACTAAAAGTATCGGGAATGGAATATTTCCACTGTTCCTGTCATATTAAAATCTTTTTAATTGAAAAGTCCTTGGTTTTAAAAATCGAATACCATTTAATTATTTTAAAAAAAGATTCTCGGTCTTGTCACAAGGGTTTGTCAAACTTGTTTAGTCGTTGAGAAAATGGAATTGACTAGAGAAAACATTCGAAAACCAATGTGCTCTTAAATGGGGAGGAGTTGAGTCTTGTGGATACCACTGTTTTTCTCGGTATTACTATTGATGCGAAACTTTAATGGGGCCCCCATATATCTAAATTAGCAAGCAGACTTAGTTCTGCAGCATATGCATATAAGTATTATGTAATAATCCATATTGAATAAAAATCATTCTATTCTATTCTAAAATTCATGAGTGATGATTTATTATGACATTCGAAGTGGTTTAACACAAAAACAGTGTGTTGACCGGATGATTTCTGCATTTGGTGATGATGCCCCATCCAAAACCACAATTTATCGCTAGTTTGCTGAATTTCAACGTGGACGTGTCAAGCTCAGTGATGATCCCCGTCAAGGTCGTCCAAAAACTGCAGTCACCCAAGAAAACGTTGATGCTGGGCGTAAGCTGATTGAGGAAGATCGACATGTAACATACCGCGAAATTCAGACAACTTTTGACATTGGCATGAGTCAAATACAAATAATTTTGCATGAAGAATTAGGTGTAATAAAGTTGTTTTCCCGATAGATACCGCATTCGCTCTGTGAAGAGCAAAAAGCGGCTCGTGTTACTTAGTGCGTCAGAACTCTCAAAAGATTCCACGCAGGATCCTCAAATGCTGTATACGACATCGTATCAGGTGACGAATCCTGGATATACGCGTACGAACCCGAAACAAAAACCCAGTCACGAGTTTGGGTGTTCGAAAATGAGTTAAAGCCAACAAAAATTGTTCGTTCACGGAGTGTTGCAAAAAAAATGGTGGCCACGTTTGTCTCCAAAACCGGCCATGTTACGACTATTCCTCTTGAGGGACAAAGAACGGTTAATGCAGAATGGTATGCTAGCATTTGTTTGCCACAGGTCGTTTCTGAACTCCGTAAAGAGAACTGCAACCGCCGCATCATCCTCCATCACGACAATGCGAGTTCTCACACCGCACACAGAACAAAAGAGTTTTTAGAGCAAGAAAACATAGAATTATTAGACCATCCGCCGTACAGCCCTGACCTAAGCCCTAATGATTTCTATACTTTCCCTAAAATAAAGAATAAATTGCGTGGACAGAGATTTTCATCACCTGAAGAAGCTGTGGACGCCTGCAAAACGGCCATTTTGGAGACCCCAACTTCCGAATGGAATGGTTGCTTCAATGATTGGTTCCATCGTATGGAATAATGTGTTAAATTTCGCGGAGAATACTTCGAAAAGCAATAAATACATTTTTAAATAGTAATGTTGTATCACTTCCTTGATTCCCGAAATTTTCAGTACCGCCCTCGTACCATCTGCAAGAACCAAAAATCAAACTAGTGCTCCCAGTGTTTCTTTTCATTTGAACCACATATTGAATACCATAGCTCCTTGGATTTAAATTTGTGTCCCTTTCATCTGACCTTTAGTGAATGGAAGGAAACCAAAATTGCAGGATGCCAATCTTGGACATCTTTTATTGGTTCTTAAGTATAGCCCAGTCTGAGTCTTTAGGTGACAAACCGCTGCGAAAGTTATTGATGATAGATAGAGAGCGCAGTAACTGATGGTCTGATAAGGTTCAATATATTACAATGTTTTTTTTAAATAATAAAGAATTGTATAAACAGCGTGGGATACTTTACCGTTACCATTACTGTTGGAGTCTATCAACATAGGCACATCCCATACTATTACCATACTAATACCATTGCCTCATACGTGTGGGGGGATATTTGTCATAGTTGCCATGATTAGTACGGGGGTTGGCAACTACATTTTTTTGTTTTTAGTTTTTAGGAAGACACTGCTGCCATCTTCTGATTTGCTTCCCTCTGTTGCCTCTTACATTACCCACAATACTGTAGTAGTGTATATTCTTACACCGCCATTATATTATGTAAGGTACTTGAAGAAAATGTAAATAATAAATATTCAGTGATGCACTTGTTGTTTAGCAACATTTATTTTGTAGGTTTGACAGCTCCGTGGCGCAGTTTCAGCGCTTATAGCCGCGGGTTTGAATCCCGCTCGTAAGAAGTATTTGTATAGCCTACAAATAATTATTGTTGGACGTTTGACCTTATAAAATTTATGTTTGTTAACTTCCTCCACGATACAGGACAAATTCCTAGTGTGGGGGTCAAGTTAAAAAAAATTACCTACGTATATTTAAAATTTTAATTTAGACATTCATTATTAAGACATTTTTCGTATAGTACGAATGTTTTTCTAATGTTTCTAATTTAATAATAAATTTCCAGGATACGATTGTCCCCCTGTATCCAACATTTATGAATTAGTATCGGTGCTTGCTGGTGGTTCCATCACTGCAGCTAAATGTCTTTTGCTTGGTATTTCCAGTGTTGCTATTAATTGGTGTGGTGGATGGCATCATGCTCACAGGTAATAAAAATGTTTAATGTTAATTTTGTTGCACCTACTGTTGATCATATTATTAAATATAAAATATGTAATTATCTTTATTTATTTAATATGCAAGTTAACCAATTTTCGAATACTTTTAGCTGTGGCGGCGAACGAATATTTCATGACACGCCGGGCGTGTGCCATCCGCCATGTGTAAAAGTAATGCTTTTTTTACTTGTTTAGACCTAATTAAGTTTATTTGACATCAAACATAAGTTACAAATGGGAGGATACTTGTTTTTAGTGGGTAACTGCGTTTTCTTTGAAATTGAGAGAAAGTGACTTTTTTTATGAAGAGATTACAAACCTTTTGTACTATTTTTTGTTGTTATAAAAAAGTCATTTATATAAGTAGGTACAGCTAAATCACCCTGGAAACCTTGGTTTTTATTAAATTAAATTTTCACCTAATAATAACATTTGTAAATATCAAACAATGAAGAACCTTTATTTAAAAAAAAAGGTATATCATTTATTGATATTTACAAATGTTAAATATTATTTAATGTTATACAAATGTAAAAGTAAAGTCGATCTGAAAACGTCTAATTAGTAAGAATAGCTAAACAAGTGTTTTCAAAAGGAAAAAAACGCCGGCGCCATACGGCGGCGGATTGACAAAATACTATTTATTAGCGAACTTTTTTATGCATGAACGGTTTCGAATTGTTTCAAGCAAAAATAAACCTTATACCATATCACAAGAGCACATGGTACTTCGTAGGTCTATTCGGCCATTTGATAGTAATAAGACGGCAGTTCAACCATTTTAAGCAAAATTAATAAGACAAACGCATTGTTGTTTTTAACAGGAGACTTGTTTTCCAGAAATTTATTTACAACTTGAGTTTGTGAGCGATCGCAATGAGTGCTATTATTTGTTACTTATTAGACAATTTTTCCATAACATGATTTGAAACCCACAAAGTAAAAATAGTACCATGTACACGTTAAAAAAAGGTTGTCAACCCCTAAAAATTTCAAATTTTCAAAATATCCAGAAACGAAGCTGCATGCATGAACTACTCGCAAAATAACGAATATTTTGTTCTGGATAAATTTTCCAAAAAAGCAATTTGAGCGAGTTATAACGATTTTTAAAAAGACACGACTCGCGTGTCATACGCCAGACACAAAAGTAATCGATGGCACGCCTGGCGTGTCGCCCGCACTGAACCGGTTAACAGAATAACATTTCAACAAACTCTCAACAATATTTAGAGTTTGTTGTTTCCAACACAACAGCATTTCATAAAGACTATAACTATGTACATAATGTTAAAGTTACAGTAAATATTTGGCAATAATACACAACATTCAATTATTTTAAAATTTTAGTTAACTATGTTTTTTGTTTATATTGATTTTCTATTGTAGCAATTTTATTAGCAATGGCATTTGTTTGAAGTGTTTTGCATTCATGGATATTAAAAAGATTTTTTCTACATGCTACGAGTAAGTGTTGGATGTCTCATTTACTAGGTGGTCGGCCCATTGCCACTTGGCTTATTGGGCTATGTCGGTTACTCTGGTTCTACCGCGGATATCCTCATTTCTAAGTCTTATCACGCAGAAAAATTCCAAGCAAAGTATTCTCCATAGCTCGTTGAGCGACCTTAAGCTTCCTCATACGAGCTGCAGTAAGGAAAATGTCTCAGATCCACATGTCATCACTGACAACTGGCACTGCTATGTACACTCTACTTTGTAAAGTTCTGAGGTTTACATGATTACCTGACGAAAGAGGATGTTTCATATATGTCCTGACAATGACCAACCAAGTTTGATCCGTCGATTGAACTCTCTGTCGCAACCATAGCTCTACTGTTCAAACACTTAGCACTAATGCCGGCTTGTTCGGAAGACTGAATGAAATTAGTCAAGTCTGCGTGCGAGACGATTCGTAATGATTCTTGAAAACAGCGTGTAGAATCGACCCAGAGGGGAAATCTGTCTGTAGTTCTTCAATAAAGCGTTGTCGCCTTTCTTAAAGAAAAAAACCATCGCACATATGCTCCATGCCTCCGGAATAGTGCCACCGCTTAGAACTTAATTGTACAGTTTCTGAAGAACTTAACGGTTTTCTACTTGTTTTCAGAAGTTCCACAGTAATTCTATCTTTCATACTGGAGAGCCATTGTAATCTCGCTCAGGCTGTAGTCTCCGTGGAGCAGTGTCTTAGCAATGAGTTACTGCGCTTGGGGCCGCTGGTCCGAATATCGTACGGAACAAGTATTTGTATTGACCTGCAAGTAGGTAATTGTTCCGGGTCTGGATGTTTGTACTTGTGCAATTTAGGTTTGTAAACTTCCTCCACGATATAGGAGAAAATCCTAGTGTTACGGCCTTTGGCTGCCCCTACAAAGATCAAATCCTCCGGGGCCCATTCAGCAGAAGACTTCACGAGCAGACGCAGGTTGGGCCTCAATATGGCCGCGTGGAATTTCCTATCACAACTATATGGGAGCAAACTAGAAAGCAAAGGTACTTACCTGTATCAGGAGCTAACTTCGCTCCAAGGCTTGGGCAGGCCGTGAGTGTGTGTAATGGTAGATAGCGAGTCGTGTACAGTGATGTGTGAATGTGTGGGGCCTTGGCAAGCATAGGCGACCAGCAGCGGCCGAGTTCCAGGCTGCTCCAAAATGCTGCATTGCTCCAGACTGCTTCATCGCCGGACCACTTCTTTCTTCACTGTCACTATTCAGTCTCTTAGCTTCATTGTACATTTAACTAACTTCAATTCGCCTAATTCCACACTCATCGCAGAGTTGAACACGTGATACCCGACACGGCAATGGACAGTAGTTCAAAGTTCCATATTCAATGTCCCGGATTCACTTATCACAAATTATAAATTCGGCACAGAATAACACGTCGCACAAGATTCAAAATACGCCTCGTCGACACGCAAATTAATTTAACTAGGCAACCAAAACACAAAAGGCACTAACGCGTCGACCCAATTATAACGATATCCTGCCAATTAACCGGGAGAAGCTCTCAAACAAGGAATGCGCGGCTCGAATCCTAGACCGTATATCTCCTCGACTCGCGTACACTATTTCGCACTCTCTCACGAGTTAAATATCGCACGATTCACATATCTACGTGACGAAGAAGCACGTACTTCATCTAACTATCTAGATCCACGACGGGCCCGTGAATTTAGGGAAGAGGGCTTGATGGTCTCCCTGCATCGTGGCCGGCGGGGCACCGACCCTTCGACCACGCGTCGAGCGACTGACTCCCACGCAGCCGCCCCACCTCGGCGTTTATCTCACCTACATACCAAATCAGATGAGGCGCTAGCTCGAACGGAATTGTACAAATTACCTTTTTTGGCCTAAACAAACCCCCGTCCCGGACATAAGGACTTAGGTCCGCGAGCAAACCGACATGCGGGACAGGGTCGCGACGGCACCTTGCAAGACCGAATCTACAACCAAAACTAGGCCACCTTAGACACCTCATCAGATCTTGCAACCCTAGCCACCGCCTCAAAAGACAGCCCCAATGTGGGCAAGCCGGAGGGTCAGCCTCCACTGGATGCCCCTCCTGGGCATCGCAGCACTTTAACGAGTCCTGTACTGGACAGAAGTCCGACGACCTTTTTCAAACACCTATCTGTGCCCCTGTGATTAGTTCCGCAATCCGACCGGATCAGGTCTGCAAACAGCGACGCGACATGAAGCCGCCCCACCTCGGCGTTTATCTCACCTACATACCAAATCAGGTGAGGCACTAGCTCGAACGCAACGCTTGGATGGCGTACAGGGTCTTACAGAACTTATCTCCGACCGCATGGACAGTTTCCACGAGTTTGTCATTTATATCGTCTACTGACTAGTAGACGATATAAATGACAAACTCGTGGATCTTATAGGATTTAGACTTCTTTTTATAAAAGAAGGGGGTCAAACAAGCACACAGTCTACCTCATGGTAAATGAATGTTGTGGCCCATAGACATAGATATATATCTTTCCTCGATTAGGAATCAATATGCGGATGCGTATTCGCCACTGAGGACCAATATATAGCTCAAGGAACCGGTAACCGATGGGGAGGAAAGGTTTCCGATGGGCAACTTCGTAACGGTAAGCGAAGTCAATGCCGGCCCGCACTTGATGGAGTGACGACTTAGTAAAACATGTAGCCGATGGATGCAAGTAGACGTTCTCGCCTCCCCTAACGGGGTCACACCTTGTCGTGGCTGGTTCACCCACGGTGAATTAAGAGGAACCCACACGGCTGGTCTGAGGTGAAAAGCGGACCCGAGTTGGTTACTTCGAGTGTGCTTGGCGAGCTTACTTCGAATGTATTGGTGGATTGTGGCGAGAAGGATATCTTCTCCCCCACCGCAGCCGAGGTGGAGCAGAGGAGGGAGAGGAGTATCCGCACCGTTGGTGCTGTGGTGGTGGAGCCGCGGGGGAAATGAAGTGTCGTTTTGCGAGGTGCCGCTCTCCGTACCCCCCCACGGCGGAATCTTGGTTGGCGGCAAAGCCATAGACTAGATTTACGTGGTAGAGCCATGCTGCAGCTATATTAAGTAGTATAGTTGTAGCACGAATGGGTCGGCTCGACCGGGGAAGGACCACGCTCTCACAGAATACCAGCGTAAAATAGCAGCTTAACACTGCTGTGTTTCGTATGGTGAGTGTAGAGAACCGGAGACCCTTTTTACTGGAAAAGAGGCATTCCATCTTAGTCCTCACAGGTGCCAACGCATCTGCATTTTGATTCGCAAACGAGGATAAATGTAGATGTCTATGGGCCACAGCAACCACTTACCATCAGGTGGACTGTGTGCTCGTTTGTCACACTATCCCATAAAAAAAAAAGACATAGATCCACCGCTGGGGTCAATAAAGCTAGTACTTCGAGTGTACGTTTTTCCTCCGCGCATTGGACACGGGGGGTGGGTGTCAGGTGAAGTAGGAGGCCGCGAAGGAATTTGCGCCTTGTGATATGGTGCGTCTTACCAGGAGAAGTGGGATGCATAGTTTCTTTCCAGAGGAGGGGCCGCCATGTGGTGGCTAGTCGCGGATGTGTGCGCAAAAGCGTTTCCATGGCCCTGACTCAATATACGGCGTAGGTGAAGCACCATGGGATTTTAGTAGGTGCAAGTCCGACATAAACCATCTTTGCCACCTTAAGGCGTGTACCCCATGTTAAAATAAAAAGGTGGACATAGTTAAAAAATTTCAAGACGTTGTCTGCGTTGTTTCGGCAGTCATAGGTATCTCATTTCGAAACGGTAGTAGATTTTAAAAAAAATATGCATTTGACTAAATAATTCCTTTTTCTTACGTTGTAGAAATAAATATATTTTTTTTTCATTGTTTTATGGCATTCCTTGGAAGCCCTATGTTAAGTTGTGAAACAATTTTTTAAAGGTGTACATTCTTCTCTTCCAGATTCGGTGCTGAGGGATTTTGCTATGTTAATGATATTGTGTTAGCTATTGAAAAATTAAGACTGAAATTTAATAAAATACTGTACATAGATTTGGATGTCCACCATGGTAATTTACAGAAATAATATTAAGACTTGGTTTTTGTTGAGGAGTTTCTTTTGTGACTCAGGTAGTCAGTAGGTCAGGTAGTTCTCGCAAGCTGTGAGTAATTATATTTTAATTCTCCATGAGGACACCTGGATCCTTTTTTATTTTGAAATTGGATGCAGGTATCTTTGGAGTAACCACTTACCAACAGGTGGACTAGTAGCTTGTTTGTCACACTTACTATCCAAAAAAAATCACACTGGTGGTTTAGTATTAAGATTAACTAAGCTTCCATCTGTAAAAATAATTGTGCAAAAACACTCAATATGCTACTAGCACAAGCTTACTAAAATATAAGAAAAGAAATGTCAGTAAATAATTTTGTTTAAATGATGTACTTTGGAATTAGATATAAAAATTGTGTATTTTTTCTTACAGGTAATGGTGTACAAGATGCTTATAATTTAAGTAAATCAGTATTTACTTTATCTTTTCATAAATTTGAACCAGGATTTTACCCGGGCTCGGGTGGTATAGACGATATTGGTACTCATACAGGCAGAGGTTATAAGTGTAATTTCCCTCTTAATGCATTTTACACTGATAAAACTCTAGAGTTCGCGTTTGAAAAGTAAGTAGTTTCACTCATCTTTGTGATATACATAATATGTATATATGACATAAGCTTTACGAAATACTTTATAATACGTACAGGATTATTTTGCAATAACCGACCAAATTTGCATAGAAGGTTCAGAATAAGTAATATAGGCAAATAGTGAAGAAAAATTAATTTAAAAAATCTCAAACATTTTGTCCTTTTTATCTTTTAAATTCAAAATGCATGGTAATGCTTTATTTTAACTGATTTTACTGCGCACGCACACTTTCGTAAAGGTCGTTCGGTAGGCAAAAACGTTGTTGCCCATAAATCACATTAAATTTGGGATAATTTCAAATAAAAGTATAAGCCTTATTTACTTATATTTTCAAAAATTGCAATAACGGTATATCATTATTTATATATTTGATCTTAATTTTAAAATTTACTACACTGAAAAATAACCCTGTTGAACTTAGAAAAATTAACTTAAAAACCTATAGCACGATTTATATCTTTTCTAGTGTATCATGAACACTTTTTACATACAGTACCTGGGCAACAAAGCTTCCTATGTCGTTACAAACAAAATATATAATTTTCTCAGGGATGACGCTCATTTAAATACCTACACTTTGAAAGTATAACATTGTCTAAATACAAATTTTCATTCAAATCTTTAGAGCTGTTCTGATTCCGAGAAATAAAAATGTAAATTTTCCTGGAGGCCTGAGAGTTCGAATCCCGCACGTAACAACTATTTGTATAGTATAGCCCACAAACTGTTCCGGATCTGGATGTTTGTCCTTGTGCAATTTATAACTGCTCCGACGATACATGAGAAAATCCTAGAGTGGAGGTAATGTTTTAAAAAAGAACAAATGTACATATTATTGAATATACGTATATTTTTATTATCTGAATCATAGAAGACAAGTTAAATGGAGATTAAAAAGGGAGGCTTTGTCCATGTCCATGGTGGGAAATTTAAGGCTATCTATAACAATATTAATAATAATAAATTGTTATTCATATAATATTTTATACTTAATTCAATAAATATTTTGGTTGCAAACTTAGGTGATTACTGTGGAGGAATGAATGAAATTATTAAAAAATACCAATAACTGTATCTTTTTTCTTTTAGGATTTTCCCATTAATCTGCTCCAAATTCAAACCAGACGCTGTTGTTATGCAATGCGGTGCTGATGCACTAGTAAATGATCCTCATGGTGGAGCATGCCTAACAGAACATGGCTATATTATGTGTCTACGTAAAGTGTTAGATCTGCAAAAACCCACTTTGCTTTTGGGAGGCGGTAGGTAGCTATTGCAATTATTTCCAGTGTCGCCAGTCTTATCCAGAAAATTAAAAAAAACTGGCCAAGTCCGGTCGGGCCACGCACAATGAAGAGGTCGGGTCACGTATAAATAGAGGTAGGGTCCTTCAATAACTACCAACTAAAAAATAAGTGAAAGTAGTATGTAAATAAGAAAGAACCTCCCTGCCTATCCCGCAAATAAAAAGGTAAAGCCATAGATGTAATGCATATAAATCGATTTCTTCATAAAATGTTTGTTTTTAACAGTTTACAATAACATTACAAAGTTATAATGCAGCTAGTTTTAGGTAATTTTCTATAGAGTTGTAACGAAATTTTTACTAATCCAAGTGTATTTTATAAGTTGGTCGATCATTACTCGTTAACTTCTTAGCTGTGATAGTTTTCCTTTTAACTTTAGGGGTTGGGGGGGGGGGGGGGTACATGACTAATGAAAAATACCACTTTAAAGCTAAATATTTCGCAAACGGACCCCTGAATCGCAAATATTTTGTTTGTTTTGTTGTTTTAAGAATTTATTTCACAGTTTTCTAGGCGTGATTAATATCTGTAACTATGCCATATTACAGATTTTTAGCACCTAGGGTTTCTGATCAAAACCACGGACGGACGAACGGACAGCGAAACTATAAGTTTATTTATATTTATACTTAGTCAGGTTATCAGTTCTGTCAAAAACTTTATAAAATTAATGATACTTTTTTTGATTATTATATAGAAATTATATATGAAATAAAAGGTAATTTAATTTGGAATACAATTTTATTTACATTATTCAAAATTCCCTCCCCTATTTTGAATACATGCCCTTAATCGACGCGGCCAATCATCCATCGCAGCACGCACCACGCTCATATCTATTTCTGCCGCTGCTTTAGCCAAAGATGCTCGGAGAGATTCCAAATTCTGATGAGGTTTAGCGCAGACTTTCTCTTTCAAATGTTGCCATATTTTGTAATCCAGTGGGTTTAAATCTGGACTAGAAGAGGAAGAGGGCCAGTCTTCATGTCCGATAAAGTCAATTCCACGGGCGGTCAACCAGTTTTGCGTTAACTAGTTAACTATGTTTGTTAGGACGGTATTTTGGTACACCTCTGTACTGGTTTTTACACCGTTTTCACAGAAAAACACCTCAGTTGAGCCTGAATATGAGACTCCAAGCCAAACCATGACTGACGAACATTGAGTTACATGTACTACGTACTAGAGAAGCTATTCCTAACAAAAATTGTGCGCTACTCTACGAGATGTCTTCGCGCATGCTCGAAGACTTTAATTTAATATAAAATAAGATATTAATATAAAATAAATATAAGAATTTAATATAAAATACTCCTATTTTAATTTAAACAAACATATTTCTAAATAAAATGTAATAATAATTATATTATGAAATCCACAAATCTTCAATTTACGCAATATTTAGTTTAGTGTACGGATTGCAGTACAGTCACAGAATAAGTAAAATATAATGATTTCTTATATTTACGCGAACACTACACATTGAATAAAACTACTTTTACGGATTTTATCGCGTTTAATTAGGTTATTTTATATTCCCGACGTTTCGGGAATATAAAATAACTTAATTAAACGCGATAAAATAATTAAATAAACGTCGATTCGTTTATTTAATTATTTTATTTAAATCGCGATTAAATAAACATCAGGAATATAAAATAACTTAATTAAACGCGATAAAATCCGTAAAAGTAGTTTTATTCAATAAGTAAAATGTTCGGAATGCGAAATCTAGTGCGTAGTATATATAATATATCGATGGTAACGAAGGATAATGTCCTCGTTGAACCCTCGGAATACGCGTGCTGGCTTCTTTACTGCTGTGGGCATACACCCTATCATTTTATTTATTATATCTTTCTTTGATGTTAAAATTTTTTTTCATCCGAAAACAAAATTTCGCGCCATTTTTTCCCGCGTACCGCCGTAAAAAAGCGCGGGTTCTATCCAGCCGATTTTTTTTTCAAATGCTCGTTCAAAAAATGTCCAATCTTCTTACGATAAGCTTAGTCCTAGGTCTTCATCACTCTTTTGACTGTGGTTCTGCTTAGGCCCATCTGAAGAGCTAAGATTTTTTGTTTACCAACAGGATTACGTTGGATTCGCGCCTTCACTGTTTTGATGATCGCGGGTGTCCTAACTGTACGAGGTCGGCCGGTCCTCTTACGATCTTCGAATTTTGAATTTTCAATGAATCGTTTGATAGTGCGATAAACAAATCGTAGGGTTATTTTCAATTTTTGTAGAATATTGAAAATCTTTTTTGCGCGTAACCACAGCGGTGCAACGCGATAACCGCTACTCTATCTTTTTTCTTCGATCACTCCATATTTGAAAATGAATGAAAATTAATTTTTTGTCTTTTTTATTTTCGGCAAGCGCAAAGTTTTATTTTTAAATTAAAAAAAAAAAGGTTTTGACAGAACTTATGACCCGACTAAGTATATATTAAGATATACTTACTTACTTACTTATCTTCACGCACAATCCCTGACGGGGTAGCCAGAGAGAACAGATCGCCAAGTGTCACGATCCTTACAAACCTCTTTCGCTTCTTTCAGATTCATTATCTTCTTCATGCATGCACGTCTAGGTATCCGAGTACTTTTGACCCTACCCTCTTCGAGCAATTTGCTCACATGGTCTTCGAAAGTTAGTCTCGGTCTACCTCGACACCTTTTAATATTAACTTTCGCGCTATATATTTTCTTCACCATTCGGTCTTCACTCATTCGCTCAACGTGCCCAAACCACCGAAGCACGCCCTTATCAATTTTTGTGATAAGGTCATCTTTCAAACCTGCCATATTGCGAATCTCTTCGTTTCGCTTTCGGTCGGCCATGGTAACGCCGCACATTTTACGAAGAGATCGCATCTCCACTGCATTCAACTTACTTTTATGCTTCTTCTGGCATACCCAGGTTTCGCTGCCATATAACAAAGTCGGTACCAACACTGCGTTATGTATTGCAAGGCGTGCACTCTTCGCTACGCCTTGCCTTTTGACTAACGCAGTCAGGGCACCATTGACTTTGTTCCCGGCAGCGACACGCCTGTCCACATCTAAATCACATCTTCCATCCCGGCTAAAAGCACTCCCCAAGTATACAATTTCATTTACCTGTTCTAGACATTCCTGATTTACCCATATTTCACACTTCGTTCTCTCTTCGTCCCTTTCAAATACCAGAACCTTAGTTTTATTAGCATTCAAACGGAGACCTTTAATTTCACATTCCTCTTTCATACACGTGACTAATGCCTGCAGTTCTGCCTCTGATGGTGCAATAAGCACTGCATCATCAGCATACAGCAGACAATTTACTTTAATGTCACCCAATTTCACACCCAAACAACTATCTTTCAGCTTCTGTAAACAGCTGTCGAGATACAGTATGAACAGCCAGGAAGACATGACACAACCCTGCTTTACGCCCGTTTGGACGTCAAACATGGGTGACAGGTCATGCCCTACCCGCACACAGGCTTTACAGTCACAGTAAAGAGACTGCACAGCCCTTAGCAATCGACCATCCACACCATACCCCGGCAACAGTTCCCACATTTTCTTCCTTACAACCTTATCAAATGCTTTCTCAAGATCCACAAAAGCACAGAAAATCTTCTGGTTAGCAGCCAGAAGCTTTTCCGTGATCATGCGGAGAGAAAACATTTGATCCGTGCATCCTCTTCCAGGTCTAAATCCGCATTGTGCCTCCCATAGAAATCTTTCCGATTTCTCTTGCATCCTACGTGTCAAAACCTTCGAGTAAACTTTACTTGCTAAACTGGTCAAGCTGATCGCCCGATAGCACCCGCAGTCAAAATGTGAACCTTTACCTTTATATAAAGGCACAATGACTGCGGATCGCCAATCATCCGGGACATCCCCCGTCCGCCAGCACAAATTGCACAGCAGATGAAAGCTGTCCCAGACGCGAGGCCCACCATACTTGACCATTTCAGCAGTAACTCTGTCTAGTCCCGCAGCCTTACCACATTTCAAACTTCGAATCGCACGTTCAATCTCTTTCATACTGATGACCTCAGTGTCATCGAGGTCCGGGTCTGGCGTACCAGTCACGGCGTCATCCCCGGATCCCTCACTAAGATCATCATACGCATACATTTCTCTATAAAATTCGCTCCATCGCTGCATGACGTCCGATTTTTTTGAGAGGACGTCATTAGTTCTCGAAAGCACTTTGTTCATTCTTAAGGCTGTCGCACCACTCCGGGTCCTTCCAACCTCTTTCCAGAAGAGTTTGGAGTTCTCCTTAAAGTTGTGCGACAACCTTTCGTCCGCTTCCATTCTACACCTTTCACGCACTTCCTCAATCAATGCTTTCGTGTGAACTTTCTGCAGCCTATATCTTTCTTTCATCTTCTCTCTCATATCCTTATCATAACTAGAGGCCAAGTAGTCTAACCATGCTTTCTTCTTCTTTTTTACAGCTTCTTTCACTTCATCATTCCACCATGCATCTCTTCTTTTACTACTGCCTCTTTTTATTGTTCCACACACTTCTTCCGCTGCACTTACCATTCCATCCCTAAGGTTCTGCCAAGTTCTTTCTACACATTCTTTTCTGCCATCGATGGTGTCAAGCTTTTCGGCTACCCTCGCATGATATTTGTCCCTAGTATCCGCTTCCTGAAGCTTCCAGCTTCGGATGCGACAGACCGACTGTGGTTCTGTTACTGCCGTCCGGTAGCGCCAACCCGCGAACAGACCCCTAAATCTAGTAATCACTAGATAGTGATCCGTTCCCAGGTCAGCACTCCTGAACACTCGCGTATCCATCACCTGTTTTCGCAGTCGGTCATCCACCAGGAACAAATCAATCATACTTCTCTCATTCTTTCGTTCTCTAGTATACATATGGATTTTCTTGTGATTAAACATAGTGTTTGTCACAAGAAGACCCTTTTCCTTGCACACCGCCAGTATAAGCTTGCCAGCATCATTAAGCCTTTTATCGCCAAACTTTCCAAGTACCGACTCGTACCCTGGTCGAGCGGTACCAACCCATCCATTCAAATCACCACATACAACAATTCTTTCGTTTCCCCTAGCCAAATCTAGAACTTCTCTTACATTCTCCCAAAACTCCTCCAGCTCAGCCCTGGACGACGAAGCTACCGGCGCATAAACAGCCAAAAGGAATAACTTCGTCAGTCCCAATTTAAAGCGAACCCAGAGAAGTCTTGAGTTCACAACCTTATATTCAGTCATAACATCGACCAACCGAGAAGACAGCAGCACCCCCACTCCCTGGCAGGCGTTCTCGCTCTCCGGGACTCCTGACCATAGAGCTAACGCCCCGCCAGGGAGCTCTTCAGTACCACTGCCCTTCCGTTTGGTCTCCGACATACACACGACATCTAATTCTCTTTCTTTCATTATTTCGATCAACTCATTCGTCTTATCTCTCATGCCTCCTCTAACATTCCACGTGCCAACTCTGCACTCTGTCCTCCACCTTCCGCCGTGTCGGGCTGTGCGTGACGGGTGGCGGTCCCCATCGCCGCTTTGCACGCTGCATTCCACACCAACGGGGACGAGCTGGTGTGCGTCGCCTTGGGGGGACGCCCTAACCCTCGTTGGCATGGGTGCGCAGCTAGTAGAATTGCAGCCCTGAAAAGGGCTGGCAGGGGTCGCGACGAGCACGCTTCTACAATGACCCCCTATATTACCTATATTAACCTATATTAAGATATAACTCTCTATAATTGAAGTATGTATAATTCAAGTTCACGCATATTACGAATAGAATAGAATAATTTTTTATTCAATGTAGATCACATGTGTAATTCTTACTGAAAGTCATTTTTTCTGTTATTGCATTGTGTGAAAAAAAACAATAGGGTCTGTCTTTTTTTGTAACTATTTTTTTCAGAGTCACCCTGAAATTAGATCTTCCTTTGTTAATAAATTCTAAATAAATGAACGACATGTTCCTATATAATGATTCTACGCATTGTTTCGTACAAAAGCTAATATTTGTTAAAACTAGTTTTTACGGGTTTTATCGCGTAAATTTTTGTACGTGGTAGAGCCATGCTGCAGCTACATAACAGCCTGGCCACGGGACATTCGCCATAGCCAAAATTCGCGCGGTGCGAACGACGAAGCGTCTAGCGACTAAAATAATTAAATGTATAGAAATGTACGGATCAAGCCACGCGCAGCGGCAAGTGGCGAAGCGACCGGCGAAATTTACCGAGCGAACCGCGCGAGCGACTGGCGGCGCGGCGGGCGACTGAAACAAAGGCATGAATTAGCACGACGCAAGCCACGGAATCGAGCGGCAGACGCGGCGAATAATATAGGAAACAAAATATTTTTGTTGTTTTCGCCGCGAAAAATGAATAGTGAAACTTTTATTGCCGAGATACTTGCTAGGCCTGCTAGCAGCTTTGGAAATAGTAGTTATTATTAACAAGAATATAATCGAAGGTTTCGACACTCATTCTGGTATATTCGAAAAAATTTTCTAATACATTCTGTACTTCTCGTACTTCTTGTGGAGTTCTCCATCTATCACCCGATTCCTATTCAAATCATGTACTCCACAATCTCTTCCAAATATTATGTCTTGAACCAAAAAACGATTACTTTCTAAGCAATATCGAGATAACTTTGATAAAGACATTTCGCTCTCCGCCTATCTGGTCGTGGCGGCGAACCTCACTGCCCGTGGCCCTCAAACCACGCCGCGCGAATTGTCGCCCCGGCTGCCGCTTCGCCGTTCGTGCCGCCGATCCCCGTGACCAGGCCGTTAGTAGTATAGTTGTAGCACGAATGGGTCGGCTCGACCGGGGGAGGACCACGCTCTCACAGAATACAAGCGTAAAATACCAGCTTAACACTGTTGTTTCGAATGGTGAGTGTAGAGAACCGGAGACCCTTTTTATTGGAAAAGATACATTCCATCTTAGTCCTCACGGGTGACAACGCATCTGCATTTTGATTCGCAAACGAGGATAGATGTAGATGTCTATGGGCCATAGCCCACAGCAACCACTTACCATCAGGTGAACTTTGTGTACGTTTGTCACCCTATCCTATAAAAAAAAAATCTATTATTAACTTATTTTTATATTCCCGGCGTTTTGAGCATTTTACAACACCCATGGTCACGGGGAGGACCAAGGTTTTCGACGTTCCAATGTCATAGTTAACCGCGACTAAATTCAGATTATAATTATAAATTTCTGGTTTGATCTACGCAGCCTGAACTCATAGTATTTCCGAAGTCTTGCAGTTGTAAGCTTGAGTTAAGATTTGATTTTATTAATGATAGGATCCCAAGCAAATGGTAGCACCCAACCATCTTATCTATTGAAATTAGGATGTTTTTTGATTTCAATAGCCTCGCGAATCATCCTTGGAAGGAATTGGTGTTCATTAGCGAGGATGTGTGTTTTATCAAATCTGATGTAGCGACGGGACGATCCTGTACTGTTCACAGACTGCTTTTAGTTTGTCCTATGTAAGAGAGACCACATTCACAATTTAGCTTGTACACTCCTGCTTCTTGTAGAGGGACATTAAACTCAACTGATGGTAAAAACTGACTAATCTTCCTCGGCGGCTTGAAGTATGTTTTAATGGAAGCATGCTTCAAGATGTAGCCAATCTTGTCATTGACATCTCTGACATATGGCAGTACAGCAGGCACACGCTCGACTGTGGCCGCCTTCACTCGTTCACTGTGACGTAGGCGCAGAACCCGAATCTTGTTGTCGTTTTAAACTTGCTTGACGTGTTGGAGCTCGGCGGCCAGGTGTTTACTGTCACAGATCCCTCGTGCTCTCTGAAACAAAGATTTTCCTACGGTAGCTAACTGTGAAGGATGGTGGTGAGAATAACCGATTAAATATCTACCTGCATGGGTCTTTTTTCTATACACAGTGTGCCTCTAGTTGTGTGTTTCCGCATTACCTATACATCTAGGAAAGCTAAAGAATTGCTTGCCTCCAACTCAATAGTGAATTGAATTTTAAAGTTTATAGAGTTAAGGTGGTCCAAGAATGCACTTTGTCTGATGGTAAAATTGTGAGTGTCGTCTATGCACCGCTTATAGAATCTTGGATTTACAGGTGCTGTGAAAAGGGCTTTCTTTTCTAAGTCCTCCACGAATATATCGGCAACAATGGAAGATATAGGTGAGCCCACAGCCACACCATCTACTTGTTTGTAGAACTCTTCCTTCCACAATAGGTAGCCAGATCTGAGGCAGTGTCAGAGTTATACAGCTTATTCTACGGGCATGTTGTTTTCCTAAAGCCTTCTAGTTACAATGGAGGTGCATTCTTCAACAGGTAAGCATGTGAATAGAGACTGCACATCAAAACTGACCATAGTTTCATTTTCTGCCAGATGTAGGTCTTTAGTCTCGTCGACAAAATGATAGGAATCTTTTGTGTGTGCTCTTGTACGTTTCCTGGGTGGTTAGACTATTTTTTCTAAGTGTTGAGCCAATCTGTAAGTCGGTGAATCGATTTGGGTCACTATTCGACGTAGTGGCGCATTGGACTTGTGTATTTTTAAAAATAAATTAATATACGGGATAAAATCCGTAAAAACTAGTTTTATTTAAATGTGTAGTGTTTACATCATATTTGTTACTTACTAACATTAAAAATCTGCCAATTGAATGTTAACGACCGCATCCACAAAGTTGTTTTACGCTATAGAATCCTTCGATATATTACTTATCAACGGCGCATAGAAACACATTTATGATGTAATTTTAATAAACTTAAAAAAATCGAGTTTACTACTGAATTTCGACACTACGCAGCGCATATCTGCATTTTGATTCTAATTTGAAGATAAATTAAGATCCACTTACCATCAGATGGACTGTGGCCTTGTTTCTCATCCATTTTCTATATAAAAAAAAAAAAACTATCAGATTACCCATCTGACAGTAGGTAAATGAAAGTACTTTCGTGAATATCCGAAATATAGGATACGTGGAAGAGCAAAAATTATGGTCGAGCTCGACTAGGAAAGGATTACGCTCGCATAGAATACCAGTGTGAAATGCAGCATCATATTGTCGTTTCGTATGGTGATAACAAAAATCGGAGACCCTATTTAGACGACTTCAAAATAAAAGATGAGCTGAAGCTATTATGCGGAAATAATTTTATTCTTTTTAATTCTTTGAAGTCTGCTTTCTCTCTTTATTAAGAGTCTAATTTTTGACCTTTGTGAGCGGATAGAGGAATATCAAAATTAGAGAACAAGAAATTGCCTACATTAACAACTTCATCCCCTATTTTTCCACCAACCCATTTAGTAAAAAAAATCATTCAAATCGGTCAACGATTGACGAAGTATATAATATATTATAAGTATATAATTGAGTAACATATATATAAAAAAGAACACAACCAGATTGAGATCCTTCTTTCTTTTTTAAAGTCTACTAAAAAGGGCGTTGAGATAGATGGCTCAACGTACAATGTATGGTTCGTAGCTCGGTTGGTTAAATAAGATTCACTAAAGTCGACTGTTCTGATATATTAAAAAATTTGTAGTACTCTTTATTGATTGTCTGGCCTATATGCCCATATTCATGGTGCACAACGCTCTCATAATCAAAAAAAACCAATCAACATTGACTTGATGTTGCTTCGACTTTGACTGGCTTTTTTTAGGCTCAGATGGAAGCTTCCACTGCGAAGATTGTTGTTTTGTTTCGGAATCATAACCATAAACCCATGATTCATCACCAGTAATAACCTTTTTAAGAAATTTTTCATCACTATTAATCATTTCATGCAAATTCGCTGTTCGGTTCGTTCTGCCATTTTTAGTAATAAGCAAATTGCGAGGAACGCAAATAAGTCGTAAACAAATACATGCTGCGCGGAAGCTAAGGCGTTTCATCGGTATTAGGAGTTGCTGGTGACATTCGTACCCACCAGAGGTCGCCTGAGTCTCTCTGCGCGAAGATATGAACGTAGGTCGGATACTGTTGGGACAGACCTCGTGTTTAGCCCAAATATTAACATTTTAAAACTTGCATTCAAGACGCGCGTCGCGGCGTGTCCTTTCGATGGAATTTAAGGTCACCGCCGCGCGGGTCTCTCGGCTGACCGCTCGGTCGCCTGACGTGAAATTGTTCGCGACCGCCGTGTCGGTTAAACGGTCTAAAATTTACTCTCGGAACCGCCTCTGATAGCGTTGTCTAATCTCGTGCGTTTTACGTGACAACGAGGCTTGTCTTATTATAATTCTTGTTGTAATAGTTTGGAGTGATTAACTTAACTTCGATTACCATTAATTTGCGTCGACGAGTTGCTTTTGTGGCATTTTAATATCGTACGAAGGAATTTTTGCTTTGTTGTGTGGAACGCTAAAACTTTGTGACTCGAGAGGAGATCGCGTTTATGCCCGACAGTTCTTAAGTTGTGCAGTGTGTCACTTGTTTTTAAGTTCGATTAACGTTGATTCAGTTAAATTTGAAGTTAATTAAATGTTTAATAAAATTGATAAACTAATATAGTGAATTAAAAGCTGAAAGTCTCAATTGGTGAACGCCCATTGGAGGGACCGCACATTGTGGAGAAAAGCAGCGCCTGTGGGTCTGCTGTCGATTACATCGGTGACCTCAGGTTACATTTATACACACTTTCGCACACTACTTACATACACCTTACTTACCACCTGACTGATACCTTGTGGTCAACCCTACCTTCGAAACTCGGTAAGTTTGTGTTTGCTTATCAGCCATTAGTTAATAATTATCCATAGGCCATTCGGGCCCGAACCCTCTGGTTGCTCGTTGAAAGTGTTACTCATGGGCCCTAATACAGTCGACTTCTGTCGGGGCAACTGAGGGCCGTAACACCTCGTATGATAGACAGCTCCATTTGTGCAAAGAAATCACTGCAATTCTGTTTTTAAGCCATAATCCGTAATATAATTAAATAATCACAGTGAAAAATAATACCTATGTGAAAAGGAAACAAAATTCCATCGAATTTTGTTTAAACATATTCCAAATAGAATTTACAAAAAAAATCTTATTTTAAGTTGTAACATTATACTTCAGAGCTTAGATTAATAATAGGTCATCGCGCGGTCAGAGCGTGCGATGACTTATCATTAATCTAAGCTTCAGGAGCTTCATTTAAATATTCAAATCTAATAGTATGTAATAATAATTTTGTTTTAGGTGGTTATAAGCACCCGAATGCTGCTAGGCTTTGGACTAATCTTACTGCTGTAGTGACTGGTGTAGAATTAGATGAAAATATTCCAGAACATGATGACTGGCCAAAATACGGACCGGATTATCTGTTGTCAGTACAGCCTAGTCTTACAAAAGATTTAAATACAGAACAGTACCTGAATGAATGTATAGCAAAAATAAAATGTAAGTCTTGAGATGAACAGAGAAGTAAAGCTGGATCTCGAAACCCACATTCATTCTAACAGTATGAAGTACGGCGGAGATGCTTCCCTGTATCACATAGTGATATGAAGTGCCCACCACGTCACACTAACTGACTGGGAAGTATTATAGTATGGTTGAAATGTTGTTTATTGCAGCTGCTAATGATAGCCGTTAGTCTATTAAAGTCCACTGCTGAATGTAGGCCTCCCCATAAACTGCCTTATAGGGTAGATATTTGACATAGTTGTCACGCTTGGCGAGTGGGTTGGCAACTGGTTTTTTTTAGTCGTTGTTAGGAAGATGCTGCTGCCCATATCCTGATTTTTTTAATAGGACAGTGTGACAAACACAGTCCACATAATGGTAAGTGGTTGCTGTGACCCATAGACATCTACATCTATCCTCAATAAAGAATCAAAATGCAGATGTGTTGTCACCCGTGAGGACTAAGATGGAATGCCTCTTTTCCAGTAAAAAGGGTCTCCAGTTCTCTACACTCACCATACGAAACACTGCTGTGTTAAGCTGCTATTTTACGCTGGTATTCTGTGAGAGCGTGGTCCTTTCCCGGTCGAGCCGAACCATTCGTGCTACAACTATACTACTAATATAGTTGCAGTATGGCTCTACCACATATGTTTCCCTCTGTCACCTCTTACAACACCCTCGGGATGATATGATATGGGGCAGTGGATATTCTTACACCACCAGTACACAGTAGTCCTAATGATTATTTGAGTAAACAAAAAGAGCAAGCACATAATTAAATTACACATTACTTATATTGTTATAAAAATTGTCATCATTTACAGGTAACCTTAATACAATGGCTGCCAACAGTAATCAATTTCTGCCATCTAAAAGTAAAGTGGAAGCTAATAAAAACTCAACAGGTGAAGGTATAGATATAAAACAAGATACTAAAAATGTAAAGGAACTAGGATCACAAATGGAAAATAAAACTAAAGATGTATATGACTTTGACGATTAAGATAATAATATTCACAAATAAATTTTTTAATTTGATGTTTGTCATTTCTGAGGTATCTTCATCAAATATCTTAAATAATATTTAATTCAAATAATAAAACCAATTTTATAAAATTGTAGAATCTGCCTTCACTTTTTAATTATCGATTAAAACACAAAATAAGTGAAAAAAATGTATTTATAGTTCTCTCAGTGAATCGTCGAACACAGTTGTAATTAATAAAACATGTGTAACATAAAAAATATGTTTAAAAACCTAGATAACTGTCAGAACTTACATAAGACGAGGTACCCATATAAAGAAATACTTATATTGACAAATTCTATCATATAATATGTCAATCTTATGAAAAATGCAGGCATTACACACTTATGAATTCTATTTAAAGTATAGTAAACAGCATGTTATATGTAAGCTATTTGTTCAAACGATTTTATTCCATAGACATAATTGCAACTAGGTCATTTTATTATACAGGGTTATTTTGTAATAACCGGCCAAATTTGCAGAGAAGGTTCAGAATAAGTAATATATGCAAATGGTGAAGAAAAATTTATTGAAAAAATCTCAATAATTCTGTCCTTTTTGTCTTTTAAATTCAAAATGAATTATTTTAACTGATTTTACTGCGCACGCACACATTCGTAAGGGTCGATCGGTAAGCAAAAACGTTATTGCCCATAAATTATATTCAATTTGGTATAATTTCAAATAAAAGTAAAAGCCTTATTTACATTCGTATTTTCAAAAACTGCAATAATGGTACATATATCATTATTTATATATTTGAATTTTAATTTGGTTACTCTGAAAAATAACCCTGTATTTACAATTCTTTCCCATACTTGATGACCAAAGCTAAACTTGGCTCTAGGTGTCGTACATTTATTCAAGTTGTTTTTATTTGATTTGGTACAGATGATTTTGTAGTATTGAAACTAGATGGGGTTTTGTTTCTTCTCTATTCTAATATAAATAAAAATGACAACCTAAGGAAATCTTAACTTTCATATTATTATTAAAAAAAAAACCTTAAATGAAGGAAACTGCTAGGAATTAAGCTTTAATATTTTATCAATTAGAAGTAGCATCTTTTTAAGTTACAGTAACGTGCATGTCTTGCAAGCAGTGTGATTGAGGAGAAACAATACCTAGTTATTAAATAATCATTGAGTTTACAGCAGTGAAAGATTTTCTTTGTCTGTGACCATTTAACTTGGAGAAGTGACTTCTCTCAATAAGATAAATGCACATATAATAGAGTTAGGTTTATTAATATAATTCTGAAAGCCACATTACCAAAAATTCCACTCTCTGTTGTAAAATCAAGACATTTAATCCAGGTATTTTTTAATCAGATGGTCGTTTTTCACTATGTTTTTTAGTAAACTCTTCTGCATTCTTTGTAAATTTTTTCCTGTCTTTCAAAAATTCTTCAGCAAGTTCAGCACGTAAAGGATGTTCCGGTTCTGGATCATTTACAAGGGCAACTAGTGCTTGAATAACTGAAAAAAAATTCTGAATATTATAGTCACATGTTTATTTAAAGGAATACAATCTCAGAATACTGCTTTGTTTCGTATGGTGAGTGTAGAGAACCGGAGACCTATTTTACTGGAAAAGAGGCATTCTATCTTAGTCCTCATGGCTGACAACACATCTGCATTTTAATTCGCAAACGAAGATGGATGTAGATGTCTATGGGCCACAGAAACCACTCACCATCAGGTGGACTGTGTGCTCCTTGTCACCGTTATTCTATAAAAAAAATAATTTGAGGTACTACAAAATAAATATTTTTACAAATAAAAGACTTGTTCATTAAAATTATCATATTAAGTTTATATCACTTAACAGTATCCCTTCCCCTTACAGCTTATAAAAGTCCACTGCTGAACCTAGGACTCTCCTATAGATTGTCTCTTGCCATAGTTGCCACACTTATCAGGCAGGTTGTCAACTGCAGCATTTTATAATTTTAAGTTGTTATCACGACGATGCTACTGCCCATTTCCTGTTTTAGTTTCCCTCTGTCTCCTTTTACTATACCCACGGGATAATATGGGGTAGTGGATATTTTAATACTACCATTACACAGTGACTTAATCATCGGGCGATCGTTTTTCTACAGAGTAATCCAGTCCTCAGGGAGTTGGTTATAATTCCTCAATGCATATGTTCTCTACAACACTTAACTGTATCATTATGAAGTAAGTATTGAATATCTCTGATTTTTCAGTATAAACACAAAAATATAAAATATTACTTCAATGCATTGTAAGACATTCTTTCATCTTATCATTTGTATACAACATACATTACAGCATAACAACTTAAACTCTCACACATGCGGCACAGTCTAACTACCTACTAACAATTGCTCATCGAAGGCGTCTAGACAGGGCAATCGGGCGGTGCGGGGCGAGATGCAGGTGGAGTGTTGACAATTTCCGAGCGACTAACCTATACTTGGGAACTGTTCGCTAGGGTTGCCATGACACACTAATAAATTAAAATGATTCACACTACATTTGTGGTAAAAAACTGTGGCTCATCCTCATTTAAAGATAAGGAATTAGTTATTATAACCATTAGTTTGTTTTTATTTCTGAACACTCATTGTCTGATTAAGTTATTTAATTAGTTTAAACGTGAAATAAAATAAAATCAGTTTTTTTATTACTTCCAATTCCGACAACACTAGCAATTTATTATTTATGTTGGCTTTTCCGATAACATCAAACACCTCTTACCTTGGACAGTAAACTCAACTGGAATAAACACAGAAAACAAAATCTATATAGGCTGCATAAGGACTGCACAAACAGCAGCCTTGGAGGCGATGCTGGGACAAACCCCACTTTATCTACACATACAACAAGAAGTGACTTTAGCTGCAATTAGACTCAAGACCCTAAATTTTTGGAGTAAGAGCAGTCCCTCATACAGGTATAATTGATAGAATTTACTCAAAAATACCTATTTTACAAGCCAAGCATGATAAGATCCCCAAACAATTTGTATTCGATAAGTATACAATTAAATGAAACCATCCAGCCACTGGAGGGATTAACCCCAAAAGAGCTTGGAGTTTTCACCGATGGTTCTAAAATAAATGAAGGTGTTGGATCTGGAACTTTATCTGAAGACCGCAATATCCACTTATGCACACCGCTGGGTACAGTCGTTCAGGCGGAATGTATGGATATCATTCAAGCAGCCATAGCAATAGATGCTAGGAAGGTTAAAGACTTCTCCATCAGAATACTGACCGACAGTATGGCGGTACTACAAGCTCTGAGTTGCAATGTGGTGAATTCGGGACTAATATATGAATGCCATCAACGATTAAATGAGGTATGTAAACACAACAACATGACTACAATGGATAAAGGGGCACAGTGGACATCCAGAGACAACAATGCAGCAGGCGAACTGGCTTGAAGAGGATCGGCTCTGGTCACTATAGAGCGGAAACCAATCATACTAATCCCCTTTGGTAACATCTGTTCACTGATACGTAGAAACTTCACTAATAAACACTTTGGAAAAATCTAATAGATTGTAGATAAGCTAGGGAGGCCCTGCCTGAAATAAACAGTTGTTTGTTTAACCAAGGTTCTAATGAGACTGAATCATGGGACACTTATCTGCTATCACAGTACACTGCTCCTTTAACAAACATTTATTTAACATTAGTATACATAATACATTTACTCATGCATTTGGTGAAGTAATGAGACACCTTTTGCTTTTTTTACATCCGTATATCTATGCCTACATGCTCATCAGTTAAGCATACTCTTACATTGGCCCTCCTTTAATATATCACTAATTTAGGTAACACATATCAGTCCAGGGTGTCCCTTGCCAACTTCGCCACTTATTTTTTCAGCATAAATTTGCTTTGTTAGCCTATCTATCCTTATTGATTCTTTGTATGTTCTAATCAATAAAACATTTATTTATTTCTCTATTATCATACACTTTCTCACCCTATCATTCACAGAGTTATACTTAACACACTATTAGAATTAGATTTAGAAGTTTAGTGATTCAATACTTCTGGACAGACTCTACATAATCAGTCAGTCATCTGACAATCTGCAGGTGAGGTTTGCACTTTGATAAGTTGGCCTATTCTATTATTTAGATTGCCTCAAGGCTACAGAAATTCAACCTCTTCAAATTTCTTGTCATATTATAATTAATGCTTCAGAAAAGGCTTATTTTAGATTTCGGTGTAAAATAGACTTAACTATCTACCTTGATCAGTCTTAGTAGCAGGCTTCCAGTTTTCAGCACTTATAATTGGTAAACACACTTGACCTTTCTCATCAATATTAGGATGATAAATTTTTGTCTTGAAACTAATTTTAGGTGGCTTAAATGGATATTCCGCTGGAAAATTTATCTCAATACGAAAAGCACCTTTATTGTATGGTGGATTGTCCTGGAAGGTAATATATTTATAATACATACAATTTATTAAATTTTTAAATTGAATATATGTATATACATACAAAAGAGTCAGAATTAGTCCCTAGAATTATAACTTACAGGAACAATCAACCCTTGCCATGTAAGGATATTAGATTCATCTACTTGAATATCTCTAAATGATTTCAATCCAGATTGTCGTATGTCGTTTAGTTCCTGAAAGAAATAATAAATATATTTTCACCATGAAATAAAACAATAATAATTTAGGAAGCAAGTTAATATTAACAACTCGTAAAAGCAATAGGATATTTCTACTATATTTTCTAAGATGGTTACTTTCGATATCTTACCTTTTGAAGTCTCCTCGTAGCAGCCATTGTGCTGCCTGTTCTTTATAAAGTATGTTTTTTGGTCTGTAATAACTATATATAATGAAATTAGTAGTTAGAAACTATATCTGCAGTATGAGCTAAAAACATAATTCGATTCGTGTTTCAGAAATCAGAAAATATGACTCAGTAAAAAATGTCAATCTGTGAAATATCGCCGACCCCGAAACTAGGGATGACTATCTGAGATCGATTAATCGATTTTTCAGGCACAAAAGATCGATTTTTTAAAACGATGTGCAGTACTGAATCGATATTTCACCCTTGAAAATTTGAGTTTTGGTAAACACTGTAAAATGATTTACAATGAGGGCATCCACGACTTTTTCTGCCCCCAGGGTGGCGCCACTAGAAAGTGAGGTATAATATTTGACAGATTTCATAGCGAGTAAATTAATTTGTTCGGAAAATGTAAAGGTTTTTGTTTCTACTAATAGCTATATTTACATTAATAAGATTAAAAATAAAAAACCATACCACAGATAAGCATAAAAGTAAAAATATTAAAAAAAGTTAATATGTGCAAAAAATTAAAAGGGCAAACCACTGACGTATTGTTTTGTGTATTAATATAATACTCTAGAAACTGATAAACAATAGTTTAGTTAGTTTAAAAACCAACTTCTCAATTAAATTACATTGTGTAACAAAAAACTTTACCTCACTGTCAATTAGCAATGTATCCGTTATATTACGGTGTTGCTGGTTAAAGGGTTAATTACTCAAAAACTCTCGAGATGGCTGTATGCTTTTGCAGTTCCTTCACCTCCATTTAACAAAAAAGTTAGTTGTATTTGTTGATTGAAATTGCGTCATTCATATTTGTTTATATAAACAGACTGTGTCGTAATATTAAACTGTGATTAGCGAAATAAATACTTAATTCTGTGATACTAAGTGACAAGGGGAACCGCTAAGATCCCAGTAGATTTGACAGACTATTGTTTTTAAAAAGTTTAGATATGAAGCATTGGGAACTTTAACTTTTTTACGTAATAAATGTCTTCTTTCATACCTCATCTGACTTTGATATAGTAATAAAAATAATTGTTATTATCGAATTCCCTGAACCACAAAAAACTAATTTTATTAATAAGACATCATTTATTATGGTATCTACCTTGTTTTTCATAAAATGTATTTAAATTAACATTATAAATTCAAAAACGAAAAAAAACTCGATTTTTTAGTAATCTTTCTTTTAAACCTCGATTTATCGATACATCAGCTTACGATTCGAATCAATTTAAAAATCGATCTTTTTCGTAAAGAATCGACATCCTTACCCGAAACTCCCATGGCCAAAGAGTATATAATCACTACATTTAAGAGGCAGAACTTCCTTAGTAAGGTCATTGGTAATAGTCATAGAATGTACTGGCGTATAGACACAAATTGCACAAACTAATAATTAGAAGTACTATGTACAGCGCATGTATTAAAGCCTTGTGGCCCCTCTAAACTACTCGCGAATTTGATCAAAGTTGGGCGAAGAGAATAGTGTAGAGAGGTATTTCGATTTGCTTCGTGCAACCTCGCTTTTAAGCTCTTTAACTGAAAATTTATGGCAATAAGTTTTTTGCTTTTTTTTGTTTACACAAGTTTAAAAAAAGATTTGTCTTGTATTTTGGTTTTGAGACCAAAAGGTTGTCATTTGATTATTTATAATTATATTTTATTTTATTTTCATTCTAGTCCAATTTAAAAGATTCTGAACATTAGTGGCAATAATTATTTATAGTTTTTTTTTGTTGAAACTTAACGTTTAAAAAAAGATTTATTTTGTATTTTAGTTTTGAGACCAAATGTTGTCGTTTGATTTTTTAAACTTATAGTTTTATTTTATTTTCATTCTAATCCAATGTAAATAGTACTGAACATTTGTGGTAATAATGATATTTAGATTTTTTGTTTGTTCAAACTTAGTTTTAAAAACTATCGCTTACTAAACTTATCGTTCCTTAATGATTTCATATATTTACGCGAAGACTACACATTAAATTAAACTACTTTTTACGGATTTTATTGCGTTTAATTTATCTTTTTAATTCCCGACGTTTCGGGTGCTTTACATCACTCATAGTCACGGGGGGGACTATTTTTTTCTAGTGCAAATCGATTTTTCATAAATCGATTAATATCACAAAGCAAAAAATTGATTCTTTAGTAATCGATTTTTTCAGTCAATGTCACATCCGCTGAGCTCTTCGCGAAGTAGTACGAGTGTATAGTCACGTTCTTCGGACTGCGATCGACTTCGACGAGCACTTCATCAAAGTTACTTCCCGAATAGTGTAGTGGACGCATTAGAGTAATTACATACATACGTAATTAAAGCGCACGTATAGACGACCTGACAGCCCGCAAACGCGTGACAAATTTCGATTTGTCACTGTGTGGTATGAGACACCACACGGTGACAAATCGAAATTTGTACCTATCGATGTATATTTTAATCAGCTTTTTTAGCTGGCTACATATTTATTTATCTATGATTTTATCTGTATGGCGACCTATATATTTTCTATGATTTGATTTGACTATATTTAGTGATCTTGGTAGAGAGTAATTGTGTTCTGTGATTCTCAAAGGGCTAGAACCCAGAGCCGTAAAGCCAGTTAAAAAAATGTTCTGTGATTCTGTCATAGATAAATATATATGTAGCAAGCTAGATTCTGTGCGACCTGGTGCGACCATGAAGCAAATACAAAGAGGAGACGTTGTAATTAAATTTCACTATGTAACAACACGTGACAATTTGCGGGGTGAGGGGATGCAAAGCCCCGCCCACTACACTATCTACATCTACCGATAAATAGTAAAACTACTCGAATCTTTCCATATCGATGTTGCAATGTAGCTTAGCTACCTTGACGGTAGATGGCGGTATGCCCACAAAATGTTATAAACTTTAAAAATAACACTTTGGCGATTAAAATTTCTTTATGTCTCAATGCAAAGAAATTTCAGCACCTTCGTATGATTATTTTATCATTACTGAGCTCTACGTACCTTTATATTTTTAGTTCACAGGACACAAAGTGTCGCCATCTAGTGTGAAATATATTTAATTATATTTGAAAGCCGACGCAAAGAGATTTTTCTAGAACTATTTTAATAAATCAGGTGTAAAATTACTTACAAATGAAATGTGATGCCATCCATAGCATCGGAGCGTCTATCTCATGAAGCAAATACATTCAGACAAAGAAATTTTAATCGCCAAAATAATATTTTCATAGTTTTCATAATAATCTTGGAAAAGGCCGCCATCTATCGTCAAGTAAACCTCATAAAAAATAACAAAAAGACAGGGCCGCACTTAGAATTCAATTATTTTACCCAGTAACCCAACATTCAATATTAAAATGAAGGAAATTGTACTTGGCTGATTTTTACGAAATGTTTAAGTTATATTTAAGTGACATTCTATATGCAAAGAATCACTTAAATACAATTTAAATATGTTTATCATTTCGTGAAAGTCAACCAAGAAATATTTATTTTATCCATAAAATAAAGTCTCTTTGAAACTAAATATTCTATGTTCAATATTAAGTAGGATATTTAATTTGGAACTAAATATCCTACTTATCTCACTAATATTATAAAGGCGAAATTTTGTGTGCTCTTTCTGTCTCCTTGAGCTTATTCCACACTAAGTATGTGCAATTTTTTCACGCAGAAACGGCTGGATTATTATTTTAATATCTCTGAGGGAGAACAAATAATAGACAAATTATTATAATAAATATAATTTTATTTACAAATCAATTAAAATATAAGTATTTTATTCCAAATTAGGCATCCGAATGCACTTTTTGAATGCCAATCTAAGAACATTAAATTGTATTTAAGTGATTCTTTGCATATAGAATGGCACTTAAATATAACTTAAACATTTCGTAAAAATCAGCCTAAGTACAATTTCCTGCATTTAATATTAAAAGTTGGATTACTGGGAAAAATAATTGAATTCTAATTAGGGCCCGTCTTTTTGTCATTTTTATGAGGTTTACTTGACGAGAATACGGCCTGTTCTCAAAATGATTATAAACTATAAAAATGATATTTTGCGATTAAAATTTCTTTATGTCTGAATGCAAAACCAATTTCAGCACCTTCGTATGATTATTTTACCAATACTGAGCTCTACCTTTACATTTTTAGTTCACATGACACAAAGTGTCGCCATCTAGTGTCGAATATATTTAATTATATTTGAAAGCCGACGCAAAGAGATTTTTCTAGAACTATTTTAATAAATTAGGTGTAAAACTATTTACAAATGAAATGTGATGCCATCCATAACATCAGAGAGTCTATCTGAGTAGTTTTTACACAATAAAACACAACACTTCATCCTTTTCTTCTTAATACTACGAAAATACACCGATTTGCGATTTTTTCAACACATAAGCGCACAGGACGAATGCTGACAGTATACTAACTAAAGCCACGCCCACTATGATGACGTCAGGACCTACTTAGAATCACAGTGCACAGTTGCTTATGCCGTCTCCCCTTTGTATTAGCTTCATGGGTGCGACCACAATCCTGCCAAAGAGAATATAACCACCAGGTACGTTTAAGAGGCGGGACTTCCATAGTAAAAGTAAATGCATGTAACATAGACTGACTGCATGTAAGTACGCCAAGCTCATAGACATAGTATCCTCTATCTACGGCCAAGCTACTCTACCAACATCAAGGTATGACATTTAGTTTTGACAAACAGTGTTGACAACATTGACGAATTAACAATAGTGCTGTAAATGTCTTACCTCGAATAACTTTATCGATATAACCTTTATCGATATATTGTTTATCGATATTTTTACATAGCAAAATTTAGATCTCTATACTGAATTATTTATTAGTAATAAATTTTTTAACGTGGGGATTGAGTAAAAATGCCGATGAGGATAAGAAATCAATGTATTTTATGCACAGCAATTTGTAATTATATCTCCACAATTAGGTACAAAAATATTTATAAAGAAAATATAAAATAAAAAACGCACTATTATACTAGTAATTAATTAAGTAAAAAATAAACGACGACTCCGTAGCGCAGTGGCTAAGCGTTTGGCTGCGGTATTGCAGGACCGAGGCTTCGTTTCCGCACTGAACAATTGTTGCTATGCTGTAAAATAAATAGTCTGCGTCTGAATGCTTGTTTCCAACGTTTGTTTTTTTTAAGGGTTAAAATATTAGCTTTTTAACACTGATTGGATTAAATTGCTTTTATGTGTAACAAATACTATGTACAAATCGCTAAGCTTCTACACAGAGGTAGCTATGTACATACTATTCGCAGAGATCCTTTAGTAATTGTCGCTTTCCAAATGAGTGCTCATTATAGCTAATGTTTATAGATGAATCTATAAAAATATTATTTATAACCAGGTAATTACAAATAACTTTGAGTTTATTTATATAATCGAATTCTTACCAAAATGTCACTTTAGAGGGATATTATCTTTTGCTACATATACATGAAACCTAATTAACATACACATAATTGTGGAAGTTTAAATTAAGTCCACTGATGAAATAACAGTTCGTTTTAGTTGGGTTCAAATGCAATGTTTGCCACAAATATGTTTCAACATGTGAATCTTTTCAATTGGTGCATGTGCCAGCTATTTCACCCAATGCTTGCATCTGAAAAAATAATATCAATAAAATCACATATCTATTGAACAATTGAATGTGTAGTTTCTAAGTATAGTCCGTTTCGGATTGCCATACCATCGAACTATCAGATTTAGGAAATAGTGTGTTTGTATTTGTGCACACAATCGTACACTATAAAAACATGTCTAACGTAGATGGCTAGTCCAAAAATGTACTCGCGTTAAATATCATATTACTATTAAAGTTGAAATCACCACATACCTTTCATCATCTAAGGGAAATATTGCTACAAATAGCCTTTTCTTGTTATAATTTTTTTTTTGCTTTCCAATTTGTAAATGGTGCACCATTTACAAATTGGAAAGTTTTATAATGCACATTTAATTTTTTAACTATTCTGTAAATGAACAACGGCTCCTATAGCAAAATTAAAAGCAATCTTAATAAATAAAATATATACAAATATAATTGTTTGATTTGACATTAGAACCTATTTGATTTAACAATGTCATTAATAGACATATTAAGAAAAGCAGAAAGAAGAGATAACCGTCATTAAAATTTGATCCCTGTAGTACATATAATTTTTACTGTGGAAGTTGCACCAGCCTGAATACTGCGATCGGAAAAGCTAAGGGAACGATAAAAAATTCAACACAATTAGTTCAAAACATGAAACTGAATGACTTAAAATTTAGTTGATTTTTTACCATGATAGTTCCAAAATAAATAATTATAATTTTTTATTTAGCCAAAAACATGTTAGCAGGAATAGATTTTAATATAAAATGTATAAAATCTCAATAATATCTGGAGGTGAGTCTACCCAAAAAATGTAACAATTTTCCCAAAGAAATGGATCAGAAAGTTGTATTTTCGTGCCATGACCCTTCGAGAAAAATGTTTATTCTCCACACGTGTATGTACTTTCAGGGAGCACCAAAAAATACCAAGTTTATAGTAAGTAATCGAGACAGCCGGTAGACAACCACCGCTCGCACTGGCGTTACGCGTCACAGACTACTAAGAGGATACTGTTTCACGTGGAAGTGATGCGAGAGGGCACTGTCACCGCCGCGCCACGTTGGTTTATTTATTTTTGTTCCGGAACTCCACAAGCAGTTTATTCCTGGGAATTCCTATTTAATACATACATAAAATACATAAACACTCACGCCTGTCACCCAGAGGGGTAGGCAGAGATTATGGACTTCCATTTGGCACGATCCTGATACACCTCTCTCGCTTCCTCCACATCCATATACCTACGCATACACGCTCGTCGGTTAAAGGTACTCTTGATTTGGCCCATTTTTAATATATCGCCAATTTGGTCGATAAACTTTCGCCTAGGGCGACCCTTTCCGACTATGCCGTTCACCTCTGCAACATAAATTTGCTTTGTCACTCTTTCCTCATTCATTCTTTCTACATGGCCAAACCACCGAAGCATTCCTTTCTTAATCCTGGTCACAACATCATCTTGCAAACCACACTCTTCTCTTATTAAACAATTTCTCACTCTGTCATTCAGCTTCATCCCTAACATACTCCTTAATGACCGCATTTCCACAGCATTTATTCTACTCTCATGCTTCTTCTGCCACACCCAACTTTCACTACCATACATTAAAGTAGGTACTAACACAGCATTGTGAATTGCCATACGTGCCTTTTTGGACACATTCTGACTTTTCACAATAGAGTGTAGAGCCCCATTCACTCTATTTCCTGCATTCACTCGTCGTTCTATATCCTTATCATATCTACCATCCCTGCTAAACACACACCCCAAATATACAAACTCATCTACTTGCTCTACCAAATTATCTTTATCTCTTCCTATTTTTAACCTAATATTAATAAAATATAAACAAGTAGCTACTTGTATAAAAAAATAAAACAGTCGTTATGTACTCAGTGTACAATTCGTCGTTTGTGGAAACGAGGCGTTTCATCCTAGATCTCAGGGGTGAAAACGCATCTGTATTTCGATTCCTAATCGAGGATCAATAAAGACCTCTGGGCTGTGGCTCCCCAGCGCCAGCTCCTTCCACTTGACCGCTTCCAGCGCAGAGCAGCTAGAATCGTCAATCGTCAACGACCAAGTTCTTTCCGATCAGCTCGACTTACTGGCGCTGCGAAGAGATATTTTGCATTTTCTATCGTATTTTGGAAAACAAAGAGGTGATAGCGATAGTTGGACGAATCTGAGTGTTCGCCTTTTTTAGGGATCGAGTGCACCAAAGCTGTCTTCCACGAATTCGGGACTACGCCTAGGGAGTAGGAGTACCGGAAAAGACGCGTTAAAACCGGTGCTAACTCCGAAACATACGCCTTCAGCACAATAGGGGAGACGCCATCAGGCCCACTCGACTGGTTGATGTCCAGACAGAGGAGTGCTTTGCGCACCGAGCGCGGGTCAACAGCAAATCCTATACGGAGCAGTCACACCGCGGGATGGTCAGCGGTGTGTTCCCCCCGTCATCAAGACAGATCGGCTTTCTCCTTTGCGGCAAGGGCCAGTGGAGAACTCACTCCACGTCACGCCTTGCCTTCTTAGTGCAGAGATGGGATAGATGGCTGACAGAAGTTCCATTGGACAGCCTTGGCGAGAGACCAGAATGCATGTGTTTCCGAAGGAACTCGGACTAATTTCTCGCCAATTTTGCTAATGTGCTCCGACTTTTCCTTGGCAATGACAATTTTGCAGAAACTGGAGGTGGAATTACACTTCTTTTTAAGAGCGATGCGATGACGTTGATGCGTCAGCCCAGGCTCGGTAGCACTCCTGCTTATGGCGTGATGTAATTTTGCAAGAGTAACCAAACCATGGCTGAGTTCTGCCTTCAATAGGTACCACAGATGATGGAATAAAAAGTTGCATTTGCTGAAGCACCACATTAGCGACAGAATCAGCAACAACGTTAGGATCATCCGGCGAGAAGCAAACCCAAGGGTAGGACGTAAAAAAGACCGCATCCTGTTCCAATCTGCTGAGCTATAGAATAGAATAGAATCATTTTTATTCAATATAGATTACAGTACTTACATAATACTTATTGAAAGTCATTTTTTTACTTTTACCACTGGTTCGCAATAAAAATCTCTGTCCTGGGAAGAACCAGCCAGAAACCCAGCGAACTTTGTTTTAAAAGAAAGCACAATTTACAATATAATATTTTATACAATAGGTCACACCAACATGTTCTAATTTGACAGTAAAACCTATATAGCTTTAAAGCTATGTTTATGAAAATAACAATAGTTTTTGTTTCATCCAAATTCGTGCAGAATTACGAAAGTTATGTTTTGAAGTTTCGCTCGTTCTCTGTGACGTGACGTAGGTACTTGCTAAGTTCAGTACTAACCGCGCGCTCGAGAGTGGAGGTGGGCAAAGTGTATCATTTTTGTGATTGGAACATTTGCATCTTGATCACTGAAATGTTCCGAAACACTGATATGTTTCATTTGGCTCATTTGGATCATCGACTCAAAAGATATAAAAGAAAGAATGTTCCGAATACATTAAGTTGCGTCGCGGGCGTTTATTGCTGACTGATCCGTGAAATGTTATGTGACAACAATGCTGAATAATATAAGTGCTTAGATTATTTATTGTGTACTGTAATAAGATTGTATAAATCGATTCTCCTTCATACTTTAACAAAAATGTCACTATGTCAATTCATTATTTACAAAAATGTCCATTTACACAAAACACCAATGTCTATGTACACAGAATTTACTCTTAAAATATCATAACTCAGTATGTTTTCGTAAACAGGCGCTAATGAATATAAACAATTTGACAAGTGCCGCATCAACGTAAAATGACAACTTGTTAATGCAAACATTACATACAAAAAACGACCGTATTGTATTTGACACATAAGCGCCTTAGTGGTAATTTTTACGTGCATGAATAACGTCAGCGAAAATCCGTACGAGTTGAGTGATACACTTCTTATTTGTTATCTCTATCTGACTTGTGTGGATTATAATTATTTCGCCCGCTCACTCGCCACTCGTGAGTCAATAGTTAAGTTAATCATTGTCTCAGTCTGTCTCTCTCGCTCGTGGCTCAGTCGCCTCGCAAGCGACGCGTCGCGCGAAATGAGCAAAGAGCAAAGTAATGTTTCCCTGTTCCAGATCCAAATGATACATTTGAAACGTTGTTATTGAACCAATCTTTTGTGTCACTTCAGTGATTCTTATCAGTGAGTCGTTTCCGTAAAGAGATACACACGCCTACTCGAGAGTATACGGTCGTTTACCTACATATTCGAATGTCAGAGTTAATGTGCGGTTGACTGTATTAGATGACATAATACTTATAATAAACCCAACGACTATAATATAATAATTTTGAACTAATAATTTATGAATAATCTAATCTAATCCAATATAATCAATATTATTTATGTTTGCGCCAAACGCTAAAATTTAAAATTACTATAACGGAAGCGCGTTAGCGCGCTTCGTCGATGTACTTAGGTCCGGTGGGCACGCGGCTTGCAGGCGCCTCCCCGCCCGCGCTGAGCGCGGGGGAGATCCGGTATTTTTTGTCGTCAAGCGGCGGCCGGGCAGTGCTTGCTGTGAGTCGACTCGAGCGCGCGGTTATCTAATAGTGTTTATTTTGTTAGCAAATTTGTGCAACGAAGAGGAATTGTAATCTAGAATATTAGACGCCGGGTTGACTAATTGTTGGGAAGTTAACGTTTAATCGTACTGTTGCGTTAAGTGCCTTAAAAGGTCGCGTTCGGTTTTCGAAATAATTTGTGGCGACGTGAACTTTGACCCACCGTTCATCGGTCATACCGCGTGTTAACTCTTTTGATTATAATTAACGGGATTTAGTTTCGCTTTGAAGTTAGTTAAATGTACAATAAAGTGGATAGACTGATATAGTGAATTGAAGAAAGAAATTCTCCCTTGCAGCCGCCGCTGGAGAATACCAAGCCTGGAGGCGGTGCCGGAGTCAGGTTGGCTGCTGATTAAAAAGCGCTAATTTGGGTTAAACACACATACACTTCTCATACACTACTCACATTCACGACAATTACGCCTGAACGAGCCCTGGGAGCTTTCTTCGCCTCTGAACAGGTACGTACTATTTATTCACCTAGCCTTCTCCATATTGTGTAGTAGGATAGGACATTTTCCATAAGGCCAGTTGGGTCCCGTCCTTAGTTATCCGTCGAGTACAGCTGTATGGGCCCCTGTATAGTCGATCTTTGTAGAGACAGCTAGGGGCGTGTACATTTCTGGTAGCAAGAGCGCGGTTGATTGATTTCCAATCACGCCCGGCTGTAATATTAATAAAAATATAATATATTAATAAAAAATAGTAGATCATAAATACGTACGTACGTAATACGTAGTACGTACGTAATATTTTTTGTTTGTTGGCGGGTGGAAGAAGCAACCACGCCCGTAGTTTTGTTAAGGCTAGATACTTACGCGTAAGGTACTTTGACGAGGTAGATAAGGCTATCACGTAATCGGATAATTATCGTTGGCGTATAATTATAGTAGATTAATTGTCGAAGGGTCGGTTGCTTGAGCGATGCATTTGCTGATTGACTGTAGTGTGTACCTTTAATTGTAGTGTAATTTGTATTTAATTTAATAAATAGTAATTGTATTTGTGTAATTAGTATTTAACTTGATTTGATCGTACTTGTATTTGTTATTTGTTAATTTGATTTGTGTTTGAGCCGCGTATTAGTTTGTATTTAGTAGTGATGCCATCGCACAAGCTACTGATTCGTTGTCTGAGGGCGGAGCTGCGCTGGGCTACCAGAGCCCATGCCTTGATAGGTCGACCGGATAGGGTCTATAATATGAGGAAGCGGCTCGAGCAGGTCGATGCTCGAAGGGCCGCAGTGGAGGAGGCTTACGCTGAGCTCGAGGACTCGGAAGTCGAAGAGGGAGTCCTGGACTCCTGCCGCGTGGACTACGAGCAGTTCCTTTCGCTCACGGACGAGTTGATCGAGGCGGGGGCCAAGGATGCGGAGGAAGCGCGTGAAGCTCGGCTGAGTGGCCGGCTCGAGTCCCCTCGGAAGCAGCCTTCTCAGCCGGAGCTGTTAGGACGACTCCCGACTCTGGACCTGCCAAGGTTTTCTGGGGTCCTCTCCGAATGGCTGACTTTCGTCCTGTTTGACAGCCTAGTGGACGCCCGGAGGGACTTGACACCCAGCCAGAAAATGGGGTACCTTCTAGCCTCATTTGAGGGGGAGGCCCTGGGCGTCGTCGGCCACCTGAAATTGTTGGACGACGCCTACCAGAATGCTTGGGACCTCCTCGCCGGGAGGTACGCCAACGTCCGGCGGATTGCGGAAGACCACGTTCGGAAGCTGCTGAACGTCCCGCTGCTTAAGGACCGCACCAGACTACGTACGTACATCGTAAATCCAGTCGTGGTGGCTTGCAACTCATTGAGGCGGCTGGATTTACCGGTGGACGAATGGTCCTTCTTGTTGCTCCACATTGTGCTGTCCCGCCTGCCTCTCGATCTTCGGCTCCATTTCGAGGAGAGGTACGGCGGGGACGGCGCCTCCTATATTCCGCCCTTCAGGGATCTGCTGCGGTTATTGGAGGAGCATTGCCGGCAAATGGAGAACGCAGCGGGCGCCGTCGAGGACCTACGAGTTGCCAACCAAGCCGTGCCCAGGGAGAGGCGGAATACGACGGCCAAGGCGTCGCCAACCCCCCTGAGGCCGAGCGGAGCTCCCACGGGAGGGCGCCACCCCCTACCCTCTTATAGCGGCCTAGCGGCCCGGGAGGCGCCCCCCTGCTCCTATTGTCGAGCATCCGATCACCGGGCGATGTCGTGCCCTAAGTTGCTGCTTAAACCGGCCCCGGTGAGGCGAACCATCGCTAGGGAGCGCCGTTGGTGCTACTCGTGCCTGGAAAGGCATCTACAACGAGACTGCCCGCACCAGCGGCCCTGCACGCACTGCCAGGGCAATCACCATGCCGTTTTGTGCCTGGGTGCGAACGGCACTTCCTCTCGGAGCTCTGCCTGGCCCTCGACTCCCACGGGTGGTGGCGCTCAGCCGCGCCCTCTGGCAGGCAACGCTCGGCGCTCGCCTGCCGGCCACCGTGCCCCTGGGTTTGGAAGAGGTCCCTCCCCCGACCAGTTGGGGGGTCGCTTCCCCAGGGGCGGGGGGTTGTCACTCCCCCTCAGTGTGTTGTGAGGAGCTTCGCGGCCACTCAGAGGTCAGCTGGAACTGCCTCACCCCCGTTAGCTGAGCGGCCGCGACTGGAGTACCACCCTCCTCCCTTTGGTCGATACCGGTACTACCAGGTTCCTGCGACCTCAAGACTGTCCCGGGCCCCAAGACCGAGGTTACCCGAATTTCCCCAGGTCGGCCCATTTGGTGAGTGGCAACCACGGGTCGTTGAGATGCCGCCGGAATGCCGCTTTCCGGACCCCTGGTTCGAGGGCCGGTCAGATGGAGGCAGCTCCAGCTAGGTAGCTGCCGCCCTAGCTCCCACCACGGCCGCCTCCACTGAGCCTTTGAGCCGTCAGCAGTCCACCTGTCAAACTGTTCTATTGCCGACGGCCTCAGTGAAAGTGTACAACCCGAGCGGCGACTGCTTAACGGTTCGCGCTCTACCGGATTCGGGTTCACAACGGAGTGTGGCCTCCACTTGGTTGGTGGGAAGACTAGGGCTCCCCTGGAGCTCTGAATCACGTCCGATGGTAGATATCGGAGGTGCCGAGCCTCCTGCTCCTAGGGGACAAGCAGAGTTGGTGTTCAGCCCCGCCAGCGAACACCTTCACATTTTAGTCAAGGTAGATGTCCTCGATGACATTGTAGGTTTTCTCCCTAACGTCCATATAAATGACAGCGCGGTTCGTTGTGCGTCGGGTTTGAGACCGGCAGACCCTCATTGGTCCCAACCTGGGCCTATTGATTTGTTGCTGGGGGCCGACGCGCTGGGGTTCATCTTGCTAGGCGAGATACGAGTCCTGTAGCCCGATGGCTTGTCGGCCGTGTCCACTGTATTTGGGCACAGTTTCTTTGGACCGGTTCTGTGGTCTCCTCCTTCTCTGACGGCCGACTCGCTCTCTGTTGTGGGTGTGTCCCTTTCGGACGTCGTCCAGCGGTTCTGGGAAATTAAGGGACCACCACATGCGGCTCGAGTCACCCCTATGGACCGTGAGTGCGAGTTGTTCTACCAGAACAATACCGGCCGTCGTGTCGACGGTCGTTTCGTCACTCGCTTACCCTTTCTGGACTCACGTCACCCTTTGGGTCAATCTCGTGCGCTGGCCGAGAAGAGGTTGCTTTCCATGGAGCGCCGCATGCGGCGCGATCCATATGTCGAGTTCATGCGCGAGTATCAAGAGCTGGGTCACATGTCACCGTCCAACTTCGAATGGCGTTCACAGGAGCTCTACTTCCTCCCTCACCATGCGGTCTTGAGGACCCCTGAGAGTAAGCTTCGGGTAGTTTTTGACGGCTCCGCCCCCACGTCAAATGGTGTGTCCCTGAACCAGTGTCTCCACTCTGGTCCTAAATTAATCAAGGACATATCCATATACTTGCCGTGTAGTGGCGGTCAAGAATATCCACTACCCCATATCCTCCCGTGGGTGTCGTAAAAGGCGACAAAGGGAAACAGGCAGGAGATGGGCAGCAGCATCTTCTTGCTAACAACAAACTAACAATAAAAAAAAACTGCCGTTGCCAACCCGCTCGCCAAGCGTGGCAACTATGGCAAATACCCCCCTATGAATGACAGTAACAAAGAAACGGCCCCCAGTCCCCGGCGGCCCCGCTATTCCTGGCTACGGTGGCGACCATGGTAACGGCGGGGCAGGGGGTGCTAAGAATCTCCAGTGGAGGCTCGGTTGCCACCTTAGACGACTCGACCTGGCAACGTACAACGCACGCACCCTGAGGACTGACGAGAAGATCGTGGAGCTGGAAGAAGAGATAGACAAGCTGCGCTGGCATATTATAGGATTATCCGAAGTCCGAAGAGAGGGGGAGGACACGGTAATCCTCGAATCCGGCAACTTGCTCTATCACCGGGAGGGCGACCATCTGTCCCAAGGAGGTGTCGGATTTATTGTCCACAAGTCTCCCGTTAACAACGTTGTAAAGATCGGGAGTGTGTCGACGAGGGTTGCGTACCTTATACTCAGAATCACCAAACGGTATTCGCTGAAGGTCATACAGGTTTACGCACCAACCTCGGCACACCCCGATGAGGAGGTGGAGGAAATGTATGAGGATATCTCTAGAGCCATGCATTCCTCCAAAACCCAATATACGGCGTTAAAGGGAGACTTTAATGCAAAAGTAGGCACAAGAGAGAACGGTGAGCTGAAAGTAGGGAAATTTGGAATAGGGCAACGGAACCCAAGGGGCCAGCAGCTGGCCGACTTCATGGAGAAAGAGGGACTCTTTATGATGAACTCTTTCTTCCAGAAGCGGCCCCACAGGAAGTGGACCTGGTCGAGCCCCGACGGTTCGACAAAAAATGAGATTAACTTCATTATGACGACCAGACGACAACTGTTCAGTGATGTCTCCGTGATCGCGAGGGTGAAAACTGGTAGCGATCACCGAATGGTTAGAGGCACACTGAACCTAAACGTTAAGTTGGAGAGGTCTCGTCTAATGAAGTCAACGCTCCGTCCCCCTCGTGCTTTGTTCCAAAGTCCCGAAACCTTTCAGCTCGAGTTACAAAACCGTTTTCAGTGCCTAGAAGACTGCAATGAAGTGGACGATATGAATGACAAGCTCGTGGAAACTGTCCATGCGGTCGGAGCTAAGTTCTGCAAGACCCGCCGTAGAAGAACACAAAAACTCTCCGATCACACTCTTAATCTCATGGCTGTTAGACGGGAGATGAAGCTACATTCTTCAACAGACTTGACAGCATACAGGCATCTGAACAGACAGATCTCCAAATGCATGCGGCGGGACTTACGCAACTTCAATACAGCTCGTATTGAAGAAGCGATTGAGCGGAACCAAGACTCCAAAGTCTTTGCCAGAGATCTGTCTGCCAGAAAGAGCCAACTGTCAAAGCTGAAGACAGAATGTGGCAGCATCGTTTCCGGGACACCTGAGATTTTGAGTGAGATTGAGAGGTTCTATGGGCAGTTGTACACGTCATCGTTGGAGCTACACGCAAGTGTGAGTAACGATCCAAAGAGCGAGTCTCATCCGACACTATTCCGAAGATATCCCGGACGTCAGTCTGAGCGAGATTAGAATGGCTCTCCAGCACCTTAAAAACGGTAAGGCCCCAGGCGAGGATGGAATTACAGCGGAGCTTCTGAAAGCGGGTGGAAAACCGGTACTTGAAGTCCTTCAGAAGCTCTTTAATTCCGTCCTCCATGGTGGCATTACACCGGAGGCGTGGAGCAGAAATGCGGTGGTCTTGTTCTTCAAGAAAGGTGACAACGCTCTCTTGAAGAACTACAGACCGATTTCCCTTCTGAGCCGCGTCTACGTGCTGTTCTCGAGAGTCATTACGAATCGTCTTGCGCGCAGACTTGACGACTTCCAGCCTCCCGAACAAGCCGGTTTCCGAAAGGGCTTTAGCACCATAGACCACATACATACCCTTCGGCAAATTGTACAGAAGTCCGAAGAGTACAATTTGCCACTATGTCTGGCGTATGTGGACTATGAGAAAGCCTTTGATTCCGTCGAAATTTGGGCGGTGCTGCAGTCCCTTCAGCGGTGCTAAGTTGACTGTCGGTATATCGAAGTGTTGAAGTGCTTGTACAGTAGGGCTACGATGGCTATCCGAGTACAGAACCAGAGTACGAAACCTATCCAATTGCAGAGAGGTGTAAGACAGGGTGACGTCATATTCCCGAAACTCTTCACCGCTGTATTGGAAGACGTTTTCAAGCTTCTGGACTGGAAAGGATACGGTATCAACATCAATGGCGAGTACATCACTCACCTTCGATTTGCCGACGATATAGTCCTTATGGCAGAATCGCTGGAGGACCTAAGCACTATGCTCAATGACCTCAATAGTATTTCCCAACGGATAGGTCTTAAGATGAACATGGACAAAACTAAGATCATGTTTAATGTCCATGTCACACCTATGCCGGTAGTTGTTGGGAACACTAAGCTCGAAGTTGTTGACGAGTATGTTTACCTGGGACAAATAGTCCGACTAGGTAAGTCCAACTTCGACCGAGAGGTCAATCGGCGGATTTAACTCGGTTGGGCAGCGTTCGGGAAATTACGGCACATCTTCTCGTCAGGTATACCTCAAACCTTGAAAACGAGACTGTACACCCAGTGCGTGTTGCCAGTGATGACATACGGAACTGAGACGTGGTCCTTCACTGCTGGCCGGATGAGGAAGCTCAAGGTCGCTCAGCGAGCTATGGAGAGGGCTATGCTCGGAGTTTCTCTGCGTGATAAACTTAGGAATGAGAATATCCGCAGTAGAACCAGAGTAACCGACATAGCCCAACGGATTAGTAAGCTGAAGTGGCAATGGGTCGGCCATATAGCTCGAAGAACCGACAACCGATGGGGAAGAAAGGTTCTCGAGTGGCAGCCTCATACCGGTAGGCGAAGTGTAGGGCGTCCCCCCACGAGATGGAGTGACGACCTGGTAAGACATGCAGGAAGTCGATGGATGCAGGTGGCTCAGGACCGTGCTTTGTGGCATTCTTTGGGGGAGGCCTATGTTCAGCAGTGGACTTGTGAAGGGCTGTAATGATGATGATGATGATGATATCCATATACATTTTGACCCAATTCCGTCGACATCAAGTGGTTTTTGTAGCCGACATTCGGATGATGTTTAAACAATCAGTGGTCCATCGTGATGACCGTCGATATCAGCTGATATTGTGGCGCGAGAAGCCCAGCGATCTAATACAGGTGTTTGAGTTGAACACCACCACCTATGGACTCCGGTCCATCCCGTATATCGCCATGCGAACCCTCCTTGAACTCGCTGAGAGAGAGCGTCTAAGATACGCTCGGGGAGCTTCTACTTTGGAGACTTCGGTCTACAAGGACGACATTTGTACGGGCGCCTCCACCGTCTAGGAAGCTCTTGTCTTGCGAGACGAATTAATTGCCATCCTGAAGTCCGGAGGTTATGAGTTACGCGAATGGTTGTTGAACTCCCCTCATATTTTGAAGGACCTTCCAGGAGAGGATCAACAAGACCCTCATCTATTCGAGCACCCTGAAAATCCTAATTTGTTGACTGTGCTAGGCATTCTATATCAGCCTGTTCAGGATACCTTCACGTATCGAGTAAAACTCGATCCCCCCCCCCAAAGCATGGACCAAGCGCTCCGTGCTGTCTACAGTAGCCCGCACCTTCGACCCTAATGGATGGATCAACCCGGTCATCTTTTTGGCTAAGTGCTTTCTTCAAAAGCTCTGGATATCCGGGTTGGGTTGGGACGAGCCTATTAGCGGAACTCTCTTGCGAGACTGGCTCTCTATTGTCTCCTCCCTTCCGGACATCTACCCGGTCTCCATGCCAAGGTGCTTCCTCCCTCCAGGGAAATGCCGGGCTACTCTACATAGGTTTTGCGACGCCTCCGAGAAAGGCTATGCTGCTGTCGTATATTTGCGGACTGTGAGCTCTTCTGGTCATACTGCTTTCCATCTCGTACTTGCTAAAAGCAAGGTTACTCCCATTAGGTCCCGTTTAACTATCCCTAAATTGGAACTGTCCGGAGCCGCTCTTCTCACGCGTCTCCTCAACCACGTTCACTCGTCTTTGACGGCTGTATCGACATTATGGACGTCTACGCTTGGTCGGACAGTGAGATTGTTGGCTCAGAGCTGCACCTCACAATCTTGAGGTATTTGTGGCGAACCGCGTGTCTGATATCTAGAGTTCTGAGACTTCTCTAAACTGTAGACATGTCCCAGGGGAGTTGAATCCCGCATACTGCGCTTCTCGCGGCTGTGAAGCCCCTCGTTGGTTAACCACCCGCTGTGGTGGGGTCCCAGTTGGTTGACTGAGTCTCAGTCATTCTGGCCCCAGGGTAATTACTCCGAACCGATTGAATTGCCTGGCCTACGAGCCCGGGTAGGAGTGGGCAAGGATAAGCCCACTCGGGATCTCTCTCTTTTAGAACGGTACAACTCTCTCGATAAGCTCTTAGGAGTGACTGCTTGGATGCGTCGATTTGTCCGCAATTCGAGAGACCCGTCCAACCGAATGTCTAATTTCGTTTTGTCCCCTAGCGAGCGTCGTGAAGCTTTGATGTATTGGACCCGTATGGTCCAAGCGGAGCATTTTGAGCCCGTGATTGAAATCTTGAAGCGGAGCTCCGTTGTCAAGCGCGCTCTGGGCCGTCTGAACCTCTTCCTGGACGACGCTGGGATGCTGCGCGTTGGCGGACGTTTGAAAAATTCCCAACTGCCGTACGGGTCTCGACATCCGTTACTGCTCCCCAAGGACGGCGCCTTTGTCCGGTTGCTGGTAACCCACCATCATGTTAAGAACGCCCACGCTGGGTGTAACGCTCTTTCGGCTATTCTGCACCGGGGCTATTGGATTTTGGCTGGCCGACGCACGTCATCATTCGGAGCGTCATCTTTAAGTGAATACCTTCTTATAAACTGAAGGCCACCATATCGCAGCCTATGATGGGTGACTTGCCACCCGACCGCGTCAGGGCCATCCGACCATTCGCTGGAGTCGGAACAGACTTTGCTGGCCCCTTCCTCGTCAAGTCCTCTAACCTTCGTAACGCGCGTTCACATAAGGCCTATCTTTGCGTCTTCGTGTGCGTCTCCACTAAGGCCGTTCACTTAGAACTTGTAAGTGCCTTACGGAAGCCTTCTTGGCCACGCTGGGCCGCTTCGTATCGCGTCGCGGTTTGCCGGACCTGATCCGGTCTGATTGCGGATAATAAGGGCACGGATAGATATTTGAAAGAGGTCGTCGAATTTCTGTCCAGCCACAGGACTTATTTAGGTACTGCAATGTCCAAGAAGGGCATCCAGTGGAAATTCGACCCTCCGGCTTGCCCACACTGGGGCGGTGTTTTTGAGGCGGTGGTTAAGATTGCAAAAACGCATCTCCGTCACGTTATTGGCGAAACTATTTTGACATTTGAGAAGCTTGCCACTGTATTCTGCAAAATTGAGGCGGTACTCAACACTCGGCCCCTCTGTCCCCTCTCGTCCGATCCGAATGATTTGGAGGTTCTAACCCCGGGACACTTCCTGATTGGCCAGCCGCTTAGCGCCCTGCCCGAGTACCCCTTCAGGGAAATAAATTCTTCGCGGTTGAGCAGATTTGACCTGCTGCAACAGATGACTCAGAGTTTTTGGCACCGATGGTCTCTGGAGTACCTACATCTTTTGCAGCAGCGCATTAAGTGGTCTGACTAGACGGATCCTCCTCAGGTTGGAGACCTCGTGTTAGTTATTTTTTGTCGTCAAGCGGCGGCCGAGCAATGCTTGCTGTGAGTCGACTCGAGCGTGCGGTTATCTAATAGTGTTTATTTTGTTAGCAAATTTGTGCAACGAAGAGAAATTGTAGTCTAGTATATTAGACGCCTGGTTGACTAATTGTTGGCAAGTTAACGTTTAATCGTACTGTTGCGTTAAGTGCCTTAAAAGGTCGCGTTCGGTTTTCGAAATCATTTGTGGCGACGTGAACTTTGACCCATCGTTCATCGGTCTTACCGCGTGTTAAGTCTTTTGATTATAATTAACGGGATTTAGTTTCGCTTTGAAGTTAGTTAAATGTACAATAAAGTGGATAGAGTGACATAATGAATTGAAGAAAGAAATTCTCCCTTGCTGCCGCCGCTGGAGAATACCAAACCTGGAGGCGGTGCCGGATTCAGGGTGGCTGCTGATTAAAAAGGGCTAATTTGGGTTAAACACACATACATTACTCACATTCACGACAATTACGCCTGAACGAGCCCTGGGAGCCTTCTTCGCCTCTGAACAGGTACATACTATTTATTCACCTAGCCTTCTCCCTATTGTGTAGTAGGATAGGACATTTTCTATAAGGCCAGTTGGGTCCCGTCCTTAGTTATCCGTCGAGTACAGCTGTATGGGCCCCTGTATAGTCGACCTTTGTCGGGACAGCTAGGGGCGCGTACAATTTATGATGAATAATTTAATCTAATTAAATCTTAAATCTAATTTAAATTAATTAATCTAAATTATTATGAATAATGTAATCAATGAACTATTAATAATATTTGATATTTGTATGCCCATGAGGCTGATCACAGACTGAATTTATTTGTGTTTAAATAAGACCTTTTTGTAAACTGTGAATCACAAATAAACTATTTGATTTGTCGTATAAACGAAAGTATTGAACATTTAGCTTTTATATGATTATATTTATATGTCGTCACGATGTGTAGTGCTGTAAAAAAAAAAGAAAATGGAAGCGGGCTTTGAATAAAGACAGTCAGATAATCTGTCAAAAGTGGATATTTTGATGCCTCCTCTACACTATTCGCGAAGTAGATCGAAGTTGGATGAGGCGAATAGTGTAGAGAGGTACTTCGATTCACTTCGTCCAACCTCGCTTCGTCTCGGGCGACTTCCGATCGCTGTCGGTTTTTTGCGCCAGAGTCAAAGGACTTCGTGAAGTACCCCGAAGTTACACGAAGCGTCTCACTACACTGCTCGGCTTACGCCAGTTATGAATATTTTTTTTATATATAAGTTTTAAATATGTAGCTTTCTACATAATTATTTATTTAGTTATTGCATTGACGTCGTACTGTGTTCACACAATTAGGTACCTATAGCACCTGCCTCTTGAACGTCATTCATGTTAAGGATGCGGGAGACTCAAGATGACTGAGCTCTTTGCGGAGTAGCACGTGTGTGGTCACGTTCTTCGGACTGCACTTCGTCGAAGTTACTTCGCGAGTAGTGTAGAGGAAGCATTATCGTTCCGCAGTATTTTTCAGAAAATTATGATTTTTTATCATCATAAAAGCGTGGAATAAAGCTCTAAAGGTAAGTTACTAATAAAAGATTACAGCTTAACCATCGATTAGTAATTAGGCAGTAATACATAGGTAGGTATTAATTGACCGGACCACGAAGTTGCAAATGATTTACAACGACGTAAAATGAAAAAACTTACTTAAACTTACTAATGCAGTGAGTATTAATCAACTCGTGTTATTTAGTACCTAGTGACACGTGAAGAAATTTTGTTGGTTACGTAGTTTGTTAGTGGTTGCAAACATATGGTCCTAGTTTTACTTTGACTTACTTTTGAATAAACTGATTGCGGTATTACGTTGGTAGTTGGTACCTATACTGTTTTGAAAATGCAATGGTCCCAAAATTCAATGCGTGTAATTCAAAGGTATAACTTGATCTACAGTATTTTATCTTATCATATCGGACTTTTATTCCCAAGGAGCGTGATATAACAGAAATAAAAAAAAACGAAAATAAAGGTTACTGATAAATAAATAACATGACAAGAAAAATATGGAGAGAATAAGAAAAATATAAGAATAAAGACTACTGGTGGCTTCGACGTTCCGATTTGTGACGTCACATAGCGATGCGGAGCTAAGCGGTTGCCCTTACCGTAAAACACCACTTTACTCATCAATATTTCAGTCATTTTTAAAGGTAGAAAAAAAAATGATACCGTTGAATTCGTAATTTTTGACATTATGCTATGGAAATAACTAAAATAAAGTAATCTAGCTGTTTCAAGGCATGTAAGGCATCTAATCTTTTTTACAGCATATGCTGCAGAACTAAGTTTGCTAGCTTGTTTAGATATATGAGGGCCCCATTAAAGCTTCGTGTCAACTGTAATACCGAGAAAAACAGTGGCTTCAAAAAGGCCCAGCTACACCCCATTTAAAAGCACACTAGTATTCACCTATTTAACATTAGGTGGAGTGAATTTAATATATTTCGTTTCATTACCGTTCAAAAGCAAATTATTGACGTAAAACCAGTGTACCTACTACTTTTGATATAGTATTATTCACTTCGTCATATTTCAATAATTGCCTTTTTAGTCGGATAATGGTTCATGGTTATTCCCTAGCAAGTAAGGTAAATCATTAATATAAACTAAGAACAGAAAGGGATTAAGAACTAAGCCCTGAGGAACACCCATGGCTGTATATAATGACTGTATAATCAATGATCAAACACGGCAGCAACCTGCAGAACGCAACCGCGATGGAAGCGTGAGTGGTATCGTACTCCGGATCAGACAATGGTCCGAAGAGTCAAAAGAGACATTGACCTGATATCCGTCCGGATGAGAGGTCAGCAGAAAGTCCAACGGGGAAGGTGTATGAACCTCCACATATGGGATCCGCGTAGGCAAAGTAACCAGTTGTGTCAGAACATATGCCAAGGCAAATTTTTTTCGTTCCCCCCCCCCTTTTAAGAAAGTTGTTAGGATATGGGCAGAAAATTGTTGGGTACGAGTATGAGTCATACCGTACGAGTGAAGTTCGAGGAAATAAAGATGTTCCAGTGTCCCAGTCACACTATCTGTACAGCCAGCGTCAGTTACGTCATATCGGCACTGTGGTAAAACAAGCATCACTAGAATTTTTTGTAACTACAATTACTCTATATTATGTAATGATTAAATTTAAATTTTCTTGCTGAAGTTTTTCTCTACATAATTAACTTACATTTTCAATTCAGAGTGCGTGTGGCGGCGCTGTCGTCGCGCCACATGCGAAACATATCGAAGTATTAATCGCGCTAACAAAGTTCCGAAATTAAGACAGTATATATAGAATAGCTCCGAATTAGCACTCGGAATTGCCCGGCGGGAGATCTCCCCTTTTCCTGTCACCGGCTACAGGCGTAATCGAATTTACCGCATCTATTTTTCAATTTCTTTGTCGGACTGGATATTGTTTTTGTCAGCTTCCGTTTGCTCCCCCCCCCCCCCCCTTCTTGCTTCACTATGTATAATCTTTCTTATGTCTTCGGAGTTGAACTGAACTTCAATACATAATAATAAGACTAGCCTAAACTTAACGATAAATGTCCAAAATTAATAATAAATGCCCAAACTTAAGAATTAATGTTCAGAAACAAAACGATGATAACACAAAAATAACCAAATTCTCGAGAAGCATATCGGCAACAAAGATGCTAACTGTATGGTGTACTGATGCAACGAGGCGAGCGTGGGGAGGTAAAGGGGACGCGAGCGGAGCATCGAATGGGTCCCACCATGTGATAATTATACAATAAAACCTATATGGCTTTAAAGCTATGTTTATGAAAATAACAACAGTTTTTGTTTCATGCAAATTGGTGCAGAAAGACGAAAGTTATAACGTTTTGAAGTTTCGCAAAATTTTTAAGTTTTTTATCCGCTCCTTCTCCGTGACGTGACGTCACATTTCGACAGAGCGAACGCGCACCGCGCAGTAGGTACTTGCTAAGTTCAGTACTAACCGCACGCTCGTGTACGGTCATATTATACCGAATGTCAGAATTAATGTCCGGTTGACTGTATTACATGACATAATAATTATTATAAACCCAACGACTATATAATAATTTTGAACTAATAATTTATGAATAATCTAATCCAATGTAATTGATATTATTTAAGATGAATAATTTAATTTAATCTATTATTATGAGTAATGTAATCAATGAACTATTAATAATATTTGACATTTGTATCAACTCCTACTATTATTTAGTACCTAGTGAGACATGAAGAAATTTTGTTGGTTAGGTAGTTCGTCAGTGGCTTCAAACATTTGGTCCTAGTTTTACTTTGACTTACTTTTAAATAAATTGATTGCTGTATTACGTTGGTAGTTGGTACCAATTGTGTTTTGAAAATGCAAGTATATTAGACGCCGGGTTGACTAATTGTTGGCAAGTTAACGTTTAATCGTACTGTTGCGTTAAGTGCCTTAAAAGGTCGCGTTCGGTTTTCGAAATCATTTGTGGCGACGTGAACTCTGACCCACCGTTCATCGGTCTTACCGCGTGTTAAGTCTTTTGATTATAATTAACGGGATTTAGTTTCGCTTTGAAGTTAGTTAAATGTACAATAAAGTGGATAGAGTGACATAATGAATTGAAGAAAGAAATTCTCCCTTGCTGCCGCCGCTGGAGAATACCAAACCTGGAGGCGGTACCGGATTCAGGGTGGCTGCTGATTAAAAAGGGCTAATTTGGGTTAAACACACATACACTACTCACATTCACGACAATTACGTCTGAACGAGCCCTGGGAGCCTTCTTCGCCTCTGAACAGGTACATACTATTTATTCAGCTAGCCTTCTCCCTATTGTGTAGTAGGATAGGACATTTTCTATAAGGCCAGTTGGGTCCCGTCCTTAGTTATCCGTCGAGTACAGCTGTATGGGCCCCTGTATAGTCGACCTTTGTCGGGACAGCTAGGGGCGTGTACAATTTATGATGAATAATTTAATCTAATTAAATCTTAAATCTAATTTATTATTATGAATAATGTAATCAATGAACTATTAATAATATTTGATATTTGTATGCCCATGAGGCTGATCACAGACTGAATTTATTTGTGTTTAAATAAGACCTTTTTGTAAACTGTGAATCACAAATAAACTATTTGATTTGTCGTATAAACGAAAGTATTGAACATTTAGCTTTTATATGATTATATTTATATGTAGTCACGGTGTATAGTGCTGTAAAAAAAAAAAGAAAATGGAAGCGGGCTTTGAATAAAGACAGTCAGATAATCTGTCAAAAGTGGATATTTTGATGCCTCCTCTACACTATTCGCGAAGTAGATCGAAGTTGGACGAGGCGAATAGTGTAGAGAGTACTTCGATTCACTTCGTCCAACCTCGCTTCGCCTCGGGCGACTTCCGATCGCTGTCGGTTTTTTGCGCCAGAGTCAAAGGACTTCGTGAAGTACCCCGAAGTTACACGAAGCGTCTCACTACACTGCTCGGCTTACGCCAGTTATGAATATTTTTTTTATATATAAGTTTTAAATATGTAGCTTTCTACATAATTATTTATTTAGTTAATGCATTGACGTCGTACTGTGTTCACACAATTAGGTACCTATAGCAGCTGCCTCTTGAACGTCATTCATGTTAAGGATGCGGGAGACTCAAGATGACTGAACTCTTTGCGAAGTAGCACGAGTGTGTGGTCACGTTCTTCGGGCTGCACTTCGTCGAAGTTACTTCGCGAGTAGTGTAGAGGAAGCATTATCGTTCCGCAGTATTTTTCAGAAAATTATGATTTTTTATCATCATAAAAGCGTGGAATAAAGCTCTAAAGGTAAGTTACTAATAAAAGATTACAGCTTAACCATCGATTAGTAATTAGGCAGTAATACATAGGTAGGTATTAATTGACCGGACCACGAAGTTGCAAATGATTTACAACGACGTAAAATGAAAAAACTTACTTAAACTTACTAATGCAGTGAGTATTAATCAACTCGTGTTATTTAGTACCTAGTGACACGTGAAGAAATTTTGTTGGTTACGTAGTTTGTTAGTGGTTGCAAACATATAGTCCTAGTTTTACTTTGACTTACTTTTGAATAAACTGATTGCGGTATTACGTTGGTAGTTGGTACCTATACTGTTTTGAAAATGCAATGGTCCCAAAATTCAATGCGTGTAATTCAAAGGTATAACTTGATCTACAGTATTTTATCTTATCATATCGGACTTTTATTCCCAAGGAGCGTGATATAACAGAAATAAAAAAAAACGAAAATAAAGGTTACTGATAAATAAATAACATGACAAGAAAAATATGGAGAGAATAAGAAAAATATAAGAATAAAGACTACTGGTGGCTTCGACGTTCCGATTTGTGACGTCACATAGCGATGCGGAGCTAAGCGGTTGCCCTTACCGTAAAACACCACTTTACTCATCAATATTTCAGTCATTTTTAAAGGTAGAAAAAAAATGATACCGTTGAATTCGTAATTTTTGACATTATGCTATGGAAATAACTAAAATAAAGTAATCTAGCTGTTTCAAGGCATGTAAGGCATCTAATCTTTTTTACAGCATATGCTGCAGAACTAAGTTTGCTAGCTTGTTTAGATATATGAGGGCCCCATTAAAGCTTCGTGTCAACTGTAATACCGAGAAAAACAGTGGCTTCAAAAAGGCCCAGCTACACCCCATTTAAAAGCACACTAGTATTCACCTATTTAACATTAGGTGGAGTGAATTTAATATATTTCGTTTCATTACCGTTCAAAAGCAAATTATTGACGTAAAACCAGTGTACCTACTACTTTTGATATAGTATTATTCACTTCGTCATATTTCAATAATTGCCTTTTTAGTCGGATAATGGTTCATGGTTATTCCCTAGCAAGTAAGGTAAATCATTAATATAAACTAAGAACAGAAAGGGATTAAGAACTAAGCCCTGAGGAACACCCATGGCTGTATATAATGACTGTATAATCAATGATCAAACACGGCAGCAACCTGCAGAACGCAACCGCGATGGAAGCGTGAGTGGTACCGTACTCCGGATCAGACAATGGTCCGAAGAGCCAAAAGAGACATTGACCTGATATCCGTCCGGATGAGAGGTCAGCAGAAAGTCCAACGGGGAAGGTGTATGAACCTCCACATATGGGATCCGCGTAGGCAAAGTAACCAGTTGTGTCAGAACATATGCCAAGGCAAATTTTTTTCGTTCCCCCCCCCCCCCCTTTTAAGAAAGGTGTTAGGATATGGGCAGAAAATTGTTGGGTACGAGTATGAGTCATACCGTACGAGTGGAGTTCGAGGAAATAAAGATGTTCCAGTGTCCCAGTCACACTATCTGTACAGCCAGCGTCAGTTACGTCATATCGGCACTGTGGTAAAACAAGCATCACTAGAATTTTTTGTAACTACAATTACTCTATATTATGTAATGATTAAATTTAAATTTTCTTGCTGAAGTTTTTCTCTACATAATTAACTTACATTTTCAATTCAGAATGCGTGTGGCGGCGCTGTCGTCGCTAACAAAGTTCCGAAATTAAGACAGTATATATATAGAATAGCTCCGAATTAGCACTCGGAATTGCCCGGCGGGAGATCTCCCCTTTTCCTGTCACCGGCTACAGGCGTAATCGAATTTACCGCATCTATTTTTCAATTTCTTTGTCGGACTGGATATTGTTTTTGTCAGCTTCCGTTTGCTCCCCCCCCCCCCTTCTTGCTTCACTATGTATAATCTTTCTTATGTCTTCGGAGTTGAACTGAACTTCAATACATAATAATAAGACTAGCCTAAACTTAACGATAAATGTCCAAAATTAATAATAAATGCCCAAACTTAAGAATTAATGTTCAGAAACAAAACGATGATAACACAAAAATAACCAAATTCTCGAGAAGCATATCGGCAACAAAGATGCTAACTGTATGGTGTACTGATGCAACGAGGCGAGCGTGGGGAGGTAAAGGGGAAGCGAGCGGAGCATCGAATGGGTCCCACCATGTGTTAATTTGACAATAAAACCTATATGGCTTTAAAGCTATGTTTATGAAAATAACAACAGTTTTTGTTTCATCCAAATTGGTGCAGAAAGACGAAAGTTATAACGTTTTGAAGTTTCGCAAAATTTTTAAGTTTTTTACCCGCTCCTTCTCCGTGACGTGACGTCACATTTCGACAGAGCGAACGCGCACCGCGCAGTAGGTACTTGCTAAGTTCAGTACTAACCGCACGCTCGTGTACGGTCATATTATATCGAATGTCAGAATTAATGTCCGGTTGACTGTATTACATGACATAGTAATTATTATAAACCCAACGACTATATAATAATTTTGAACTAATAATTTATGAATAATCTAATCCAATGTAATTGATATTATTTAAGATGAATAATTTAATCTAATCTATTATTATGAGTAATGTAATCAATGATAGTTCGTCAGTGGCTTCAAACATTTGGCCCTAGTTTTAAGCTGAGAACAAATTATCGGACGCGTCCGTCAGCCGCGGCTGACAGACGCAGCTTATTTGAATCTAGCCAGTACATTTAATACTACACTGTGCAAACTATCGGTCGTAAGACGCGGACGTGCCCTTGGGTCGTCCTTGAGCGTTCAGACGTCCGAACAGAATCTAGCCGGCTGGATATTTGTGCGTCCTCGGACGGTGTGCACAGGCCACGGGACGCGTCCGCGGACGTTTCGAGCGTCACAAACGAACCGACCGTGCTCGCGACATGTCAGACGAAGAAAATTTAATAGAATGTGTTCGTGGCTACATAAATGCTACTTTAAAACAGGAAGTGTGGGAGCAAATTGCTGCTGAATTAAACATCATTTTCAAGCAGAAAATGAAATTGGTTTTCATTAGTTCTTAAGTACATTTTGTAACGTTTATCATCTTTTTGTAAGTCTGGATACAATGTATGAAATTCATCATACTCGAGTCGTTTTACATTAATATCATGGACCCAAACACTCCTTTTCACTTTTTTTTTTTTTGGAAAACAACATAAGGCAGCTGCTGCTAGCTCTATAAATTCATCCTCGCTGTCGCTGCTTGTCGTGTTTCTCGATTGAAACACCTTTATAGAATGACTGAAGTGAGGCGTCCGAAGACGCCGTCTTAACTACCGTGCACACCGCTAAGCCGCGACTGTCAGCCGCGGCTGACGGACGCGTCCGATAATTTGTTCTCAGCTTTACTTTGAATAAATTGATTGCTGTATTACGTTGGTAGCTGGTACCAATTGTGTTTTGAAAATGCAATGGTCGCAAACATTCAATGCGTGTAATACTAAACTGATTTGGATGGATGATTATAACGTGATCTACAGGATTTTATCGTCTCATATCGGACTTTTATTCCTAATTTTGAACGTGTTCCTTAAGGAGCGTGATATAACAGCAATTAAAAAAACAGTAAATAAAGGTTAATGATAGATAAATAACAAAACAAGAAAAAAATACGATAAAAAAATGCGTGAGTGGCGTGGAACACTCGGTGGGAACGAAGTTCCTTGCGTAGTATATTATTATTGATAAACGTAGGTATTATATTATTGATTAACAAATACAAATAAATGAATTACTAGCGTCTATTAAAACGAAGCGTCATTTGAAATAAAATAATATTTCTTTCATGGCAAGATATGAAAAAGTGCGAGGGAGATGGATATTATTCCATCTCACTTCCTTATTTCGCCGCCAAGGCCGTCTACACGACACAAGGGGTAGTGACGAAAAAATCTTACACTTTTTGTCGCCTAGCTCCCATCCACTAAAACCGTACCGTCCGGTAAAGAACTTCGTTCCAAAAATAATATGGCAAGTGGGACTCGAATACACGATCTCGACGATTTTTATGGCTGTTCGACACGAAAACCCGTTTGGGTTTATAGTGTATCGTCCGGCAAGTCAATACATATTATTGTTACTTAACTTTAACGTATTATTATTGTATGTAGGTTAACAAGGAGCCAAAGGTTCGTTACCCCTCACTTCACTATCGATTTTATTCTCGGATTTATTTTAACACATACTGTCACAACAGTTTGTCCCTGATCCCTGATCAATCGCACTTGTCTTATTAGCGCACGTACAACACGCACACAGGAGGCGCGCTACGCTGTGTGGTGCATTGCATATCGATCTTGGCCTTGCAAATAGCGATACGAACGTATTATGCTTTAAGCTTACACAGCACATGCATCTATTAGCATATCTTTACGTACCTTTACATACCTTTACGTGCGCATATATATATACCTTTAGCAATGCTAAAGGTATATTATGATACTTTACACAACTTTACGTACTAATCTTATCAAGATTAGTATGTAAAGTCGTAGTTATGGGTTGTGCCGCGAGAGTTACGTATAAGCTTAGTATTCTAAGTGTATAAGTTATGAGCGCTGACCTTGTCTTGAATACGCAGAGTAACAATTTAGGTAATTTTGTGCCTTATACAAACGACGTAAGATGGACAGACGCCTCGACCACTTAGCCAAGCGCTCCTATTTCATGAACAGGTAAGTAGGCATATAAAACCCAAATAATTATTAACACTGGTGTGTTGTGTGGTGTGCGGCTGGTAAACATTTTGTAGGTAACAATATATATAAACAAACAATAATGAAACTTATATCAAAATGATCTTCACAAAAATAAACAATACTAGTGGCTTCGACGTGTCGAATTGTGACGTCACATCGCGATGCGGAGCAAAGCGGTTGCCCTTTCCGTAAAACACCACTTTAGTCATCAATATTTCAGTCATTTTTAAAGGTAGAAAAAAAAATTAAAAATACCGTAGAATTCGTAATTTTTTATACAATTTTTGATACCCTTAACAAAATTGGGTGGTCCATTTCAGCGAAGTGCAGAAATAATGTGACCGGGTTAGAAGTTTTCGCGGTGGGAGTTTGTGCGCAAATCTTAGACCATTCAACGATTCAATTCGGTTAATTAATGGTCTAATGGGTTTATTAATGGTTATTGGGTCAATTAATGGTCTAAGGCCCATGTAACGCGTTTAAAAATTTTACATGATAACTTTATGAGACAACATTGAATATTATCCCACGGTATCCTTTTATCGGCATAAAGGTATCCTATATTTTATCAGGCCTGTCTCACTCCGCGCCTTAGGCATAAAAATATACCTACGCTACACGACCCCGCATGCGGGGCTAATTCTGTGAGGTTGTCAAGCGCCCGCCTGAGCTGACACGCGCCTTGCGTTAACATAAAAATTATTTGTAATAAGTATTTAGGTACTTTTGATATTTATTATTGAGTTTTTATTCAAGTATGCCCTCTCAAAAAGCCAAAAGGTACTGCGTAGCATACGGGTGCTTAAATAACAACAGGAATGTCGTCTTTTCATTCTTTACTGTTCCTAAGGATACCGAAAGGTAATATATTATTATTTATAGGTAGATCTAGATAATTAGGTACTTAGTCACTGACACCATAGCTACAGATTTATTATTTGATTAGTGACTCGACCACAGCTTCGCAGTTTTCGATATTTCTCGTATAATGCCTTGACCTTAAAGTATTGTTTAGTGTAAGTAGACCTCCCAGTACTGGTGACTGCCTACTAATGCAAGTTCAGCATATACTGGTTAATGTAAAACAGCTGAGAAGTGCTGCGGTAAAACAGCAGCACTTCTCAGCCAGTCTTTCATTAATGATGAAGTCGTGCGTCGCATGTTTGTAAATAACAAAAAATGTTAAACAGACAGGTGACGGCTCCGTGGCACAGTGGCTTAGTAATGAGTTGCAGCGCTAAGGGCCGCGGGTTCGAATCCCGGACGGAACAAGTATTTGTATGGCCTACAAATAATTGTTCTGGGTCTGTTCTATGTATGTAAGCTGTCCTTGCGATACAGGAGAAAATCCTAGTTTGGAAGTAACGTTTTTTGGAAAGAGAGGAAGAGAGACAACTAACGAAATTAAAAATGTTAAAACCACCGACTTCAATACTAATACGCAATGTTAAGGATAACTCCAAAACTACTGTCAGATCTTGATCAAATTTATATGGGATGTATAAATTATAAGCACCAGCTTCAAATAAAAATAGAATCATCAAAATCGATTCACCTGGAAAAAAGTTCTGAGGTAACACTCATAAATAAAAACAGTTGAATTGAGTACAGGAAGTACTCAATTCATCTCATACCTTTTTTTGAAGTCGGTTAAAAATGGTAAGTAGGTAAATTATCTGAGTTTCAAATATTGACGTTGTTATAATCTTAATTTTCCTCGATGATGCATATTAACCTTCCTCACATTAAACAATAAAGTTTTTATTATCAGCAAACTGATGGCTCTGTGGCGCAGTGGCTTAGCAATGAGTTGCAATACTGGGGCCGCGGGTTCGAATCCCGCACGGAACAAGTATTTGTATGGCTTACAAATAATTGTTCCGGTCTAGATGTTTGTCCTTGTGCAATTTATGTTTGTTAACTGCCTCCACGATACAGGAGAAAGTCCTAGTGTAGGGGTAATGTTTTTTAACAAAATAAAAAAATACTAATACATTGCATAACACCTCGGTGTATTCTGCTATATACCAACATTATCAAAGGATTCAATTTGTTTTCTCACAATACCTAACCCAACAGTAGAAGCGGTCTTAACAAAGGTGCGTAACGGGCTAAATGATACAGACACTCGCATGTGGACGTAAGGTGCATTTTGATTTACTACGCGCGCCACAATTTTTTTTGACGAAATAAACTGTAGGCTAATTTCACGAAGGTCACTTCCGAGGCGTGCAAAGGATTATGAACATTAGCGAAGTTGTAACTAAGTTTAAACTCGCAAGTTTACTATCAGAGAGTGGGCCTTCTGTTCTCTTAACTTTTATTTATTCTATGGTTTTACCCAGGCCGAGCTCTATCCATGTGCAAAATATCATCCAAATCCATATAGTAGTTTTCATAAAAGCGTAACAAACAAACGAACTTTCACATTTATAACATTATTAGGAAAAACGATTAAATAATATCTGCTGCGTTACACATAATGCAACGTGGCTCTGCAGTTTCCTATATAAAAAAGGTACTCTGTGCTCTGTAGTCACTAACAAATTCTATATCAGTTTTGGCGGGAAATTGACCGGCGGCGGTTTGCTGCTCCTGTATTATTGTTTAAATAATGGTTTGAAGTGGACTTTGACATGTAAAAGTGTTGCGATTTTGTGTATTAAGTGTCTACGCATGTGAACTATTAGTGGAAACAGTGAAACGGGTGCTCTGATGGTGATGGATTCTCAAGATAAGCTGTTTGTTTGCATAGGCACCTTTAGATACCATCGCCAACTATCAGCTGTCTGCTGGATCAAGTTGCCGCCAAAATCTCCCAGGAGCTGCACAATGTGACGCATCAACATATTGTGAAGCAGTATACTATGAAGGAGTGGGGAAATTACAATAAACCGAATAAAAATACTTAAGACTTGGCCTAAAGGTCTAGATACCAGGCCATAAACTCCAAAAAAAAAACAAATTCTATATAGACACAATTACTTAAATTTATAACATAAAATGTACAACTTAGCCAAAACAATTAAGCTGAACCAGGCCTCTGTCACTCTTGCTACCTACCTGCGTGAAATAATTACCTACAATCGCCCCCGGGATAGAACGCAGTCATGGCCACAGAGTATATTACGTAAATAGTTTTTTGTAAAAATAGTTGGAAAAGTTTTTATGTAATTTAAGAATAATATATCTGTATATTATTACCTCTTTTTTTATAGGATAAGGGTGAAAAATGAGCACACAGTCCACCTTATGGTAAGTGGTTGCTGCGGCACATAGACATCTATATCTATCCTCTATTACAAATAAAAATTTAGATGCGTTGTCACCCGTGAGGACTAAGATTGAATGCCTCATTTCCAGTAAAAAGGGCCTCCGGCCACCTGCACTCACCAAACGAAACGCAGAGGTAAACCTCTACTTCACGCTGGTATTCTGTGAGGTCGTGGTACCACCCCGGTTCGAGCCGGCCCATCCGTGCGACAGCAAAAGCTGAGCCACGCGGCTCTACCATTAACAGTGGTAATAGGTAATATTTATTTATGAAATATTACCTAATATTTAATAAATAAATTATAAAGGCAAAACGTCGTTCCTACTATAATTGTTGCGGGAATGGATGCTTAATGAGCAAACCAAAGGATTCAGATGGATCATTTTTTAAGTTACCGAAGGATAATGAAAGGTGAATTTATTTAATTTCTTTTATACGTGGTAGAGCCATGCTGCAGCTATTTATGGTTGTAGTACGAATGGGTCGGCTCGACCGGGGAAGGACCATGCTCTCATAGAATACCAGCATAAAATAGCAGCATTACGTTGCTGTGTTTCGTATGGTGAGTGTAGAGATCCGGAGACCCTTTTTACTGGAAACGAGGCATTCCATCTTAGTCCTCACGGGTGTCAACGCATTTGCATTTTGATTCGTAATCGAAGATAGATGTAGATGTCTATGGGCCACAGAAACCACTTACCATCAGGTGGATTGTGTGCTCGTTTGTCACCCTTATCCTATAAAAAAAAATTCTACCGACTTCATAAAGGAGGAGGTACTCAATTCGTCTGTGTTTTTTTTATTTGAAAGCTGGTGCTTCTCATGTAGTCGTATATAAATTTGACCAATAGTTTTTGAGCTATCCTTAATAATATATATATTGAAGTCGCTTGTACAAAATTTTTAATTATTGTTAACTAAGTACGTATAGCGAAATAAGAATTAAGTAATAATTTAATTACAAAAGTAATACCTAAGTTCTTTATTACAAAACTTTGTTGAAATTTACTTCACTACAAAAGTATTTACTTACATACATATACTTGTCTTTTGTAATTAAAATATTTTAAGTTTAATAACACAATATACTGAAATTAAAACTTTGTTTACATGATTTTTAATAAGTAGAATACGATCAAAGGAGAATGGGATTTTTGGGCCTGAAGTTAACTAATTGGTTTATACTTTAAAAAATTGGCCATATTTTTCTTAAGTAAAATACAAATAAGTAGCTCTTTTTACAATTTAGATTTCGAAAAAAATAAGAAATAAGTTAGAAAATCGATTGTAGTATATTCTTTATGGCAATAAATCGATTACGATCGATTAAAATGGAAGCGGGCTTTGAATAAAGACAGTCAGATAATCTGTCAAAAGTGGATATTTTGATGCCTCCTCTACACTATTCGCGAAGTAGATCGAAGTTGGACGAGGCGAATAGTGTAGAGAGTACTTCGATTCACTTCGTCCAACCTCGCTTCGCCTCGGGCGACTTCCGATCGCTGTCGGTTTTTTGCGCCAGAGTCAAAGGACTTCGTGAAGTACCCCGAAGTTACACGAAGCGTCTCACTACACTGCTCGGCTTACGCCAGTTATGAATATTTTTTTTATATATAAGTTTTAAATATGTAGCTTTCTACATAATTATTTATTTAGTTAATGCATTGACGTCGTACTGTGTTCACACAATTAGGTACCTATAGCAGCTGCCTCTTGAACGTCATTCATGTTAAGGATGCGGGAGACTCAAGATGACTGAACTCTTTGCGAAGTAGCACGAGTGTGTGGTCACGTTCTTCGGGCTGCACTTCGTCGAAGTTACTTCGCGAGTAGTGTAGAGGAAGCATTATCGTTCCGCAGTATTTTTCAGAAAATTATGATTTTTTATCATCATAAAAGCGTGGAATAAAGCTCTAAAGGTAAGTTACTAATAAAAGATTACAGCTTAACCATCGATTAGTAATTAGGCAGTAATACATAGGTAGGTATTAATTGACCGGACCACGAAGTTGCAAATGATTTACAACGACGTAAAATGAAAAAACTTACTTAAACTTACTAATGCAGTGAGTATTAATCAACTCGTGTTATTTAGTACCTAGTGACACGTGAAGAAATTTTGTTGGTTACGTAGTTTGTTAGTGGTTGCAAACATATAGTCCTAGTTTTACTTTGACTTACTTTTGAATAAACTGATTGCGGTATTACGTTGGTAGTTGGTACCTATACTGTTTTGAAAATGCAATGGTCCCAAAATTCAATGCGTGTAATTCAAAGGTATAACTTGATCTACAGTATTTTATCTTATCATATCGGACTTTTATTCCCAAGGAGCGTGATATAACAGAAATAAAAAAAAACGAAAATAAAGGTTACTGATAAATAAATAACATGACAAGAAAAATATGGAGAGAATAAGAAAAATATAAGAATAAAGACTACTGGTGGCTTCGACGTTCCGATTTGTGACGTCACATAGCGATGCGGAGCTAAGCGGTTGCCCTTACCGTAAAACACCACTTTACTCATCAATATTTCAGTCATTTTTAAAGGTAGAAAAAAAATGATACCGTTGAATTCGTAATTTTTGACATTATGCTATGGAAATAACTAAAATAAAGTAATCTAGCTGTTTCAAGGCATGTAAGGCATCTAATCTTTTTTACAGCATATGCTGCAGAACTAAGTTTGCTAGCTTGTTTAGATATATGAGGGCCCCATTAAAGCTTCGTGTCAACTGTAATACCGAGAAAAACAGTGGCTTCAAAAAGGCCCAGCTACACCCCATTTAAAAGCACACTAGTATTCACCTATTTAACATTAGGTGGAGTGAATTTAATATATTTCGTTTCATTACCGTTCAAAAGCAAATTATTGACGTAAAACCAGTGTACCTACTACTTTTGATATAGTATTATTCACTTCGTCATATTTCAATAATTGCCTTTTTAGTCGGATAATGGTTCATGGTTATTCCCTAGCAAGTAAGGTAAATCATTAATATAAACTAAGAACAGAAAGGGATTAAGAACTAAGCCCTGAGGAACACCCATGGCTGTATATAATGACTGTATAATCAATGATCAAACACGGCAGCAACCTGCAGAACGCAACCGCGATGGAAGCGTGAGTGGTACCGTACTCCGGATCAGACAATGGTCCGAAGAGCCAAAAGAGACATTGACCTGATATCCGTCCGGATGAGAGGTCAGCAGAAAGTCCAACGGGGAAGGTGTATGAACCTCCACATATGGGATCCGCGTAGGCAAAGTAACCAGTTGTGTCAGAACATATGCCAAGGCAAATTTTTTTCGTTCCCCCCCCCCCCTTTTAAGAAAGGTGTTAGGATATGGGCAGAAAATTGTTGGGTACGAGTATGAGTCATACCGTACGAGTGGAGTTCGAGGAAATAAAGATGTTCCAGTGTCCCAGTCACACTATCTGTACAGCCAGCGTCAGTTACGTCATATCGGCACTGTGGTAAAACAAGCATCACTAGAATTTTTTGTAACTACAATTACTCTATATTATGTAATGATTAAATTTAAATTTTCTTGCTGAAGTTTTTCTCTACATAATTAACTTACATTTTCAATTCAGAATGTGGCGGCGCTGTCGTCGCTAACAAAGTTCCGAAATTAAGACAGTATATATATAGAATAGCTCCGAATTAGCACTCGGAATTGCCCGGCGGGAGATCTCCCCTTTTCCTGTCACCGGCTACAGGCGTAATCGAATTTACCGCATCTATTTTTCAATTTCTTTGTCGGACTGGATATTGTTTTGTCAGCTTCCGTTTGCTCCCCCCCCCCCCTTCTTGCTTCACTATGTATAATCTTTCTTATGTCTTCGGAGTTGAACTGAACTTCAATACATAATAATAAGACTAGCCTAAACTTAACGATAAATGTCCAAAATTAATAATAAATGCCCAAACTTAAGAATTAATGTTCAGAAACAAAACGATGATAACACAAAAATAACCAAATTCTCGAGAAGCATATCGGCAACAAAGATGCTAACTGTATGGTGTACTGATGCAACGAGGCGAGCGTGGGAGGTAAAGGGGAAGCGAGCGGAGCATCGAATGGGTCCCACCATGTGTTAATTTGACAATAAAACCTATATGGCTTTAAAGCTATGTTTATGAAAATAACAACAGTTTTTGTTTCATCCAAATTGGTGCAGAAAGACGAAAGTTATAACGTTTTGAAGTTTCGCAAAATTTTTAAGTTTTTTACCCGCTCCTTCTCCGTGACGTGACGTCACATTTCGACAGAGCGAACGCGCACCGCGCAGTAGGTACTTGCTAAGTTCAGTACTAACCGCACGCTCGTGTACGGTCATATTATATCGAATGTCAGAATTAATGTCCGGTTGACTGTATTACATGACATAGTAATTATTATAAACCCAACGACTATATAATAATTTTGAACTAATAATTTATGAATAATCTAATCCAATGTAATTGATATTATTTAAGATGAATAATTTAATCTAATCTATTATTATGAGTAATGTAATCAATGATAGTTCGTCAGTGGCTTCAAACATTTGGCCCTAGTTTTAAGCTGAGAACAAATTATCGGACGCGTCCGTCAGCCGCGGCTGACAGACGCAGCTTATTTGAATCTAGCCAGTACATTTAATACTACACTGTGCAAACTATCGGTCGTAAGACGCGGACGTGCCCTTGGGTCGTCCTTGAGCGTTCAGACGTCCGAACAGAATCTAGCCGGCTGGATATTTGTGCGTCCTCGGACGGTGTGCACAGGCCACGGGACGCGTCCGCGGACGTTTCGAGCGTCACAAACGAACCGACCGTGCTCGCGACATGTCAGACGAAGAAAATTTAATAGAATGTGTTCGTGGCTACATAAATGCTACTTTAAACAGGAAGTGTGGGAGCAAATTGCTGCTGAATTAAACATCATTTTCAAGCAGAAAATGAAATTGGTTTTCATTAGTTCTTAAGTACATTTTGTAACGTTTATCATCTTTTTGTAAGTCTGGATACAATGTATGAAATTCATCATACTCGAGTCGTTTTACATTAATATCATGGACCCAAACACTCCTTTTCACTTTTTTTTTTTTGGAAAACAACATAAGGCAGCTGCTGCTAGCTCTATAAATTCATCCTCGCTGTCGCTGCTTGTCGTGTTTCTCGATTGAAACACCTTTATAGAATGACTGAAGTGAGGCGTCCGAAGACGCCGTCTTAACTACCGTGCACACCGCTAAGCCGCGACTGTCAGCCGCGGCTGACGGACGCGTCCGATAATTTGTTCTCAGCTTTACTTTGAATAAATTGATTGCTGTATTACGTTGGTAGCTGGTACCAATTGTGTTTTGAAAATGCAATGGTCGCAAACATTCAATGCGTGTAATACTAAACTGATTTGGATGGATGATTATAACGTGATCTACAGGATTTTATCGTCTCATATCGGACTTTTATTCCTAATTTTGAACGTGTTCCTTAAGGAGCGTGATATAACAGCAATTAAAAAAACAGTAAATAAAGGTTAATGATAGATAAATAACAAAACAAGAAAAAAATACGATAAAAAAATGCGTGAGTGGCGTGGAACACTCGGTGGGAACGAAGTTCCTTGCGTAGTATATTATTATTGATAAACGTAGGTATTATATTATTGATTAACAAATACAAATAAATGAATTACTAGCGTCTATTAAAACGAAGCGTCATTTGAAATAAAATAATATTTCTTTCATGGCTTTCATGGCAAGATATGAAAAAGTGCGAGGGAGATGGATATTATTCCATCTCACTTCCTTATTTCGCCGCCAAGGCCGTCTACACGACACAAGGGGTAGTGACGAAAAAATCTTACACTTTTTGTCGCCTAGCTCCCATCCACTAAAACCGTACCGTCCGGTAAAGAACTTCGTTCCAAAAATAATATGGCAAGTGGGACTCGAATACACGATCTCGACGATTTTTATGGCTGTTCGACACGAAAACCCGTTTGGGTTTATAGTGTATCGTCCGGCAAGTCAATACATATTATTGTTACTTAACTTTAACGTATTATTATTGTATGTAGGTTAACAAGGAGCCAAAGGTTCGTTACCCCTCACTTCACTATCGATTTTATTCTCGGATTTATTTTAACACATACTGTCACAACAGTTTGTCCCTGATCCCTGATCAATCGCACTTGTCTTATTAGCGCACGTACAACACGCACACAGGAGGCGCGCTACGCTGTGTGGTGCATTGCATATCGATCTTGGCCTTGCAAATAGCGATACGAACGTATTATGCTTTAAGCTTACACAGCACATGCATCTATTAGCATATCTTTACGTACCTTTACATACCTTTACGTGCGCATATATATATACCTTTAGCAATGCTAAAGGTATATTATGATACTTTACACAACTTTACGTACTAATCTTATCAAGATTAGTATGTAAAGTCGTAGTTATGGGTTGTGCCGCGAGAGTTACGTATAAGCTTAGTATTCTAAGTGTATAAGTTATGAGCGCTGACCTTGTCTTGAATACGCAGAGTAACAATTTAGGTAATTTTGTGCCTTATACAAACGACGTAAGATGGACAGACGCCTCGACCACTTAGCCAAGCGCTCCTATTTCATGAACAGGTAAGTAGGCATATAAAACCCAAATAATTATTAACACTGGTGTGTTGTGTGGTGTGCGGCTGGTAAACATTTTGTAGGTAACAATATATATAAACAAACAATAATGAAACTTATATCAAAATGATCTTCACAAAAATAAACAATACTAGTGGCTTCGACGTGTCGAATTGTGACGTCACATCGCGATGCGGAGCAAAGCGGTTGCCCTTTCCGTAAAACACCACTTTAGTCATCAATATTTCAGTCATTTTTAAAGGTAGAAAAAAAAATTAAAAATACCGTAGAATTCGTAATTTTTTATACAATTTTTGATACCCTTAACAAAATTGGGTGGTCCATTTCAGCGAAGTGCAGAAATAATGTGACCGGGTTAGAAGTTTTCGCGGTGGGAGTTTGTGCGCAAATCTTAGACCATTCAACGATTCAATTCGGTTAATTAATGGTCTAATGGGTTTATTAATGGTTATTGGGTCAATTAATGGTCTAAGGCCCATGTAACGCGTTTAAAAATTTTACATGATAACTTTATGAGACAACATTGAATATTATCCCACGGTATCCTTTTATCGGCATAAAGGTATCCTATATTTTATCAGGCCTGTCTCACTCCGCGCCTTAGGCATAAAAATATACCTACGCTACACGACCCCGCATGCGGGGCTAATTCTGTGAGGTTGTCAAGCGCCCGCCTGAGCTGACACGCGCCTTGCGTTAACATAAAAATTATTTGTAATAAGTATTTAGGTACTTTTGATATTTATTATTGAGTTTTTATTCAAGTATGCCCTCTCAAAAAGCCAAAAGGTACTGCGTAGCATACGGGTGCTTAAATAACAACAGGAATGTCGTCTTTTCATTCTTTACTGTTCCTAAGGATACCGAAAGGTAATATATTATTATTTATAGGTAGATCTAGATAATTAGGTACTTAGTCACTGACACCATAGCTACAGATTTATTATTTGATTAGTGACTCGACCACAGCTTCGCAGTTTTCGATATTTCTCGTATAATGCCTTGACCTTAAAGTATTGTTTAGTGTAAGTAGACCTCCCAGTACTGGTGACTGCCTACTAATGCAAGTTCAGCATATACTGGTTAATGTAAAACAGCTGAGAAGTGCTGCGGTAAAACAGCAGCACTTCTCAGCCAGTCTTTCATTAATGATGAAGTCGTGCGTCGCATGTTTGTAAATAACAAAAAATGTTAAACAGACAGGTGACGGCTCCGTGGCACAGTGGCTTAGTAATGAGTTGCAGCGCTAAGGGCCGCGGGTTCGAATCCCGGACGGAACAAGTATTTGTATGGCCTACAAATAATTGTTCTGGGTCTGTTCTATGTATGTAAGCTGTCCTTGCGATACAGGAGAAAATCCTAGTTTGGAAGTAACGTTTTTTGGAAAGAGAGGAAGAGAGACAACTAACGAAATTAAAAATGTTAAAACCACCGACTTCAATACTAATACGCAATGTTAAGGATAACTCCAAAACTACTGTCAGATCTTGATCAAATTTATATGGGATGTATAAATTATAAGCACCAGCTTCAAATAAAAATAGAATCATCAAAATCGATTCACCTGGAAAAAAGTTCTGAGGTAACACTCATAAATAAAAACAGTTGAATTGAGTACAGGAAGTACTCAATTCATCTCATACCTTTTTTTGAAGTCGGTTAAAAATGGTAAGTAGGTAAATTATCTGAGTTTCAAATATTGACGTTGTTATAATCTTAATTTTCCTCGATGATGCATATTAACCTTCCTCACATTAAACAATAAAGTTTTTATTATCAGCAAACTGATGGCTCTGTGGCGCAGTGGCTTAGCAATGAGTTGCAATACTGGGGCCGCGGGTTCGAATCCCGCACGGAACAAGTATTTGTATGGCTTACAAATAATTGTTCCGGTCTAGATGTTTGTCCTTGTGCAATTTATGTTTGTTAACTGCCTCCACGATACAGGAGAAAGTCCTAGTGTAGGGGTAATGTTTTTTAACAAAATAAAAAAATACTAATACATTGCATAACACCTCGGTGTATTCTGCTATATACCAACATTATCAAAGGATTCAATTTGTTTTCTCACAATACCTAACCCAACAGTAGAAGCGGTCTTAACAAAGGTGCGTAACGGGCTAAATGATACAGACACTCGCATGTGGACGTAAGGTGCATTTTGATTTACTACGCGCGCCACAATTTTTTTTGACGAAATAAACTGTAGGCTAATTTCACGAAGGTCACTTCCGAGGCGTGCAAAGGATTATGAACATTAGCGAAGTTGTAACTAAGTTTAAACTCGCAAGTTTACTATCAGAGAGTGGGCCTTCTGTTCTCTTAACTTTTATTTATTCTATGGTTTTACCCAGGCCGAGCTCTATCCATGTGCAAAATATCATCCAAATCCATATAGTAGTTTTCATAAAAGCGTAACAAACAAACGAACTTTCACATTTATAACATTATTAGGAAAAACGATTAAATAATATCTGCTGCGTTACACATAATGCAACGTGGCTCTGCAGTTTCCTATATAAAAAAGGTACTCTGTGCTCTGTAGTCACTAACAAATTCTATATCAGTTTTGGCGGGAAATTGACCGGCGGCGGTTTGCTGCTCCTGTATTATTGTTTAAATAATGGTTTGAAGTGGACTTTGACATGTAAAAGTGTTGCGATTTTGTGTATTAAGTGTCTACGCATGTGAACTATTAGTGGAAACAGTGAAACGGGTGCTCTGATGGTGATGGATTCTCAAGATAAGCTGTTTGTTTGCATAGGCACCTTTAGATACCATCGCCAACTATCAGCTGTCTGCTGGATCAAGTTGCCGCCAAAATCTCCCAGGAGCTGCACAATGTGACGCATCAACATATTGTGAAGCAGTATACTATGAAGGAGTGGGGAAATTACAATAAACCGAATAAAAATACTTAAGACTTGGCCTAAAGGTCTAGATACCAGGCCATAAACTCCAAAAAAAAAACAAATTCTATATAGACACAATTACTTAAATTTATAACATAAAATGTACAACTTAGCCAAAACAATTAAGCTGAACCAGGCCTCTGTCACTCTTGCTACCTACCTGCGTGAAATAATTACCTACAATCGCCCCCGGGATAGAACGCAGTCATGGCCACAGAGTATATTACGTAAATAGTTTTTTGTAAAAATAGTTGGAAAAGTTTTTATGTAATTTAAGAATAATATATCTGTATATTATTACCTCTTTTTTTATAGGATAAGGGTGAAAAATGAGCACACAGTCCACCTTATGGTAAGTGGTTGCTGCGGCACATAGACATCTATATCTATCCTCTATTACAAATAAAAATTTAGATGCGTTGTCACCCGTGAGGACTAAGATTGAATGCCTCATTTCCAGTAAAAAGGGCCTCCGGCCACCTGCACTCACCAAACGAAACGCAGAGGTAAACCTCTACTTCACGCTGGTATTCTGTGAGGTCGTGGTACCACCCCGGTTCGAGCCGGCCCATCCGTGCGACAGCAAAAGCTGAGCCACGCGGCTCTACCATTAACAGTGGTAATAGGTAATATTTATTTATGAAATATTACCTAATATTTAATAAATAAATTATAAAGGCAAAACGTCGTTCCTACTATAATTGTTGCGGGAATGGATGCTTAATGAGCAAACCAAAGGATTCAGATGGATCATTTTTTAAGTTACCGAAGGATAATGAAAGGTGAATTTATTTAATTTCTTTTATACGTGGTAGAGCCATGCTGCAGCTATTTATGGTTGTAGTACGAATGGGTCGGCTCGACCGGGGAAGGACCATGCTCTCATAGAATACCAGCATAAAATAGCAGCATTACGTTGCTGTGTTTCGTATGGTGAGTGTAGAGATCCGGAGACCCTTTTTACTGGAAACGAGGCATTCCATCTTAGTCCTCACGGGTGTCAACGCATTTGCATTTTGATTCGTAATCGAAGATAGATGTAGATGTCTATGGGCCACAGAAACCACTTACCATCAGGTGGATTGTGTGCTCGTTTGTCACCCTTATCCTATAAAAAAAAATTCTACCGACTTCATAAAGGAGGAGGTACTCAATTCGTCTGTGTTTTTTTTATTTGAAAGCTGGTGCTTCTCATGTAGTCGTATATAAATTTGACCAATAGTTTTTGAGCTATCCTTAATAATATATATATTGAAGTCGCTTGTACAAAATTTTTAATTATTGTTAACTAAGTACGTATAGCGAAATAAGAATTAAGTAATAATTTAATTACAAAAGTAATACCTAAGTTCTTTATTACAAAACTTTGTTGAAATTTACTTCACTACAAAAGTATTTACTTACATACATATACTTGTCTTTTGTAATTAAAATATTTTAAGTTTAATAACACAATATACTGAAATTAAAACTTTGTTTACATGATTTTTAATAAGTAGAATACGATCAAAGGAGAATGGGATTTTTGGGCCTGAAGTTAACTAATTGGTTTATACTTTAAAAAATTGGCCATATTTTTCTTAAGTAAAATACAAATAAGTAGCTCTTTTTACAATTTAGATTTCGAAAAAAATAAGAAATAAGTTAGAAAATCGATTGTAGTATATTCTTTATGGCAATAAATCGATTACCATAAAGAATACACTAGTGAAATTCTCTGTTTTTAGTTTCTGAACGGTATCTTTTTTTATACGTCTTTGGCTCCTAGATTGCCAAATCTTGCCAGATTTTCAGCTATGAATTGTTTATATATACGCTTTCAAATGGTTCTACTTTCATCTTAACACTTGGGCCCAAGAATGTATGGAGACGTCTCCTTCTCCTTTCTATTAGGAATCGTATTTCGGGTTTATTTGTTGTTTACACTATCTACCTATTTCTTACGAGCCAAGCATCGCGATTTCCGACGAATGTAATTGCAAGTTGCATGCGTTGGGCATCACAGAACTCACATAGTAGCGGAAATATGGTCAATCATAGTCAAAATACGTACTTTACCTAAGTAACTTATTCATATATCACAATATATTTGTTTACTCTTTATTAACAGCCCTTAGTAACCACAGAAGTGATGTAGGAAGGAGGAAAGGTGCAAAGTAATACTGACACTCGCACGCAGCCATATAGTTTTAATTAGCTTGCGTGCGCGATTTATCTGATTAATAATGACTATGTAGGCTATTAAAACGTCGGCAAGCTGTCAACATCAGAGGAGTGCCACTTCTGTACGTAGTACTATTATTAATTCTGTGGCTGAACGCACATTTGTCAACACCGTACACGCCGCTTTTTAGAATTCGTTGTATGAAATTATATGAAACCTCGTACATTACACCCGCACCGTACGCGCCGAATTTTATAAAATTCGGTAGGTATCCGAATATTGAAGGACGCATGCTGATGACGTCATATAACGCGGTGCATGATGATACTCAGCGTTGTCTAATGTTGCCAACTTAGTGGATTTTCCACTAAAACTGGTGGCTTCGACTTTCGTTTCGAAATATATTCTTACTTCACTTATGGTGCGTTTCTAAGTGATAATTTTTATAACTTCTAATTAAGTCGTAATTAATCATACATAATTTGATTTTTTTTTTGCGTCGATTATCAATTTGAATACTTAGTGATAAATTATTTAAATACAATAAAAAATGATAGTTAATTTTAATTCAAAAACCCAATTATACCTGATTACTTAATTATCAATATACAACAAGTCTGTCCTCTGGTTCAATTGGCCTTCTAAATTTTGAGTTTTTCATAGTTATGGTTTTAGTATATGTAGCCATTGTTCAAATTTCTTTAATTCAAATATCTAAAAAACCATTCATGTATAATGCCGCGTGGCTCTACCACTGGTGGTAGAGCCACGCGGCAGCTTTTGCTGTCGCACGGATGGGCCGGCTCGAACCGGGGTGGTACCACGACCTCACAAAATACCAGCGTGAAGTAGAGGTTTACCTCTGCGTTTCGTTTGGTGAGTGCAGGTGGCCGGAGGCCCTTTTTACTGGAAATGAGGCATTCCATCTTAGTCCTCACGGGTAACAACGCATCTGCATTTTGATTTGTAATAGAGGATAGATGTAGATGTCTATGGGCCGCAGCAACCACTTACCATCAGGTGGACTGTGTGCTCGTTTGTCACCCTTATCCTATAAAAAAAATCTCCATATGACTGTCTTTTTCAATTAATATTATGAATCCAGAATCTTCTTTTTGTTCGAATTTTATTTTCTTCTTCCTCTGCCAATAAACAGGCTATTACAATATTTTTTTCCATAGCGATTCGAGCGATCTGTGTCACTGTACCGTTTCACACCAGTGGTTAGCAAAAACTGCAAAAGTTGTTGGCAATACAAAGGATTTGCGTACGGCGCGAACGTACAAATGTGCGAGGCCACAAATGCGGCGCGTATGGCACGTACGGTGTTGACAAATGTGCGTTCAGCTGTAGGCGCATGACAGCAATCACAGAACATTATTACTCCAGGAATGCTGTTTCGGCGCCTATACCCCGCCTCTATCCCCCCGCTTCCCCTAGTAACCAATCACCGTTCTGGTGTACCCTCCCGTCTTAACTGTGTCTAATTGTTTCGGTCATGTAGTAAGTTATTCTTCTTCTCATTTATCTCACTCATCGCACCACCTAGCGGAAAATGCAGGAGAACATCTGAATAAAATATATTTTTAACGATTTTTTTCATAATAATTTACGTGTTGTTTGACTGATGAATAAAAGTAAAATAATAGCCCATAATATATTACAGAGCTCTCTCATTTCTGAGCGTACTATGGAGCAATTAGTTCACCGCACTGCTCCAGTGCATGTTGACAGACATGCAGGTTTCCTCACGATGTCTGAACATAAAATTCGAATCAGCGTATAAAATTACTATTAACAATTTCAAGGTCAAAAGACGACGAAGAGCAAACATGGTCGCTCGTGTACTATGAAATTAACAGCTAGCGCTAAACCTTTGAGCTACCATGGCGTCTAATGAGTAAGGTATACAAAAATAAAATATATGTTTTTGTGACAATTTTATTTTTTGATGATTAATAATACAAATCTTAGTAACAAAATGATATACTTTACTGGTGTTGAACAGTTGAAGTTTTTACTTCGTAGTCTTAGAAAACGCAGCATAGCATAAAACATCCTAGTGTTGAACACAGTATAGTTCTCTCAAATTATGAATTGTACAATATAGGTGAAATTATATGATAATTATTAATAAAAATGAATTTACTGCGTTATCTATATTTAAAGGTCTATTAAAACCATAAAAAAAGCTGTTACTTTGCGACGGTTGCAACAATATTTTCTACAAATTGATATATGATATATGCAGATGAGCCTTAGGCTTATAAACAAAGCGCACACATAACTATAAAGTAAGTGGAAATTTATTTCTTTTCACATATTAGTTAAAGATGTATTTTATTAAAAGGAGAATAGTCCTACAACAATTTCAATTTAAGTCAAAATACATTTAACATAATCACGAATAGTAATTTGTGCATACAATAACAAACAAAAAGACTAAATCTACGATATCAAATATTTATTATCTTATAGTGATAAACTATAAAACATGCGATAAATAATAATACATTTTTGTAGTGTCACAATTTAAGCACTTACCCTTTATTGTATATTGTTGATTTATGGATATTCCAACGTTATTGTTTTTAAAAAAGCCTGGATAATCAATTTGTAAGACCAGCGAATATAGTTGCAACCGTCGCAACATGAGTGAAATATGCAGTTGGTGTACTTATATATTTGCGTAGAGTATATCATGTTAGTCAGACGCGGTTTAATCGTCGTGTCCGCGTTCATCGTCGCGACGGCGGTTGCGTTGGCGACGGTTCCAGCCGTCCCTGGGACGTTCCCTTTGGCGTCCTTCTCCGCGCCCTGCACCTCCCCTCTGGAAGAATGACCCTTGCTTCTCGAAGATTCGTTCATTCGAGTCCACCAAGTTGCCGACCTGCAAAGGATTATGTTGTTAATAAGCGCAAAGTTAATGATTAAAACTCCATATTACTTCCTATCTTGTCATCTGCAAGAGATATCAAGAAAAAGGAGGCAGTGAAATGGAATGGACAATGAAACTAATAATCAATTTTATTAGTTTATATTTGTGTGTGTACATAAATTCATCAACGTATTTTGTAATGGGGATGTCAACTATGGTAACCCAATCTGCTCGACCAAGTGCAGCGATTATGGCAGATCTTTTGTGAGGAAACAACTCTAAAGTCCCCTGGCTACTGATATATTGTAGTAATTTATTACAAATTGTAAATGAAAACTGTAAATACGCATTTACGCCTGCCGCGCAATAGGCAGCCTGGCTGCGCAGCCAGGCTGCGGCGTACGAAATATTTGAGTAGACACTTCTAAACAGCCAATGGACGGCCAGTCGTGACCCTTTTTTCGAGGGATATGGACGTTGAAGAACTTGTAATTTTGTGTGTATTTCGTAAAAAAGCAAAGCTAGAAGACATTGAATTCATCCTCTTTTTCTAGAACGGCACTCAAAAGACGGCTCCGTGGCGCAGTGGCTTAGCAATGAGTTGCTGCGCTGGGGCCGCGGGTTAGAATCCCGCACGGAACAAGTATATGTATGACCTACAAATAATTGTTCCGGGTCTGGATGTTTGTCCTTGTGCAATTTGTGTTTGTAAACTGCCTCTGCGATAATTGAGAAAATCCTAGTGTGGGGGTAATGTTTAAAAAAAAGGCTTATTTCATACCTATTTCAAAGATGTTCGTAAATACCCAGACCGGTTTTTAACACGAGAATATCAGTGCAATCATTTGATACCTTTTGGAAAATATAAGAAATTCAATCAAGGGCAATGATACTCCTATAGATATATACCATATTGCTTCACGGTTTTCAATTTCACGAATAAATTTCTCCGTATCGAAAGTCATTTTGTGATTTCGGAACACAAAATTCGCCTGGCTGCTACCACAAGTGCGCGGTGACTGACGGCAGCCACATACATTTGCCCTACTCATTCTGGCTGCGCGCAGTCAACGGGCTGCCGTGAAATCGGACGCGCTTTTATGGCTGCCGCAGCCGGGAGTTCGTGGCTGCTTAGGTGCGCGGGCTGCCATACACCGTCATATGTTCGACTGGCTGCCGCAGCCTGGCTGCCGCAGCCAGGCTGCCTAGTGCGCGGGGGGCCTTAAATAAAGGCCCCAGAGTTTCTTTTGTTTCTTCTTTAGTCTTGTTTTCCAAACCAGTTTGGATTTAAACATTCATCAGATCTTTAAGCAAGTCTAAATAACTAAAAAGTGGTAAGTTTAGTAAACTAACTAAAAAGTTTTGACTTTAAGTAACTTTGGGTGACTTTTCAATAGCTGATAAAATTTATAACTGCAAGTTTTATTTAATTGTTGTAGTTTTTCACATCTTTGCTCTTAATATATTTTTTCAATAAACTTTTCCAACCCACTTAAATAAATGAGACATAAATTTTCATTGTTTATTTATATATATTATTATATTTATATCACGAAATAGAATTTAGAAATTTCTTTAGTTAAAAAGAATGTAATAATACAAAAGTTATAATATAATTATTTACCTTATCGGCAAGCTGCAGCGCCAGCGCTTGCATCCTGGTAGGCTCAGAACGGTGCAGTATAGCGCACTCGCTTGGGTCATCAAGAGATGCCAGTAATTCCTCATTTATGATCATTTTTGATACCAAGGAGTGCACACGTTGCCGCGGCAGCTCGAACATGTCCGCCAACGAGCGCAGCGACAGCGATGCGTACACGTGCGCGTAAGTGAACAAGTACGTCCGAAGTGACTCTTCCCGAATCAGACGACCCAGCATCGCACGTACGTTGTCTGCTCCCACCATCAGGTCCCAAACCTATAGTAATGAAATATATTTTATACTGACTTATATTAAAACGAATTAAAAAGTGTTTATGGTATGTCTTGAACCAAATCATAATATAATTTGTTTAAGTCAAAATGTTTTCACCTCACCATATCACTTTTAGATTAGTTTCTATATGTATAAGTATTTTTATACAGGGTATTTTTGGAACGCTCCCGAAAACTAAGACAGGCGACAGCACCAAGTATACCTTTGATCATGGGTCATAAATAAATTTGATCCTGATGAAAAAAAAACATATTTTTACAACGTTTTATTAGCTTTATTCACGCGCCATCATGTTAGTACAGCTAAATGAAACGATAATTTCATAAAAAAAATCATGAAAATACTGAAACATAAAACCAGCAGTGGAAACTGAATTGATATCACCTGACTAATGGAGGTTAATGTACGCGCGAACGGTGAAAAAAGAACGCTGGCCTTGAACTTGGGCACTGAGCGATTTATCACATATTGGCCAGTATTACTGTGCCTGCATGCTATTGGTTCCCGCGCTTTGTTCGCTCCAAAAATACAGTCGCATACACAGCTTACTTTGCGACTCGCGACGATGTTTTAAAAAGGAAGGAAAAAAAATTATTTATATCTATTGTTTTATGACTAAACTAGTGAACGAAAAAGTGAATGGGGAAAATTGTGCAGTAAAGTTAAAATTGTTGAGGAAGAATACCGAAAAAATTACCATGTGATCGACCTGATGACGGAAGCTCAAGCGAAGATGAAAGTGATGATGAAGTAGCATCCAGTAACACCAACACACCATCAACATCTGGCTTCCATGTGACCCAAGACGTCATAATGGACGGCGTGTCACCCTTAGCTTAAGTTTTTTTGTTACAAACTACTTTATATTTTACGATAGAAATAACAAACAATGCTCAAGTAAACATTATCTATTTTTAATTCCCACCTCTTCCAAAGTTCCAAGTAGCTAGTAAAACACCTATTATGATTCTACAATAAAACAATTAATTACTATAATATTATAAAACAATAGCCCAATACCATGTAGTACTTTAGAACGCGACTGTACCCACACTCACTCCGCTGTTGACCTATTCCCTGTCGCCTTACGCTTGTGACGCAGTTGTGTTTTTGAGACAGTTCCGTGTTGATTTTGTACACGCGTGCGCGAGCGACAGTTAAATCGTTTTGTTTAATAAATTTACTTGTGATTATGTGTTGATATTAAAGTTTTTGTTACGTTTTTGGATTCTTTTTTGTTTAAATAATGCCTAACGCGTACGTTTATAGTGGTCAACATGTTAGGTATCCGAACCTAGGTACACGAAGTATCGCTAAATAAATTGTTAAGACGTCGAGATGGAACAAGTGTGTCATACTATGCAGTGCACAAAGTGTTGAAGCGTAACCAATGCGCCCATACAAATTGCACAAGAGTTTTCTGCCGTTGGTTATTATACCAGCAACAACGTGTGCCTGGTTCCATTGAGCACATTATCTGGACGGATGAGTCGACATTTACCAGAAACGGCCTGTGGAACCGAAGAAATACACACGTGTATTCAGAGGTTAACCCGCACGCTGTTCGACAAACCGGGCACGAAACCCGATGGTCGGTTAACGTATGGGCAGGTTTATTTAAGGATCGCATACTGGGACCAGTGTTTCTGCCAGAGCGACTGAACGGACAGCGATACCTAAACTTTATAAATGAACAGTTGGTTGACATTTTAAACGACCTATCGTTGGCTGAATATCGCCGCACATAGTTCCAACATGATGGTGCCCCTCCACATTTCGTGAGGTTCGTCCGTGAGCGCCTCAATGAGCTATTTGATGTCGCTGGATCGGCAGACTAGGACCACACGCTTGCCCACCTCGCTCACCAGATCTGACTCCGTTAGACTTCTTTTTGTGGGGTATGTGAAAGAAAGGGTTTTTAATCGTGAATGTGATAGTGCTGAAGAAATGCGCCAAAGGATCGTGGATGCTTTCGAGAAACTACGTACGGACTGTGTCGAAGACCACACGATGATGCCCCGCCTGCACCCAAATCTGCCTTGAAATGAATGGAGCACAATTTGAGCCGCATCTCATAAGACCACGGAGGATTTAGAGCAGTAAGCTGTTTCATAACTATTTTTTTTAAATAATTTAGTACTAGACTAATCTGAATAGGTACATAACTGAATACATGAGAATAATAAACATACCTACACGATGAATAAAAACGCATGACTCCAACCTTGTTTACATTTCATTTAAGTATTTCTTCATTAGCGGGGAATCGAACCAGTTATTTGGGTTATTTAACCTGTAAATTCGGATTAAAGTGGCTACGTGGAGATAAGCACAGTGGCAAAATAGTAGGTTAAGTAGATAAGTTAGGTATTTAGACACGTGTTGTAAATTATTATATTGTGGGATGGCCCGCTAGTTGCGGGCCGCGCGAATTTGTGTTCGCGCGTACATTGACCTTTATCTAGCTCAGGTCAGGTGATATCAATTCAGTCATTTCACTGCTGGTTTTAAGTTTCAGTATTTTCATGATATTTTTTATGAAATTATCGTTTCATTTAGCTGTACTAACATGATGGCGCGTGAATAAAGCTAATAAAACCTTGTAAAAAGATGATTTTTTTTTTCATCAGGATCGAATTTATTTGTGACCCATGATCAAAGGTATACTTGGTGTTGTCGCCTGTCTTAGTTTTCGGGAGCGTTCCAAAAACACCCTGTATAGATTAGTTCATATACAAATAAATAATTAGAGAATTGTGCCGTGTGATGGTGACACAAGAGAATGCATCACCCCATTTCATTTCAAGTCAGTTCCTTGAATCCATTTAGTTGTCAGCAACTATATTCAGTAACTTCAGTTGTAAAAAACTTGACTGATGAATGGCAGGTATAAGGATCTCGTTTACGTCTGGCGTAAAATATCCAGAACAGCGACAGGGAGTAGCGTCAAAGGTGCAAACTTTTGGAACTGCAATCGTGAATTCATCAGCCAAGCGGGGCAAGCCCATGTCTAACAGTGGAGTTAACAAAGTGGATGTTAAAGTTGAATAGAAATAGTTGTAGACGTTTGTATCAGAATTACATTATGTTTAGGGAAAAATCATAGACAGATGTAAGTGCACATAAAAGTTTTACTTTGGTAGCTGTTTCGCGTTTAGTTTCACTTTAGGATGAAAATAAGTAGGTTATATATATACGATGGGCTGTTTTCCGCAACTCCACGTCTAAGCGCGTATTTTGCGTAAATAAGTAGATTATTATTTTGTTTTATGAACTGACATATTATAGAATGTTACTTAAAACTTAACTGTGCTATAAAAAGTTTGTTTGTCAAGATAAAAGCATTATAAATGTTGAGTGAAAATATTGAAATAAATTTACCTTAGCATTCATTTTCTCGTTTACAATAAAATTAAGGCAAGCTCGCCAATCTCCGCGGCGCATAGCCCTGGCGGCAGCTACAGCATGTTCTCTCATAGACTCTGGAGGACCAACTAAAGCTTGTCGCTCACTGGCTCGCAAATTCTGATAGAATGTTTTGCTGATCATGCGACGGCGAGCATCAAACTCATGAGCTGCCATGTACGGAATTTCAATCAACATAGCAGACACCAAATACACACATTCAAGCAACTCAAGATTAATATGCATATGGAATGGCATCTGCCGCTGTTTTTCTATCTTCTCCTGTTCTTTAGAACGTTCGTGCTGACGTTGAGGAAGCAGACCTTGAGCAAGCAACTCTTTCGGTTTGCCCGTCATCATCAACTCCGCTAAGCAACCATGCGCTTCCTTGACATTGCCCCGACGGAACGCGCACAGGCCTAAATTAGCCATTGTACGATTGTACAAAATTTGCGTACTCGGATCGGAATGCTGAACGGTTTCTTGGAGGTGAGACATGAGTAGGAGATCTCGGGCTTGAAACCAGTTGTCGTGCAAAGCGTGGTGATATATATGGCAAAGGATGGCGCGCGTTCTTAGACGATCGGTCTCGTCATGGGCATAAATATACTTGCATAAGCGTTCCATTTTCTTGATAGTTGTTTCCTCTCCTGGAGGTAAATCTTTTCGAACTGCACGAGGATCGAATTTATAATACAAATGATCAATTTTACGGAGATAAGCGCGACAAATTTCTTGCGGGGATCCATCACGTTCGACCACTTGACATACGCGATCGATGAGCGCAGAGACACGCACTTCATCCTTCAGTCTCTCTACATACTCATTCGAGTGGGGATCACACTCTTTCAATAGTTTAGTGAACTCGTCATCAAGCCTCTCCAATGCTGTTAATAAGCAGCCACGAACGCGATATGGTGGAGTGACGAGTTCCTCATTATCCTCTGTAATTGTCTCACTAAGAACCATATTTTCATTAGCTAAAAGGATTGTAACCATATGGTCAACATTTTCGACTAATCTAGACCAGTACTCGGGTTTCATGGCATCGGATACTTTAGGATTGTAATCAAAGAGAGCGGCGACGGTGGCGGCGCGTAACTTAAGTTGAAGTGCCTCTCCCAAGTTGTGTTGCTGAGCAACTGTACGCAATTCATGCAGTAACTCAAGTTGAGCGCGGCGGTCAGTACGCTTACGACCACGGGCTGCACTGATCTCGCCAAGTTTCTTTACTACCAAGGCAGCATCGATGTCGCTATCCTGTGAAACATTACCATATTAATTTGAAATAACAGTAATAAAACAAAATAATATATTAATGGATGTATGTATAAAATTTCATGTGTGAATTCTTACATACATAGTAAGTATTAATTATGATGGGATATGCTCATGAGCAGTTGTGGATTGTTTACAAAAAAGAAATGTAAAAATGATCAATTAAATAACAAACCTTTGCAAACATCTTAGGCTTATCAGAGGTAGCGGCGCCCTTCCTAACGGTCTCCCATTCACCGCCGTCGTCTGTCTGGTCCCTTTTGCTGACCTTGCCAGCTCCTCTCTCACGCCTTTCTCTCCTTGCACGACGCCTGTCCCGTTCTTCGTCATCGTCTCGTTCAGTAGTTCTCTTTAAGAACCGTTCTCTTATGGTGGTGGCTCCACGAGCTTCATCGTCGGAGCTAGAGCTGGAATCGGAAGAACTAGAACCCCAATCCATAGAGTCAGAGGACTCATCATCTTTTGGTGGGGGACGACGTGGAGGTTCGGGTGAGCGACGCACTCTAACTTTCTCCTTCACCTTGTCTTCATCATCAGATTCGTCAGATGATGATGTATCTGTAATAAATAAGAGGGATAACCAAATATATAATGAGTCTGACCAAACCATTTAGTTATTAGTATTTTAGAAAATTAAACAACACAAAGAGAAAAGTATGTTTTTATATAATTGCTAAATTCACCATAAATTGTTAAGTTTTGGCAATCCATGGCACAGATAGTGATAATAGTCTATGTACATATAATAATGAATGCTATATGTCAGTTCAAGAAAAAATATGAAGATAAGTAAATAGATATTTCAAATACCATTACACATTCATCATCATTCATCATGACAGCCTTACATAAGTCCACTGCTGAACATAGACCTCCCCCAAGGAATGCCACAAAGCACGGTCCTGAGCCACCTGCATCCATCGACTTCCTGCATGTCTTACCAGGTCGTCACTTCATCTCGTGGGGGGGTCGCCCTACACTTCGCCTACCAGTACGAGGCTGCCACTCAAGAACCTTTCTTCCCCATCGGTTGTCGGTTCTTCGAGCTATATGGCCGGCCCACTGTCACTTCAGCTTACTAATCCGTTGGGCTATGTCAGTCACTCTGGTTCTACTGCGGATATCCTCATTTCTAAGTTTATCACGAAATTTTATCCCCCGATTATATCCAATGACAAGAGATAAAATTATCTTGTCCCTATACCAAAGCACGGCAACGGGGAGAAGTATATCCCCGTTTGACATAACGAATAGACATATATATCCCCCGTCCGTAGCATGGAGCCAAATGTAACAATTATGCTTTTTTGAAATTTGAAAGGGACAATTCTATCCTAGTTCATTGGACGTGGGTATTAGTTTATATTCATACAAAAAGAGAAACCCCGAGCATATCCCTCTCCATAGCTCGCTGAGCGACCTTGAGCTTCCTCATATGGCCTGCAGTAAAGGACCACGTCTCAGATCCGTAACTCTTCACTGGCAACAGGCACTGGTTGTACAATTTCGTTTTAAGGTTTTGAGGTATGTTTGAAAGAGAAGATGTGTCATAGTTTCCTGAACCGTTACACATTAGAATACAATTGGGATCTCTTAATATATTTATTTGGGATTGTCATGTACATGCATATGTAATAACTATGCTCCAAATGGATATAATATATATATATATATATATATATATCCATAAATGTAGATGCAAATGCAAATTAATTTAAAAAAAATATATGTTTTTGCATTTCATAAATTATACTAAGCAAATATAGGGATATTCGATATACATCGATGCATCGAATTCACTCGATGTTTACAATACGATGCATCGAATCGACCCGATGTTTTGGAAAGTTATTGATATACTCGATGTATCGATGTATTTTCATAAAACATCGAATCAATGATAACCATCCAATGGTAAAAAGGGTATACTTATCTATCACTATTAATATTATAACTTCTAAATCAGAAAAACAGCGCTCTTATTTAGAAGTTATAATATTAAACCTGTTGATGGCGCTACTTGGCAGCTGTCAGTCCTTAGCGGAATCAAGAAATTGGCTGGTTGGCAACACTGTGCTAAAGAGAATAAAAAAAAATCGTCTGGTCTGTCTCGGTTTTAAGGCGGCTACTCACTTGCATGCCGCAGGGCAATCTAGGATGAACAGCGATCGGGACAATATCAGCATTGTCTCTCTACACACATGCCTGCCGTTCAGTATGAAAGTGTACATCTCGGTGGACACATGCGTTGAGTATGGCGCCAGTTTTATGGAAATATCAATGAATCGGTAAATATAGCCTTTGTTCTTTTTTTATAAAGAATAAGGGGGACAAATGAGCACAGTCCACCTGATGTTAAGGAGATACTGTGGCCCATAGACACCCATATTTATGATAAAACAACTAATTAATTAATAATTACAACCATAACACAGTCCTTAAAAGCTGCAGCATGACTCTACCACGTTTAAAACGTTACAACGTTCAAATAACGTTCCTTCTGCGGTGTTGCCGTAAAAAAAAACAAAAAGGAGATAATGGGTGAAGAAGCCGCTATTTATACACTTCTATCACCAGTGTCCAAATTTCACATTTTTTATTGATATCTATTGTGAAGTGTGCTGCGCGCGAAAGTCATTAACGAACTGATTGAAATTGTTCCAATTGCGCTACACACGTGGCAGTGGTAGCTATGATCTAGGGAGCAAGGAAGTTCTTGCGCCACTGCCGCCCAGCCACAGGGCCGACTTAGGAAATTACCCCTGCTTTCATACACACATCACAATTAAGAAGGAAATTAAGGGTAATCCTCACTTCTACACCCTAGATTGACCCTGCGGCAGGCAAGTGAGTTAACGCCTTTAGACCATTCAACACAGTGGACTCGCCTCGCATGATTATTGCCCTCTACCAAGGTATTGGATTTAAAAATCTTGTGCGTTGATTAAACCTGCTTACGGAATCGTTTTTATAAACGCACTAGATTTTTATCCTTATAAGAATCATTTCCGCCGAAGTAGGTGTTTTTTGAAAAATGCCAATCGGTGCGGTTAACGTGTGCATAAAGCAGTCAAAAAAGTTTACAAAAAGATGGAGTTGTATTCCATATGTAAGTATTTTTATTGTGAATGTATCAATTTTTATCATTTAAAATAATATCATAAACATTGACCTACTACTAAATGGACCTCGGCTATGCACTCAAAAGTGTCCGAGCCAAAAGAGTTCCAAAATGCAAAAAGAGCTCGAATTGAACGCCAGTCTTCGTTTTGTCGCCCGATAATACACTCCAAATTGCCGTACAGTATCACAAAACTAGCAAAACTATTTATATATTTTTTCGATACTATTTATATTAGACTATTAATATTTAATAATTTAAAAATAATATTTTGTTTAGATACAAGATACGTAGTATTTAATTTAAATTCACATTAATTGTAAAAACAAAAAACCATACCGATAATTTTCGCTAGAAGCTTCATAAGGCGAAAAGAATGCAGCCTCTGGTTGAAGTTAAAAGGCTGATAAATTTAAAATTAAATTTAATATAAATTAAAATTATATATATATATATACTTTTCCGTTATATGTTTGTATAGGTTGACTCGGGACACATTTTTCGTGAATTTTGTTCTAGATCCGCCGTCCATTTAGTAGTAGGTGAATGATCATAAATAATAATTTATTTATTCTTTATTGCATTCCTTAATATAAAAGAATACAAAGGGAATAATACAAAAAAAATCTACCAGTCAACCCACGAGAATTTGACGTAGGTGTAGCAGTATAAAATAATAACAAAATAAAAATGATAATTAACTAAGTTATATATTAATTTTACAAATATATAAAACAAATATACTATAGAAATATCTCCTATTTATGCATATATACAAATATATGCATACAGACGTATACATACATATATACACATCAACATACAAATATAAATAATACAAATAAATAACTATGAATATTTACTTCTGTTAACAATATATTAGTTCTTACGAATAAGACACTTTGTGTGTCATGCAATTAAGAATATCTATCGATCTAACTATAATCCTTGAACACACATACACACTCACAAAAGGCATGCGGGCAGACAGTACTGATGTAAGAATAGTAGATCATTCAAAATTGTCGGTTGTTCGAAGTCAGAAAAAGTACTCGATGTTGAAAAACATCGATGTTTTTAACCGATGCATCGGAATATATCGATGCACAGTTTCGATGCATCACATCGAAAAAAAACATCGATGTATTTTCAAAGTGGACACCCCTAAGCAAATAGGAATAAAGAGATTTTATCCAATTAGATCAAGACGTGTAACAGAGCGAGACAGCAATAATTATTTTATGAATGAAGACAAAACCAAAATTTAGCCTTAGTCTACTAATTCAAATATTTTTGTACATTAGTGATGAGTGAGTAAGAATTTGTCTGCTAACTTGAAATTTCATTTTCTTACATTCCCAAAAGTAAGACACATATTTTGCTTAGGTAAGCAGAGCTTGAAGTACCACCATACTTTTGGTCAGTATATACATCAGTATTTATGGAATAGTCGTTTACTTTCCTAGTAATGACTGTCGTTGCCTACCTACACCAAATCTCTACAAAATGTGCTTGATTTGTGCTCTACTGATATTTCCTATACTTCTTGAAATATTGTGATACACAATTATTTAAAATAGATTTGTCAAAATCCGATGACTAATTTAAGAATAACTTGCAACTAAGTTTTGACATGAGTTAAAGGTAGTATTTTAAAAGTAATAGCTAATTTACCTTTTCGTTCTTCATCATCGTCTGGCAAATCGGGGTTTTCGCGAAATTTGGTGATCTCTGCATCAAAATCTTTCTCATATTTTCTCAGCTTTTGGCGCAATGAAGTAAGAGCTTTACTATTTCCTTTAGATAACGCTTTTCTACTATCACGGTCGGCCCATGCGCCTGCCACCCAATCATCTAATTCAACCAGAGCCCTAATAAAGAAACGAGGAGCAATTCCATTCTCTTCTTTTTGAACTACGGGTGCTGCACGAGTGTATGCTCTCTGCAGTTCCTCAAAGGAAGCTAAAGCCGACGAAAAGTCTTTGATCTTGCGATGATTGCGCAGTGAATGAATTATTCCCTCCAATTCTTCATAACGCTTTTCTTTCATAGAGCGCACTACACGCTTTGTTTCTTCCTCATCATCACTGAACTGGGTGAACAGAAAACATGAATAAGTGTTAGCTCGAAATATCTATGGTAATGATTTATAGCTTATATATATTATATATAAGGTATAGTAATAGGTAGGTCTCTTTTCAGTACAGTTCGAACAGTTTATTACTGTATAATAAGATAACTTTCTACACTTAATTAACCATTTTTCCATTTCATTACTAAAAATGAGCTAGCGGTATGGGAGTGCAATATATAAGCAGTGCATAATATAATGCAGAATAATGTTATTAGTGAAAGTAGTTACCACAGAAACTAAACAATTAAAATTTCTGAATCATGTACACATAAATATTGCCACAGACAAGTTGATATTTCGGTACCGATACCGAAATATCAACTTGTCTTTTTTTTTTGTATTTTTCAAATCTTAATCTTTTCAATATGATGTTCTAGGAAGATTCCATTTCGCATCTCCCAGTAATAAATATGAAGGAAAGAAAAAACAGTGACAGTATGCACACTTGTTTTGTGTGTCAATTTAAGCTCTGCTTTAGAACAGAATAGAATAGAATAATTTTTTATTCAATATAAATCACATGTGTAATTCTTATTGAAAGTCATTTTTTACTTTACCACTGGTTCGAAAAAAAAAAAATTCTATTATAACATAATATGTTAGAACATATAGGTCATTTCTATTGTCTTACTATTGTGTGTAAAAGTCGGACAGTGAAAGTGTGCAGATCTATATATGGGCTATTTGGAGTGCACCCCATGGCAGATCTATATTTGGTACCAGCCTCCATTGAAGACAAAAACTATCAAAGCTTCAAAAATAATTATGATGATATTATGAAAATTTCATGAATTTTAGTCGAAACGAGGATGAGAAAGTTAATTTTCGAAAAGAGGCACAAAATTTATTTAATACAGTGGTGAAACTGGATACTATTTATTTGGAATAAATTTTAGAGAGGATATTTGTATATCATTTTGGATATCCAGGTGACATATACAAACATTTAGTGAATATGTTCGGTTAAAATCTTACTATACTCGAAGCTAGAGTCTTACACTTCTTGCAGTAAAATGTTTTACTATCTTATAGATTTTTTTTTAATTTTGGTAAGCACTAACTGTGAAGCGGAGTGCTCTTTCTCCAGGATGTTGTATATAGAAAGCATATATAGGACAACAATGTTGAATAATCAACTAAATAATTTATTAGTTCTTTCCATAAATTGTGATTTAACAAAGGACTTACAAAGTTAAGAGCAAATAAAGAAATTTGCAGCACAAAAATGTAGAAAAGTATAATTTAACACAACATCACATTTTTACCACAATGTTACCATCATATAAATATTGACAAACATTTATATGATACGATAGGATATAATATTTATATGATACTAATGTCACTCAATTGTTTTGCCTTCCCAGAACCCCTCCACTAACACAAACTTTATGGTATGGTATTAAAGTTCAAATTGACTTTTAAGTATTATTATGAATCTTTTGTATGGAATATAGAAGTGTTTATTTTAGACTTTTTCAGGCAGTTTTTGAAACTTTTCTCTCCGTAAGAACCATCTTCGCACTTCAAGAAATATTGTCAAAAAAGAATTAGCGAAATCGGTTCAGTTGCTCTTGAGATTTGAGCTTAGCAACACATTCAGCGATTCAATTTTATATTACAGATAATGTCTTACATTTTACTGTTTGTGCATCAAAGTCATATAAAATAATAAAATATTTTAGTGTCCTAATTTTTTTCCATACTGTATACATTATGGAAAACAGTTTTTTGACTTGATTAATTTGGTAGGCCCCCAATTAGTGTTAGCCCATGGCCCAACAAATTCACGCACCTCCCCTGCTTAACTGTATAAGAAGGAAGGAAAAAAAGGAGTAGGAGAAGGCAATCCTCCTTGTAAAGGGTACAATGTATATTTAGTGAAAAAAAATGACTTACTTTTATTTACTCATATTTTGTGATTTTTGCTGTATTTATGCATTGTGATTAACAAATCACAATGCATAAATACAGCAAACTCATAGTTACAACTCATTTATCTTGTCATTGCACCCATATATATATATATATTTCTTCTAGACATGGTAATTAAATATATTTAACTTTGCCCTAGACTAATCATTAAGAAACTACATGTACATATTTTACCTCAATACCTTAATTCTTTTGTTAATAATATTGATATTTCTGATACAAATATTGATTATACATAATATTAAATGATGAATACTCAGATTAAATTACATCAAAAATACACAAAAATCTTTATATTACATATAATTTTTATTCACTCATATGGCTATGTTATAATATTGACTTTTGCTGATATTGTATAGTAGACTAAAATCATATTATGTGGTAAATATATTTTTGAAATAATTGGTGTATTAAATAATTAAATATGTTAAAAACTTACAGTGTAGACGGGTGCTGGTGCACGAACTACCTGCTCCTCTTCACTTGAGCTTTCCGATTCTGAATCTGTCCCAGTCGCGAAAAACCGACTCATGTTTGCCTCTTTAATTCAACTGCAGAAATAATTTAAGTAACCATCACTATTTTTAAATATCTTAAAATATTTAATTGTATAATAAACATTTACCTTAAGTTTAAAGGTTAGAATATTTAAAGTGTAAATCAAACATATAGAAATAAGTAATACCTTAAAAAACAATACTATGTTTTGTCGTTATTTTAGTTCTTTCAATCGCACTTCGATACATGAAAATTGTAAATAAATTTAAAAAATTCACAAGCCTACATGCCCACGAAGCACTCCACACGTCAAAGAAACCATAGAGATTGTCGTTGTTGTGGTGTAACGATTCCCCAATTAAGGCAGGCATAGTCCTTATATAATACAGCCTTGTCTGATTTGTGTTTTGTTCACAAAAAATCATTACAATATGCTGATACGTCTCATTGCGAAGTTCTTGAGAGATTTTTGATAACGGGTTAATCCAGTGGATAGTTCATAACGATAATATCTCAAAGCCTGAAAGGGGATAAAAAACCTGATATAACTAATCACTTTCGAAGTACGTTACACTTGTGTTTAGACTTCCAAAAAGGAGACAGTACTCAATTCGACTGTATGCTTTTTATGTGTGTTACTTCATAACATTTTACTGGGTGAACCGATTTCGATGATTATTTTTTTGTTTGAAAGCTGGTAGGTACTTCTCGTGTGTTCCCATATGAATTTGATCAAGGTCAGACCAATCGTTTTTGAGTTATTCTTAATAACTTATAGTGAAGTCGGCTGTACAAAATTTTTAATTTTAAATTATCAATGTTAAAATTCACTTTAAACCATTTCTGTGAACGGTGGAACAAGTGCTCCGCTGGTTATGTGAATCTTAAGATAAGGTGTCGGTCAGCTTAGGCACCTTGAGATACTATAATCTGCTGGCTCAAGTTGTCGACAAAATCTTCCAAAAATTAATTAATGTGAAGCATTAACATATAGTGAAGCAGTATACTAAAAAGGATTATTGTCACTTGATACTGAAAATATATAAAAAACCAAAAACCCGAAAGAAAAGAAGACATAATTTAAAAGACAAGCATACAAGCCAAAAATCTTAATAAAATTAACTGAACCATAGAGATTGTTGTTATGATTTACCAGTTCAAGTAGGCAAAAAACTTAGACCATACAGCGTTATCTGTTTTGTATTTTGTTAACAAACTTTTCTCATTAAGATTATGGTGGAAAGGTCCTTAATGAAAATAAAGCCACACCACCAAGGTAAAATAGGCTCTGGGATTTCAGTTATTCTCCTTGCGCATAAACTAAATGCCCTAGGGAGACGAAAAAAATCACTTTTTTAATAAACTTAAATAACAGAAAAATCAAGGAAGCCTAAAATGTACTCTCTTAAGTACACTGAGAATTTGTAAATTGAACTTGCAGTGCATTATTCTGGATAATTAAGCTCTTTTTGATTTCTTATATGGTAACATGATTTACCTGTGCTGATACTGCAGTTGGACATCGGTAACCAATTTCAAACGAATAAGGCTGCAAATGCGTTCTTATTTCTATCCTGTTTATATCCAGTATTATTATGCTAGCTTACTCTTTATGCCTGGATTGATCCTAAGTAGAAGTAGTAGTGATAATGACTGGTCACCAATGCAGGAACGAGTAGAAACAGAAGAATCGAGTAGAATGATTTATTAATAAAATGTGATACCTTAGGTACTAATAAATAACAAGATCTTAACCAATAAAAATGCCTACTTTAAAATATTAACAATTTTAAAATTATAGCAACGAATTAAAATTTAATTATTAACAAAGACGTGATTGGTCGTAAAAAATTGACGAAAGGAATTTTAATGTAGTTCGATTCCTGGAAACGAAGGCACGTGTGACCTTGGATTCCACGCGAACGGTGGAGGTATAAAACACAGTGGCTTAGTGGAAGTCGTCCTCCTGCGCCCACTTTTCTTCTAAAAGGGTCGCTTCCGATTCGGTAGAAAGGCCTCATAAGCCAATGCCAGTCTCACAGGTGGTATTTAGTGAGTAGGCACTTAGGTTAGATTAGGTTAGTCGCAGTGAGTTCCACATAACCACGACAGCCGGTCGTGGTCTATACCGGTAAGACCGGTATAGACCACGACCGGGGCAGTATTGAATTGGCGATACAAGAGAATACTTCGAAGCGAAATAACGGCGAACTGTGTTTTATTATTAGTGTGATTTTTTGATTGTAATTAGTGTTGTGTAATTAAAGTGTCAATTTTGGTAATTCAGTCGGCAGTTTTTAATTGTCTCGAACCCGAAGCTCGTAACAATTGGTGTCAGAAGTGGGATCAAATATGCCGATTTTACCTAAAGACGACACGGAGGGTATCCGTACCCGAAGTCAACGCCAACAGGAGACGGACCAGAGACGATTTGGTAATGCAACGCCGCAAACGTCGGAGGGCCAGTTGCTAACCACGGAGGCTGGCCCGTCAGCAGCTCCTGCATCTGCAGCACCTGACTTAGGTGCTCTGATGATGATGCTGCAGGATCAGGCTCGCCGACAGGAGGAACAGGCCCGCCGACAGGAGGAACAGGCCCGCCGACAGGAGGAACAGACCCGTCGGCTGGAAGAGCAGCTGCAGCGCGGTATGGAAGAACAGATGCTCCTCAGGAAGGACCTTCACGCTACCTTCGGGAAAGAGATAAAGGAGGTGAAGGATAGGGTTGCTCAACATAACAACCGCCTGTCGGAAGCTGAAACCCGAATCGACCAAGTGAACAATCGGGTTGACAACGTGATGGCTGATGTGAAGAAAACGCTGGACGACCTCAAACTTGGGGATGGAGTTACAGCTCCCGTGGTAGCTACAACACCTTCGCTACGTGGATTCAAAGTGCCACCGTTCGACGGGACTTCTTCCTGGTCGGCCTATAAAATCCAGTTCGAGGCTGTCATGAAAGCGAACGGCTGGAATAAAAGTCAGGCCATGACTGCTCTCACCCTAGGCCTGCGCGACCAGGCATTAACTGTTCTGGAAGCTCTCGGTAAGGAAGTGACTTACGAGCAGCTCCTTGAGGCATTGGAGGCGAGATATGGCGACGCTCACCTGGAACACGTCTTTCGTGCGCAGCTCAAAGATCGCGTGCAACGCAGTAACGAAAACCTGCAGCAGTGGGCCCTTGAGGTAGAGAAGCTGGTTCGAAAAGCGTACCAGTCTGTACCTGCGCTTATTGTAGGGAACCTGGTGCAGACATTCATCGACGGCATCCGCGACCTTGAAGTCAGAGCTGCTGTGAGGCTCGGGCACCACGAGACGCTTAAGGACGCCTTGACCCATGCACTGGAGGTGGAAGCCGTGCGGCAGGATCATCGTTCCCACCGCGTCAGGGAGGTTGCAGCAGCTAAAGTTCAGGACCGCAATAAAAGCTACAGCCCTAGGTGCTACGGCTGTGGAGAAAGGGGCCATCTTCGATCCAGCTGCCCTAAGCGAACTGTAAAAAGGGAAGGTGATCGATCTCGAGAGGGTAGTGCGGATAATAGCACCGCCCAGCAGCAGCAGGGAAACTGGCGGGTGCTGGCTGATGTTAAAAGAGCCCCAAGGATTTCGATCTCACAAACCCATGATGGGAACAGCCTAATCATCAAGGGCGAAGTCAACGGAACGCCGTGTAAACTGACCATAGACACTGGAGCCTCTCGCACGGTTGTCAGTTCCCAACTTATAAGTCGGTTCCTTGGGGACTCCGCATACAACCGAGAACGCATTAATTTGGTGACAGCCACCGGTCAGCGCATACCCGTCCGTGGAGAGAAGGAGATGGAGTTGAAGCTAGGCAACATGATCTACCTGCATAATGTCATCGTGGCTGATATAATGGACGACTGCATCCTGGGCCTAGACTTTATGAGGAAGAATTGTTGTGAGATCGACGTTAAGCAAGATGTTTTGAAATGTGGACAAGAAGAACTTTTCGTGGAAGGGGCGTTACCAGGGAATGTGTACAGCCTTAAGAAGATTGTTCTTCCGCCGAGATCGGAAACGATTGTGCCGGTTAGTCTTCCTCGGAGTCCTGGGCAAGCCCATCGTTGTGTACTCGTGGAAAGGGTAGACAATGACCTTCCATGGAAAGTGGCTCGAACCTTGGTCAGAACCACCGACATCTCAGGAGTACGTGTGTTGAACCTTTGTGATCAGGAACAGATTATAGAAAAAGGCACATTGGTTGGTACTAGTGAGGAAGTGGATTGGTTGCGTCGATGCGAATATCTATCGACCGGGACCCCCAGCAAGGATGGACAAACGATAGTGACCACACTTTTGGAAGACTGTCGCAGCGTTCTTTCCCCGAATGAAATGGTCAAGGCGAAGAAGTTGTTACTCAAGTACGCCAATGTTTTCTCGTCAAACGAAGCTGACATAGGAAAGACTGGCTTAGTTCAACACAAAATAAACACAGGACAAGAATTGCCTATTCGTCAGCGGCCAAGAAGATTGCCAGTAGCACGTGAAAAGGAAGTGGAAACCATGATTGAGGGAATGGTGAAGGATGGTGTTATTGAACCTTCATCTAGTCCATGGTGTTCACCTGTGGTGCTGGTAAAGAAGAAGGACGGCAGCATGCGGTTTTGTGTTGACTATCGCCGCCTGAACGACATTACAAAGAAGGACAGCTATCCCTTGCCAAGAATTGATGACACGCTGGATATGCTTACAGGCGTAAAGTGGTTTAGTACGCTAGATCTGAAAAGTGGCTACTGGCAGGTTGAAATTGACCCTAAGGACAAGGAGAAAACTGCATTCTCCACAGGAAAGGGTCTGTGGCAATTCAAAGTCATGCCGTTTGGGTTGTGCAATGCTCCAGCAACGTTTGAAAGGTTGATGGAGCTTGTACTTACCGGGCTAATTGGAGATGCTTGTCTGGTCTATTTGGATGACATCATCATCGTAGGCCGTACGTTTGAGGAACACCTTCAAAACCTGGAACGCGTGCTCATGAAGATCCAGAGTGCCAACCTCAAGTTGAGTCCAAAGAAGTGCTCACTATTCAAACGGCAAGTTAGTTTTTTGGGGTATGTAGTGTCGGAAGAAGGTATCCGCACGGATCCAGAGAAAATTGCTGCTGTCAAGGAGTGGCCGGTCCCAAAAGACAAGACACAGGTTAGAGCATTTTTGGGTTTGTGCTCTTATTATCGGCGATTTGTGAAGAACTTTGCAGATATAGCCAAACCTCTGCACAAGCTAACCGAGGAGAAGCGACAATTCTGCTGGGATGAAAGTTGCGATATTGCATTCCAGGAGCTCAAGAACCGCCTGTGCAAAACACCTATTTTGGGGTACCCTGATGCGGGCAAGGAATTCATAGTTGACACAGACGCAAGTGATATAGGACTTGGCGGTGTGTTGTCTCAACGGAATGGTGATCAAGAGATTGTGATAGCGTACTTCAGCAAGTCGTTGTCAAAGCCGGAAAGGAACTATTGTGTCACAAGACGGGAATTGCTTGCTGTGGTAAAGTCCTTGCAGCATTTTAGCAAATATCTTCTAGGGCGGAAATTCCACTTACGAACTGACCATGCTGCACTGAAATGGCTGTCGTGGTGTGCTTAGAGCATTCACCACCTCCCTTCCTCGCTTTCCAGAGGGTAGCCCTTTCAATGGATCTGGCCACCCAATTTTGTTAAGGGTATCAAAAATTGTATAAAAAATTACGAATCCAACCGTATTCGTACTTTTTTTTTACCTTTAAAAATTACTTTTTTTTATAGGATAAGGGTGACAAACGAGCACACAGTCCATCTAATGGTAAGTGGTCGCTGTGGCCCATAGACATCTACATCTATCTTCGATTACAAATTAAAATACAGATGCGTTGACAGCCGTGAGGACTAAGATGGAATGCCTCTTTGCCATTAAAAAGGGTCTCCGGTTCTCTACACTCACCATACGAAACACAGCAGTGTTAAGCTGCTATTTCATGCTGGTATTCTGTGAGAGCGTGGTCCTTCCCCGGTCGAGCCGACCCATTCGTGCTACAACCATAATATAGCTGCAACGTGGCTCTACCACGTATGAAATATTTATGAGTAAAGTGGTGTTTTACGGTAAGGGCGACCGCTTTGCTCCGCATCGCGATGTGACGTCACAAATCGACACGTCAAAGCCACCAGTAGTCTTTACTGTTATAGTTTTCTTATTCTCTCCATATTTATTACTCCATATTTTTCTTGTCATGTTATTTATTTATTAGTAACCATTATTTTCTGTTTTTTTTTTTTAATTTGTTATATCATGGTCCTTGAGAACAAAAATCCGATTTGAGAAGATAAAATCCTGTAGATCAAGTTATACCTTAACGCAAAATTTCATAAAAATCAGTTTAGTATTACACGCATGTTTGCGACCGTTGCATTTTCAAAACAGAATAGGTACCAACTACCAACGTAATACTACAATCAGTTTATTCAAAAGTAAGTCAAAGTAAAACTAGGACCATAATATGTCATATGCAACCACTGACGAACTACGTAACTAACAAAATTTCTTCACGTGTCACTAGGTACTAAATAACAGTACGAGTTGTTTAATGAAAAAACTTATTTAAACTTACTAATGCAGTGAACATTAGTAAGTTTAAATAAGTTTTTTCATTTTGTCGTTGTAAATGATGTGCAACTTCGTGGTTCGGTCAGTTAATACCTACATATGTATTACTGCCTAGTTATTAATCAATGGTAAAGCTGTATACTTTTCGTAATCTTTTATTAAATAATAATAATATTTTTATTTGACACTTCTATTTCATACAACATCATGGAGCCCTGACTCCTAAACTAGGATACCCTGTATTTCAGGAGTCAGTTCCTTAAGTTAAGTATTAGTAACTTACCTTTAGAGCTTTATTCCATGCATTTCTGATGATAAAAAATCATAATTTTCTGAAAAATACTGCGCAACCATAAAAATATCCACTTTTGGCAGATTAGCTGACTGTCTTTTTTCAAAGCCCGCTTCCATTTTCTTTTTTATACAGCACTACACACCATAACTGTACATATAAACATAATCATATAAAAGCTAAATGTTCAATACTTTAGTTTATAAATCAAATCAACTAGTTCATTTGTGATTCACAGTTTACAAAAAGGTCTTATTTAAACACAAATAAAGTTTAGTCTGTGATCAGCCATCAGCCTTATAGTTCATTGATTATATTATTCATAATAATAGATTAGATTATTAGATTAAATTATTGATCTTAAATAATATTGATTAGGTACATTGGATTAGATTATTCATATTAGATTATATTATTCATATTAGATTAGATTATTTATAAATTATTAGTTCAAAATTATTATATAGTCGTTGGGTTTATTATAAGTATTATGTCATCTAATACAGTCAACCGGACATTAACTCTGACATTCGATATAATATATAGGTAAACGACCGTATTGACCGTATACTTCCGAGCGCGCGGTTAGTACTGATTACTGAACTTAGCAAGTACCTACTGCGCGTTCGCTCTGTCGGATTGTGACGTCATGTCACAGAGATAGAGCGAGTAAAATTTAAAAAAATTGCGGATCTTCAATACGTTATAACTTTCGTATTTCTGCACTAATTTGGATAAAACAAAAGCAATTGTTATTTTCATAAACATAACTTTAAAGCTATATAGTGTTACGAGCTTCGGGTTCGAGACAATTAAAAACTGCCGACTGAATTACCAAAATTGACACTTTAATTACACAACACTAATTACAATCAAAAAATCACACTAATAATAAAACACAGTTCGCCGTTATTTCGCTTCGAAGTATTCTCTTGTATCGCCAATTCAATACTGCCCCGGTCGTGGTCTATACCGGTCTTATATAGGGCCTCAGATAGTTTCCAGAACCTTCTACTGTAGCGACATCTAGAATGTTCGAGTACATATCGGTCCCGAAATTTCTGGAAGGATCTCGACTCTCCTAGTTCTGCTACTCGACACTAGAGGGCGCTAGTGTGACTAGTGTTGCCATGTACAAGACATTAATAGTGGCGCGCAATACTTTCATTTACTCGACACTAGGGGGCGCTAGTGTAACTAGTGTTGCCATGTACAAGACATTAATAGTGGCGCGTAACACTGCCCCCTCCTAAGACATGCTCGTCCCGAGCATTATTGGCCCCATAATAACGCGCCAGTCGATCCACATGGACAATCTTAGGAGTACCTCTGGCACCTTTCTGTATCCGGTACGTTACATCATTGATCCTTGTCACAATCCGGTACGGTCCGTCCCATTTAGCTTGAAGCTTAGGAGATTTCCCTTTGCTGCGAACTGGATTGTGTAACCACACTAGTGAACCTTCATCAAAGCCCTTGTTGTTCATTTTGCGGTCATACCGTGTTTTCATCTTCTCAGACGTTTGCTGGCCCGTCTGTCTGATGTGCTCATAAATGTCATTCATTTTGTTCCGCAAGTCATTTGCATAATCGGTTATACTGCGTGGGGCATCAGGTGGTATTCCGGTGATCAGGTCTGCAGGCAACCGCAATTCTCTCCCAAAGTTTGCGAAAGCTGGTGTCACTGATGTACTTTCGTGAACAGCGCTTCGATATGACAACAAAAACGGTTGTATGTGCCTGTCCCAGTCTCGTTGCCGTTTTTCCACAACTTTTGCTAGGTACCTCTCCAATGTCTGATTAAATCTTTCTACCATTCCATCAGATTGTGGGTGGTAAGAAGTTGTTCGTGTTTTCTGAGTACCCATAACTCGGCAAGTTTCCTGGAATATTTGAGACTCAAAATTCCTTCCTTGATCGCTGTGAATCTCTAAAGGTACTCCAAAACGACAGAAGACTTCATGAACTAGTTTATCTGCAACTGTTGAAGCTTCTTGATTTGGAATGGCGAAGACTTCTGGCCACTTAGTGAAGTAATCCATCACTACCATGAAATACTTGTTACCACTTTCAGTTTCTGGAAACGGCCCCGCAACGTCAATGGCTATCCTCTCCCATGGTGCACCAACATTGTACAATTTCAATGCGCCTCTACTACGAATTTGAGGTCCCTTTACAGCCGCACAACTTGTACATTTGCGGCACCAGTCCTCGACATCGTCACGACAGTGGACCCAGTAAAACCGTTCTCGGATCTTCAGGAGAGTTCGTTTAACTCCCAGGTGGCCTCCTGAACAACCACTATGGTACAGCTGTAGAATATCCGGCACTTTAGCCTTAGGGACAACCATTTGCAAATGACACCTGTCTCCCCGACCATTTTCCCATTTACGGCACAGGACTCCATTCTGAATCAGCAAGCTGTCCCATTGGGCCCAATAGCTTTTCGTGGTCGAACTCATTGCTGAGACGTCGCTCCACTTGGGCTTAGGAGCACTGGCCTTCATCCATTCCATAATCGGCTTAATGTCCGAATCTTCCTGCTGTGCATGTTGTAGGCTGTCCTTCCACTCATTGCTGAGCTGGTCTGTCCTGAGCATTCTCACAGATACCACTTCCTTACCCTCTTGCCTAGTACAATGCTTGCAATCTTCAGGGCAAGGTCTTCTTGACAATGCATCTGCATTGCCATGAGATTTCCCGCTGCGATGTTCGATCACAAAGTCGTATTCCTGCAGTAGTTCTATCCATCTCGCAACTTGTCCTTCCGGATTTTTGAACTGCAATAGCCATTTCAGTGCAGCATGGTCAGTTCGTAAGTGGAATTTCCGCCCTAGAAGATATTTGCTAAAATGCTGCAAGGACTTTACCACAGCAAGCAATTCCCGTCTTGTGACACAATAGTTCCTTTCCGGCTTTGACAACGACTTGCTGAAGTACGCTATCACAATCTCTTGATCACCATTCCGTTGAGACAACACACCGCCAAGTCCTATATCACTTGCGTCTGTGTCAACTATGAATTCCTTGCCCGCATCAGGGTACCCCAAAATAGGTGTTTTGCACAGGCGGTTCTTGAGCTCCTGGAATGCAATATCGCAACTTTCATCCCAGCAGAATTGTCGCTTCTCCTCGGTTAGCTTGTGCAGAGGTTTGGCTATATCTGCAAAGTTCTTCACAAATCGCCGATAATAAGAGCACAAACCCAAAAATGCTCTAACCTGTGTCTTGTCTTTTGGGACCGGCCACTCCTTGACAGCAGCAATTTTCTCTGGATCCGTGCGGATACCTTCTTCCGACACTACATACCCCAAAAAACTAACTTGCCGTTTGAATAGTGAGCACTTCTTTGGACTCAACTTGAGGTTGGCACTCTGGATCTTCATGAGCACGCGTTCCAGGTTTTGAAGGTGTTCCTCAAACGTACGGCCTACGATGATGATGTCATCCAAATAGACCAGACAAGCATCTCCAATTAGCCCGGTAAGTACAAGCTCCATCAACCTTTCAAACGTTGCTGGAGCATTGCACAACCCAAACGGCATGACTTTGAATTGCCACAGACCCTTTCCTGTGGAGAATGCAGTTTTCTCCTTGTCCTTAGGGTCAATTTCAACCTGCCAGTAGCCACTTTTCAGATCTAGCGTACTAAACCACTTTACGCCTGTAAGCATATCCAGCGTGTCATCAATTCTTGGCAAGGGATAGCTGTCCTTCTTTGTAATGTCGTTCAGGCGGCGATAGTCAACACAAAACCGCATGCTGCCGTCCTTCTTCTTTACCAGCACCACAGGTGAACACCATGGACTAGATGAAGGTTCAATAACACCATCCTTCACCATTCCCTCAATCATGGTTTCCACTTCCTTTTCACGTGCTACTGGCAATCTTCTTGGCCGCTGACGAATAGGCAATTCTTGTCCTGTGTTTATTTTGTGTTGAACTAAGCCAGTCTTTCCTATGTCAGCTTCGTTTGACGAGAAAACATTGGCGTACTTGAGTAACAACTTCTTCGCCTTGACCATTTCATTCGGGGAAAGAACGCTGCGACAGTCTTCCAAAAGTGTGGTCACTATCGTTTGTCCATCCTTGCTGGGGGTCCCGGTCGATAGATATTCGCATCGACGCAACCAATCCACTTCCTCACTAGTACCAACCAATGTGCCTTTTTCTATAATCTGTTCCTGATCACAAAGGTTCAACACACGTACTCCAGAGATGTCGGTGGTTCTGACCAAGGTTCGAGCCACTTTCCATGGAAGGTCATTGTCTACCCTTTCCACGAGTACACAACGATGGGCTTGCCCAGGACTCCGAGGAAGACTAACCGGCACAATCGTTTCCGATCTCGGCGGAAGAACAATCTTCTTAAGGCTGTACACATTCCCTGGTAACGCCCCTTCCACGAAAAGTTCTTCTTGTCCACATTTCAAAACATCTTGCTTAACGTCGATCTCACAACAATTCTTCCTCATAAAGTCTAGGCCCAGGATGCAGTCGTCCATTATATCAGCCACGATGACATTATGCAGGTAGATCATGTTGCCTAGCTTCAACTCCATCTCCTTCTCTCCACGGACGGGTATGCGCTGACCGGTGGCTGTCACCAAATTAATGCGTTCTCGGTTGTATGCGGAGTCCCCAAGGAACCGACTTATAAGTTGGGAACTGACAACCGTGCGAGAGGCTCCAGTGTCTATGGTCAGTTTACACGGCGTTCCGTTGACTTCGCCCTTGATGATTAGGCTGTTCCCATCATGGGTTTGTGAGATCGAAATCCTTGGGGCTCTTTTAACATCAGCCAGCACCCGCCAGTTTCCCTGCTGCTGCTGGGCGGTGCTATTATCCGCACTACCCTCTCGAGATCGATCACCTTCCCTTTTTACAGTTCGCTTAGGGCAGCTGGATCGAAGATGGCCCCTTTCTCCACAGCCGTAGCACCTAGGGCTGTAGCTTTTATTGCGGTCCTGAACTTTAGCTGCTGCAACCTCCCTGACGCGGTGGGAACGATGATCCTGCCGCACGGCTTCCACCTCCAGTGCATGGGTCAAGGCGTCCTTAAGCGTCTCGTGGTGCCCGAGCCTCACAGCAGCTCTGACTTCAAGGTCGCGGATGCCGTCGATGAATGTCTGCACCAGGTTCCCTACAATAAGCGCAGGTACAGACTGGTACGCTTTTCGAACCAGCTTCTCTACCTCAAGGGCCCACTGCTGCAGGTTTTCGTTACTGCGTTGCACGCGATCTTTGAGCTGCGCACGAAAGACGTGTTCCAGGTGAGCGTCGCCATATCTCGCCTCCAATGCCTCAAGGAGCTGCTCGTAAGTCACTTCCTTACCGAGAGCTTCCAGAACAGTTAATGCCTGGTCGCGCAGGCCTAGGGTGAGAGCAGTCATGGCCTGACTTTTATTCCAGCCGTTCGCTTTCATGACAGCCTCGAACTGGATTTTATAGGCCGACCAGGAAGAAGTCCCGTCGAACGGTGGCACTTTGAATCCACGTAGCGAAGGTGTTGTAGCTACCACGGGAGCTGTAACTCCATCCCCAAGTTTGAGGTCGTCCAGCGTTTTCTTCACATCAGCCATCACGTTGTCAACCCGATTGTTCACTTGGTCGATTCGGGTTTCAGCTTCCGACAGGCGGTTGTTATGTTGAGCAACCCTATCCTTCACCTCCTTTATCTCTTTCCCGAAGGTAGCGTGAAGGTCCTTCCTGAGGAGCATCTGTTCTTCCATACCGCGCTGCAGCTGCTCTTCCAGCCGACGGGTCTGTTCCTCCTGTCGGCGGGCCTGTTCCTCCTGTCGGCGGGCCTGTTCCTCCTGTCGGCGAGCCTGATCCTGCAGCATCATCATCAGAGCACCTAAGTCAGGTGCTGCAGATGCAGGAGCTGCTGACGGGCCAGCCTCCGTGGTTAGCAACTGGCCCTCCGACGTTTGCGGCGTTGCATTACCAAATCGTCTCTGGTCCGTCTCCTGTTGGCGTTGACTTCGGGTACGGATACCCTCCGTGTCGTCTTTAGGTAAAATCGGCATATTTGATCCCACTTCTGACACCAATTGTTACGAGCTTCGGGTTCGAGACAATTAAAAACTGCCGACTGAATTACCAAAATTGACACTTTAATTACACAACACTAATTACAATCAAAAAATCACACTAATAATAAAACACAGTTCGCCGTTATTTCGCTTCGAAGTATTCTCTTGTATCGCCAATTCAATACTGCCCCGGTCGTGGTCTATACCGGTCTTATATAGGGCCTCAGATAGTTTCCAGAACCTTCTACTGTAGCGACATCTAGAATGTTCGAGTACATATCGGTCCCGAAATTTCTGGAAGGATCTCGACTCTCCTAGTTCTGCTACTCGACACTAGAGGGCGCTAGTGTGACTAGTGTTGCCATGTACAAGACATTAATAGTGGCGCGCAATACTTTCATTTACTCGACACTAGGGGGCGCTAGTGTAACTAGTGTTGCCATGTACAAGACATTAATAGTGGCGCGTAACAATAGGTTTTACTGTCAAATTAGAACATGTTGGTGTGACCCATTGTTTTTGGGTGCAAAAAAAGGAAGTCATCCCATTTCTTCAGAGCACTCGCATCGAAGTGATCTGCATTTCTGCTGCGCGTGTTGACATCTTCGTAAAACATCTTCTTAAAGAACATTATCATGCTCCATGTTGATAATAAAATAGCTCTTTTCAGAGCTGACTTTTTCCTATGTTTCACGAGACGTCAAGTGTAGCTACAACTTCAAGGCAGATAGATCTTATTCTTACGGCTGACAACGCATCTGCATTTTAATTCGCAAACGAAGATAGATGCAGATGTCAATGGGACACACCAACCACTTACGATCAGGTGGACTGTGTGCTCGATTGTCACCCCATTCCATATTAAAAAAAAAACGGTTCAACAAGTGCTCCTATGGTGATGTGAATCTCAAGATAAGATGTCTGTCTGCTTAGGCGCCTTGAGATACTATTGTCAACTGTCTGCTGGCTCAAGTTTCCGTCAAAATCTCCCAAGGACTCCGCAATGTCACGAATCTACATATTGTGAAGCAGTGTACTTTAAAGATTATTAGTTAGACTTAGAATATACTGGCGTATAGTCCAACATAGTGTGCAAGGGAGAAAAAAATTACTTATGACAAAAATGCAAGATAGAGAAGGATACCAAATCTCATGACATTGTAACCGATTTTGAATGATAGGTCGGCACAAGTCGCCATGCAAGAAATAAGCTCCTACATATTTTTAAATTTTTTGAATTATTACAATGTTAATGTTTATAACTCATAGTCTTCCAAAATGTTTACTTGTTCTATGAGAGACTGTGGTGTTAATAATAGAAATAATCCTGATGGTTGCACATTTCACAAGTAAATTCACAAGAGGTCGTTACGGCTATGACGCGTCTATTTTTGGTTAAAATTAATGTTATACTGTTTCAAATATAAAATATTTGGAATAATTTTATTAATTTTAATATATTTCAAAGAAAAAAGTCATCTATATATCACCCAAAAAAAAAGGATAAACTTACTTAACCACCCGCTCCTCACGGTCACACTAGTATGTACAGTATTTATAGCATCACGCTATTTTCCCCAAGAGGTTGAGTGGAGCTACGGATTATATTCAAAAGTCACAATGATTAAACTTTTAGTGTAGTTAGGTATAGATATTTAGTAATGCTCCTGAACGCCGCTAGATGCCATTTTGTTAAGTGACCATTTTCTTAACATACCGAGATTAGATTGAGAGAATAGACAGTGCATCTATATCCTCACCAGTGCATTTGATAGGATTAAATGATTATAGTATATAACAGTGTGACCCATAATAAAGGTTTTTATATTTCTTGTAATTATATACCGTAACAGTAAATGACTTTTGGGGCACGTGTTTGAAATACCGCCATCATCCTGAATTCAAGTTGCCACTGAGAATTTCATGACCAAAAACCCAATAACTAATGACTCGATTCCGGGAATACATGATCAATAGTACCATTTAATACTACTAGGCTAGTAAGCAGTCACCAGTAGGCAGTACAATAAATTAAAATTTAAAATTTTCTACAGCCGACTTCAATACGAGTTATTAAGAATAACTAAAAAACTATTGGTCTGACCTTGATCAAATTCATATGGAACCACACGAAAAGTACCAGCTTTCAAATAAAAAAAGAATCATCCAAATCGGTTAACCCAGTAAAAAGTTATGAGGTAACATACATAAAAAAAACATACAGTCGAATTGAGTACCGTTTCCTTTTTGGAAGTCGGCAGAAAAATAATTAAAATTCAATCCGTAATACCGTTACTCAATATAGTGCTAGTATAATAATTTAAAATTAAAAATTTTGTACAGCCGACTTCAATATAAGTTATTTAAGAATAACTTAAAAACTATTGGTCTGACCTTGATCAAATTCATATGGGACCACACGAGAAGTACCAGCTTTCAAATAAAAAAAGAATCATCGAAATCGGTTCACCCAGAAAAAAGTTCTGAGGTAACACACATAAAAAAAAACGAAAAAAAAAAAACGAAAAAAAAAAAACATACAGTCGAATTGAGTACCGGCTCCTTTTTGGAAGTCGGCAGAAAATGCACCTGAACCCAGGAAATATTAAAGTGTGCACCTGGTACACTTTAATATTTCTTGAATATCCTAGTGCGGGGGTAACGTTTTTTTTTAATAAAAAAAATATATAAAGACAACACTGATCCATTACAAAATTAAATATTTACATTATACCTTAAATCTTAATTATAATTATTGGTTAATTAATGATATTATTACATATCAGTATTGAGATTTTAATATTTTCTAAAGAAAAAAGTCACGTTGTTGATAATTTGTATGATTTTGGTGAATTCATTTCACCAAAATCATACAAATTATATTCGGGGGTAGTGAGTATTCTTACCCGCCACTACACGGGCCGCCCGTGTAGTGGCGGGTAAGAATACTTACTACCCCATATCTTCTCGTGGGTGTCGTAAAAGGCGACAGAGGGAACTTGAGACAGAAGATGGGCAGCAGCATCTTTCTGATAACAGCAAAACAACAATAAAAAACTGCGGTTGCCAACCCGCTTGCCAAGCGTGGCAACTATGGCAATATACCCCCCAAATGAATAAAGTTGCTAAGAGAGGGCACCTAGACCCCGGCAGCCCCGCTATTCCTGGCTACGGTGGCGACCATGGTAAAGGCGGGGCAGGGGGTGCTAAGAATTTCCGGTGGAGGTTCGGTTGCCACCTACGACGACTCGACCTGGCAACTTATAACACACGCACCCTGAGGACTGACGAAAAGATCCTGCAGCTGGAAGAAGAGATAGACAAGTTGCGCTGGAATGTCATAGGATTATCCGAAGTCCGAAGAGAGGGGGGATGGACACGGTTATCCTCGAATCCGGCAATTTGTTCTATCACCGGGAGGGTGATCATCTGTCCCAAGGAGGTGTCGGATTTATCGTCCACAAGTTTCTCGTTAACAACGTTGTAAAGATTGGGAGTGTGTCGACGAGGGTTGCATACCTTATACTCAGAATCACCAAACGGTATTCGCTGAAGGTTATACAGGTTTTGCGCACCAACCTCGGCACACCCCGATGAGGAGGTAGAGGAAATGTATGAGGATATCTCTAGAGGCATGCATTCCTTCAAAACCCACTATACGGTGTTGATGGGAGACTTCAACGCAAAACTAGGCACAAGAGAGAACGGTGAGCTGAAAGTAGGGAATATCGAAATAGGGCAACGGAACCCAAGGGGCCAGCAGCTGCCAGAAAGAGCCAACTATCGAAGCTGAAGTCCGAGTGTGGCAGCGTCCTTTCCGGGACACCTGAGATTTTGAGTGAGATTGAGAGGTTCTATAGGCAGCTGTACACATCATCGTTGGAGCCACACGTAAGTGTGAGTAACGATCCAAGAGCGAGTCTTATCCGACACTATTCTGATGATATCCCGGACGTCAGTCTGAGCGAGATTAGAATGGCTCTCCAGCACCTTAAAAAAGGCAAGTCCCCGGGCGAGGCTGGAATTACAGCGGAGCTTCTGAAAGCGGGTGGAAAAGCGGTACTTGAAGTCCTTCAGAAGCTCTTTAATTCCGTCCTCCATGGTGGCACTACACCGGAGGCGTGGAGCAGAAGTGCGGCGGTCTTATTCTTCAAGAAAGGTGACAACGCTCTCTTGAAGAACTACAGACCGATTTGATTTCTGAGCCGCGTATACGTGCTGTTTTCGAGAGTCATTACGAATCGTCTCGCGTGCAGACTTGACGACTTCCAGCCTCCCGAACAAGCCGGTTTCCGAAAGGGCTTTAGCACCATAGACCACATACATAGCCTTCGGCAAATTGTACAGAAGTCCGAGGAGTACAATTTGCCACTATGTCTGTCGTATGTGGACTATGAGAAAGCCTTTGATTCCGTCGAAATTTGGGCGGTGCTGCAGTCCCTTCAGCGACGCCAAGTTGACTGTCGGTATATCGAAGTGCCGAAGTGCTTGTACAGTAGGGCTACGATGACTATCCGACTACAGAACCAGAGTACGAAACCTATCCAATTGCAGAGAGGTGTAAGACAGGGTGACGTCATATCCCCGAAACTCTTCACCGCTGCATTGGAAGACGTTTTCAAGCTTCTGGACTGGAAAAGATACGGTATCAACATCAATGGCGAGTACATCACTCACCTTCGATTTGCCGACGATATAGTCCTTATGGCAGAATCGCTGGAGGACCTAAGCACTATGCTCAATGACCTCAATAGTGGTTCCCAACGCATATGTCTTAAGATGAACATGGACAAAACAAAGATCATGTTTAATGTCCATGTCACACCTATGCCGGTAGTTGTTGGGAGCACTAAGCTCGAAGTTGTTGACGAGTATGTTTACCTGGGACAAATAGTCCAACTAGGTAAGTCCAACTTCGACCGAGAGAGGTCAATCGACGGATTCAACTCGGTTGGGCAGCGTTCGGGAAATTACGGCACATCTTCTCGTCAGGTATACCTCAAAACTTGAAAACAAGACTGTACAACCTATGCGTGTTGCCAGTTATGACATATGGAACTGAGACGTGGTCCTTCACTGCTGGCCGGATGAGGAAGCTCAAGGTCGCTCAGCGAGCTATGGAGAGGGCTATGCTCGGGGTGTCTCTGCGTGATCAACTTAGAAATGAGGATATCCGCAGTAGAACCAGAGTGACCGACATAGCCCAACGGATTAGTAAGCTGAAGTGGCAATGGGCCGGCCATATAGTTCGAAGCACCGACAACCTTTGGGTAAAAAAGGTTCTCGAGTGGCGGCCTCGTACCGGCGGCGAAGTGTAGGGCGTCCCACCACTAGATGGAGTGACGACCTGGTAAGATATGCAGGAAGTCGATGGATGCAGGTGGCTCAGGACCGTGCTTTGTGGCATTCCTTGTGGGAGGCCTATGTTCATCAGCGGACTTGTGAAGGGCTGTAATGAATGAATGAATGAATTAAGATTTTAATAAATTTGACCACCTACTAAAAATTTCACTACACGCATAAATATTACAAATAATTTTGATGAGATTATTCTGCGACCCAAAAATAAAACTTCTAAATCGCGCTTTACGGTGACGGATCGACGCAGCCAAACCAACGACACGGGCCTCTGCGAACATCTGGGACGCGCTACAGTATCGTGGCTGACGGAACAACACGCGGAACGAATCATTATACTGCACCTTCAGCCTGCGATATTCCTCTTTAGTGTAATTCATCCACAGCTGAGAAGTGTAAAGTGGCTGACAGTAAGCTGAAAACAACGCCAGTTTTTAGGTATAAGAACACTTTTGAAAGCGTCGAGCTATCATGTTGGCACGCACTGACAAGGAGCGTCGCTCGCGATCCATATCGGAACCATCACACAGATCCTGAATAACAATATGACCCAGGTATTTAAACATCGTTACCCACTCGAATTGTGAATTACACAAATACACTGGGAGGATATGAGGTTAAACCCTACCACTCTTAAAAAGCAAACAAACAGACTTGTTGGTGTTATATGGCGCACCAATCGAGGGACTCAGCAGCACCATATCATCAGCATAACTCAACTTATTAAAGCATTCAGAACCAATGTGGCAACCCAGTCTGGTGCTTCTAAGCTCCTCGATCAGCTGATCAACATACAGATTAAAAAGCATAGGCGATGTTAGCCCTCCCTGCCTCACACCGCATTGTAGGAGAAATTCCTCAGAGTATGTATCACTCCACTTTACTACATTAATTTGCCTACTATACCATGCGATCAATATGTTAATACATAATGACGGCATCACGTAACTTCCTCCAAAGTATATCATAACTGACTCTGTCAAAAGCCCTTAGTTATCATGTAATAACATACTGTTATATTTTTTATTCGATGCTAAATAATACTGAGAATATGCGATATTTTTCCAAGAGGAATTAAAATTACTAAAAATGGGTATCAAATTGATGATGTAGTTATGAAACTACCAAGCACATTTGCGGTACATTTTAAGTTTTTAAAAGATTGTGTTATGACAGTTACAAAAACTGGTAGTACCTAGCTGTCATACAAGTGCGCTAAGGGATTAAATACTAAAACCAGAGACTGAATAGTAGCGTATGGTATCTTTACCTATAAATTTGTATATGCAAAGAAGCTGAACTACTCACTGATACACACACTATTTGTCGTTGTTTTTGAGAGTCATTGGTTTCCTTGTTTACATTTTGTATTTTGCTTTGCTGAATATGATATAGGTGATATGTAACATTATGAACACAAAAATCTATTGTTTGAGATCAATAACGGCCGCTAATAGGTTGAATGGAAACATTTTAACTTTCTGTTTCAGCTACTGGGTACGCCCAGAAATCTTACCAAGAGATTGAAACAACAGCAAAATATGTCGGAGAAGAGGTTGATGCGTTGTTGTTTTTTTTTGTGGCAATTCTGCAACAAATTCTTGAAGACTTGAAGGCCAAAGCTCTTGTTAATGAAGAGGATGGCAATATACTTAACTCGGTCGATCCCGTCAATAAAGATTTCCTTATATTGACAATCACAGAATGCTTGTCATTAAAGCTTGAATTGCTTTAAGATATTTTGAAGTAAGATTACATCATGAAACCACAAAAATTAGCGAATCCGTCGGAAAAATTAGGAATATTTATACTAAATTAGTTTTATTTCTAGTACAATGATAATTAAATTGGAATTACCAAGACCTATAAGTGTAATTATTATGATTTTCTTAACAAATAAATGTGTTTTAATATTTGTTATTATTATTACCTAAGTATTTGTTTTATTTAATTTAGTTACTCGCATCCTATCCTAATAACCTGTGAATAAAGTGGCCTAGAATTACTGACTTCTGCTTCACAAACAAAATCACCTCCAGAAAATGAATTTGGAGCATATATATAAAAAAAAAACACTGGCAGAGGTATTTCAAATAGCACATCTTAAAAATATTAATTATTTAAACTGCACCCATGTAGTTAAGAAATAAAAAATAGTTAAAAGTCGTTCACCTTATAACGTCAATATTACTTCAAATAATTCGAATTGGGTACTTTTTACCAGGGCTTCGAACCGGTTTAAAAAGAACGGTTAATTTCGATTAATTACCGGTAAATTTATCGCTCCTTCAATTACCGGTGAAAAAAGTAACCAGTTTTTATTTAACCTAAAGTCGTATTTTTAATTAAACGAAGGTGCAGGACGTTTACTGGGTTGTCAGGTTTTGATGAATCAAAAATAGTGTTCTGACTAAATGACTGAACGGAAAACAAAATGACTGACTGATAAAGAAAACAACTGAAGGGTAAAATTTTTCAAGTCAAGACTTATTTAAGGTACATCCATGTTGTTAGTTCATCAGGCGAAAATTATCCATAGCGTATGTCGTCATAGGGATTTCATAAAAAAAAAAAACTATGCTTAAGTATTACATTTTTTTATACATCGTCATCAGATATAATATCATCACTGTCACTGACAGTAACATTTATTATAAACTTGTCTGAGACACTATCGATCATGTGGTCGAGATTAAACATTTTGCCTTTTTCTTTTATTATGTGAGCCACGCAGCAACTCTATTTTTCGGCAGTCACTTCATTTAGTCCTTCGAAAAGTTTTTTTACATCTTTTATTTTAAAGGTCCTGTTGTTTCTTGCAACATACCCTTTGACCTGCGCCCAAATCAGCTCAATGGGATTGAGCTCACAATGGTAAGGGGCAAACGTAAAACAGTGACTCCATGCTCCGCTGCCATCTCGTCCACGGCATACTTGTCGCAGTGTTCATGTTTGTGATGCCGTACAATGTCTATAAGAGTAGCTTTTACCATTTGTACCTCGAATGGGATATTTTTGCTCGCCATACACTCTTGTATTTTTGGTTTATTCCAAGACATTGTAGGCAGCGATTCTAACTTTCTGGTGTGATAGGGGGCATTATCCATCACCACTACGGAATTAGGTTTTAGTTTGTGCAAAACCCCACTAAACCACTCTTAAAACACTCAGCATTCATCTCTCGAGGATAATCTTCTTTCCTTTTTTAGTCTCAAACACAAGTAAGCTATCTTCTACAAATCTTTTTTCCCCGCTTATATGGCTAATAATTAGCCGTTTGCCTTTTCCTGAAGGCCCTTTCAAGCCGGTGGTCAACCCTTCTAAGAATGCCTGCCGTGACGATTGTACAGTCTGGTCAATCCATTGCTTCTTCGGTGTATGACCTTCGAGAAAATGAAAAATACCAATTATTTAATAAATTCACCGGTGGCATGCAATACTTCGTTGATCCAGGTTTCATCTTGGTAATAAATGTACCTTCCTTCCCTGCGATAATCCTTAATTTTTTTAAGGTATCGCTGGTGCCACAAAAAATATCGCGTTTATCTATTAGCATGCTTTTTCTTGATTTTGTGGCGTATTTGAAATTTAAGTATTTTAAAATTTTCCTCAAGGTACTCCAAGAGAAGTTCGGTAAATCTGAGGCATCATTAACAACCTTAAGAATCTGTAATTTAAACAGATTATGGGTAAGAAAGTGTATGCAAAAGAAAAAAGTCAAATAGAACCTCAAAAAAACGCTATGTGTGCGTGAGCGTATAAATATGCAGCTTCGATTTGTGTGACAGTGACGCGACAGTCGTCGTCACGCACACTATATCTATAACAAGCTTCTCGCACACATAGCGCCGTGCGCAAAGATGTAAAAAATTGACGCTAAGAGAAGTTCGTGGTCTCTTCTTTTTTGGGGAAAAAGAGTTTTGCTCGACGTGCTTGGTTGAGGTTCCATATTGTTGTACGAAACAACAAGCAACACAAGCACAACGTAACAAAAAACTTAACAAGAAACTAAAGAAAAGCAACAGGAGAACAGCGCGCAGAGAAAATATTCGAGCGATCAGACCAGAGGTTAGAAGCCGAATGAATGATAAGACAAACGACACACAAAATGGCGACCGACACGGCGGGCGCAGGGTGCGTTCCGAAAGTCAGAGCGCCCCCTCGAGTCACAATAGTATTAAATTATTATTCTTACTAACAATATTTTTTCTGTTTATTTCAATGATACATTACAATGATAATGATGAACAAATTTCACAATGTCAATCAAGACAGGTCAATTTAATTTTAGTCGTAATCATCAAATCATCGTATACTGACTGACTGAACGCATCACTATTACAATGAACCTGGCAACAATATATTATTTCACAAATTGAGATTAGAATCTGTCAGGCAGCTTCGTTTAATTTATGGAGTGTAGAGTAGAAGGAGAACCATCTTATAAGGTGCGAAAGATGAAAAAGTGTCCCAATATATACTGAAAATAGATGTTCCAAAACCTACCACAATAGCGCTGTAGTCTGAAAAACTACGATATGAATATAGCTGTTGTAGACGGAGTGAAGTCAGCTGAATTAAAATATTTAAAAAATTTCATGACTAGAGTAGTTAGTAAAATGCCAGTATACAAAACCTCAACTATTTACGTAGTACAAAACCAAGCGGATTGGTCGGTCCTTGTTTATTTCTCCATCTTATTCTAATAAATTTTGGCGCTTTTTTTTTTAATTTATCCTATGCTACTGCAGCGCCACCCTTATTGGACGCGTTTTTAGGGACACTTTTCATATACAGAGATGGTCCTCCTTCTACTCTACACTCCATAGTTTAATTAAAAATACGATGGTCTATGGCCAACGGTCTAATGGTTAACACGTAATTGTGAGTGCTTTTCGATATTTGGTTAATTTTCCTTAATTTCCTTATTTTGTGGTGGTGGATTCCTCTGCTGTAATTAGAATACGTTTATAAGATATAGTTATTTCGAACAATACACCCAATTATGGGTGACGAAACGGGGTCTCCCCGTGAAAAACCCCCTGACCCTCCCGATGAAGACATGTGCTTTGGATTAATTGACAATAATGATTGTGACCGTGGTAAAAAAAGACACGCTGAGACTCTATAATTTGAACCAGTATTATATAAAAAGAATTCTGTAATTGATTTAACAGCGTCAATAAACACTATATATACATCCCTGCCTAGAACAAAATCTTAGAATGAATGGGCCAAATGATCAAGGCCCTTTTATTGTCCACATCTCCCGGGCTTCGTCAGATCCTAGAATAGGGCTATCACTTCGACCAATTAAAATAGGTGTATACTTGTCTAAAAATAAAATAGAAAACATCAAAACAGGGGGAATCAAAAGCGGTGGTAGAAATCGTATCTCTATTGAATTCTGCTCAGCAAATGAGGCTAACAAATTCCTTAATAATCCTTGCAAAAGAAAAATTGATTGCAACAATTCCATCCTATAATGTTTCTCGAATGGGTGTCATCCGCGGTGTCCCTGTGGATTGGTCAATGGAAGAACAAGCAGAAGCTATTGAGCTTCCTCCCGGTTGTGGTAAAATCCTAAAAGCTCGCCGTCTTCAGAGAAAGAATTTTGCTGAAGAATCATCATCCCCAATATGGGTTCCTACTCAATCTATTGTTCTGACTTTTGAAGGTCAGATACTCCCCAAATATATATATGCATTTTTCACATCACTTGCCGTTGAAACTTATCAACTTCCCACCATCCAGTGCAAACAGTGTTGTCTATTTGGCCACATAGCAGATCAATGCCGCTCTAAACCACGCTGCTTCCGTTGTGCCCAAGAGCATACTGGAGCAAGTTGTTCTGTTCCTGAAAGTGAAGCCACTTGTCTGTTATGCTCTATTTTGCTAATAACAAAAATTGTCCGGAACCCAAATACAGAAATCTATCAAAGTTATGATGTCAAAACAAAATGTATCCTATATAGAAGCTTCAGCCAAAATACCTTATATCCGTTTGAAGAATCTTTAAAAACCGTATTCTGAAGTGGCCTCTACACAGTTTTCACCTACTTCTACTACCTCCTTCAACCTCCTCACCATGTCACAGGCATATAGAAAAACCATTTTCAAATCTCCCCGTCCCATCCCTAGAATTCCCATGGGGTATGACCAACAAGCTCATCAAAGAATAGTTGCAGACTGCCCATCCTCTACTCCAAATGGATGCGCATTATCCAATACGCACAACCAAATATCTCCAAATGAAAATCTTCTTGAATGCCTAATTTCTCTCCTCAATAATTTAATTTTGAAAATGTCAGACTCACTACCGAACAACATTGCAGAAAAAATCTTTAATTTAGCTAGCTTAATAGATAATATAAATGACTCAAACAAAAGACCTTCATCTTCTACAGTGGAACTATAGAAGCTTGCAACCTAAAAAATCAGAACTTATCTTCCTAATAAATAAACATTCAATTTCTGTTGCTTCAATATCAGAAACATGGTTCCTACCTGACTCCAAATTCCGCTTGCAAGGCTTTACTTGCCTCCCTGAAGATAGAAATGATAGTTATGGTGGTTGTTGCTTACTCATAAAAAAATCGCTACCCTTTTCTCAAATCACTTCCCTCCTCATAGCCAAAACATTAATGCCGTAGCTGCAAAAATTGCAGGAATCAACATTATGTCAATTTATATCCCTCATCCAAATACCCACTTAATTCAAGAACTATCCTCTCTCTTTTCTTTGTTACCTCCCCCTTTTATTATTACCGGTGATTTTAATTTACATCATGTATCTTGGGGGTCACATTTTTGTGACATATACTCTTCAGAACTTATACAAATTTTTGAAGATATTAATGCTTGCATCATCACCAATGGTTCCCCCACTCATAGAGTATACCCAGGACTAGACCCTAGGTCTTCTGTCGACCTAACAGCTTGTTTTTATAGTCTAGCCCCTCAGCTTTCTTGGAAAACTCTCAACCAAACATATGGAAGTGATCACTTTCCCATTCTTATTATCAAACCCAATGCGGTTATTCCTTTACCCTCTACTATGCCCCTCCTTAAATATAAGCTCCAAGATGCAGATTGAACTAATTTCACTAAATTTTTAGATACTAAATTTGCCCAAATGCAGGTTGACTCCTCAACCAACCCAATAACTTCTTACTCTTTATTGGTACAATATATAACTGAAACAGCTGACTTATTTATCCCAACTAAAAAATCCTACAGCAAGAACCTATCCTCCCCTCCATGGTGGGATGCTGAATGCACCACTATGATTAAAAGGAAAAAACTGCAGAAAAGCTTTATAATCACTGTATGTCAACCGATAATTTTATACAATTTCAAAAAAGCTCTGCTCCAACAAGGAGACTTCTTACCAAAAATAAAAAAGTGGATGGAAAAAAATTTGTGATGTCCCCTAATACACCAGTAACAATAGTTTGGAAAAATATAAAAAAAAATTCGTGGCTTCTTCTGATACCAACATTTCTGATAACTCTCTACCATGGTTAGAAGTCTTCTCTGATATGTTAGCTCCTCCTTTTGTCCCTAATGAATATGCAATATGCCCACCCATTCCAGTCCCGTCTATCATCAACAATAATGAGATAATCTTCTCATTGTCCGAACTACAGTCTGTGTTATCTGGCTTAAAATCCTCTTCTCCAGGAGAAGATGGCATACCCTATGCATGTTTATGTAAATTAAGCCTTAAGGGAAAATTAATTCTTCTCCAAATTCTGAACAATATTTACATATCATCTAATATTCCTCTGGCTTGGTCAAACCAACTTGTTATACCTATCCTGAAATCCAGAAAAGATCCCAAAGAAGCTTCTTCATACCGCCCAATTGCACTTTCATCTACTTTTTGCAAAATTTTAGAACATTTAATTAAAAACAGACTTGAATGGTTTCTGGAGCATAATAATATCCTTGCAAAAAGTCAATTTGGTTTTCGTAAAGGGAAAAGCACATTAGATAGTTTGAGTATCCTAACTACAGATATTAGGTTGGCTTTTTCTAAAAATGAATACTTGGTGGGTTGTTTCCTGGATATATCATCTGCCTATGACAGTGTTCTTCTTCCGGTGCTTAGGCAGAAAATGCTTCATCTGAACATCCCTGGGAAGACTGTACACTTCATTTACAATCTGTTTATGGGACGATCTATCAAAATTCGCAATAAAGGAATGTTAAGCTCGCCCAGAACAATTTGGAAGGGTCTACCACAGGGCTCGGTCTTAAGCCCTATTCTTTATAATATTTACACATATGACCTTGAAGATTCGATTTCGTCTTTCTGTGACATATTACAATATGCAGATGATCTTGCTATATATGTAACAGCTCCTGATATCATAACTGCCTCCCATCATCTTATCAGAGGCTTATATTATCTTAATCAATGGCTTACTGACCATGGCCTCTCTCTTTCAGCTTATAAAAGCCAAATAATAACCTTTAGTAGAAAACGTCTTATCCCTACTATTGATATCTCATATAATGGGCCATCTATTTCAGTTGTTAACAAAGTAAAATTTTTAGGTATTTACTTAGATTGTCATATGACTGGTACTGCTCACTTTAATTACATCAGTGACAAATGTGAGAAAGGTGTTAACATTCTTAGATCTCTTTCAGGCGTATGGTGGGGTTCTCACCCCATGTGTCAAAAATCCTATACAATGCCATCATCCGCAGTCACTTCGACTATGGCTCTTTCCTTCTGGAGCCCTGCAATAAATCGGCCCTTAATAGGCTTGATGTTATCCATACAAGATGTTTACGTATTATCACAGGCGCAATGAAATCAACTCCTAAAAATGCTTTACAAGTAGAATGTGCTGATCCCCCTCTCTCTTTACGAAAACAGTTTCTAGCTGATAGATTTCTCTCAAAAACACTACAACTAATATCTCACCCCTTACATCGTAAACAAGAATCCTTGCTACTATTAGCTGTAAACAACTCCTACTGGTCTAATAAAAGCTGGCCCCCTGTTCTTAAATCTCTAAATAGATTAAAAAATATTGGTTATCCTTATGTAACATCCCTAATTCTACCCTATTTTGAAATCAGCTATGAAGCTATATTACTAAATCCTAAAATTACTCTGAATTTAAACATTAATAAAAATTCCCCAACTGCAAACAGAACTTTCTACAACCTTGTGGCAAAAAAATGGTCTGATTGGCTATATATTTTTACTGATGCTTCCAAATTGTCTTCTTTCAAATGTGTCGGTTCTGGATCCCCAAATATAAAATTGTCCTTAATTATAGATGTCCTCCTCAGGCTTCTGTTTTTACTGGGGTAGCTGTAGCCATATATGAGGCTATATCCTATATTCTTCCCCATAAAATTCCTAAGTCAGTTATATTTACTGATTCAAAAAGCTGCCTAATGTCGTTACAGAGCAATATATTTAAAATGAAATCCATCTCCCCATTAATACTGAAAATTAAGGAACTCATACTAAATTGTAATAAGAGTGGGCTTGATGTAGAGATTGTGTGTATTCCTAGTCATTGTGACATAGAAGGAAATGAATGACTCCTGGGCCAAAGGAGCTGTTGATACTGGCCGTCCTTCTCATTTAATGAATTGCTCTCATGATCTAATGTCATTAGCACAAATTGAATTAAAGAACTCTTGGGACAGAGAATGGAGCATATCCAAACATACTAAAGGTTGCTACTTTGGTAAAATTCAACCCCAAATTCCTCCAAAACCTTTGGTCTTTTAAATTTAGCTTTTTGAACAAACAAATCACATCACCAATCTGCCCTTTAAGGCTTGGGCATGCCTGCACTCCTGTATTTATAGCTAAAATTAGATTCAAAGATCATTCCCTCTGTGAATGTGGTCTAGATGAAGGTACCCCAGACCACATTTTCTTTAATTGCCAAAATCATCAAATTTCTTTATATGACATTCTTCCCAAAACAATCCCTCGACCAGTGAATATCAATTCCCTCTTAACTATCCCCGATTCCATACATGTCAATATGATCTCAAAATATATTCAAATGTATAATATTAAACTCTAATTATTGTGTACTAAAGTTAGCTTAACCTAATTCTCTATTCCCTGCCCAGGCTAATTCTCTCCTATAACTAGATGTTTGCTCTATATTGTGTGGTCCATAATTCATGTATTTAGTTGCTTTGTTTTTATCCACATTTTCACCTAATAACCGCTAACTCCTTTTCCACCGAAAAGCCTCAAGACAAGGTGTGACAAACCAAAGACCGTACATTGGCTGAATTATTGTGACATAACCACAATACCAAGGGCCATACTCGTATAGACAAAATAAAATAAAAAAACGATTTTAAACGATTAAGGTTACCGGCTACTTACGAATTTTGACACCCAAATTAACTGGTTAATTCCATAAAACGTAAAGGCAGTTATGTATAGGACAGGTAGATTCAAGTTGTGAGGTGCTTACGCGGCATCGCCGCATGCGGGCATACTTATCATCAATTATCTGCCTTTAAGCGACACGTTTTTTCACTCGCGATCAGGGTGTCTAGTGGGAATTTGGCGTTTACGAAAAATGTGAAAGTATTAGGAAAGTTTCGTGCAAATAAAAGAGCCTGATGGAAAGGCAGTTATTGTGTTTGGTTTATACGTTAAGACTGGACTTGTCCCATAACGAAGAAAATAATTTATTCTTGTGTTTCAGTTGTTTATTTATGATGGGGAAAAAAAAAGGAAATAGAATTAATTCCATGTTTACGTTTTAACAGTGGTAGAGCCACGCGGCAGCTTTTGCTGTCGCATGGATGGGCCAGCTCGAACCAGGGTGGTACCACGACCTCACAGAATACCAGTGTGAAGTAGAAGTTTACTTCTGCGTTTCGCTTGGTAAGGGTAGGCGGTCTGAGGCCCAATCCCTCCCTCCCCCTTAAAATATGGTAGCGGAATCAAATGAAAACTACCCCAGGAGGATACCAACATCCTGGTGACGGAGAATCCTTCGCTGAGCACCCACGCCCAAGCTACCCTACTGTTCTCAAGCTGTCCCACCTGATGAGAGATCGTGATGATTGGCGATTTTAACGCCCATCACGCCGAATGGCTTGGTTCACATTTAACCGATCATGCGGGGATTTACCACGTGCTCGGCGGTGAAGAAAAACAACGTGAGGAAACCTGCATGTTTGAAAAATAAGAAAGAAATATATTTCGAAGACATGAGAAGTTCGCCAACACCCATTGGGGCAGCGCGGCGGACATTTCCCTACCCTAAAACCCTCTCAGAAATGAGAGGAGGCCTGTGCCCAGCAGTGGAGCGTAAACAGGCTGCAACTTTACTTTTTTACTTTTGCGGGAAGATTTGTTTATGACTTTACCTTGGCATATGATCTTACACAGTTGGTTACTTTGCCTACGTGGATTCCAGATGTGGAAGATCATGCACCTTCCCTGTTGGAACTTCTGCTGACCTCTCATCCGGACGGATATCAGGTTTCCGTCAACACTCCTCCTGGCTCCTAGGGCCAATGTCTTGTCCAGAGGGTAGTGCTACTCACACTATCGTCGCGGTTACATTCTGCAGACTGCCGCCGTGTTTGGCACTTTAGGTCGGGCAATTTTGGATTTAGATTTTTTATTTAGGATGCGGTCTTTTTTGCATTCTACCCGTAACGCCTTTGCTTCTCGCCGGACGATCCCAGCGTTGTTCCTGATTCTGTCGCTAATGTGGTTGTACTCGCCCCTAGCTGCCCCAACCAAGGATGACGGGATTAGGGGCCATGAGTAATCCCATCGACGAGCAGCAGAGGGACGGGACCAGAATATGGCCACGTGGAATTCCCTAATTACAATAAACTATATGGGAGGAAGCTAGAAACACGTAGTACTTACCATTATCCGAAGCTAACTTCGCACCAAGGGTTGGCCAGGCCGTGAGTGTGTGTAATAGTGGATGGCGAGTAGTGTACAGTGAGGTGTGAAATGTGGGGCCTTGGCAAGCATAGGCGGCCAGCAGCGGCCGAGTTCCAGGCTGCTCCAAAATGCTGCACCGCTTTAGACTGCTTCGGCGCCGGACCACTTCTTCGTTCGTCACGATGACAGTCCATTAACTCTATCGTACGATTAACTAACTTACAGAAGCCACTCACTCTCGTTTGTTATAAGGTTAACGCACAAAACGAACACGGAGTGTCCGGATCAAAGGTTACTACCGTTTCGCGTAGCAACAGTTATTTCTAGAATACCAAAGGCCGCACTAGCTAATATTATCGAATGCACTTATACAGATTCTGAGTCTGACCCAATAAGTCCCGGGATAGGCTATCCCACAAGGAATGCTCGTTATAAATCCTAGACAGGATGTTTACTAGACGCCTAAACTATCCGCGGTTCCCGAACAAAATAACAGTGTGCTAGCGTTAGCACAGCTGGCAGACGACTGCTTTCGCCTTTACGCGTTCTCAACACCCACTGCTCGACCGAGATCAAAACCGGTGTGGCACCGAGCCGCGCGCCCTCTCTCGTTAGTTCCTCAAAATTAGCGTTTGGCGCGAACAAACCCCCGTCCCGGACATAAGGACCTATGTCCGCGAGCAAACCAGCAAGCGGGACAGGGTTGCGACGGCACGTTGCAAGACCGAATCTACACCAAAACTAGGCCACCTTAGGCACCACACCAGATCTTGCAACCCTAACCAACGCCTCAAAATTACAGACCCAACGTGGGCAAGCCGGAGGGTTGAACTGGATGCCCTTCCTGGACATCGCAGCCCATAAATAAGTCCTATTCCTAGACAGAAGTCCGATAACCTCCTTCAAACACCTATCTGTGCTCCTATGATTAGTTCCGCAATCCGACCGGATCAGGTCTGTAAACAGCGACGCGACACGAAGCGGCCCAGAGTGACCTCTTAAGCTTCAGTGCAGAGAGCACCCCCAAATTCCCCATGAATGTCGTCTGTGGAGAGCCGAACGAATGCACAGATAGTCCCTAGTATGAATTTTCAAACAAGTAGGCATAGCCAAGCCATCCACCATATAATCATTTACCAAATGGTGCGACAGCCGATTTCCATCTGATAATCTACAAACTAGCCAGCCTGTTAGACAAGTAGTCCTATGCTCATATTTCAACTAATTTTTCAAAGCATCAATGTCCAACTATAGAATTAATTCAAACAAATTAATCACCGATGCACATAGGTCAACTTGCAAATTAAACAAAACAATAAACGTAAGGGACAGCCCTACTTCTCACTTAAATAACTTAGACAGTGCCGACCAAATGTAAACCAAAGGAGAATTGACTTTTGTTTTTTTTTTCGGCACAAATAGGTTTATCTAATTTCAGCCTTCCCTTTCACAAAGCAAAATGATTAAACACTATCACAAAACATATACATAATTTTCCAAATAGCGCGACATTCAATTTCAAATGAATTCAAACTTTCTTTTCAGCAACCAGGCGCAACAATCAAAGTGATTAAGTATATTTATAAAACATATGCAGCAGCATTTAAAGGAGTAGCTTAAATTCAATTCTTTTAATCACAACCGCTACAAATATGGAAATTTCGCGGAAAACCCAAAAGCATTTTTAATTTTAATTTAAAGAATTTTAACTAAGTGCTCGACCAAACCAAATCTAATACCCCTTGACAGCGTGATTCAACGCTCCAGGGGGGCCCTAATCTTCCCACCATCAGGTGGAGGCCACACGGCGTGAACCCGAGACCAATAGAATTGGACCGTTGTCTGGTCCGGACTATGGTGCCACCACACTCCCATCGCAGTTGCGTTCTGCAGATCGCCGCCGTGTTTTGCACGATTGGGACAGGTTGCGGTCTTTTTTGCATCTTTTGCTTGAGAACAGGGGTGTGTATAATTCTCGCCGGATGATCCCAACGTGATTCAGTCACTGATGAGGTACTTCAGGAAATGGAACTTTTTATTCCATCATCTGTGGTGCCTAGTTTGGTCGCTCCTGTAAAATTGCATCGCGCTATAAAAGGAGTGCTTCACCAGCGCTTTGAAAAAGAAGTATAATTTCGCCTCGTCGGTACGATATGGTTTACACAGCGCTCGGTGCGCATTGCAGTACTCTGGCTTCTAGCACTACATGGTGTTTGGCGCTTAAACTTATTACTTCATATTTAAGTAACAGAACTTAAAAAGTCGTAATCAATGGTAAAGGTTCCTCCGGATCGGTAGTATCAATGGTCTTTCCTCGATTCTTGGCCCATTCCTATTCTTAATCTATATTAATGGCTTACCTTATCTTGTAGGGGACAATCACGATATATTATTATTTGCTGACGATACTTACCTCTTTAATTTTCAAACTGAAACGGCAGTCAATTAATTATGACGATGTGAATAATGCTCTATCGAAATTAGTACATTGGTTTAATGCCAACAATTTGCTATTAAACGGCAATAAGACAAAATGTATTAAATTTACAATACCTAATGTAAAACATTCGAAAACCAATGTGCTCTTAAATGGGGAGGAGTTGAGTCTTGTGGATACCACTGTTTTTCTCGGTATTACTATTGACGCGAAACTTCAATGGGGCCCTCATATATCTAAATTAGCAAGCAGACTTAGTTCTGCAACATATGCTGTAAGAAAGATTAGAAGTCTCACAGATGTTGAGACAGCTAGGTTAGTGTACCTATTTTAGTTACTTTCATAGTGTAATGTCTTATGGATTTTGCTATGGGGTAATGCGACTGATATTGAAGCTATATTTGTTTTGCAAAAGAGAGCCGTACGGGCGATTTATAATCTAAATTGTAAAGAGTCCCTTAGAGAAAAATTTAAAGAAATAAATATATTAACTTTGGCATCGCAATATATTTATGAAAATGTAATGTATGTACATAAAAACATAAATAGCTTTAATAAGAATAAGGATGTTCATACCTTAAACACTAGGAACAAACATAAACTTGTAATGGCAGTTACTAGACTCCACAGAATTAGTAATTCATTTATGGGGCAATGTATACGCTTTTACAACAAAATCCCAGAACATGTTCAGTTTGTCAATAAACAAGTTTAAAAATTTTATCAAAGAAAAACTGTACAAAAAGGTTTATTATAATATCAAGGAATACGTGAATGAAAATAACCCCTGGGAATAAGGTGATCGCCACCATGCTGGTTCTATGAAAATTCATTTAAAATTGTATAATCAAAATTATTGTTAAGTGAAATTATGTTTAAAAAAAAAGTCCCGCTGGGTTTCTTGCTGGTTCTTCCCAGGACAGAGGTATTTTCCGAACCAGTGGTAAATAAAATAATGACTTTCAATAAGTATTATGTAATAATCCATATTGAATAAAAATCATTCTATTCTATTCTATTCTAGGTCCGGACGTAGTCTGGCCCGGTCACTAAGCAGCGGGAGGCTTAGAAGCTGCTTAACATGTTCGTCCGCAATTCGCCGGACGTTGGCGTATCTTCTGGCTAGGAGGTCCCGAGCGGTCTGGTAGGCGTCGTCCGACAATCTCAAGTGGCCGACGACGCCCAGGGTCTCCCCCTCCAGTGAGGCCAGGAGGTACGCCATCTTTTGGCTCGGGGTCAAGTCACTCCGGGCGTCCACTAGGCTGTCGAAAAGACCAACGAAGGTCAGCCATTCGGAAAGGACCCCGGAGAACCTTGGCAGGTCCAGAGTTGAGAGCCGTCCCAAAAGCTCCGGCTGAAGCTGCTTCCGAGAGGACTCGGGCAGGCCACTCATCCGAGCTTCACGCGCCTCCTCGGCATACCTGCCTTCAGCCTCGATCAACTCGTCCGTGAGCGAAAAGAACTGCTCGTAGTCCGCGAAGCAGGAGTCCAGGACTCCCTTTTCCACATCCGAATTCTCGAGCTCAGCGTAAGACTCCTCCACTGCGGCCCTTCGAGCATCGACTTGCTCGAACCGCTTCATCAAGTTATGGACCCTATCCGGTCGACCTAACAAAGCATGGCCGCTTGTGGCCCAGCGTAACTCAGTCCGCAGGCAACGGATTAGTAGCTTGGGTGATGACATCACTACTAAATAGAAATTACGACGCGGCTCGAGCACAAATTACAAAAATAACAAATACAAAAAAAATTAACAGTTAACAAATGCAGTTTCTATCAAATCGAGTTGAACAGAAATTACACAAATACGAATTACTACTTATCAAACCAAATACTGGTTAGCACAAAAGAAAAGACACAAATCAAATTAACAAATAACCAATACTATTGCGATCAAATCAAGTTAAATTCAGATTGCGCAAATACAAATTACTACTCTTCAGTTCAAATACAAATTACAATACAAACGAAGATACACATCACGGTCGATCAACAAAAATGCCTAGCTCGGAAATCGACCCTTCGATAAGTAATCCACTACAACTATCCGACAACGATAATTAACCGATTACGTGATAATAACCATCTACCTACATGACTTATACCTCTAGAAAAACTCCCGCTTGCGCAACCTAGGGCGTGGCAATCGCAACTACCCACTAACAACAAAAAAAGGCATGCAACAAAGCAACAAAAGAAAAGAATTTTAATTTTACGTATTACGGCCGGGCGTGATTGTAGACACAAATTAAACCAATCAAACAAACGCTCCCTGCCACCAAAATTGTTTAATTTTTATCAGACACTATTGTCGGGATCGACCGGGGAATCGAACCCGGAACCACGCTCTGCTACCAGTATGTTACGGCCTACGGCTGCTCCCACAAAGAGTCAAATCCTCTGGGGCCCATTCAGCAAAGTTTTCAACGAACAGACGTAGGTCGGGCCTCCTAAGGCCAAGGTGGAATTTCTCTAATCACAATAAACAATAAGGGGGAGCGTTCTATACTACTGCCATTCAACAGGGAGAATATTAAACAGAGCTTACTTACCTATATCCAAGGCAACTGGTCCCTCAGGATTCGCTCATTTCGCATGTGGTTGTGTTGTGCAAGGGAAATAAGGTGCTGTGATGTGTATCTGGGTGTGACTGGTGGTGATTGACCTTATTAGACCTTTGCCGTCGGCAGCAGCCTGGACGTCAGCACCGCTCGAAATTGAGGTAATCTTCCGCGGCGCCGTCCACAGTCGCTTTCTTCGTTCGTCACGATGACAGTCCATTAACTCTATCGTACGATTAACTAACTTACAGAAGCCACTAATTCTCGTTTGTTATAAAGCTTAACACACAAAACGAACACGGAGTGTCCGGATCAAAGGTCACTACTGTTTTGCGTGGCAACAGTTATTTCTAGAATATCAAATGCCGCACTAGCTTATATTGTCGAATGCACTTATACGGATTCTGAGTCGGACACAGTAAGTCCCGGGAAAGGCTATCCAACAAGGAATGCGCGTTACAAATCCTAGACAGTATATTTACTAGACACCTAAACTATTCCGCGTTTCCCGCACAAAAATTGACAGCGTGCTGACGTTAGCACAGCTGGCAGACGACTCAGCCTTTTCGCTCGCGACCCGCGCGCCCTTGCCACGCTCGGCCGAACTTCAACCGGTATCGCGTCGAGCCGAGTGCCATCTGGCGTCGATTCTTGACATTAGCGCTTGGCGCGAACAGTACTACTTAAATGGGTAGTAAGCAGGAGCAGCCCAATCGATAGCTCTAACGACTCAAAATCCAATATCGGTACGTCATTTTCATATCAATGCTGATTTTTTCAAGGATTAGTTTCTAAGCAAAATTGAAAGTGGGCTGAACATTAGACGTTTCTGGTTTAGGTTTCCGACAAAGTAACCGTTAATGCTACTAAAATACGAGCCACGTCTCAAAAAATACTTACAAACTATAAATACCGCATTGAAATCGGTTCAGTGCTTAGAGAGCTGTGAGGTTGAAGAAACAAACTAACACTCACAAAACAATCATCGTTCATATTAATAAAACATAAGTCACATACGTCGTTTCTTTTTAGAGATTTTAAAATGCTAAAAATATGAGTAAACAGATTTCATGCCCTTGGCAACACTCAACAATTTTTCATATTTAAAAGTCGGTAACAAAGAAATACAAAGTGATATGAATGAAATTACTTAAAAAATAACATGTTAAGGCATTTTTATTTTTTGAAGTGTAATTTTTACACGATTTCACAGCACAGACTCGTGATCCTTGCTGTGTGACGCGGGGATCGAACGAAGTAGTCAATATTCACTATTTGTATTTGGCTTCAATTCACGGTGGCCTACTAGGAATCTGGACATTTTATATAATCTAAGATTACGACAAAGTTTGCTTATATAAACAAATTAATGACGCAATATCAATCAACAAATACACAGAGTCATAGACTACAAACGTAACTTTTTTTAATTAAATGGAGGCGAAGGAAAATAAGCAAACAACCACCTCGCGAGTTTTTGAGTAATTAACCCTTTCACCGGCATCACCGTAATATCACGGATATATTCAACTTATTGTAAATAATTTTATTATGGTTTTTACTATAACAAAAAATCGAATGGCGATTTTCGAGGGCGAAATATCGATTCACAGGATCGATACAGTATTGCATATCGATTTAAAAATCGATCTTTTGTTCCTTAAAATCGATTTTTTGATTAATCGATCTCAGATCGGCAACGGCATCCTTATTAATTGTGTTCTGCCGGGCTATTCACAATCGTCTCGGAAAGCGAATTCGACTCGGATTCGATAACTTCTCGCACCGAAACCAATAAACGCTATTCACATTTAACGTTCGGATAAAGGTCGCTTAGATACATCCCATAACTATTGTATCGTCATTTAGTTACATGCATTTACGAATTTTGTAGATAAATAGGCTTTTGTATTTTTTAGAGTAACGCCTGAACAAAACCATAATGCAATATTTTGGTGTTAGCCATTGATATCGAATATAAAAAATATATAATTTAACTATATAATAAATAACAAAAAAACTGAGATATGTCTGTATATATATATATATTTGTGATAGAAAACTTATAAAAACACACCTTTCACAAAAATTCAGCTTTACGATTAAGTGCAAATATTGAAATAATTATATGAAAATACGTCTTATAGATAATTGTAATTAATTTTTGTTACCTACCTTATAATTAAAAGGGTTTATTTATCTCTTCTAATCATCAATATTCGAAAAGTTTTCGCCAGCCTCAGAGCTCTCGTAAAGTTTCCGATGCAAACTGTCACAATTATCGAAAACAAACGTCAAAGAACGCCCCATAGAAAAAAACCCAGACCCGACAGAAACGAGATTATTTATCTACAAAATTCGTAAATGCATGTAACTAAATGACGATACAATAGTTATAGGATGTATCTAAGTGACCTTTATCCGAACGTTAAATGTTAATAGCGTTTATTGGTTTCGGTGCGAGAAGTTATCGAATCCGAGTCGATTTCGCTTTCCGAGACGATTGTGAATAGCCCTGCTGCTTCTGTTCTGTGTAGGGATGGTTGATTTTGTAGAAACATCGATGTTGACATCGACAGCTCAACATCGATGTTCGATGTTTATTTTACTCAAAACATCGATGTTGGCCATTATCGATATTTTTTGCACACGTATATAATAGGTTATTTAATAGGTAATTAGATGAATAAAAAAATTGGAAAAAGTTCACAAATATCTAATTCACTTGTTATATTGTGGAATATTTTTGCAGATTCATTGAAGAAATAGTAATTTTGACAAAGAAGTACCTTTTAATCTATTTCTTTGTTGATAAAGAGTTGAGCCAGCTATTTAAATTTAAATTTTGTACAACTGACATAAGGGATAACTCAAAAACTATTGGTCAAACTTATATGGGTCTAATTTCCCAGTCCCATATGGACCACACGTGAAGCACCAAATTTCAAATAAAAAAAGAATCATCGAAATCGGTTCACCCAGAAAAAAGTTATGAGGTAACACACATTAAAATAAGAACATACAGTGGAATTGAGTACCTCCTTTTTGAAGTCGGTGGATAACCGCTCAGATGGCGCTGATGTAGCGATTGTGGTCAAATATATCACCGCAAGTTTTCTTTTTAATTTTAGATAGGTAGAACCGATAACATTGTTCTAAACGTGCATTGGATCGTGTTTAAGATCAACCATCGGATTTTTTTTAAACAACCGCTAAAGAAACAGATAACCAACAACACACCAATAACAAACGAAATTAGTAACAACTGCGATATTACAGTTGACACTTGACAGTTAAATTTGATACCCCACAATGATATATTTTTAGGTTATCGATGCGTTCAAGCATTCTGAATTATTCAAAATTTTAAATATTCTAGAGGAGATGCAAGATTTAGTTCATATTGATTTCGCGGATTCGCAAGTACCCAATGTTAATGATGGCAAGTACCCGATGTCAAGAAAGGAAACATAGATGTTAAAACATCGATGTTTCCTTTCTTGACATCGATAATCATCGAACATCGATGATCATCGACCATCCCTAGTTCTGTGCGAAATACGATACGTCATAAATTAATATAAATTATAATTATAAATTTGTGTATGTATTAAATAGCTTGCTACATATTTATTTATCTATGGTATTAAAATATAGATCGTGGAAGGTGGAAAATTGGAAAATGAATGTATAATTTATGTAATACGCAGAAGTAGTATTCCTTGGCATTGTGTGTATTGTACCTAGCTACCTCTGTAACCTAGCACCTTCTATAATTATTATTTTTATGTCAAAATGGAATTCCCTAGCATAGTACTGCCTATAACTAAGAATATGTGCCGAACATGTCTTGCTGAATCTGATTGTACATTGTTCATGAGCGTTCAAGATTTAATAGATCATGAAATATACAAAATCAAACTTATTGATATATTGATTTTTTTAAATTGTGTAGAGGTAAGCGATTTGATGTATTTGCTACACCTTCTCTTTGGATGTAATCAAATAGCATGATGCGTATGAAATGACATTAATTTGTACATAAATTATATTATTTATTTTAGAACAATGACGAGGAAAACTGGCCGCAAGGGATGTGTACGTCGTGTGTTAATACAGCTTTGCTTTCATACAATTTCAAAATTAACTGTTTGAAAACTAACTTAACATTGTCTCAAATATTTACCATTCAGTCTACATCTTCAACTTCGCAGCGTTCTGACATAGATTCTATTGACATAAATGTTGTTTATCAAGATCATGAATATGATACACCACTTTTTAGTAATCATACAGTTCTTGATTTTGAACCTCATGTACCTATAAACAAAGAATTGACCCCTTTGCCTCCTGTAACTGAAATAACATCTACCGAGCGTCCACCAAGAAAAGAAGGTGAAAAAAAGTACTCATGCACTCAGTGCTCTAAATCATTTACAAGAATTTGTGGATTACGATACCACATGGCAAAACACACAGATGTTCGTAGATTTTTATGTCCTAAGTGTGGTAAATGCTTTCATATGGCAAATGGGTTGAGACAGCACTTATTATCTCACAAAGAAATTCCACAATTTAAATGTGGCTTTTGTAATAAGACATATAAATCTCGCCAGTCTTTGAAAGAACATTTTCGAGTTGCCCATTCAAGTAACCGTAAATTATTTGTTTGTGTAACATGTGCAAAGAGATTTACTGCGAAATCTACTTTGATGATGCACTTAAAAAGCCATAATGGTGAAAAACAATATGTTTGTCCCCATTGTCCTAAAACATATACAAGGGCATCATACTTGCGAGCACATAGTTTAATTCATCTAGGCCAACAGAGACCAAAACCATTTAAGTGCAAGTTTAAAGATTGCAGCAGAAATTTCTCAACAAAATATTCCCTAAGTGTACATGTTGCACATACTCATTCAACTGAAAGACCCCATAAATGTGATTTATGTTTAAAAGGATTTGCTACTTCATCTGGCTTAAAAATACACAAGGAATCTCACACAAATACAGAAGTTTGCTGCAACATTTGCAATAAAAAATTTGTCAACAAAAGGGTCTTACAAAAACACATGAAAGTTCATGATGTTAATGATAATATAATTTTAGAAACTGTGGTGGATTTTTTCAATGAATGATAAGATATTTGTAATAATTGCTCACTTTTTGAATGGTATTCCTTTTAGAGTGTTAAATGTCATTTACTTTTAGTACATAACACATTCCATGTAGTTTATGTAGTAATTGTTGAAAATAGTGGATGTAAGTAAGAAATTGATAATAAAAAAGATAAATTTGTTTAGACTTTATATCTGGAGTATACTAGAAAAATTGAGTTAAGATTATGAATTGCTTGATGATTGACCTAAGTCTCTAAACAAATCATAGTTTTGATACTTTGTAATAAGTAATAACTGGATTTTTTCCTTGTCATAATAATTCAGGCAAAGCTTGGTAGTTCTTTAAAAAAAGAAAAATAATTCTTTTTATACCTGAAACTAACTAGTCTACTTGCAGAATAAATATTATTAAGAGTTTTAGTTAGCCTTGCCATTAAAATACATGAATTTATTACCAGGGTATACTTTTATTTTAAATTCCTTTTATAGCTGAAACTAAATAGTCTACTTGCAGAATAAATATTATTATGGGTTTTAGTTAAGCTTTACCATAAAACAGAGATTATCAAACTTATTTCTTTTACCAACACCTTTGAAAATAAATTATTTTTCAGCGCCCTCAATCTTTTATTCACTCCTAAAACTTAAAAACCAAAATAAAATTAACAAACTTAGTAAACGAACTCTGCAAAAAAAATAAGAAGCTGTCTTACAAAGTTAATGTCAAAAACTTATTGAAAAGTACCGCACGCAACTGTTGTCTTTTTGCAGTGGTACTTTTAAAATTTTAAATGTGATTACCAAAGAACTTAAATAAAGATAGAACTACAATTACACTATACACCGGCCGTGCCAGTATATCTCGGGAAAACATCGCCGAGTACCGGAACAAACTTGTGTCTGAAGTCGAGACTTTGTCAAAGTCTCTGATTGGGGGCGACTAAATCTAGTCCAGTTCAAGTTGTGTATCGCTAGCAACGCAACGTCGGGAATTTGCATTTGGAAAAATCCAAAATTAGGGGTTTTTTTTTGCTCTAAAATTTTCACCGCAACGAACTGTTGAAATTAAAAAGTTGAAACTGAAGAGTAATCATATTAAATCTGAAAAACAAAAAATGTCGTTCATACCTTATTGTAAGGTAATAGTAGTTTTAAACGATAATTTCCAGAATATTATCGTCATCTACATGCGACCTCAATAATCTTCATAATTCATAATCTTTATTGCAATAACAATAGATGTGTTTTAAAAAATAGTCCGCATTTGAAACCCGGTTTGGGCGTAGCAATTATAAAATATTAAATTATATTATTAGATTACATCAATAAATTAATTAAATTAACAATCACATTGTCATGTCAAAGGAAGAACAATGATAATAATAATTATAATTACAATAATAGAAAAAGAAAATTAAATATAATAAAATTATATAGAAAATCAAATTAAATAATATTTGTATCAAAACATTCATTTAAATTATAAAAATATTTTTAATTTATATATAACTTTAATTTTGATAAAATTATGTAGTATCCGTTAGACTTTTATTATCTCTGACACTCGGCAAAAAATTCATCGATCGAATAAAATGAATGCTCAATTAGAAAGTGGAACAATTTATCTTTGAAAATTTGTATATCGTTACACTCTTTGATGTTATTCGGAATCTTATTGTATATCTTTGGAGCCATAGCAAACACACTTTTTCCATACAAGGTAGTTTTATATGTTCTACCAAGGTTATTATCTGCTTCTATTGCGAAATCTCTAATTTAAATAGTGATGGATATTGCCCGATGGTACGGTATGTCATCAATGTGAACGCCAAGAAACCTTGTAGTTGTTGTTATTTGGACTTTTTTGTCATTATATTGAATTTGTGTATTAAAACTATGTTTAGTTTTTTGTTTGAATTGCATTATCTTAGTTTTATCTATATTTATTATTAAATTATTGTTTTGTAGCCACTCAATTATTGACTTTAAGCTACTATTTATGGCGTTTTCATTATTATAAATAACTGTACAGTCATCTGCAAACAATATCATCCGATTCTTAGTAGATTTAGGTAGGTCATTTATATAAATAATAAAAAGTAGTGGCCCCAGAACACTTCCTTGTGGGACACCAAATTTAACTCTTCTAGGACTGGATCTATAATGTATTTCATTTTTATGTTTGGAACAAATTTTGCTTATTTCCGTGATTTGAGTTCTTTCACTGAGGTATGAATTTAATAAATCGAGAGTATTGCCCCTTACACCGTATATATCAAGTTTATTTAAAACTTTTGCATGATCCACAAAGTCAACGGCCTTTGACATATCCATGAACAAGGCATAAGAAGGTTGTCTAGCATCCACTCTTGGGTATATCATACTTAAAAATTCATAGATAGCTAGGCTTACTTACATATTCTTTCGGAATCCTTCTTGATCAGAGGTAAAGATGTTGTTCCGTTCGAAGTAATTATATAATTTATTATATATAGCCTTTTCAATTATTTTACAAAATGTAGGAGTTAGGGCTGTTGGTCTAAAATTCTTAATATCGGATTTAGCTTCTTTTTATGGAGGGGTTTAATTATTTTAGTCTTTAATGCTGATGGAAAAATACCCTGTTCTAAACATAAATTAATTATGTGGCTAAGTATGGGCGCAATACTAGAACAAACATATTTTAACACTGATACACAAATGTCATCAAACCCAGTACTTTTAGTGTTTTTTAAATTATTTATGATAGATAAGATGTCATAGGGATCAGTGGGACTTAAGGAAAAGGAATATGATGAGTTATACGTGCGTGTTTGCTTTTTGGGGGATTATTTATATTTTGATCTTTAACCAAATCTGCATAGTAATTATTGAACGATTCTGCTATTTGCTGAGGATCTGTAATTTTATGATCATCTATTATCAATTCTTTAATATTTTCAGGGGGTAGTTTTAGTTTATTGCCATGAATAACATTCCAAGAGGCTTGGATTTATTTTATATTATTTTAATCTTTCAGCACCTAATTAGCACTTAATTTTTAGACGCTGATAAAGAACAAAAAATACCGTTCATACATAAACCGGTTCAGTGCGGGTGACACGCCAGGCGTGCCATCAATTACTTTTGTGTGTGGCGTATGACACGCGAGTCGTTCAAATTGATTTTTTTTTTTTGGAAAATTTATCCAGAACATAACATTCATTATTTTGCGAGTAGTTCATGCATGCAGCTTCGTTTCTGGATATTTTGAAAATTTGAAATTTTTAGGGGTTGACAACCTTTTCTTAACGTGTACATGGTACTATGTTTACTTTGTAGGTTTTAAATCATGTTATGGAAAAATTGTCTAATAAGTAACAAATAATAGCACTCATTGCGATCGCTCACAAACTCAAGTTGTAAATAAATGTCTGGAAAACAAGTCTCCTGTTAAAAAAAAAACAATGCGTTTGTCTTATTGTTTAATTTTGCTTAAAATGGTTGAACTGCCGTCTTGTTACTATCATATAAGTACCGATAAGACCTACGAAGTACCATGTGCTCTTGTGATATGGTATAAAGTTTATTTTTGCTTGAAACAGTTCGAAACCGTTCATGCATAAAAAAAGTTCGCTAATAAATAGTCTTTTGTCAATCCGCCGCCGTATAGCGCCGGCGTTTTATTCCTTTTGAAAACACTTGCTATTCTTACTAATTAGACGTTTTCAGATCGACTTTACTTTTACATTTGTATAACATTAAATAATATTTAACATTTGTAAATATCAATGAATGATATACCTTTTGTTTTTTCAAATTAAGGTTCTTCATTGTTTGATATTTACAAATATTATTATTAGGTGAAAATTTAATTTAATAAAAACCAAGGTTTCCAGGGTGATTTAGCTGTACCTACTTATATAAATGATTTTTTTATAACAACGAAAATTAGTACAAAAGGTTTGTAATCTCTTCATAAAAAAGTCACTTTCTCTCAATTTCAAAGAAAACGCGTAAAAAAACACGTAGTTACCCACTAAAAACAAGTATCCTTCCATGTGTAACTTATGTTTGATGTCAAATAAACTTAATTAGGTCTAACACATGGCGGATGGCACAATAGGCGTGTCATGAAATATTTGTTCGCCGCCACAGCTAAAAGTTGTCGAAAATTGGTGCCGCAACGAATCGGTTAGTAATGGTGGTCGTGGACCCCATAATTCCCAGAATAATATCTTAATTGTATCGGGTTTCGATAATCGCTCAGCACTTAATTCCTTGCTATTAATATTTATCGTACATATATCTAGTAACTTCATTGCGTTGCTAGCGAGACGTTTTTTTAGCAACGCAAATTTCAACAGTTCGTTGCGGTGAAAATTTTAGAGTACCTAATTTTTAAACTTGGCACCTAATTAGCACCTAAATAGCAACTAATTTTGGATTTTTCCAAATGCAAATTCCAGACTGCGTTGCTAGCGATACACAACTTCCAGTTCAAACCCCACGAAGACACAAGTTTGCGCGTTTACCGCTAAAAGGAACCCCTTTGTCGTATCTCCTTAGCGTCGACATATCGGATGACGTGCAGTTTCGTGGTCATTTGGAAGAGAAGGTCGGATTGGCCTCTAAAAAGCTTGGTGTTCTCAGCAGAGCGGGACAGCATTTCATGCCGGCACACCGCCTGCAACTTTACAAGGCGCAGGTTCGGCCTCACATGGAATACTGTTCCCATCTCTAGGCAGGGCCTCCCCAGTGCCAGCTCCTTCCACTTGACCGCATCCAGCGCAGAGTGGTTGGTATCGTCGACGACCGAGTTTGACTTGGCTTGACTCACTGGTACTGCGTAGATATGTTGCATCTCTTTGCGTATTTTGTCATATCTACCACGGTGAGTGCTCTGAGGAATTGTTCGGACTAATTACAGCCACTCAATTTCACCATCGCACATCGCGACAAAACTCGCGATACCATCTATAACATCTGGATGATTGGCGGTCCACCACTATGCGATTTAGAAGATGTTTTCTTCCTCGCATAAGTTCCTTGTGGAAATCGTTTACCACCAGCGATTTTTCCGGACCGATGCGACTTAGGGACCTTCAAAAAAAGAGCCCACTCCTTTTTAAAATGCCGGCAACGCATCTGCAATTCACCTGGTGTTGCAGTTGTTCATGGGTGGCGGTAGTCACTTACCATTAGGTGAGCCGCTGCTGCGCCAAGTTACGTTTATTTTAAGCTTTTAATTTGCAAGTCGTAACAAATTCTTAGAAATTTCAACTTTTCATACTAACTTACTAATATTCAAAAAAATTTACGGATTAAGCATTTACCTATCTTGATTTTAATTTGTTTTCTTCATTTCTCTTCACAATACCTAAAAGGGTCCAAATATGGATGAGCTCATGACTAAACGGGCTAACGTTGAGTAAAGAGTAAAATTATTTAGAAAGTTTGTAAATGATTTAACTGAAGTTAAAAATCCTACTCAAAGTCAAATTACTGAGCTCTCTGTACGTTTAGAAAAATTTGAAGGTTTATTTGAATATTTTAATGACTTGCAGACGGAGATTGAGGTTCGTGATACCTCACAGTTTGAAGTAAGGGAGGAAATGGAACGTAGCTTTTACACGCCTATGACCACAAACTAGTAAGAAGTGCTAGCGCACCTATGACATTGGCTAAGGATTTATTATTAAAAAAGAAAGACTTCATTCTTCAGACTCAGGCCAGCCTAATCTTAAGATTCAGCCAGGGTTTCCCTTACCACAAATTACAATTGCCCATTTTGATGGCAGCTATTATAAATGGCTTGAATTTAAAGAAATGTATGTCTCCTTAATACATGATAACGAAACTATAAATTTTATCTTTCTTTATACATGCAAGGTGTGGCAGCCTAAGTTATTAGTAATTTGGAAGTAACTGAAAGTAACTAAAATGTGGCTTGGGTCCTCCTCTACGAGAGATATGACAATAAAAAGCAGCTGGTCTCACAACACATGAATGCACTATTTAATATGCCTCCTATTTCTCAAGCAGCTAAGTCTGCGTAACACTGTGGATCATGTTTCAAAAAATCTTAGAGCCCTTAACACTTTAGGTGTTCCCACTACTAATTGGGATCCAATAATCATTCATATGATTGTCACTAAGCTTGATAGCAATTCTAGACTAAAATGGGAAGAATATAAATCTTCATTAAATTGTGATTTACCTTTGTTAGATAATTTCTTTAAATTTTGGCAGGCTAGAGCTGATATTCTCAATAATAATTATAATAAACAGGAAAAAGGAGAAACATTCAACAATTTTAAGCAACAGAAATTACCATTAAAATCTCATGCGATTTCAATGGAACTCAGTTCGTCTATGTGTGGTGTCTCGTCACCTATTGCGGGCGCTGCCAGCGGACCTGCGGGTGCGGTGGCGTTCTGCGTATACTGCGGCGGGCCGCACTGCATCTACGGCTGCCCTTCTTTCTTGTCCAGATCTATCGAGGAGCGTATCACCGAGGCGGCCAGGTTACAATTATACTTAAATTGCCTACGTAAGAGGCACCCTACGCGGCTATGCAGGTTAGGCCCTTGTTTTACTTGTAAGCGGTGACACAATATGCTTTTACACTGCGAGGTTCCTCACGCAAGCAATGCATCCGTAAATATGATTGCAAATGAGACTAAGCCAGCAAATGAAACCCCTGAGGTCATTGACACTACAGTCAATGTATCGGTACAGTCCGCCGCCAGTAACAACCATGTCTTGCTATCCAGTATCCACTGTCCTTGTAGATGTGTACAATCCCATTTCAAACAAGAATGAGACGGCGAGCGCTTTATTAGACAGTGGCAGTCAAGCTTCCATACTAACTGAAAATTTGAAACGCAAACTTTGCTTGCCTACTGAACAAACAAACACTAATATAATAGGCGTAGGTGATTACCTCAGGCGTCAAGCGTTGCTCCGTCTGCATTAAGTTTAAATCTACTAACTACACACCTATCTTATATTGCTTAGTGCTACCGCGATCTACTTCATGCCCAACTTGACGTATCTGAATTAAACTTACCTATGAATGTTAACCTTGCAGATCCTAACTTCTTTCAGCCTGCTCCTATAAATCTACTTATTGGAGCTGATGTATTTTGGCAATTAATATTGGGCCAACAGATCACTCTAGGCTGTAACAAACCTATAGTACTAGGTTTAGTTGGATATTAGCTGGCCTAATTTCTTTAAGATCTGTTAGCAAGACTAATGTTTATAGCGTTTTATGTACTCACTTGTCCCTTGAAGAACAAATTACTAAATTTTGACAGATTGAGGATTTCCCTGAATCTAATAAGATATTATCCAATTTGATATGGAATGTGAGAAACACTTTTTAGAAAATACTCGTCGCATGGACGATGGTAGGTTTTGTGTTCGATTCCCACTCATTTCTGAACCTGATTGTTTAGGCGATTCTTATCAGTTAGCCAAAGGGCGCCTTCTAGGCTTAGAAAGACCTTTTAGAAGAAAATCCAGATTTAAAATTAATGTATTCTGATTTTATACTGAGGTTATTTCATCTCCGGTTTACTTCATCCCGCACCATGTGGTGATCAAACCAGACAGTGAGTCGACAAAACTTCGCGTTGTCTTCGACGACAGTGCCGCTTCTACCTCAGGCTTCTCTATTAACGACCTCCAGATGGTGGGACCTCCTAATCAGGATTCCTTATTTAATCTTATACTCAGATTTCGTCTTTAATAAATATGTACTCTCCGGTGACATAGAAAAATGTACCGACAAGTTTTAATTGACCCCAGAGATCGTAATTTACAGTTCATTTTATGGCGCGAAAATGACAGAGAGCCCATTCGAATATTACGTTTTAATACAGTGACCTACGGTTTCGCGAGCGCAAGCTTTCTAAGTAGCCGCTGCCTGTGGCAGCTAGGAGAGGAATGTCAGGATGATAAAATTAAAACTATAATTCAAAACGACTTCTTAGAACTAGCATGGTTTATCGCGTAGAAACGGACTTAAAGGTAAAATGATATTTGATAGAGTGTAACGGCTGATTATTTTGTGATAATTTTAATTCGTCAAGAAAAGATTCACGCTGAGAGAGATATGCTAGTTTTTCAAATGACCGAGTAAGTTCCTCAGGCTGCAGCACATCGGTAAGTTTAATTTTATTTTTACAACAGGTTATGAAACGTAAGACATAGCGAATCTTCAAGGGACAAGTGAGTACATAAAACGCTATAAACATTAGTCTTGCTAACAGATCTTGAAGAAAATAGGCCAGCTAATATCCAACCAAACCTTGTATCTGTGACTATAGGTTTGTTACAGCCTAGAGTGATCTGTTGGCCCAATATTAATTGCTAAAATACATCAGCTCCAATAAGTAGATTTACAGGAGCAGGCTGAAAGAAGTTAAGATTGGCAAGGTTAATATTCATAGGTAAGTTTAATTGAGATATATCAAGTTGGACATGAGGTAGATCGCCACATATTTTAGGTAGCACTAAGCAAGATAAGGTAAGTGTGTAGTTAGTAGATTTAAACTTAATGCAGACGCTTGACGCCTGAGGTAAGTTGTTTATCACCTACGCCTATTATATTTGTGTTTGTTTGTTCAGTGGGCAAGCAAAGTTTGCGTTTCAAATTTTCAGTTAGTATGGAGGCCTTTGCCGTGTAGTGGCGGTTAAGAATATCCACTACCCCATATCTTCCCGTGGGTGTCGTAAAAGGCGACAAAGGGATACAGGCAGGAGATGGGCAGCGGCATCTTCCTGGTAACGGTAAAAATACAATAAAAAACTGCGGTTGCCAACCCGCTCGCCAAGCGTGGCAACTATGGCAATATACCCCCCATGATGAAAGTTACGAAGAGACGGCCCAAAGTCCCCGGCGGCCCCGCTATTCCTGGCTACGGTGGCGACCATGGTAACGGCGGGGCAGGGGGTGCTAAGAATCTCCGGTGGAGGTTCGGTTGCCACCTACGACGACTCGACCTGGCAACATACAACGCACGCACCCTGAGGACTGACGAGAAGATTGTGGAGCTGGAAGAAGAGATAGACAAGTTACGCTGGCATATTATAGGATTATCCGAAGTCCGAAGAGAGGGGGAGGACACGGTAATCCTCGAATCCGGCAACTTGCTCTATTACCGGGAGGGCGACCATCTGTCCCAAGGAGGTGTCGGATTTATCGTCCACAAGTCTCTCGTTAACAACGTTGTAAAGATTGAGAGTGTGTCGACGAGGGTTGCGTACCTTATACTCAGAATCACCAAACGGTATTCGCTGAAGGTCATACAGGTTTACGCACCAACCTCGGCACACCCCGATCAGGAGGTGGAGGAAATGTATGAGTATATCTCTAGAGCCATGCATTCCTCCAAAACCCAATATACGGTGTTAATGGGAGACTTCAATGCAAAACTAGGCACAAGAGAGAACGGTGAGCTGAAAGTGGGGAAATTTGGAATAGGGCAACGGAACCCAAGGTGCCAGCAGCTGGCCGACTTCATGGAGAAAGAGGGACTCTTTATGATGAACTCTTTCTTCCAGAAGCGGCCCCACAGGAAGTGAACCTGGTCGAACCCCGACGGTTCGACAAAAAATGAGATTGACTTCATTATGACGACCAGACGACAACTGTTCAGTGATGTCTCAGTGATCGCGAGGGTGAAAACCGGCAGCGATCACCGAATGGTTAGAGGCACACTGAACCTAAACGTTAAGTTGGAAAGGTCTCGTCTAATGAAGTCAACGCTCCGTCCCTCTCGTGCTCTAATCCAAAGTCCCGAAACCTTTCAGCTCGAGTTACAAAACCGTTTTCAGTGCCTAGAAGACTGCAATGAAGTGGACGATTTGAATGACAAGCTCGTGGAAACTGTCCATGCGGTCGGAGCTAAGTTCTGCAAGACCCGCCGCAGAAGAACACAAAAACTCTCCGATCACACTCTTAATCTCATGGTTGTTAGACGGGAGATGAAGCTACATTCTTCAACGGATTTGACAGCATACAGGCACTATGTCTGGCGTATGTGGACTATGAGAAAGCCTTTGATTCCGTCGAAATTTGGGCGGTGCTGCAGTCCCTTCAGCGATGCCAAGTTGACTGTCGGTATATCGAAGTGTTGAAGTGCTTGTACAGTAGGGCTACGATGGCTATCCGAGTACAGAACCAGAGTACGAAACCTATCCAATTGCAGAGAGGTGTAAGACAGGGTGACGTCATATCCCCGAAACTCTTTACCGCTGCATTGGAAGATGTTTTCAAGCTTCTGGACTGGAAAGGATGCGGTATCAACATTAATGGCGAGTACATCACTCACCTTCGATTTGCCGACGATATAGTCCTTATAGCAGAATCGCTGGAGGACCTAAGCACTATGCTCAATGACCTCAATAGTATCTCCCAACGGATAGGTCTTAAGATGAACATGGACAAAACAAAGATCATGTTTAATGTCCATGTCACACCTATGCCGGTAGTTGTTGGGAACACTAAGCTCGAAGTTGTTGACGAGTATGTTTACCTGGGACAAATAGTCCGACTAGGTAAGTCCAACTTCGACCGAGAGGTCAATCGACGGATTCAACTCGGTTGGGCAGCGTTCGGGAAATTACGGCACATCTTCTCGTCAGGTATACCTCAAAACTTGAAAACGAGACTGTACACCCAGTGCATGTTGCCAGTGATGACATACGGAACTGAGACGTGGTCCTTCACTGCTGGCCGGATGAGGAAGCTCAAGGTCGCTCAGCGAGCTATGGAGAGGGCTATGCTCTGAGTTTCTCTGCGTGATAAACTTAGGAATGAGGATATCCGCAGTAGAACCAGAGTAACCGACATAGCCCAACGGATTAGTAAGCTGAAGTGGCAATGGGCCGGCCATATAGCTCGAAGAACCGACAACCGATGGGGAAGAAAGGTTCTCGAGTGGCAGCTTCGTACCGGCAGGCGAAGTGTAGGGCGTCCCCCCACTAAATGGAGTGACGACCTGGTAAGATATGCAGGAAGTCGATGGATGCAGGTGGCTCAGGACCGTGCTTTGTGGCATTCTTTGGAGGAGGCCTATGTTCAGCAGTGGACTTGTGAAGGGCTGTAATGATGATGGTGATGATGATGATGGAAGCCTGACTGCCACTGTCTAATAAAGCGCGCGCCGTCTCATGCTTGTTAGTAATGGGGTTGTACGCATCTACAAGGGCAGTGGATAGCAAGACGTGGTTGTTATTGGCGACGGACTGTACCGATACATTGACTGCAGTGTCAATGACCTCAGGGGTTTTATTTGCTGGCTCAGTCTCATTTGCAGTCATATTTACGGATGCATTGCTTGCGTGAGGAACCTCGCGGTGTAAAAGCATATTGTGTCGCCGCTTACAAATAAAACAAGGGCCTAACCTGCATAGCCGCGTAGGGTGCCCCTTACGTAGGCAATTTAAGCATAATTGCAACCTGGCCGCCTCTGTGATACGCCACAGTGTTACGCAGACTTAGTTGCTTGAGAAATAGGAGGCATATTAAATAGTGCATTCATGTGTTGTGAGACCAGCTGCTTTTTATTGTCATATCTCTCGCAGAGGAGGGCCCAAGCCACATTGTAGTTACCTTCAGTTACTTCCAAATTACTAATAACTTGGGCTGTCACACCTTGCAGGTGTGATGAAAGATGAAATTTATGTATAAAATTTATACTTAGCGGTTAACCACCGTAGAGTCTATATCACCTGAGGATGCCTCGTGTAGAGGCGAAACACGTGTCGTATTATCGTCAGTGGTGTGTCTTGCCTAGTGTAGTGGTGTTGGAAGTAGCGGTGCTGGGATTAGTGGTGACGGGGATAGTGCACGCAATTGAGGGAGGGCGGGAGGTGCTTCTTCATACTAGGTAAGACACATAATTTTATTTTATAACGCGGATATTTGCGAAGTAAATTTTTGTAAAAGCTTTTATATAATGGATTTCCGCAAAGTAACGCCTGATTCTATTAATTATTTATAGTTTCGTTATCATGTATTAAGAAGACATACATTTACTCAAATTCAAGCCATTTATAATAGCTGCCATCAAAATGGGCAATTGTAATTTGTGGTAAGCGAAACCCTGCCTGAATCTTAAGATTAGGCTGGCCTGAGTCTAAAGAATGATGTCTTTCTTTTTTAAAGGATAATAATAAATACTTAGCCAATGTCATAGGCGTGTAAAAGCTACGTTCCATTTCCTCCCTTACTTCAAACTGCGAGGTATCACGAACCTCAATCTCCGTCTGCAAGTCATTAAAATATTCAAATAAACCTTCAAATTTTTCTAAACGTACAGAGAGCTCAGTAATTTGACCTTGAGTAGGATTCTTAACTTCAGTTAAATCATTTACAAACTTTCTAAATAACTTTACTCTTTGCTCAACGTTAGCCCGTTTAGTCATGAGCTCATCCATATTTGGACCCTTTTTAGGTATTGTGAAGAGAAATGAAGAAAACAAATTGAAATGAAGATAGGTAAATGCTTAATCCGTAATTTTTTTTTGAATATTAGTAAGTTAATATGAAAAGTTGAAATTTGTAAGAATTTGTTACGACGACTTGCAAATTAAAGGCTTAAAATAAACGTAACTTGCGACTTAACACGTATAAGGCCAACGTGGAAAGTAATACGCTCTCGTTTAGGCCACGTCGGACAATACGGGCGACACTTACTTGTCCCATCAGGCCATGTCAGACAAAGCTGTCCGACACTCTGACTAATATTTGAACGTCTAGTTCTCCACATCGGACAACCGAATTAGGCGTTTTACCCTTCTATTAGACCCGCGTGGCCCCCTAATCTAACGTAACCACGTCAGTACACAAAAATTGAAGATTTTGTGGAAATAATCTTATAAGACTTATTGATGACGTGCTCGTCACAAAACAGGAAAAGAAAATGAGATGTATGCAAGTATATTAAATAAATTAGACAGTTGTTTTATGAAGTTATTTATTTAAAATAGCACAAAATTAATAATAAGTAGGAACGTATTTTGATATCTTACATATTTTCTTCAAATGTATGCTATTAAAGTATTTATTATATAGATTTACGAGGAATATTAAAACATTCTGAGCTAAACAATTGGTTTTTTAGGGCAATCATCACAGAATGTTTTAACTTTTTTCACTTTATTTTTTGCTTCAATTCTTCCGAAAACCTTTACTTTTTCTTTGTGCAGTTACGAGTAGAACACGCCCTTCTTACTTTACTCTTTCCTTCTTTCTGTAGCAATTCATGCTTCAACCTCTGTGGTCTTGGTTCGACAGTGTTCAGTGCTTCTATGAAACAAAATTGTTTCACATTTTCTTTTCTAAACTCCACCATAGAAATTTTCTTATTTGTTATCTTTTTGTATGGAATCAAAGCATTTACTGAAGCCATATTGAGCAGTAGATTTATGGCTAGTTTTTATACCACTTCAAACTTTTCCTCAAAGGTGAAGAATATGCAGCGAGTTGATATTTTCGCGTTTGGTAATACAGTACAGTACAGTACAGAGTGCTATGTAGAAAGCACATATACATCGCGTTTGTCCTTCCATTTCATAAAAGTAATACCATCAGAGCTTTCCGCAGCAGAATATTATCCCCTCTTGAGTTTGGCGAACACTACATCTTTCGGAAGAATCGTACCTACTAGATGTGTCTCGTTTTCCATTAGTTTTCGAGCTAAATCCACATTAGTGTACCACCAATTATCAGCATAGAGCGTGTGTCCTTTGTTCAATAAATCACAACATAAAGCCATAACAATATTCGTAGGTAATGTATTCTGTTCATCGTTTTTGCCTGCGTAATTTTTATATGTGTATCCCGGAATCTTGCACAGCTTAAACTCTTTTATGCCATATTTATGGCGTTTCTGTTTGTTATATTGGCGGAAAATGATTCGGCCACGGAAAGGAACCATACTCTAGCCAATACAAATATCTTTAGCTAGAGTGTAATTATTCCTAAAAGATTTATTTAGGGTATCCAACAAGTCGCGTACTCGATGAAGACGGTCATCTTTATTTTGATCGTCGATGACAGAAAAATGTAGCATTTGCAAAATTAATTCGAAAAGATTCCGGGACATTACCGTTCTTGTCAATGAATGGCTAGTAATATTGTCTTTTGACCAATAATCGGCAAGTTTAGAAACTTTCCCCAAACCCATAAATAATATCAAGTCAAAAAACGTTTTTATTTCGAGCAAATTTGTAGGACACCTAATACATCTTGACCCGCGTGGCTTGAACGTATTATATATTAGTCTATGGCTTGAACGGAGGAATTAAGACTTATCGATTGCGTAGGGCCGTGTCGGACAATACTGAGCGACGGTGTTTAAACAACAACATGCTGTGATATCTGTGATTTAATTATTGTTTTAGTAATCCAAAATACCTCATATTATCATACAATCAATAAACAAAAATTAAACAGTTTAGACATTTGCATCTTTTTAGTATGATTTATATGAATAGTTAGGTGTCGCCCAGCATTGTCCGACATGGCGTTATACATGTTAAGCGCGGCACAGCAGCGGCTTACCTAATGGTAAGTGACTACCGCCGCCCATGAACAACTGCAACACCACGTGAATTGCAGATGCGTTGCCGGCATTTTAAAAGGGAGTAGGCTCTTTTCTTGAAGGTCCCTAAGTCGCATCGGTCCGGAAAAATCGCTGGTAGTAATCGATTTCCACAAGGAAGTTGTGCAAGGAAGAAAACATCTTCTGAATGTGATGAAAATGCTGTGCATGTAAAAAATAAAAAAGGATTTTGCGATTTGACTGTCAAAGTTACCCTTGTTAATCAAAGTTACCCCGATTGACGGTACCTATCTATATTTTGATTAAAATATATTCTTAATATTATAAAGTTGGGTTTTAATTGCTCTCACTGGTAATAATGTCTAGTTTAGAATGTACCTAAGTTTAAACACCAGAACCAACTAATATAGCATACCATAACTAAATTAATTAAAGTAATGAAATTTTGGAACAATACAACGGCATGGTCGAAAGTACTACCCTGCATTTTGTGTACTGTGCAAGCCCAACATAATATAATTGGCAGCATTCTTCGTTCTGCAGTACCGTGAATATATTTTGCTGGAAATTGTACAGTCTTGGGTATAATGAGATGAACACCGTCTTTACCGAAGTCTATATGGACGGAGGGTATGTCAATATCTTACATTTGTGCTCGCTGGAAGCAGGGCCATATGATTTCCGTAATATATCCAATGGCACCATTCACCAGACCTTTGGGCATACAAAGTTTACCAACCAATGCTACAGACTCGAGCAATTCGACCTTAATATCATATTCGAGGACTGCAAAAACCCCAGTACACCAACATTTCAGACGGATTGACATCATGTTACACCCTGATGCCACTCAGTCCTCGACACGGCCTCACCGTGACTCGGGTGTTTGGAGGAATGTACTACTTATTTCTTCTTGAAGCTTACTTTTGCCTTACGAAATACAGTTCCAGGTTTGATTTTGGAGTTACCCTTCTTCTAGTCAGGTTGCAAACCAATGCTGTTGACGCATATCTCGCCAAATTTCACAAGTCAAAGTTAACCAACCAATGCTACAGACTCGAACAATTCGACCTCAATACCATTATCGAGGACTGCAAAAACCCCAGTACACCAAAATTTCAGATGGATTAGAGCAACCGAGTTTATGATCACCATCTTATTTTTGGTTAACTCGCATTCGTATTCTCAGCAAGTCTTTTCATTTGATATCCATATTGTAGGAAAGTATAAAAAACTTAGTCCGCCATCTTTAGAAGTCCGCCATATTGGATTTAGAGTGATGTCACTTTATTTTTCAAGTTACACTAAGCAAGCCCTTTCATTTTTTATACCCATATTGTAGGAGTTCATTAAAAATAACTAGTCCGCCATCTTCGGTGTTCCGCCATGTTGGATTTAGAATGACGTCACACAGCTAACCATGCATTGTCATCCAAACTTAACGTGTATACAAAATTTCAGCTCAATCGATTGAAGATATCTGCTTCAAAATTGAGTTGCATGATTCCACCCGAACAAACATAGTTACATTGGAAGTTAAATAAAAGCTTGTAAAAATAGGATCCTGTAGGCCTTTAGATATTTTATGGTGCCAATTATTAAATTATCTAAAATCCTCTAAAGATAGTCAATAGATCCAGTCATTGGATTGAACATCGTCACTCAAAACTATAGCGCGAATAAAAAGAAGGCCACGAAATCTTAAATTGAAAATGTTATAATTTTTCTTCCGCGCCCACTTCCAATGTTTGCGGGATTCTTCATTTTCTTTTTATTTCCCAGACATTCAATTCCCACGATTTTTCTTTCACTACCATAGTGAAACACATGGTTAATTAGCACATAAAACGGTTTTTTATTTTTATTTAATACATCTTTAATGGGCGCCTGGCGCGGCGTTGTGGAATTAGGTTTGCTCGTGTAATCCTGTACGACGACCACATTCTTCTGATCCTGAGTTGCAATGACTCTTACAAGGTAATAAAGCTATATCATTAAAATAAGTCTAAGTACAAAGTTTATAATTACAACACATGGTCATATAATTTAATGGATAAATACATATGTGGTTTTATTATTTAGGGGGATATCCCAGTATTAAAGCATAGGTAGAGGTAGAAAACATTTACCGAGATATAGGGTAAGAAATTTGCTGAGAACAGTTATTCTAAAACACAAAAGTTGAATTGTAACATTGAAACAATTTTAAATAATGGTGTTAAGGTTGTTTGATTACTGAAATAATAAAATAAAACCAAGGATATTCAGTAGGAAGTGTAGAAGCCAATGATAAAATTTATTTCATCGTAACAAGTTCTATAAAACAAAATTCTCAAACAATATGATGTCATCGCTATTAATAGCTTAATGAGGTAATGAAATAAGTAATTTAAGATATGGGGTAGTAGTAGTTTTAGATAAAATATTATACATGCAAAATAAGAAAGAACTTTGGAAAAGCCATGTGGGCGTGGAAAAAAAATCTCTCGCCGGGCAAGGTGTTCTGCCCGCGAAGCGGCCAACGCTCCGAGTGGTAGTTTTTTTGCGCCTAATGCAAGGCTACCCTCCCGAAGCGGGGGAGGGAGGTGGTGAATGCTCATAGCATACCACGCAGCCGGCTGCGTTGTATGCTATGAGCATTCACCACCTGTATGGCCTTTCCGCCGAATCGGAAGCGACTCCCTTTAGGGTAAAGGGGGCGCAGTGTGGTAGTTCATATATATATATATATTGCTTACTTTACTTCAGAACTTTGGTAGAGCGATATAGACTTCGACGTATTTCGTTTGTGAGGCAACGACAGCGCCGCCACATCACCCCCCAATGCAATGCTCTGACCGAAGGCCGATAGTGCATTCCGATTGCCGGTGGGGAATGCATGCTGTGTGCTTAATGGCAAGTGACGCCGGTGCGAACTATATACCGGTCAGAACAATGTGCCGGAGCAAATGCCAGATGTCTGCCTTATAAATCTGCGGTGAGTCGAGATGAAGACAAGTTGCACTGGCTTGCAGGAGCTGAAGACTGCAGAAGACGATTCTTGGGGTTCTTGAGGATAATGACGAAGGCTTGAAGTTGTAGTTTTTCCGAAGGTTGTTGGTTACGTGTTCACTTTACGTCGGTTGGTGACCACTGTGGCCGTAGGAAGGAAAAGAGGAGATTCTCCCGCCAGGTAAGGTGATCGGCCGTGGGAGCGGCCAACGCTCCCCGGGCCGATCACGACAGCGACGACGACAGCGCCGCCACAGCCTGTATATAATTTTGAGGCTACAATGGACAACGATTTAAATTAGTAACATTTTTACATAAATTAGTATTTACATAAATTTATATTGTCCATTGTAGGGTAGGTTCAGTGCGGGTGACACGCCAGGCGTGCCATTAATTACTTTTGTGTGTGGCGTATGACACGCGAGTCGTGTCTTTTTAAAAATCGTTATAACTCGCTCAAATTGCTTTTTTGGAAAAAAATTCCAGAACAAAATATTCATTATTTTGCGAGTAGTTCATGCATGCAGCTTCGTTTCTGGATATTTTGAAAATGTGAAATTTTTAGGAGTTGACAACCTTTTTTTAACGTGTACATGGTACTATTTTTACTTTGTGGGTTTTAAATCATGTTATGGAAAAATTGTCTAATAAGTAACAAATAATAGCACTCATTGCGATCGCTCACAAACTCAAGTTGTAAATAAATTTCTGGAAAACAAGTCTCCTGTTAAAAAAAACAATGCGTTTGTCTTATTGTTTAATTTTGCTTAAAATGGTTGAACTGCCGTCTTGTTACTATCATATGCCGAATAGACCTACGAAGTACCATGTGCTCTTGTGATATGGTATAAGGTTTACTTTTGCTTGAAACAGTTCGAAACCGTTCATGCATAAAAAAAGCTCGCTAATAAATAGTCTTTTGTCAATCCGCCGCCGTATAGCGCCGGCGTTTTTTTCCTTTTGAAAACACTTGCTATTCTTACTAATTAGACGTTTTCAGATCGACTTTACTTTTACATTTGTATAACATTAAATAATATTTAACATTAGTAAATATCAATGAATGATATACCTTTTTTTTTCATATTAAGGTTCTTCATTGTTTGATATTTACAAATGTTATTATTAGGTGAAAATTTAATTTAATAAAAACCAAGGTTTCCAGGGTGATTTAGCTGTACCTACTTATATAAATGATTTTTTTATAACAACAAAAAATAGTACAAAAGGTTTGTAATCTCTTCATAAGAAAAGTCACTTACTCTCAATTTCAAAGAAAACGCGTAAAAAAACGTAGTTACCCACTAAAAACAAGTATCCTTCCATTTGTAACTTATGTTTGATGTCAAATAAACTTAATTAGGTTAAACAAGTAAAAAAAGCATAAAAAAGAACATTACTTTTACACATGGCGGATGGCACAATAGGCGTGCCATTTTTGTCTGTGGCCGTAGACACGCCCGGCGTGTCATGAAATATTTGTTCGTCGCCACAGCTAAAAGTTGTCGAAAATTGGTGCCGCAACGAATAGGTTAACTTTGATGTTATAATTATTTTTAGTTAAGAATTATTTATTTAATTTTAATTAAGAATTAAATAAAAGCTTAAATATTTTGCTTTTCTATAGGTACTTATTTGTTGTATATTTAAAACTGTAAGAAAGTCAAAAATATGCACATACTAAATAATTCATCATCATCATCATCATTACAACCCTTCACAAGTCCACTGTTGAACACAGGCCTCCCCAAGGAATGCCACAAAGCACGGTTCTGAACCACCTGCATCCATCGACTTCCTGCATGTCTTACCAGGTTGTCTCTTCATCTAGTAGGGGTAGGGTTACCAGATGAAAAAATTAAAAATCCGGAGAAGAGGCCTGATTTCCATTTAAAAGTCCTGAGATTGTTTTACAGTTTGAGAAGAAAACCTTACTTAAAAAGGTATCTTCACATATTAAGTATGATAAAACTGTTTAAGTACCTACCTACTTGGATAAATAAGTTTTGATTTTAATTGTGGAATTATTACCAAAGGAAAATTATTTTTAGTTTGTTTAACTTTTTATTAAGAGATCTTTTAAAATGTAAGCTGTATTATATTGAAAGTTCTAAAAATCCTGAGATTTGCAAAATCCAGCCGCAATCCTGAGAAGTCAAAAATCCTGAAATCTCAGGACAAATCCTGAGATATGGTAACCCTAAGTAGGGGTCATCCTACTAGAAGATGGCCTACCGATACGAGGCTGCCACTTAATAACCTTTTTTCCCCAACGGTGATCAGTTCTTTGAGCTATATGGCCAGCACATTGCCACTTCAGCTTACGAATCCGTTGGGCTATGTCAGTTACTCTGGTTCTACTATCCTCATTTCTAAGGTTATCATGCAGAGAAACCCCGAGCATAACCCTCTCTTCTTACTACACCCATGGGAAGATATGGGGTAGTGGGTATTCTTGCCAGCCACTACACAGGGTATTGTGTATTAAAATGGATACATTTTTTTTAAGTTGACTGGTATTAGGGGTACCATATTAATTTTTAAACTAAACAATATTTTTTGCAATGAAACTCTGCTTTGAAAACTATTATAATTTTATTACATTGTAGTAAGTGCTTAAATGAGGAAACTAATAGTATGTGATAAGTGGATAAACAAAATTTAATTAACTTCCTGATAAATGTGCCTATACCGATAATAACTTAAAATAAAATATGTATTAAGTTGTTAATATTACAAAATAAGAATTTATTATAATGCAATAATCATTATATGTCCATGCAATTTTTTTAAATATATCTTTGTACATATTATATATTGAAAACTTCATTATGCTTAATAGTATCATTTGAAATGATTATGTAATTTTTGTGTATATCATACCAATAGAAAAATAATTAACTAAAAGCATTGAAATGTATTATTTTCCTAAAATTTTGTTCATTTGTTTATTCTGTTTTCCAATTTTTATATCTGCATCCTCTACTTTATCTTGTATGGTGTCTATAAGCTTATTTTGCAGGTCAATTTCTTCCCCAAGCGCACTGCCAAGGCCTTTTAATCTAGTTATGTGCTGAACCATTTCATCTAAGTTGGCATCCAGCATTTCATTGATACGCTTGCTATCAGATATTGGTGCACTTGTAACTTGGTCTTGATTTAAGCCCCGTATTCTTGTTGATGGGTGGCTGTTGAAGCGATCTTCTGAAGAAATTTGAGGCATATTATCGATGGTGTCTTCAAGTTTACTACTAGGCCCAGCTCTTGAACTCAGACTATCTGGCGATGCTTGACTTCTTGGAGGTGTCTGATCTGATTTTCCAGATATATAATTTTTAAGTCCATAAAAAACAGATTTAATGCCATTCAGATGTTTTTGGCTGTAATTTAGGTTTGTATTAATTTCATCTAACCTTCTGTTTGTGTTTTGAAGCTGTTCACGCTGTCTTACAAGTTCTTCTGCAGTAGCAATTCCTATTTGTTCAGAGTCACGTAAAAGACCAACACTTCTTATAGAGGAATCTAAAGTTCGTTGTTCTATTTCCTTTTGTCTTAGTAACATTGCTTGTCTTTGTTTCTCAAGATCAGTGATCTGGCCTCCATAAGCTATATTAGCTGGATTCTGCTGAGGTTGAGGTAGTCTTGATCTATAACTTTGAACAAATGTATCGTTGTCGACATCGTCATCTTCGAATAAATTACTTGGATTGCTGATATACCTATGATTCGACATTTTAGATACGTATTTAAAACGAAAATAAGCAAATTTATATATATTGATATACTGTACAATTTACAAATTCTATATGTGGCACTGTTTACATCAAAAGTCTACTTTAACTAATTTGATATTGCATTAAATTTAGTGAGAAAGAAATAGTGAAAAAAATACGTATGCTATGATTATATGATACGAGGGCAAATCAAAGAAAGTAATGTACGAAGTACGAACACCCTTTTTTCTGTCAAGTATCAACTTTTTGTTAGTGATGGGACTAGAGCCGTATTTCACTCGAGTAGCTTAAATTTACTCGCACTCGAGTAATATTATGACAACTCGGATTACGAGTGACTCGAGTCAACTCGAATGACTCGGACCACTCGAGTGGCCTGTACAGACTCGAGTGAGAAATTCAAGTTAAGACAGGTTTAGTCGATGTATCTTCCATTGTTTGTTTTAGTAATACGTTTATTTAACCACTCAAGACTTTGACAGTTCATTAAGACTGTTTGCTATTAGTACTTGTTCCAAATGAGTGATAGATCCAAAAAAGCCATAGTAACCACACTATAGATTTTTAGGAATTATTTTACGACAAATGTGAAACAAAAAAGAGATTTCTAAGTTGTGCAAGACTTGGAATACAATCAACTTGATTTCTCATAATATGAAGAATAAACATCAGATTCAGTATATGGACATTAGGGGTGAGTCAAGTTCATTTCATGCGTGTTCTTAAGCTACTGAAGGTGAGTTCTGCTTCCACGTGTGCTGATTCCAATTCTACATAAATGATGCGTTTTCAGCAACTACAGCTTGCAAGGCCTATTACATCGCTTACTAACCAGAAACAGAAAAAAAAATCTTAAGCTCTAATTAAAATGATTTGTCAAGATTTATAACCTTTACAAATCGCGGAAAACAATGGTGTTATTAGTTTTTGGCAGAAAAGTAACTCGAGTGAAAAAAAAGTCACCCGAGTATTATCTTCACTCGAGTGGTACTCGAGTGACTAGGCTATCACTGGCGAGTGACTCGAGTGGAAAAAATTTCACTCGAGTTCCATCACTACTCTTTGTGTCAATCTCATACAGATTTAGTAGTCTATGGTCAAAGTCAAAGTGACAGGCAAAGAAATTATAACCATTATGTACCTGTATGTACCTAGCGCTTAGAGTATTCAACTAACGTTAGTTAGTTGAATACTCTAAGACCTAGCGATATATGTGAGTGTGGCAATGACGTTGGGGATTTTAATCATATATTCTTTGCCTGTCCTTGACATGACCGTTCCGCTTTTATTTCCTCGCTTTTGTCCATTAAAATTCTTTTTCCTACTTCAATTTCTGTCCTTTTATCTAATATAAATATTGATGTATATAGAATTTTAGCCAGTTTCATTTTTCATAACAATATAAAATTATAACCATTTATGTACTTTACCTGATCCTTTTCCAAATTCCGTTCCAATTTCCAATCCAATATAATAAATCCAATAACACACTTTCTAACCTTTTTGCATGACTGACGCACAAACCATGCAGGCCAAGAAATGGAAAAAAAACCATTACATTTACTTCGGTCCATTGTGTTATATGTACTACGTACTAGAGAAGCCATTCCTATGGAGTGTAGAGTAGAAGGAGGACCATCTCTGTATATGAAAAGTGTCCCTAAAAACGCGTCCAATAAGGGTGGCGCTGCAGTAGCATAGGATAAATTTAAAAAAAAGCGCCAAAATTCATTAGAATAAGATGGAGAAATAAACAAGGACCGACCAATCTGCTTGGTTTTGTACTACGTAAATAGTTGAGGTTTTGTATACTGGCATTTTACTAACTACTCTAGTCATGAAATTTTTTAAATATTTTAATTCAGCTGACTTCACTCCGTCTACAACAGCTATATTCATATCGTAGTTTTTTAGATGCCAGCGCTATTGTGGTAGGTTTTGGAACCTCTATTTTCAGTATATATTGGGACACTTTTTCAACTTTCGCACCTTATAAGATGGTTCTCCTTCTACTCTACACTCCATAGCCATTCCAAACAAAAATTGTGTCCTACTCTGTCTTCGCGCATGCGCGGGAGTAGTAGTCGCGCATGCGCGAAGACTTTAATTTAATATAAAATAAAATATTAATATAAAATAAATATAAGAATTTTATATAAAATATCTTAATTTAATCTAAACAAACATATTTCTAAATAAAATGTAATAATAATTATTTTATGGAATTCACAAATCCTCAATTTACGCAATATTTAGTTTGTATGGATTGCACTACAGTTCAGTTGAACATAGTCAATGTTCGGAATGGCTTCTCTAGTACGTAGTACATATAACTCAATGCTTCGGTCACGGTACGCCAGTATATTCTAAGTCTATGGTCACTGGTCACAGCTCACCGCCAAGTGATCGAGTGATAATATACGCTTTGGTCACTGCTCACAGACCACAAATCAGTATAAATAATATCTATGTTTTATCTAGAAATATGAAATATTCATGGACGTACTATACAAGCAGGACTGAGTACTTGAAATCGGATTCAAAACACGTGTCATACTACATACGTGAGCACTAAGCTCGAAGTTGTAAACGAGTATGTTTACCTGGGACAAATAGTCCGACTAGGTAAGTCCAACTTCGACCGAGAGGTCAATCGACGGATTCAACTGCAGCGTTCGGGAAAATAAGATACATCTTCTCATCAGGTATACCTCAAAACTTGAAAACGAGACTGTACACCCAGTGCATGTTGCCAGTGATGACATACGGAACTGAGACGTGGTCCTTCACTGCTGGCCGGATGAGGAAGCTCAAGGTCGCTCAGCGAGCTATGGAGAGGGCTATGCTCTATGTTCAGCAGTGGAGTTGTGAACGGCTGTAATGATGATGATGAAACTTGATACCAAATCAATCCCAGTGCCCCCTTACATATTCAGAAACATGAAAGTAAACTTAATAATTTAAGTAAAGAAAGTTGTAGGAATCAGTTAAATAACACATTATCACAGAATACCAGAGTAAAATAGCAGCTTAACGCTGTTTTGTTTCGTATGGTGAGTGTAGAGAACCGGAGACCGTATTTAATGGAAACTAAGCATACCATCTTATTCCTCACGGGTGACAACGCATCTGCATTTTGATTCGTAATCGAGGATAGATGTAGATGTCAACACACCATCATGGGCAACACCAACCACTTACCATCAGGTGGACTGTATGCTCGTTTGTCACCAATCCCTAAAAAAAAAGAATGTTCTGTTTAAAGATCAATAAGTAACTGTAATTAATTTGTTTAAGATTAACATACGATGAGACTACTCTCTCTTTCATCTGTCCCTGAAAAATGTAAAGTAATAATAAACTTATCATGTTTAATCTAGAAATATCAAATACGCAGGAGATATTAAAATGCACCAAGTGTCTGAGGATACAGATGCATTCAAACTCGGTATATTAAGAAAACAGTCACGGTCACAAATGATCCATGGACTGACCTCGGCAAATGCAGCTTAATTTCGCAGATCAAGCCCTCGGCACACTGTCGTCGGACATCAAGCATGAATCGGGTATTAAGAGTTGTTGTGAAATAGGATAATCTCAAGATTTTTTATCTTTAATGTACTACAGTTTTATAACGTATAGAAATCAATCTCTATTTTTGTCTAAAGTTTTTGAAGTTAAATTTTTGAAGTCTTACTCTAATAATTTTATACTCACTGGTACATATAATGTAGTAAATGCTCCTTTTAATAAAATTGTTTTTATTCTGCTTTTTATTTTATACGTTTCAATGAAATGTTTGTTGCAAATTGTTGAGCTCTTCTTTGGATGGAATCCACCAACCCGTCAAATAAATGATGACCATTCTTTTCTAATTTAGAATCCAGAGTAATAAAATTACGTTTTTAGAACGCAAATGGAACATTAATTTTCATTGTTCTTTTTGTTGATGTGTGTGCAAGTGTATCGATTCTTTGTAAACATTCAAGATAAATATTGACATTAATTTTGATATAGTTGAGTCAATCCCTAGTGTACATGTAAATATTTTGTATAAAAATGTATTTATTATTTAGTTATTCAATACAAAATAAAGAAAAATGAACCTTATTTCAAGCGAGATAGCATAATACTGCCTCTGGCGCTTCGCATTAGCGCGGCTACGATGTAAGCTAACTAGGTCACGGCTGTCTAGTGACCTCCCAAATCAGCTGATTACTTTATTTTAGTAAGACAAGTGCCGAGAATATAAAAATAGGATAGTGAATGCTTTTGAAATAGTGAAAAATGACACTAAAGTGCTTTCTTTCTTTTTTTGCTGGTTCTTCCCTGGACAGAAACTTTTTTTTAAATGCGGTCTTTGAATTATGTTGTCACCTCTCAAGCCCCGTATTCATGAGAAACATTTGTTGAGCAACAGTTGATACATATTGATGAAACGGGGAGAATGTTGATTAAACTTTGTTTAAATCAATATACGTTGTCCACATGTCAGTCTGCGTTAAAATGTTGCCCAAGGAAGTAGTGTTGTTGTGTTCTCTGTATCTGATGTATAGAATTTCTAATAAAAAAAAAAGAAAAAAGATGGTGGATTCGAAACTATCTCCTGCAAAGAGAAAATTTGATGAGTGACCTCAGAATGACAGATGGATCATTTATTAACTTAACGAGAATGTCGAAAAGTGATTTCGAACATCTTCTGGAAATGAATGGTCCGTCAATAGCCAAAAGGGAAACAAACATTCGTCGGCCAGTTTCACCTCAAACGAGGCTGGCTATTACATTACGGTATCTTGCAACTGGAGATTCATACAGTTCTCTTTCATACACATTCAGAGTATCTAAACAATTGATCAGCAAAATCATACCACATGTATGCCAAGAATTAATTAACTCGCTATCAGGATATGTACAAAAACAATATTTGTGTAATCAAGTATTTTAATATTAAAAAAAACACAAAAAAACAGTTCATGCTATTGTGTTGATTCATCACTGAGATAGTTAACTAAGTTTAGTATAGCGGAATCTTCTATTTCGTCTTGTATTGCATCTACTCTATTTGTTTCCTGTCTCTCAATTTTCCGTATTTCAGTTTCCTGGACATTATTTGGTGTTGATGATGTATGAGAAGATGCCGTTTAATATCCATATGTATTATATCGTCCCATTTTTAATTCATACAGTAAATTATTAATATGGTACTTTGCCCGTGTTACGGCATGGTCATCATTAACACTTCTTAATTCAGCAGCTATATATTCACCATAAATATCAAATGGATCCTTCTTCTCCTTTTCATCCATCTTTTGTTCGCATTTTTCAAAACATCAAACATTTCACTTAAGTCATCTGTCTTATTTCTTTTCCTCGAAGATGTAGATGTTGTAGCATTCGATGTGGCCCTTGGTGATTGAAATGGCTCTAACTCCATATCACTTTCAAGTGCATTGTTTTCATCCACCTGTAAATAATCATCTTATTATTATTTTTTATATTTGTAGGTTCCAAGATGCGAGCAGGAATGGAAACAAATAAGTCGTGAATTCGAAATACTATGAAATTTTCCACATTCCATTGGAGCCGTTGATGGGAAACACGTTTTGATTGTTGCGCCAAATAATTCTGGAAGTGAATACTACAATTACAAAAATCAGTGCAGCATGGTACTTCTGGCAATTGCAGATGGAAATTATAACTTTATATACGCAAATTTTGGAGCTAAGGGTCGGTCGTCCGACAGTGGAATATTTCAGAAAACACCGTTTTATAATGCATTGTTAGAAAACTCAATTAAACTGCCACGTCCTGAACTAATAACACAAGGCGGACCAGAAATGCCATACGTTATTGTAGGTGACAGTGCTTTCGCGCTAATGGAGAACATCATGAAACCATATCCTGGCATTCATGAACGTGGGAACAAAAACCGTATATTCAATTACAGACTATCAAGAGCTAGGAGGATTATAGAAAATGTTTTTGGCATTTTATGTGTGGTGTTCCGTGTATTCACTAAACCTATTCAGTTAAAACCAGCCAATTGTGAAATCGTGGTAAATGCTTGTGTATATTTACATAATTTCTTAAGACGTAACATAGTTTCCTCTTCCATATATACACCTCCACAAACTTTTGATTTTGAAGACTTTGAAGGTAACCTAATAAAAGGTTTATGACGAAGGGAACTAGGTTCGTTTCCTATGGGCGATTTGCAAAGACGGAGCAGGCATGCATCACAATCAGCTTTTTGTATTAGAGAACAGTTTGCCGATTACTTTATAAGTCCAGAGGGAGGTGTTCCATGGCAAAAATAATGTAGTGTAATTAAAATAATTTTTGTCTGTAAAATTAATGTCTGTAATAGTACAATAAAAATTATATACAAAAACAACTTACTGTTTTATTCATAGTATCCGTTTCACCAGAAGCACCACATAACAAAAATTACAATGGCTCGTAATAAATTCATTTACATTTTTCTATTGCACCGCTACCTATAGTTTTCTTTGCCGACATCTTTTTTTCTCTCTAGTAAATTGAGTACGCTGTACATGTATTTTATTTTCCACATCTTTTTTGGATATATTTAGGGCTTGAGAAATTTCTTCGAATGTATCGTTCTTTTTGTTTCTATCTTTGTATTCTTTTATAGAAGAATCCCATAATTTTGATTGAAATAATTCTATTAATTGCATTATTTTATCATTGCTCCACACTATTGCCATGTTTATAAACTGTTGCAAACGCGTTCACACACGTCAATACTGGTTGCTAAACTGATGTTTAGGCTCGTCGGGTGAGAGCTTGTCAACATGCCGTTGTCAACGCTGCAACACGCAGTGTAGCTAGCAACATGTTGGCAGCAACTCTGCAACACGTTGATTCAACTCTGTTGCTCAACAAATGTTTCCCATGAATACGGGGCATTATTTTTACTAGTCCATTATTATTTACAATTACAATTAAATGATATACTAATGTATAACATTTTGTAACGAAAATTGCCTATTAATATTGTAACATAATCAATAATCAAAATTATTCCGAGTCGACTGTCCAAAGCCTGAAAAGTGTGATGGAAAGATAACAATCAAATGTTTACTAGACTTAAATAAACAACTGGATGTTCGGAGGTCATTCAGACATCGGTTAATGTTCATAGGTAGGTATTTTTTAACATAAATAATCGCGCGTTGTGCGTTCATGTATTTATACTGTGACCACAACATTCTTCCGGAATTAGTATAACTAATTCAATAAATAATCAATGCATAAACATGTTTAACTAAAAACTCAGTGTATGTATTATGATTATAACATAATATACTAATTGGGGTGTATGAGGGTGTGCGTTATTTACGTTAAATGTTGTATAACACAAATTTTAACCAAAAATAGACGTGTCATAGCCGTAACGACATCTTGCAAATTTACCTGTGAAATATGCAATTATCAGGATTATTTATATTATTAATAACACCACAGTCACTCACAGAACATGTATAATCATTGTGGAAGCCAATAATTTGAAATATTAACCGCAATTATACTTTAAAAAATTACAAAATATCTAGGATTATTTCTTGCGTGCCGACTTGTGCCGACCTGTTCATTCAAAATCGGTTTCAGAGTCATGAGATTTGCTACCCTTTTCTATCTTGCTTTTTCGTCATAAGAAATTTTCTTCTCCCTTGTACACTATGTTGGTCTGTATCAAAGAGATTTTCAATATACAGGGTATTTTTGGAACGCTCCCGAAAACTAAGACAGGCGACAGCACCAAGTATACCTTTGATCATGGTAAACACATAAATTCGATCCTGATGAAAAAAAAATCATCTTTTTACAACGTTTTATTAGCTTTATTCACGCGCTATCATGTTAGTACAGCTAAATGAAACGATAATTTCATAAAAAAATCATGAAAATACTGAAACATAAAACCAGCAGTGGAATTACTGAATTGATATCAGCTGACTTGAGGTCAATGTACGCGCGAACGCAAATTCGCGCGGCCCGCAACTAGCGGGCCATACCACATTACCTAATAATTTACAACACTTGTCTAAATACCTAACTTATCTACTTAACCTACTATTTTGCCACTGTACTTGTCTCCACGTAGCCACTTTAATACGAATTTACAGGTTAAATAACCCAAATAACTGGTTCGATTCCCCGCTAATGAAAAAATACTTAAATTAATGAAATGTAACTAAGATTGGAGTCATGCGTTTTTATTCATCGTGTAGGTATGTTTATTATTCTCATGTATTCAGTTATGTACCTATTCAGATTAGTCCAGTACTAAGTTATTTAAAAAAAATACTTATGAAACAGCTTACCGCTCTAAATCCTCCGTGGTCTTATGAGATGCGGCTCAAATTGTGCTCCATTCATTTCAAGGCAGATTTGGGCTCGGTGTTGCATCTCCTCATGCAGGCGGGGCATCATCGTGTAGTCTTCGACACAGTCCGTATGTAGTTTGTCGAAAACATCCACGATCCTTTTGTAGTTTCGTCAGCACTATCACACTCACGATTAAAAACCCTTTCTTTCACATACCCCCACAGAAAGAAGTCTAACGGGGTCAGATCTGGCGAGCGAGGTGGCCAACCGAGTGGTCCTAGTCCGCCAAATCCAGCGATCATCAAATAATTCGGTGAGGCGCTTACAGACGAACCTCACGACATGTGGAGGTGCACCATCATGCTGGAACCATGGTCGGCGATATTCAGCCAACGATAGGTCGTCTAAAATGTCAACCAACTGTTCATTTATAAAGTTTAGGTATCGCTGTCCGTTCAGTCGCTGTGGCAGAAACACTGGTCCCAGTATGCGATCCTTAATACCTGCCCATACGTTAACCGACCATCGGGTTTGGTGCCCGGTTTGTCGAACAGCGTGCGGGTTAACCTCTGAATACACGTGTGTATTTCTTCGGTTCCACACGCCGTTTCTGGTAAATGTCGACTCATCCGTCCAGATAATGTGCTCAATGGAACCAGGCACACGTTGTTGCTAGTTTAATAACCAACGACAGAAAACTCGTCGGCGGTCGTGATCGCCGGGAACTAAAGCTTGCACTTTGTGCAATTTGTATGGCCGCATCCGGTTACGCTTCAACACTTTGTGCACTGCAAAGTATGACACACTTGTTCCATCCCGACGTCTTAACAATTTATTTAGCGGTACTTCGTGTACCTAGGTTCGGATACCTAACATGTTGAGCACTATAAACGTACGCGTTAGGCATTATTAAAACAAAAAAGAATCCAAAAACGTAACAACAACAATAATATCAACACGTAATCACAAGTAAATTTATTAAACAAAACGATTGAACTGTCGCTCGCGCACGCGTGTACAAAATCAACACGGAACTGTCTCAAAAACTAAAACGAACGAACCCCGCCAAGGCTGAAACCTACTGCGTCACAAGCGTGAGGCGACAGGGTTAGGCATTCTGCCGTCATAATAAAGAAGGACGCAACTAACAAAAACGTAAAATCGAAATAAAAAATAAATAGATAAATTTTTTTTGAAAGGACGCTAATAGTAATTTACTACTTTTTTTATTATTAATAAATATTAGAAAAGCATTGGTAGTGAGACACATAAAATAACAACCCGCAACTCTTGAGTTATGATTTTAAAGGGGATATCATACCAGACTTACTACGATAATAATTAAAAATTAAAAATTTTTACAACCGACTTCAATATAAATAATTAAGGATAACTCAAACACTATTGGTCTGACCTCGATCAAATTTATATGGGACGACATGTGAAACACCAGCTCTTAATAATAAGATATAAGCTCTTAATAATAATATTATAATAAGACAAGACCAAGAATAATTGAAATTTAAGTAATCGATGCAAATATTGTTAAAGATGACGTAGCAACTGGTTAAATAAGTCTTTTCTTTTATGTTGAATTTGTATTGTGGAGTGTAGAGAGAAGAAGGACCATCTCTATACTATGAAAAGTGTCCCTAAAAACGTGTCGAATAAGGGTGGCGCTGCAGTAGTATAGGATAAATTAAAAAAAGCGCCAAAAGTAATTAGAGTAAGATGGAGAAATAAACAAGGACCGATTAATCCGCTTGGTTTTGTACTACGTAAATAGTTGAGATTTTGTGTACTGGCATTTTACTAACTACTCTAGTCATGAATTTTTTTAAATATTTGAATTCAGCTGACTTCACTCCGTCCATAACAGCTATCTTCATAACGTAGTTTTTCAAACCCCAGCGCTATTGTGGTAGGTTTTGGAACCTCTATTTTCAGTAAATAGTAGGACACTTTTTCAACTTTCGCCTCTTATAAGATGGTTCTCCTTGTACTCTACACTCCATAATTTGTATAAGTCTTTTCTACTAAAAAAATGTCATCTGTGATCAACAGTTACGTCTAAAATTCTTACGATATTTTCTAAAATATTGATATTTTTGAATATTAAAAAATTTAGTAGATGCGCCTTTTTATCATGAGTCGAATGGTATATTTAACTCATTTATTCAAAAATTGTTAGATGCGCCCTTTTTTCTTATGACGGCAGCATTGTTTCGCACGGAGCTAGATACAGGTCGACAGTGTAGTTACAGTCGCGTTCTAAAGTACTACATGGTATTGGGATATTGTTTTATAATATTATAGTAATTAATTGTTTTATTGTAGAATCATAATAGGTGCTTTACTAGCTACTTAGAACTTTGGAAAAGGTTGGAATTAAAAATGGATAATGTTTACTTGAGCATTATTTGTTATTTCTATCGTAAAATATAAAGTAGTTTGTAACAAGAAAACTTAAGCTAAGGGTGACACGCCGTCCATTATGTCGTCTTGGGTCACATGGAAACCAGATGTTGATGGTGTGTTGGTGTTACTGGATGCTACTTCATCATCACTTTCATCTTCGCTTGAGCTTCCGTCATCAGGTCGATCACATGGTAAGTTTTTCGGTATTCTTCCTCAACACTTTTAACTTTATTGCACAATTTTCCCCATTCACCTTCTCCTATCATATTTACCTTTTCGTTCACTAGTTCAGTCATAAAACAATAGACATTAATAATTTTTCTTTCCTTCCTTTTTAAAACATCGCCGCGAGTCACAAAGTAAGCTGTGTATGCGACTGTATTTTTGGAGCGAACAAAGCGCGGGAACCAATAGCATGCAGGCACAGTAATACTGGCGGATTGTTCCCCCGTCGCGCCCCCTTCGTACCAATATGTGATAAATCGCTCAGTGCCCAAGTTCAAGGCCAGGTTCCTTTTTCACCGTTCGCTCGTACATTAACCTCCATTAGTCAGGTGATATCAATTCAGTTTCCACTGCTGGTTTTATGTTTCAGTATTTTCATAATTTTTTTTATGAAATTATCGTTTCATTTAGCTGTACTAACATGATGGCGCGTGAATAAAGCTAATAAAACGTTGTAAAAATATGATTTTTTTTTCATCAGGATTAAATTTATTTGTGACCCATGATCAAAGGTATACTTGGTGCTGTCGACTGTCTTAGTTTTCGGGAGCGTTCCAAAAACACCCTGTATAAGTATACTATAAAGCGGGCATTGGGAACATTTATATACAAAAACTTTGAGCTAGTGCGCGTAAAGCTAAAAATAGCAAAACAATGCTAAGCTTTTATTAGGACAACATTTTAGCTATTCCCCAGTAGGTGACGCCAATAAATATAACGTCGTTTTAGGAATATTACCGTTTCGATATTAAAGTATCGATAATGTTGTTGAAGATTTTGAAATCTTTTCGATATAATAATAAGCTTATATTATATATCGAAAAGCATATTTTCCTACGTGGTAGAGCCATGCTGCAGCTATATTATTGTTGTAGCACGAATGGGTCGGCTCGACCGGGGAAGGACCACGCTCTCACAGAAAACCAGCGTAAAATAGCAACTTAACGCTGCTGTGTTTCGTATGGTGAGTGTAGAGAACCGGAGACCCTTTTGACTGAAAACGAGGCATTCCATCTTAGTCCTCACGGGTGACAACGCATCTGCATCTTGAGTCTTTATTGAGGATAGATGTAGATGTCTATGGGTCACAGTAACCACTTACCATCAGATGGACTGTGTGCTCGTCACCCTATCCTATAAAAAAAATATTATATATATATTATCATGACTTCCATCACACGAAAAAAAATCATATTAACTTTTTACGCCCCTTTAGTGTCATGAAATAAAATATTTAATTTCCAATAACTAAGAATCAATTCAAACAGCAGTCACTTTGGTTGCCACCTTGGTGGCATCTTGGATAACGTCACTCGGTCCATTAGCTGCTATAATAATAGCATATGATTGATCGGTCGCCGTTAAAGACACATCGAGAAACGCCAAATCCAATAAGAGAGCGCCTCTATGTTTTTAAATTCGTTTCTATTACAAAATACACTTCAAATCTAAAATATTTTAAGAAAACACTGAACTTAGAAGCCGTTTCACGATTTTTCACGTTTCATCAGCTGCAGTACTTAAAGACACTATCCACATCAATAAAAATTGTTATTTTAAGGTTTTACCTTATTTTATAACTCAGGTTTAACCTACAACTTCTTGTATCTAATATCTTTAACAGTATAAATTGTTTTTAATTACAACTTGCAGGTTGTAAACACTATAAAATTGATATTTTGTGGTGTTACACAAATGGGATATAATTAGAAATGAGTATGTAAGTGGAAGTATGAAAGTGGCGCAGCTACTGCTATTGACCGAAATGTTGCATGGAAATTGGTTGTTATGTGGTATGAACATGTGATGCTGAAAATTGAGGAATACGTTAGAATAGTTAAATGATTAATGGATTGTGTGAACGGTGATATGGTCAGAAAGGGGCTGCTCAACTCGATTAGATTACTGAGATAAATAAATAAATAAACTCTCTCTTTTTTATATAAATATAAAAAAGAGAGATGACGGCTAGTAACTATGTATGAAAGAATACATGCCCCACAAACTTTAAATAAATCAAGATAAAGGTCAGTCTACTGCACGTTCATGATAACTTGAACTGGTTACCGACCATTACGACAAAAGAAAGGTGTTGTCAATGTCAAATCTTTATGGCGGCTCGGAAGTTAAGTACGAGCGCTAGTCCGTGCAGATATAGTTGAAAGAAAACTTGATGATGCCTCAGATCACTGTACGTAAAGTGAAGCGTAGAGGTACAAGACTAGCGCTCGCAACTAACTTCCCAGCCGCTATAAAGTCTATATATATGATATGATTCACGCAACCTGGATGCGTACCGTGGGGCTGGTTCGATGTGGTGCAGGACAAAACGACTTGGAAAAACTTGGGGGAGACTTCTGCCTAGTAGAGGGACAGCATGGCCTGGACAAAAAAATCATACGAAGCCTAATACATTACCTATAGTGGTAGAAACCACCACTATAGGTAATGTATTAGGCTTAATTAACTTAATCTCTGCAGAGGAGAAAAAAAATGCATGCGTCGACCCAGGGACGCATGGATGGAGTGCCTATGTTCAGATTGGTGTCAGTACGGAAAAACGTTAGCTTGTTGCTCGAACTCAGTATAATATCCTGGTGCACGTCGTATACGTGTTCTGAAAAGGAGTTAAAGCTCCAATACATGGTGCTCTTTCCTTCATCTCTTCGCTCACTTTTGGCTGTTCCTTCACCATATCTTAAAGCAATTACAGTTTTAAAACTTTCCTATTCTGAGTTGAACATAAGCTTTATTTATTTATTATCTCAATACAAATATGATTACAGGATTAACCCAATGCAATAGTGTAGTGATCTAATATTTGTTTATTTAATATATGCCTATGAGATGGGCAATACGTCATAATTTATATAGCATCCACTCTGAAAATATCGACAAAAACAACACTATTTGTTGTGGGTGGAGTCGTCGTCATATTTGATGGCTCCAATACACGTTGGCCGAGCGCGCTCGCCGAGTGCGCTCGGCCAACGTGTACTGGGCCGTTTTGTATATATTTGGGGTTTGCGGCCAACGCTCGCCGACGAGCCGTATAGTGTCAGTTTTCCGTGCACAAATCAAAGGAATTTGGCGCAAGCCGCAAACAGTGTTCACACGTTGGCCGAGTGTTCAGTTCATAGTTACGCGTCGGAGTAGACTGTAGTGTCGGCTTAATAAAATTGTTTCAACATGGCGACATGGACTAATGAGGAAATATTTATTTATTTATTTAACAGTTTATGTACACACATACTTCGATAGGAAAATGGTAAAAACATAATTATGTACAAAGGCACTGCCTATTCCATGATGAAATTTCTTCCAGCAGGCCTATTGAAGGATAGTTGAAGGAAATAGAGGTAGTCAAAGTGTGTACTTACATAAATATGCATATACAATACAAATACACACACACACACACACACACACACACACATACACACACACATACACACACACATATATACACATGTATATATATATATATATATATATATATATATATATATATATATATATATATATAATATTATATATTATGAAAAAATATATAATTCAATATAATATATTTTTAATGGTACTTATATGCATACCAACACATTACGATTTAATAATTATGGAGTGAAATATTGATTCATTGTTCATTGATTGATTCTCACAATGAATCAGTTATATGGAATCCCAAACATGAGCAACATAAAAATAAAACCAAAGTAACTTGCCTAACTGCATTAAATAATACATGTTTAGTTGCGATTTCAGAGTACCTACCTAATGATAAATATTATGATAAATTATCTCTGCGTTTATGTTGCTCAGGGATAATGTAGCTTAGGGGCTTCTTTTGGGCTATTATTTATTTTGAAAAAACCCCCAGCGAAGCGGGCACGGATCAGCTAGTAGATCCTATAAAGGTTTCTTTTTCCTTTTGAGGTCGGAACCCTAAAAAGGACAAACTGGGATTATTGTTGTATGTGTAGTTTTTTTTCGTTCACTCTGAGAAGAGTGAAGCGCTGTATAAGTATATGACAGCGGCCGCGATTGCCCTAACGTCCATCATCATCTAGCTATCAACGCAGAATGAAACACGCCAACGTGTGAACGGCACCACGAAAATCTGCCGAGTGCGCTCGCCAAGCGCGCTCGGCCAACGTGTACTGGAGCCATGAGAAACACTGTGCTTCAGATCACGTGACTACATCTGATATCTTCTATTTTTCTTATATCTATGGCTGATGTCCGGTCTATTACATATACAGCTACCCTACCCCAGCATACGAATTTGGGATATAGATATAAATAAAAATACGCATAGATGTGTTTTTAATAGCACTTCTCAAAAATGTTTATTATTTAAACCGCATCCCCGTAGTTTATGAATAAAAAATAGGTACATATCGCTCATCTTATAACGTCGATATCTCTTCAGATACTTACAATTCGGTACTTCTTATAATTTAAAAAAAAAACTGCACCCTGCTTGAATCTAACTCCACCATCGCTAAAAATCCATAAAATGCAATACTAATTGCAAAAAGTTAATAAAACTCAATTTATCAATCGTCGAATTGCACGGCACCCTCTCCTTATTAGTTCAGTGCAAAACTACGCATCCGAGGAGCAACAAAAAAAAATGAACAATTGAAACTCTTATAATGATGAATTCCTTTCTCAATTCCTAGATTTTTTTATCACTTTCCTTATTGACATTTTTAAATTCTTATAATTTTTTTTTCAAATTAAACATGGTTTTCAATTATTAATAAGCATTTCAAATTTTATCTCCATTTAAAAACGACCAATCAGAATCAGTTTATGGTTGTTAATAACAAGAAAACAAAAGACAATGTATTCGCCTAGTAGCTACTATTACTTTGTATCGATTTTGACCAGTCATTGATTCTAAAGTGTTTTATTTTAACTTATTATATATTAGTAAATTTATTTAATAAGAAAAATTGTTGAATTTAAAATCTACGATTATTTTAGTCTGACTATGTAAACAGTATAAAAGTTTAAACTTAAAATTTTACAAAAATAATTAAATCAAACTTGATTTCGTTGTTTCATCAAATTTTCAAATGACAATATTGCGCTATTGACGTTATTGATCCTATAAGTATCGATGTATAATTGTTATGTTCATTAAATAAATTAACTGATAAAATTGCATGCTTCCTATTATTATTTTTATAAATCATTTATGAACAAAGATGTATACAGAATATGAAAGAAAAAAATATGTTATATAATTGGTATATTAATTATTATAAATATTTATATAATTAATATACCATACCATATATCACTTTATAAATATTTACAATCATGTGATGTTGAATATTGAATGTTATTATTTTAATTTCATAATTTAACGTCTAGACTTCCAACTTAACACTTATACAAGTTTGTTTATTTACAATATATTGACTTCTAACATGTCATTGACTTCTAATAAAAGGATTGCATATTGCTGAGAGAATTAAATACTGTAGGATATTCGATAATATATAAATCTAAAAACGAGATTATTAGTATACCTGTGGAAACAATTTTCAATTTCAAACCAAGTTTTTTATTATGCAGATAGTGTAATTGATTTGATTACAATTTTTATACTTCCATCGTCAACTTAATGACGCCTATTACACTTTGTAATAGCTTTGTAATTTTTATTTATTTATTTATATTCACTATTTTATTAAGAAGGAAAATGTACTAGTTATAATGCAATATAGGTAATCTGCGTGAAATTGCCGCTAAAAACCTCCCAAAATAAAAACCCTAGTATATCTGCGCCGCGCATGCGCCAAGTCACCGTGCAATTCGACGATTGATAAATTGAGTTTCATTAACTTTTTGCAATTAGTATTGCATTTTATGGATTTTTAGCGATGGTGGAGTTAGATTCAAGCAGGGTGCAGTTTTTTTAAATTATAAGAAGTACCGAATTGTAAGTATCTGAAGAGATATCGACGGTATAAGATGCGTGATATTTACCTATTTTTTATTCATAAACTAAGAGGGTGCGGTGTAAATAAAGAAAATTTTGAGAAGTGCTTTTAAAAACACATCTATGTGTATTTTTATTTATATCTATATCCCAAATTCGTAGGCTGGGGTAGGGTAGCTGTCTATTATTACTACTACTTAAATGTCTTTGGTCTATATATTCTAAGTTTATGGGTAATATCTTCCTGTGTAAGGCCCGCCATTCACTATGGGATATAATATAATATATATTACATCTCGAGATATAAATTAATATTGCTCACCTCACCATACATTTCATATGGAACCGTTTCCACTGAGCTATAATATATATTACATCTCAAGCTATAAATAGTTTTGGATGATTTTGTTGGATAAGGCCCAACATTTTGTTATTGGACGATTGGACGCTGAAAAAAAAAACGACAACAGCACATGAACGCTTTTGTAGCTGCTTTTGTTGCTTAATGTTTCATCGATTAATACACCATTTTAAAATATAACGAAAGTGATACGAATTGGAATACTCTAAAACAAATAACGGATATCGATGTATCGCGCTTAAAATATCGTCTATATATATATACAAATAGATATTTCGATATATCGATATTTGTTACCCAAACCCATTACTTCGTAGTTCGTAGTCTGTGGCTGTTACTTATCTGTGATTGTATCTTTCAAGCGTAGATAGAGGATTGACTAAGATTGACTAAGATACTATGTCTATGCTTTCAAGCTTCCAACCCAAAGAGAATATAACCACTACGTTTATTCCAAACTTTCAATAAAATAATGAAATGAATAATTTGTAATAAGGATAAACAAGGCGCACGTAGAATCGATTCTTGGCTTTGGAATCGACTTTCATTTATTAATTCTTGAAGTCCATTAATTATCTCTAATAGATGACATTTTTGACTTAAAGTTTGCGACTTTTCAAAAATTTACTAATTGATGTGTTTAGGCCAAACAATTAACATTTGAAATTTGCATTCAACACTCGTGTCCTCCCGCTGACTTTGTAAAGGTCACCGTCGCCCCACTCCCGTGTGGTTCGCTCGGCAGAGGGCGCGGGCGCAGGACGCGAGTGCGAAGTCAGTAGCTTGACAGCAGCGGCACTGTCGATTAGCGAATTTTTGTGACCGCTATATCGGTTTCGCGCGACCCGTTTTTTGGTTTTGGGGTCTAGAATTTGAGTATTTGTGAGCGTTTAATTTGCTATAGAATTGGGGGTTTCGTGTAGACTGCCTCGAATTAGTTTGTCTAAGTTGTACGTTTCGTGACAAGAGGCTTGTATTGAATTTGACTGATTAGAGTAATTTCGTTTGCAAGTAATTACGTCAATTGTATAGTGATTGCATGTTGAAGTGCATTTTGCAATATTTAACTTGCTTGTGTGACGTGGAACATTGCGCGCACGCCGAGTGGACATACGGCCTGGAATTTGATGCTCGCATTCCATTTCGAGGGCGTGGCCCGGTTAATTTGGAAGTTAATGTTTAATTGTACCGTCGCGTTAAGTGCCTTTTATGTGTTGACTATGTGGTTAGTTTGCGTGTCAGCTAGGCTGATTTTGAGTTAATGCGGGCGTAGTATTTAATATCGTACGAAAGAATTTAGTTTGTTGTTTGTAACGCGGAACTTTGGGACCCTAGAGAAGGTCGCGTTCGGTTCTAGAAATAATTTGTTGCTGAGTGAAAACGGAAGTGAACTTTGATCCACCGTTCATTAGTCATGCCGTGTACTACGTTATTGATTATGATTAACGGGGATTTAGTTGAGTTTGAAGTTAGTTAAATGTACAATATAGTTGATGGATTGAAATAGTGTACAATAAAGTTAATAGACTGAAATAGTGAAATGAAGGCAGAAATTTTCCATGGGTGATCCACGACTTGAAGGAGCGCGCATTGGGAGAACATCAGCTCCGGTGGATTTTCTGTCCGATTAAATCGGGCCGTCAGGTCACATATATAAACACTACTACACACCACTTACATGTACCTACACCTACCTACCGCCTGACCGAGCCTTGGGGCAGTCTTAGCTTCGGAACCAGGTACGTACTATTTATTTACCTAGCCTTATATCTATCGTGTAGAATACTAAGTCTCCATAGGCCGTTGGGCCCCGTCCTGAGCTGCCAGTTGATTGAACTACAGATGGGCCCTAGTCCAGTATATCTTTGTTGGGGCAGCTCAGGGCGTGTACATATTGTATAGAACTATTAGTTATTTAGATATTTTATTAATATATAATTATAAAAGTAATTTACATATAATTATTATTAAAAATAGCCTAATTCAATGCCTAATAGGCAATGAAGATTAAAATTAAATTTTGAAATTAAATAATTAATAAAACCATATATCTTTATCGATTGATCGTTAAAATATCAATACCTTTAAATGCTGAGATGATAAACGACTCATTAATTAATTTGCAATAAGATCGGCATGCGAAATCAACCTTTCACAAAGTACAGAAGTTGCTACAAGCGGTGAAAACGATTTGGCAACATTCCATGTGCATGGATATTCGTGTTTCATTGATTCCCAAACAACGAATGGATTACGATTTTGCTTTCGATTTACAGCCAAGCGTGATATCATGTTCATCGATATATTGTTAATTGATATATTTATATGATAAAAGTTAGACCTCCATACTGAATTATTAATGAGAATTAAATAAAACATAAAAGATTTTTCGCGGGGATTGAATAAAATGCTGATCAGGATAAGAAATCAATGTATTTTACACACAGAAATTATTATTAGTTACAAAATATGTTTAAAGAAAAACAAAAAAATAATGCAGGATTATATTAGTAATTAATTAAGTAAAAAATAAATGACGAGAAATAATGTGAGTCGATTCTTGTAGACTTGAGGCGACTAAACTCGATTCTAAAAAGTCTATTATATTTAGTAAAAGATCGATTCTTGACCAAAGTCAGGGTCGACTTTCTATCAGTATCACCCTATATTCAATGTACTCTGTGCTTTCTATCCTTAGTTTTTATTTTTTAAATTATATGTTTGTATTTTTTAATGTACTCTGTATGTAATTTTTGTATTTGTGGTTTTGTAGGAAGGTAGGTACCTATTCAAAATTTCAAATCAAGGAATACAGCAAAGAGTATAGTAATATATAAGGAAGGAATACAGGTCCTACTCAAAGGCACAGAACACTAATACCCTTAGGCGGGCTCAAAGGGTATTGCAATAGTCACATACGCATATTTAACTCATTAAATTATTTTAAATTGAGATTGGAAGAAAATTTAAGTGATTTATGCGACTATTGGAGATCAGAGTAGCTGTTATACAACGTTCAAGATGATGGCTGCAAAAGGTATAATTTTAAATTGTTATAATATATTTGCGGTACCTTTGGAAATGACTGATTTAATATTTAATAATATTTAATATTGCAGTAATGGCTGAGACTGAAGAACAGAGTAGAATAAGGTTTCAAGTGGAACTTGAGTTTGTACAGTGTTTAGCAAATCCAAATTACATACATTGTGAGTATGAAATATAAAAAATCTGTTTATTAGGTATTAGCTTCTACTTACTATTTAGTAGGAGCCTGGAATCCAGTCCATATTTTCATAATTAAAAAATGTAATGTTAAAAAAATATTTTTTTGGCTCAACTGTTCTAAACCTTCAATCAGTTTCAAACTTTTTTAATGGATAGATATTATATTTTTATATCTACTGTGGTTTGCCTCCTTTTTTTCATCCTACCACCCCTACCAATTAATCAAACACGAAAGTATGACCCGTTTTCCTCCCTGCCGCCATAAGATATTATCTATCAATCATTTATCACATAGGACAAATCATAATGTGGTTATTGGCCATTGCTTTTATCTATTGTTGTTATCGCTGCTGCCAACTCCTGGTTTGATTCCCTCTGTTACCTCTTAGAATGCCCATGGGGCAATATGGGTAGTGGATATTTTTTCTAACATTCTAACACAAATGATCTAACCTGAATGATGAGCGGCTGAGCTTATTCTTTATTGATTTAAAATGATTTTTATTCAATTTATGCATTTCTATTAGTTTTAGCGCAAAGGGGATATCTTAAAGAACAGACATTTGTAAATTACTTGCGATACCTTCAGTACTGGCGTGAACCTGAATATGCACGCTATCTTAAATATCCAATGTGCCTTCACTTCCTGGAATTGCTACAACATGAAGCCTTTAGAAGGGAATGTGTGTCAGCTCAGGTATGTTGCATGTAAGATTTTTTTAAATTTTCAAGCTATCAAACAACTTGGTCTAGTAGACTGATGGGTGGCTACTCTACATGTTATGACTCCACACCCATGTTATTAAATGCTGTTGATTCTGCAGACAATAAAATAAAAAAAGTCATCATTTAAAATCTCAGGCAAAGTCAATAATTGTGCAAAAGAAATTGTTGATTTTTGTGTTTAGTTAAGTTGTGATTGTCTCAATTTTAAGAAGGCCAATGTTCAGGTGTTCGGCAACAGACTATTAATTATGATAATGGTAAGTAGATGCTGTGGCTCATAACTATCCACATCTATTCTCGAATAGGAATTAAAATTCAGATGTATCGTTGTATTACCCTATAAGCTCCAGTTCTCTACATTCACCATAAGAAACACTGCAGCAATAAGCTGCTATTTTTTTGCTGGTCTGGTTCTATAAGACGTTTGGTTCAGTGAGCCATGCTGCAGTTATATTGTGGTTGTAGCTTGAATGGGTCAGCTAGACCGGGGTAGGACCACATTCTAACAGAATACCGTTGTCGTATGGTCAGAGTAGAGAACTGGAGACCCTATTTACTGGAAACTAGGCATTCCATCTGTCTGCAGAGGTGAGAATTTTGATCTTAATTCTTAATTGAGGATAAATTAATGTTAATATTAGCTCCAAGAAGAGAACTTTCAACCAGACTGCCAAGTCCTACAAAAAAGCATTACGGAAAGCTAGTCTCGATCGCATTAAACATATTGGCGCAAAACTCTCTGCCAGACCATCCGGCACTAGAGCTTTTTGGTCTCTCGCCAAAGCGGTCGAGACAAACTTCTGTCGGCCTACACTGCCTCCGTTGGTAAAACCGGATGGCACACAGGCTCATACGGCTAAGGAGAAAGCGGACTTGTTCGCGTCTTTCTTTGCCTACAATTCACGTCTGGACAGTGGCAACAATGTTCCACCAAAATGACCTCACTGCGGCACCTCTATGTCGGAGATTTGTATAACGAATAAGGAGGTTCTTAAAACCTTGCGGTGTCTAGACATGAATAAAGCTGGTGGACCAGACGGTATACCAGCTATAGTCCTAAAGGCTTGTGCACCTGAGTTGTCTCCTGTGTTGACACACTTGTTCCGCCTCTCATTTAGTACTGGAATAGTGGCAAAATGATGACTATGGGCAACAGTGTGCACTTATCATCAGGTGGACTTCGTTGTTGAATAAGGGTGACATTATACTATATAAAAAAATGTTACAAAATTAAGTATGCTTATGTTCCCTCATTTCTGGGGTAAGAATAAAATTACAGAATTTTGAAAATTAACAATGGTTAATCAAAACAAACACTCAAATGTGCCAAGCTATTTTGGGTGAAATAAATCTGTTAACGGTACAGTGCATTGCACAATATTTCTTGCGGTATAACACAGCTGTCTTGTAAACATCACCTCTCCTAAAAGTATTTAAAAAAAAATTGATTGTTTGTCTTAGGTTTGCAAATTCATGGACGATCAAGCGATTTTGCTCTGGCAACATTATACAAGGCGGCGAACACGAACTTTGCAACCGCCTGACACCCCAGCGCCCCCTGCACCGCCAGCTGCTCAACAGGGACCTCCGCGACAACAGTCATGAAATAGCATATAATTTGGAATTTCTTAAGTTTATCATTCATTTTTAGAAACTGGTAAAATTTAGGGCTAGTTGGTCTGCCAACATTATTAACATTCAATTTATACACAATAGAAATGATAATGTCCTCCAGAACAAATTTACAAGACTTGCAATCTGGGTAGGACAGGATTATAGTGCCCAAGTGTATGTATGTGCACGTACAGGTGTAGATTTAGTCCGATGGGGCAGCAATTCGATACGACTGGAGCATGAATAGGATGTTTTCGGGCGTGAAGGTTTTCTCACGATGGTTTTTCTCACCGCCAAGCAGGTGGTACTGTAAAATACTGGTGGTATTATAAAATTTCAATTTAATTGGATTATATTTGAACTTTCAATTTTTTCAAAGCATCTTTGTTAATACCTCTTTGATTTTGTGGATATATGTATGATAAAATGTTGTATATTATGTTTGTATATGTGATAATAAAATGTTTTTACAGTCGTAATCATCGAACTATAAAAAACCATATAAAAACAAACAATTGTAACTTTTACTTGGTATGACAAACTGTTTTTGTATTTAAATAGACTGAAATTAGTTTATATAAATGTAATATAGTATGTAGGCTCTAAATATTATTTTTATAATAAACTTGTTTATATATTTAGTATTGTGATTTTATAATTATCCTGATAAAACGACTAACAAAAACTTCTTTATCAACATAGTGGAGAAATTTTATTACAGATGAACATGACGATGACAATGACTATGACCATGACGATGACAATGATCATGACGTTCACCATGACCATGACGGTGATCATGACAATGATGATGACCATGTAGATGAACACGATGATGACCATGACGATGAACATGACGATGACGATAACGATTACCATGACGATGACAATAATGAATATTATGACGATGACGTTGACGATGACGATGACCATGACCATAAACATGACAATGACGATGACCATGACCACGATGATGACCTTGGAGATGGCCATGACGATGGCCATTATATATATATATACAGGGTATTTTTGGAACGCTCCCGAAAACTAAGACAGGCGACAGCACCAAGTATACCTTTGATCATGGGTTACAAATAAAGTCGATCCTGATGAAAAAAAAAATCATCTTTTAACAACGTTTTATTAGCTTTATTCACGCGCCATCATGTTAGTACAGCTAAATGAAACGATAATTTCATAAAAAATATCATGAAAATACTGAAACATAAAACCAGCAGTGGAAACTGAATTGATATCACCTGACTAATGGAGGTTAATGTACGCGCGAACGGTGAAAAACAAACGCTGGCCTTGAACTTGGGCACTGAGCGATTTATCACATATTGGTACGAAAGGCGCGCGACGGGGGAACAATCCGCCAGTATTAGTGTGCCTGCATGCTATTGGTTCCCGCGCTTTGTTCGCTCCAAAAATACAGTCGCATACACAGCTTACTTTGCGACTCGCGACGATTAAGAAGAAAGCGAAGGAAAGAAAAATTATTTATATCTATTGTTTTATGACTAAACTAGTGATCGAAAAGGTAAATATGATAGGAGAAGGTGAATGGGGAAAATTGTGCAGTAAAGTTAAAAGTGTGGAGGAAGAATACCGAAAAAATTACCATGTGATCGACCTGATGACGGAAGCTCAAGCGAAGATGAAAGTGATGGTGAAGTAGCATCCAGTAACACCAACACACCATTAACATCTGGCTTCCATGTGACCCAAGACGTCATAATGGACGGCGTGTTACCCTTAGCTAAAGTTTTCTTGTTACAAACTACTTTTTATTTTACGATAGAAATAACAAATAATGCTCATGTAAACATTATCCATTTTTAATTCCCATCTCTTCCAAAGTTCTAAGTAGCTAGTAAAACACCTATTATGATTCTACATTAAAACAATTAATTACTATAATATTATAAAACAATAGCCCAATACCATGTAGTACTTTAGAACGCGACTGTACCCACACCCCCTCCGCTATCGACCTGTATCTAGCTCGGTACGAAACAATGCTGCGGTCGTAAGAAAAAAGGGCGCATCTAACAATTTTTTAATTTATTAGGTTGGAAAGACGCAAATAGTTATATGCGTCTTTCCTTCGATGTTTTTGTGTTGCCAGGTGTATTTTTTAAGCTAAGATGAAAAGGAAAATTCGTTTTATTTAAATAAATAAAGAAATTATCAATAAATTTGTTCGTCCTTAAAATCTTCATGTCTCTACGTATATATTTCAATTTTCATATAGATACCTTTTAATATACTTTAGACACAGGGTCTGAAAGAAAAATTCATCAATTTATTTTTTATTTCCATATTACGTTTTTGTTAGTTGCGTCCTTCTTTATTATGACGGCAGAATGTAACCCGGCCGGCTCGTGTCGCCTCACGCTGTGACGCAGTAGGTTTCAGTTTTGTCGGGGTTCGTTATTAATTGTAGTTTTTGAAACAGTTCCGTGTTGATTTTGTACACGCGTGCGCGAGCGACAGCTCAATCGTTATGTTTATTAAATTGTTATTACTTGTGATTACGTGTTGGTATTATTCTTGTTGTTACGTTTTTTGTTTTAATAATGCTAAACGCGTACGTTTATAGTGATTGTGAATACGGCAACATGTTATGTATCCGAACCTAGGTACACGAAGTATCGCTAAATAAATTGTTAAGACGTCTGGATGGAACAAGTGTGTCATACTGTGCAGTGCACAAAGTGTTGAAGCGTAACCGAATGCACCCATACAAATTGCACAAAGTGCAAGCTTTAGTTCCCGGCGATCACGACCGCCGACGAGTTTTCTGCCGTTGGTTATTATACCAGCAACAACGTGTGCCTGGTTCCATTGAGCACATTATCTGAACGGATGAGTCGACATTTACCAGAAACGGCCTGTGGAACCGAAGAAATACACACGTGTATTCAGAGGTTAACCCGCACGCTGTTCGACAAACCGGGCACCGAACCCGATGGTCGGTTAACGTATGGGCAGGTTTATTTAAGGATCGCATACTGGGACCAGTGTTTCTGTCAGAGCGACTGAACGGACAGCGAGACTTAAACTTTATAAATGAACAGTTGGTTGACATTTTAAACGACCTATCGTTGGCTGAATATCGCCGCACATGGTTCCAGCATGATGGTGCCCCTCCACATTTCGTGAGGTTCGTCCGTGAGCGCCTCAATGAGCTATTTGATGATCGCTGGATAGGCAGACTAGGACCACACGCTTGGACACCTCGCTCACCAGATCTGACCCCGTTAGACTTCTTTTTGTGGGGTATGTGAAAGAAAGGGTTTTTAATCGTGAGTGTGATAGTGCTGACGAAATGCGCCAAAGGATCGTGGATGCTTTCGAGAAACTATGTACGGACTGTGTCGAAGACCACACGATGATGCCCCGCCTGCACCCAAATCTACCTTGAAATGAATGGAGCACAATTTGAGCCGCATCTCATAAGACCACGGAGGATTTAGAGCGGTAAGCTATTTCATAATTATTTTTTTTAAATAACTTAGTACTAGACTAATCTGAATAGGTACATAACTGAATACATGAGAATAATAAACATACCTACACGATGAATAAAAACGCATGACTCCAACCTTGGTTACATTTCATTTAAGTATTTTTTCATTAGCGGGGAATAGAACAAGTTATTTGGGTTATTTAACCTGTAAATTCGGATTAAAGTGGCTACGTGGACACAAGCACAGTGGCAAAATAGTAGGTTAAGTAGATAAGTTAGGTATTTAGACAAGTGTTGTAAATTATTAGGTATTGTGGTATGGCCCGCTAGTTGCGGGCCGCGCGAATTTGCGTTCGCGCGTCCATTGACCTTTAGTTAGGTGATATCAATTCAGTCATTCCACTGCTGGTTTTATGTTTCAGTATTTTCATGATATTTTTTATGAAATTATCGTTTCATTTAGCTGTACTAACATGATGGCGCGTGAATAAAGCTAATAAAATGTTGTAAAAAGATGATTTTTTTTCATCAGGATCGAATTTATTTGTGACCCATGATCAAAGGTATACTTGGTGTTGTCGCCTGTCTTAGTTTTCGGGAGCGTTCCAAAAATACCCTGTATATATATATATATACTTTTATTCGGGCAGAGTTTTCCTTTACAATGATTTTTATTAAGTCAGCAATGGAAAGGGCTACCCTCTGGGTAGCGAGAAAGGGAGGTGGTGAATGCTCTAAGCAGGGTTCGGAAACCGGTTCAAATTCTAAACCGGTTTCGGTCATTGACCCCAAAACTGGTTTTTCACAAATTTAGGTTTAGGTAGTAAGAATTAGCCGGTTAAAACCAAGTTTTGTAATGCCCCCCCTCTCCCTTTACCCGCTTGCACCCAACTGTACGGCTGCCCTCTGTTTAATTCACGAGGTTTTTAGACATGAACGTAATATTCATTGCATCAACGCGACTGCCGTGTAACGTACCTACTCCCTCATATTTTTTCATCTTTCAGTAACGATCGTATTATATATAACAGTTGTAAGTTCATTTTAAAATTAAGTTTCGATATAAAGTTTAATTTGACGTTATATATTTAAATTGACTTTAATTATATTTAAAATTTTCTATTAAAATTTGTCGTGAAGCGACAATAAAGAATAAAAAATAGAACCTAACCTAAGTACAACAAAACAACAAAAGTAGAGCCAGAAAACAATATATTTAAATTTTTAAAAGGTATTTACAATTTTATAAAAAAAATGAAATGAGGATGATGATGAATGAAGTGAGAGTACAATTAGATTACAAAAAAAAAATAAAGGTAAGAGAATAGGGGAATATAGAGTTGTAGTAGAGCCTAAAAGTCGAAGCGACACACGTTGCGATTGTAGAGGTAGGTTTCTTAGCAGCGACGGCACGCAGCGCCTGAAGCCAGCACACGCCGGTTGCGCTTGTAGAGGTAGGTTTCTTAGCAGCGACGGCACGCAGCGCCTGGAGCCAGCACACGCCGCGTCCGGAGCCGGCGCACGTAGCGCCTGGAGTAGGTGCGCTCAACGCTTAGAGCCAGCAGTTGCAGCGCCCAAAGGTAGCGCCGGCGGTAGGTGCACTCGGCGCCTGGAGTAAGCAGTCGTAGCGCCCGGAGTAGTGTGGCCCCCGCGCTTGAAGGAGACTTCCGACGACTTCCGAGGTAGATGGAGGCTTGTAGGATTCCGGAGTGGTGCGGCTCCGCGCTTGAAGAAGGCTTCGCCGAAGACTTCACGTGTAGGTGGAGGCTTGCAGGATCCCGGGGCAGTGCGGCCCCGGGATAAGGCCTTTAGGAGATACTTCCAATTCGCGAACTGAAGCGAGACTGCTTTTCTTCACCGATTGTTCGGCTTTTATACCTTTCTAGAGAGAACGGAAAAATTATTTAAATTAAACGCAAATTTTTTGTAAATGGTCAAGAGAAAAGAGTATTTATGTGGAATTATCGAAATAGGAACAACAGATCGGTAGCAAATTTGAATATAATTACTATGGAAACGAAATAAATAGCAATGTCAAAAAATGTCAAATTTTGGTTTTAGGTTTATAATAAGAAAACGGTAAGATTTAAGTGGAAAATGAGATATTATTGATATAGGAAAAAAGGTAGCGCAGCTGCCCACACAAAGCCCGAGATTGTAGAGTTACGGAAAACTAGCTAAAAGATCGAAAAAAAGGTAGACTCCATTGACACCAATTTAAAAGTGCTGATAATGTGAAAATACGAAGTAGAAATGATTTGTTATTGTGTTCTTATGGTTTAAAATCGTTACAGGATCCTATGGAAATAAAGGTGATGTAAAATATCCAGTTTTGAGGTGAATGCAGAAAATCGAAACAGAATGGAAAAATGAATTTAAAATAATGTAAAATGATATGTAAGTAGCATAACACTACAAATTACGCTATGCATCTTTATTTCAATGTCATTAGTTTTAATAATATATCGCAATAAATGATGAACTTTCTTAACAGAACACGATATTTTAAAATGTGTATGAAATTATATGTAATAGTATTTTTGTTCTTTTTAGGACTAAAGTGAGGCAGATTAGCAGATATTTTAAATTCAGATGCTCGTGATTAGGACCAACCTCTATCTCCGTCTTTGCAAAAATCAGTCTAAACACGATAAAAAATAGTTTATGTTCAGAGAATTCTAACAAAAGAAATTACCATTTTTCACATCTTATAATGAGGAATTAGAGCAAATCTTATCATGTATATGTACAAGATGCTACTAAAAATATTAGCTTTTCTAAATAGAGTGCAAGGTAACCACATAGACGAAATTAAATTAACTGACACTGAAATTAATAAAGAAAAATAATTTGAATCTAACAAATCATCCCCGTGTAGTGGCGTGTAAGAATACTTACTACCCCATATCTTCCCGTGGGTGTCGTAAAAGGCGACAGAGGGAAACTAATGCAGAGGATGGGCAGCAGCATCTTTCTGATCTTGAACAGCAAAACAACAATAAAAAAACTGCGGTCGCCAACCCTCTCGCCAAGTGTGGTAACTATGGCAATATACCCCCCATGAAAGTAACGAAGAGACGGCCCCCAGTTCCCGGCGGCCCCGTTATTCCTGGCTACGGTGGCGACCATGGTAACGGCGGGGCAGGGGGTGCTAAGAATCTTCGGTGTAGGTTCGGTTGCCACCTACGACGACTCGACCTGGCAACTTATAACGCACGCACCCTGAGGACTGACGAGAAGATACTGGAGCTGGAAGAAGAGATAGACAAGTTGCGCTGGAATGTCATAGGATTATCCGTAGTCCGAAGAGAGGGGGAGGACACGGTAATCCTCGAATCCGGCAATTTGTTCTATCACCGGGAGGGCGACCATCTGTCACAAGGAGGTGTCGGATTTATCGTCCACAAGTCTCTCGTTAACAACGTTGTAAAGATTGGGAGTGTGTCGACGAGGGTTGCGTACCTTATACTCAGAATCACCAAACGGTATTCACTGAAGGTCATACTAGTTTACGCACCAACCTCGGCATACCTCGATGAGGAGGTGGAGGAAATGTATGAGGATATCACTAGAGCCATGCATTCCCTCCAAAACCCACTATACTGTGTTAATGGGAGACTTAAACGCGAAACTAGGCACAAGAGAAAACGGTGAGCTGAAAGTAGGGAATTTCGGAATAGGGCAACGGAACCCAAGGGGCCAGCAGCTGGCCGACTTCATGGATAAAGAGGGACTCTTTATGATGAACTCTTTCTTCCAGAAGCGGCCCCACAGGAAGTGGACCTGGTCGAGCCCCGACGGTTCGACAAAAAATGAGATTGACTTCATTATGACGACCAGACGACAACTGTTCAGTGATGTCTCAGTGATCGCGAGGGTGAAAACTGGTAGCGATCACCGAATTTTGAGAGGCACACTGAACCTAAATGTTAAGTTGGAGAGGTCACGTCTAATGAATTCAACGCTCCGTCCCCCTCGTGCTCTAATCCAAAGTCCCGAAACTTTTCAGCTCGAGCTACAAAACCGTTTTCAGTGCCTAGAAGATTGTAATGCAGTGGACGATATGAATAACAAGCTCGTGGAAACTGTCCATGCGGTCGGAGCTAAGTTTTGCAAGACCCGCCGCAGAAGAACACAAAAACTCTCCGATCACACTCTTAATCTCATGGCTGTTAGACGGGACATGAAGCTGCAGTCTTCAGTAGATTTGACAGCATACAGGCAACTGAACAGGCAGATCTCCAAATGCATGCGGCGGGACTTACGCAACTTTAATACTGCTCGTATTAAAGAAGCGATCGAGCGGAACCAGGGCTCCAAAGTCTTTGCTAGAGATCTGTCTGCCAGAAAGAGCTAACTATCGAAGCTGGAGTCCGAGTGTGGCAGCGTCGTTTCCGGGACACCTGAGATTTTGAGTGAGATTGAGAGGTTCTATGGGCAGTTGTACACATCATCGTTGGAGCCACACGTAAGTGTGAGTAACGATCCAAGAGCGAGTCTTATCCGACACTATGCCGATGATATCCCGGACGTCAGTCTGAGCGAGATTAGAATGGCTCTCCAGCCCCTTAAAAATGGCAAGGCCCCAGGCGAGGATGGAATTACAGCGGAGCTTTTGAAAGCGGGTGGAAAACCGGTACTTGAAGTCCTTCAGAAGCTCTTTAATTCCGTCCTCCATGGTGGCACTACACCGGAGGCTTGGAGCAGAAGTGCGGTGGTCTTATTCTTCAAGAAATGTGACAACGCTCTCTTGAACTACAGACCGATTTCCCTTCTGAGCCGCGTCTACGAGCTGTTTTCGAGAGTCATTACGAATCGTCTCGCGCGCAGACTTGACGACTTCCAGCCTCCCGAACAAGCCGGTTTCTGAAAGGGCTTTAGCACCATAGACTACTTACATACACTTCGGCAAATTGTATAGAAGTCCGAGGAGTACAATTTGCCACTATGTCTGGCGTATGATATACGCCAGTGAGAAAGCCTTTGATTCCGTCGAAATTTGGACGGTGCTGCAGTCCCTTCAGCGGTGCTAAGTTGACTGTCGGTATATCAAAGTGCTGAAGTGCTTGTACAGTAGGGCTACGATGGCTATCCGAGTACAGAACCAGAGTACGAAACCTATCCAATTCAATCTAATTGCAGAGAGGTGTAAGACAGGGTGACGTTATACCCCCGAAACTTCACCGCTGCATTGGAAGACGTTTTCAAGCTTCTGGACTGGAAAGGATACGGTATTAACATCAATGGCGAGTACATCACTCACCTTCGATTTGCCGACGATATAGTCCTTATGGCAGAATCGCTGGAGGACCTAAGCACTATGCTCAATGACCTCAATAGTGTTTCCCAACGGATAGGTCTTAAGATGAACATGGACAAAACAAAGATCATGTTTAATGTCCATATCACACCTATGCCGGTAGTTGTTGGGAGCACTAAGCTCGAAGTTGTTGACGAGTATGTTTACCTGGGACAAATAGTCCGACTAGGTAAGTCCAACTTCGACCGAGAGGTCAATCGACGGATTCAACTCGGTTGGGCAGCATTCGGGAAATTACGGCACATCTTCTCGTCAGGTATACCTCAAAACTTGAAAACAAGACTGTACCACCAGTGCGGTTTGCCAGTGATGACCTATGGTACTGAGACGTGGTCCTTCACAGCTGGCCGTATGAGGAAGCTCAAGGTTGCTCAACGAGCTATGGAGAGGGCTATGCTCGAAGTTTCTCTACGTGATAAACTCAGATATCCGCAGTAGAACCAGAGTGACCGATATAGCCCAACGGATTAGTTATTTTTGGGTTTTCTCGTCGTACTTTTTCTTATAGAAAAGGGGGAAAACGAGCATGCGGGTCACGTGATGGTAAGTGACTACTGCCGCCCATGAACAACCGCAACACCAGGGGAATAGCATGTGCGTTGCCGGCCTTTTAGAAAGGAGTAAGCTTTCTTGAAGTAAGCTTTCTCATTTCTTGAAGGTCCCTAAGTCGTATTGGCCCGGAAAATCGCCGGTGGTAAACAATTCAACAGGGAAGTTGTACGAGGAAGAAAACTCCTAGTAAAGGCGGCCCGTCAAGCATCCAGATGGTGAGGATAGTATCGTGAATTTTGACGCGATGTGGGTTCATGAAATATGGCGGCTGAGATTAAACCGAACCTCATAGCACTCCCCGAGGTAGATGCGATAGAAAATGCAAAGGGATGCAACATCCCTATGCAGTGCCAGTCAATCGAGCCGATCAGAAAGAATTCGGACGTCAACAACTCTACCGCTTTGCGCTGGATGCGGTCAATTGGAAGTAACTGACACTGGCGTGCCCCGGCCCAGAGATGAGAGGCCGAATTTGCGCTTTGTAAAGTTGCAAGCGATGTGCCGACATAAAATTCTGCCCCGCTCTGCTGAGCACGCCAAGCTTTTTAGAGGCCAATTTGGCCTTCCCTTCCAAGTGACCACAAAACTGCACACTATTCGATATGTCGACGCCGAGGATTCCGATGCTAGCTGAGGCAGCAAGGGGAGTGCCTTAAAACTGAGGAGATACGACAAAGAGGTTCTTTTTAGCGGTATACGTGCAAATTTGTGTCGTCTGGGGATTAAACGTTTAACGTTTAGCAAAAAATCGACATCTAACACAAGTTTGTTCCGGTACTAGGAGACGTTTTCCCGAGAAATGTTGGCACGGCAGGCCGAGAAATATTGCATCACCAGTGCTGTCGTTGTTACCAGTTTGCAACATATAATTGATATGTAGTAGAAACAGCGTTGGTGATAGTACGCAGCCTTGTGGAACACCAGCGTTAATAGGCTTGTAATCAGAGCATGCACCGTCTACCTTGTCTACCTTGATGCTCCGATCAGTAAGGAAACTGGTGATCCAATTGCACAATTTCTCGGGAAGCCTATAGGAAGGGAGCTTCGAAAGAAGCGCTTTATGCCAAACCCGATCAAAGGCCTTCGCTATGACCAAACTAACGGCCAATGCGGTAGGCACCCTTCGACTCTACTGCCTCCGCTCATCTATGAGTTAGATAGACCAGAAGATCACCAGCTGATCAACTCCAACGAAAAGTGTTTGTAATGGATTCCATTATTTTGGAGAACAAGGAGGTGATGGCGATAAGCCTATAGTTTCACAGGTCTGAGCGGTCGCCTTTTTTAGGGATCGGGTGAACCAAAGCTGTCTCCCATGAATTTGGGATAACGCCTTAGGAGTAGAAGTATCGGAAAAGACGCGTTAAAACCGGTGCCAACTTCGGAGCACACGTCTTCAGCATAATGGAAGGGACTCCCTCAGGCCCATGCGACTTGTTGACGAAAAGGGAGAGGAGTGCTTGTGAACCGAGCGCTGTGTAAGCTGCACATCTGGCATGGAGCACTCAAACAGCGGGATGGTCGACGGTGGGTTCCTCCGTCATCGAGAGTCGAGTTGGACGCAAAAAGAGAGATTAACAGATCGGCTTTGTCCTTTGCGGCATGGACTCAGTGAGTCGCCCTCTCTTTGCAGAGATGGCTGACAGAAGTTCCCTTGGACAGCCTTAGCAAGAGACCAGAATGCACGGGTTACCGAAGGAAGGCGAAATAGCCTCTCATTAACTCCGCTAATGTGCTCTAACCTTGCCTTGGCAATGACGCTTTTGAAGGACCTGGAGGCGGAGTTATACTTCTTTTTAAGTGCGCTGGTGTTTACATCCCGAGACGTTGATGCGTCAGCCCAGGCTTGGTAGCACTCCTGCTTATAGCGTGATGCTATTTTACAGGAGTGACCAAACCATGGCTGGGATCTGCCACCGATGGGCACCACAGAGGATGGAATAAAAAGTTCCATACCCTGAAGTACCACATCAGCAACAGAATCGGCAACAACGCTGGGATCTTCCGGCGAGAAGCAAACCCGCCCCCAAGGGTAGGATGCAAAAAAAGACCGCATCCCGTCCCAATCAGCTGACCTATAGTGTCAAACACGGCAGCAAGCTGCAGATCGCAACTGCGATTGAAGCGTGAGTGGCACCGTACTTTGGATCAGACAATGGTCCGAAGAGCCCAGAGGGGCATCGACGGAGACCTGATATCCGTCCGGATGAGAGGTCAGCAGAAGGTCCAACAGGGAAGGTACATGGTCTTCCACATCTGGGATCCGCGTAGGCGAAGTAACCAGTTGTGTTAGACCATATGCCAAAGCAAAGTCATAGACAGATCTACCCGCATAATCGGTTAAACAAGAACCAAGCCATTCAGCGTGGTGGGCGTTAAAATCACCGAGTATCACGATCTCTGCGGATGGGACCTGTTGTAGCACGGAGTCTGCCGCCATTTGGACGTGGTCGATGAGTCGGTCTGTGTCGGCATTACCGCTATGGGACCTATAGAGGCACCCGTAGACGCGGGGATGGTCGTCGCTGTCTACGCGCAGCCATAGGATGGACAGGTCCGTACCTTCAAGGCTGCCGAGGCGTCGAAAACAGATGTCCTCTCTGACGTATACGCAAACTCCAGCCCAGGGCACAAAGGAGTGTTCCAATTTGTACCCCGGGTAGGTGAGCTATGAAGTATCGGCCGGAGAGGACACCTGAGTCTCGGTTAAAAAGAGCAAGGCCGGCTTCCCCGTCTCTAGATGGTAATGGACAGCGTTAAGGTTGGAATGAAGTCCCCTGATGTTGCAAAAATTCACAGATAGCGTGACAGGGGTCGCCTTGGTTGTATTGCTCCGCTTGCCCCGAGCAGCATTAGTCGCGAGCGGAATTTTGCCCCCCCCCCCCCCCCCCCAGAATACGCGAGGCAGCCTGAGCACCCACGCTCAGGAATTAAATAAAAGACGAGGGTACCTCCTGGGGTAGTCTTTTATTTAATTCCACTACCATGTTGATGGGGGGGGGGGAGGGGGAATTGGGCCTCCAGCCACCTGCACTCACCAAGCGCAACGCAGAGGTAAACCTCTACTTCACGCTGGTATTCTGTGAGGTCGTGGTACCACCCTGGTTCGAGCTGGCCCATCCGTGCGACAGCAAAAGCTACCGCTTAGCTCTACCACTGTTAAAACTCTACTCCTGCTTATAGTGTGATGCTATTTTACACGAGCAATCAAACCATGGCTGGAATTTGCCTCCGATGGGCACCACAGGAGATGGAATAAAAAGTTCCATATTCTGAAGTACCATATCAGCGACAGAACGAGCAACATCGCGGGGATTGTCCAGCGAGAAGCAAATCTGCCCTCAACGGTAGAATGCAAAAAAACGACCGCATCCTTTTCCAATCAGCCAACCTATAGTGCCAAACGCAGCCTGCAGAATGCAACCGCAAAGATATTGTGAGTGATACCACCCTCCGGACTAAGCGATGGCGCTAGGAGCCGTGAGGAGTGTCGACGGAAATATCATATCAATATAAACATGTAATAAACTCTATTTACTTTTTTTTATTCACTTTTTTTCTGCCCATCATAAATAAACAACACAAGAATTAATTATTTAATTATTTTCTTCGCTATAAGACAAGTCCAGTTTTAAGAATAAACCAAACACAACAACTGCCGTTGTTTCTTCAAAATTTCTCTAATACTTTCACGTTTTTCGTAAACGCCAATCTCCCACTATACACCCTGATCGCGACTGAAAAAACGTATCGCTTAAAGGCAGATAATTGATGATAAGTATGCCCGCATGCGGCGATGCCGCATAAGCTTCTCTCACAACGTGAATCTACCTGTCCTATTCATAACTGCCTTTACATTTTACGGAATTAACTGGTTAATTTGGGTGTCAAAACCATTATGTAACCGGTAACCTTTATCGTTAAGGTTTAAAAAAATCGGTTAATTTTTTTACCGGTAATTGAAGGAGCGATAAATTTACCGGTAATTAATTGAAGTTAACCGCTCTTTTTAAACCGGTTCCGATCCCTGGCTCTAAGCATACCACGACAGCCGGCTACCGTGGTTATGTGGGTCTCACTGTGAAACCTAAGTGCCTACCCACTAAACACCACCTGTGAGACTGGCATTGGCTTTTGTGGCCTTTCTGCCGAACAGAAGCGACCCTCTTAGGGAAAAGCCAGAAGATACTGCCAGGCCCTCGACCCCCACAGGCGGGGGCGCTCAGCCACGCCCTCTGACGGGCGACTCTCGGCGCCCGCCGGCCAGCCACCAGGCCCCTAGGTTTGAAAGGGGCCCCTCCCCCGACCAGTCGGGGGGTAATTCCCCCAGGGGCGGGGGTGTCATCACCCCTCCTCAGCGTGTGGAGAGGAACTTCACGGCCACTCATCGGTCCGTTGGACCCTTCTCACTCTCGTTAGCTGAGTGGCCGCGACTGGTGTACCACTGTTCCCCATTTGATGGAGGCGGCCCTGGCTAGCTGCCGCCTTAGCTTCTACCACGGCCGCCTCCACTGAGCCTTAAGCAGTCAACAGTCCACTTGTCAAAATGTTCTGTTGCCGACGGCCTCAGTGAAGTCGTACAACCCGAGTGGCGACTGTTAGCGGTTCGCGCTCTATTGGTCTCGGGTTCACGCCATGTGGCCTCCACTTGGTGGTGGGAAGATTAGGGCCCCCCTGGAGCATTGAATCACGCTGTCAAGGGGTATTAGATTTGGTTTGGTCGAGCACCTAGTTAAAAATTCTTTAAATTAAAATTAAAAATGCTTTTGGGTTTTTCGCGAAATTTCCATATTTGTAGCGGTTGTGATTAAAAGAATTGAATTTAATCTACTCCTTTAAATGCTGCTGCATATGTTTTGTAAATATATTTAATCACTGTGTTTTTTGCTGCACGGAAAATTGAAATTAAATTACGTGCCCTTTTTGAACGCTTGTGCGTATGCTTTGTAATTGTATTTGATTGTTGCGCCTGGTTGCTGAAAAGAAAGTTTGAATTCATTTGAAATTGAATGTCACGTTATTTGGAAAATTATGTATATGTTTGGTGATAGTGTTTAATCATTTTGCTTTGTGAAATGGAAGGCTGAAATTAGATAACCCTATTTGTGCCGAAGTAAATAAAAGTCAATTCTCCTTTGGTTTACATTTTGTTGGCACTGTCTAAGTTATTTAAATGAGAAATAGGGCTGTCTCTTGCGTTTATTGTTTTGTTTAATTTGTCAAGTTGACCTATGTGCATCGGTGATTAATTTGGTTGAATTGATTCTGTAGTTGAACATTGATTTGAAAAATTAGTTGAAATATGAGCATAGGACTACTTGCCTAACAGGCTGGCTAGTTGCAGATTATCAGATGGAAATCAGCTGTCGCACCATTTGGTAAATGATTATATGGTGGATAGCCTGGCTAGGCCTACTTGTTGAAAATTCATACTAGGGACTATCTGTGCGTTTCGTTCGGCTCTCCACAGACGACGTTCATGTGGAATTGTGGGTGCTCTCTGCACTGAAGCTTAGGAGGCCGCTCTGGGCCACTTCGTGTCGCGTCGCTGTTTGCAGACCTGATTCGGTCGGATTGCGGAACTAATCGTAGGGGCACAGATAGGTGTTTGAAAGAGGTCGTCGGACTTCTGTCCAGTACAGGACTTGTTAAAGTGCTGCGATGCCCAGGAGGGGCATCCAGTGGAGGCTGACCCTCCGGCTTGCCCACGTTGGGGCTGTAATTTTGAGGAGTTGGTTAGGGTTGCAAGATCTGATGGGGTGCCTAAGGTGGCCTAGTTTGGTTGTAGATTCGGTCTTGCAACTTCGTCGACTTCGCGACCTCGTCCCGCTAACCGGTTTGCTCGCGGACCTAAATCCTTATGTCCGGGACGGGGGTTTGTTCGCGCCAAACGCTGTTTTCGGAATCGACGTCAGAGGGCGCGCGGCTCGGTGCCATACCGGTTTGACTTTCGGTCGTGCGTAGAACGCGCAAGCGCGGCAGTCATCTGCCAGCTGTGCTAACGTCAGCACGCTGTCAAGTTTTGTTCGGGAACTCGGAATAATTAGGCGCGGCCAGTAAATATACTGTCTAGGATTTGTGACGCGCATTCCTTGCTGGAGAGCTTCCCAGGGACTCTTGCGTCTGAATCAGAATCTGTATAAGTGCATTAGACAGTATTAGCTAAAGCGGCCTTTGATATTCTAGAAATAACTGTTGCTACGCGAAGCGGTAGTGACCTTTGATCCGGACACTCCCTGTTAGTTTTGTGTGTTAAGCTTTATAACAAACGAGAGTTAGTGGCTTCTGTAAGTTAGTTAATAGTACGATAGAGTTAATGGACTGTCATCGTGACGAACGAAGAAAGTGACTGTGGACGGCGCCGCGGAAGATTACCTCAATTTGGAGCGGTGCTGACGCCCGGGCTGCTGCCGACGGCCAAGGTCTACTAAGGTCAATCACCATCAGTCACACCCAGATACACATCACAGCACCTTATTTCCCTTGCACTACACAACCACATGCGACCTGACCGACTCCGGAGGGACCAGTCGCCTTGGATATAGGTAAGTAAGCTCCGTCTAATATTATCCCTGTTGAATGGCCGTAGTATAGAACGCTCCCCCATATAGTTTAGTGTAACTAGAGATTTTCCACTTTGGCCTTAGGAGGCCCGACCTACGTCTGCTCGTCGAAACTCAGCTGAATGGGCCCCTGAGTATTTGACCTTTATGGGAGCAGCCGTAGGCCGTAACATTAGGTGTGAACACAGTGCAAGTGTGTTTTTTTTATTGTAGACAATATTGTAAGAAACTATTCCACTTCTGATGTTAGAAATTATACTCAATGTATTTAAATAAAAGAACACTACTCGGTAACCCTGCTTACTATCAGGACTCAATTACATGATAACACCAAAGTATACAAACCAACAGCATCACTATTCACTACCCATCTCAATGTACACAGGGCAGCCCAGTCAGCAACACGGCCTCCCTTGCCTACAGTAGTAGAACACCCGAACGTGCATAGTAACGACAGTGGGACTCTTAGAATTACAAACTGATGTCTCTTAGTCGCCTGTACGATACTTTATACTGCTAAAACAAGTGGGAGATTATCATTCTACCTTCATTTGTTCGTATTTTGTTTTACTTTTTACAATCATTCTCCTTTCCTGACAGGGGTCCGTCCTCGGGCTCCCTTTAACTTTAAATATTAGTCTCCATCAACGGCATGGGGGATGCAAGCACCACGTAGGTCACAGGTGACGCGCTTGGCAATGACTAAGTTAGCACAACATATCGTCTGAGTAAGTCATAGGCACTACGTTCGCATAACTTTAAACAAGCACGTCCGCTCTCTCAGACTGTTCGAGCCAAAATGGAAAATACAGCTATAACCGCGACTGGCCTTTAGCCCACCATCTTGGTCACGCAACCACAAGCAACGCCCTTAAAAGTTTGAGACATTAGAATTTATCATCATAGCTCGTAACAGCATACTCCTTAACTGTCCTGCCGTGGTTGAGAATCACACTCGATACCAACACGAACATGAAAAACTCCGAATAAGTTAGTCCATCTGCCGTGACAGAGGAAACATCTCAATGTCAACGTAAATATGGAAGAGATTCCTTTGAAACCTTCCATCTGCCGTGGTAGAGATCACACTCGATACCAACGTGAACATGGAAAATTCTTAAGTAAGTGGTCCATCTGCCGTGACAGAGAAAACATCTAATGTCAACGTGGATATGTATTCGATACGAAGAAGGTTTAGTAAAGTTCGGCAATAACGCTCAGCCTGTCCATTTTCATAATGCATGTTTGGCGTCATGAAGTGAATGTCGCTGCCAAACGAACAGCGGACCATATCTTGAAAGACGACACTCAAACATCCGTCCTCGATCCGCGACCAAAAGTCTCGGAGACCCAAACATCGAAACTGCGTCAGTAAAGGCTCTTTTCAATTCGTCAGTGTCTTGACGATGGAGGGAGTATAGAAGGCAATATTTCGTAAATACATCAATAATAATCAATACGTATTGTTACGCGCCACTATTAATGTCTTGTACATGGCAACACTAGTTACACTAGCGCCCTCTAGTGTCGAGTAGCAGAACTAGGAGAGTCGAGATCCTTCCAGAAATTTCGGGACCGATATGTACTCGAACATTCTAGATGTCGCTACAGTGGAAGGTTCTGGAAACTGTCTGAGGCCCTATATAAGGCCGGTATGGACCACGACCAAGGCAGAATTGAATTGGCGATACAAGAGAATACTTCGAAGCGAAATAACGGCGAACTGTGTTTTATTATTAGTGTGATTTTAGATTGTAATTAGTGTTGTGTAATTAAAGTGTCAATTTTGGTAATTCAATCGGCAGTTTTTAATTGTTTCGAACCCCAAGCTCGTAACAATTGGTGTCAGAAGTGGGATCAATCATGCCGATTTTACCAAAGGACGACATGGAGGGTATGCGTACCCGAAGTCAACGCCAGCTGGAGGCGGACCAGAGACGATTTGGTAATGCAACGCCGCAAACGTCGGAGGGCCAGATGCTGACCACGGAGGCCGGCCCGTCAGCAGTTCCTGCATCTGCAGCACCCGACTTAGGTGCTCTGATGATGATATTGCAGGATCAGGATCGCCGACACGAGGAACAGGCCCGTCGGTTGGAAGAGCAGCTGCAGCGTGGACAGGAGGAACAGGGTCGCCGGTTGGAAGAGCAGCTCAAACGTGATAAGGAAGAGCAGATACTTCTCATGAAGGACCTTCACGCTACCTTTGGGAAAGAGATAAGGGAGGTGAAGGATAAGGTTGCACGATATGACAACCGCCTGTCCGAAGCTGAAACTCGAATCGACCAAGTGTACAATCGGGTTGACAACGTGATGGCTGACGTTAAGAAAACGCTGGACAACCTCAAACTTGGGGAAGGAGTTACAGTTCCCGTGGTAGCTACAACACCTCCGCTACGTGGATTCAAAGTGCCGCCGTTCGACGGGAGTTCTTCCTGGTCGGCCTACAAAATCCAGTTCGAGGCTGTCATGAAAGCGAACGGCTGGAATAAAAGTCAGGCCATGACTGCTCTCACCCTAGGCCTATGCGACCAGGCCTTAACTGTTCTGGAAGCTCTCGGTAAGGAAGTGACTTACGAGCAGCTCCTTGAGGCATTGGATGCGAGATATGGCCATGCTCACCTGGAACACGTCTTTCGTGCGCAGCTCAAAGATCGCGTGCAACGCAGTAACGAAAACCTGCAGCAGTGGGCCCTCCAAGTGGAGAAGCTGGTTCGAAAAGCGTACCAGTCTGTACCTGCGCTCATTGTAGGGAACCTGGTGCAGACATTCATCGACGGCATCCGCGACCTTGAAGTCAGAGCTGCTGTGAGGCTCGGGCACCACGAGACGCTTAAGGACGCCTTGACCCATGCACTGGAGGTGGAAGCAGTGCGGCAGGATCATCGTTCCCACCGCGTCAGGGAGGTTGCAGCAGCTACAGTTCAGGACCGCAATAAGGGCTACAGCCCTAGGTGCTACGGCTGTGGGGAAAGGGGCCATCTTCGATCCAGCTGCCCTAAACGAACTGTAGAAAGGGAAGGTGATCGATCTCGAGGGGGTAGTGCGGATAATAGCACCGCCCAGCAGCAGCAGGGAAACGAGTAAAAGCCAGGACTGCGGGGCGGGTGCTGCCCCAAGCCCCAAGGATTTCGATCTCACAAACCCATGATGGGAACAGCCTAATCATCAAGGGCGAAGTCAACGGAACGCCGTGTAAACTGACCATAGACACTGGAGCCTCTCGCACAGTTGTCAGTTCCCAATTTATAAGTCGGTTCCTTGGGGACTCCGCATACAACCGAGAACGCATTAATTTGGTGACAGCCACCGGTCAGCGCATACCCGTCCGTGGAGAGAAGGAGATGGAGTTGAAGCTAGGCAACATGATCTACCTGCATAATGTCATCGTGGCTGATATAATGGACGACTGCATCCTGGGCCTAGACTTTATGAGGAAGAATTGTTGTGAGATCCACGTTAAGCAAGGTGTTTTGAAATGTGGACAAGAGGAACTTTTCGTGGAAGGGGCGTTACCAGGGAATGTGTACAGCCTTAAGAAGATTGTTCTTCCGCCGCGATCGGAAACGATTGTGCCGGTTAGACTTCCACGGAATCCTGGGCAAACTCTTCGTTGTGTACTCGTGGAAAGGGTAGACAATGACCTTCCATGGAAAGTGGCTCGAACCTTGGTCAGAACCGCCGACATCTCAGGAGTACGTGTGCTGAACCTTTGTGATCAGGAACAGATTATAGAAAAAGGCACATTGGTTGGTACTAGTGAGGAAGTGGATTGGTTGCGTCGGTGCGAATATCTATCAACTGGGACCCCCAGCAAGGATGGACAAACTAGAGTGACCACACTTTTAGAAGACTGTCGCAGCGTTCTCTCCCCGAATGAAATGGTCAAAGCGAAGAAGTTTTTACTCAAGTACGCCAATGTTTTCTCGTCAAACGAAGCTGACATAGGAAAGACTGGCTTAGTTCAATACAAAATAAACACAGGACAAGAATTGCCTATTCGTCAGCGGCCAAGAAGATTGCCTGTAGCACGTGAAAAGGAAGTGGAAACCATGATTGAGGGAATGGTGAAGGATGGTGTTATTGAACCTTCATCTAGTCCATGGTGTTCACCTGTGGTGCTGGTAAAGAAGAAGGACGGCAGCATGCGGTTTTGTGTTGACTACCGCCGCCTGAACGACGTTACAAAGAAGACCAGCTATCCCTTGCCAAGAATTGATGACACGCTGGACATGCTTACAGGCGTATAGTGGTTTAGTACGCTGGATCTGAAAAGTGGCTACTGGTAGGTTGAAATTGACCCTAAGGACAAGGAGAAAACTGCATTCTCCACAGGAAAGGGCCTGTGGCAATTTAAAGTCATGCCGTTTGGATTGTGCAATGCTCCAGCAACGTTTGAAAGGTTGATAGAGCTTGTACTTACCGGGCTAATTGGAGATGCCTGTCTCGTCTATTTGGATGACATCATCATCGTAGGCCGTACGTTTGAGGAACACCTTCAAAACCTGGAACGCGTGCTCATGAAGATCCAGAGTGCCAACCTCAAGTTGAGTCCAAAGAAGTGCTCACTATTCAAACGGCAAGTTAGTTTTTTGGGGTATGTACTGTCGGAAGAAGGTATCCGCACGGATCCAGAGAAAATTGCTGCTGTCAAGGAGTGGCTGGTCCCAAAAGACAAGACACAGGTTAGAGCATTTTTGGGTTTGTGCTCTTATTATCGGCGATTTGTGAAGAACTTTGCAGATATAGCCAAACCTCTGCACAAGCTAACCGAGGAGAAGCGACAATTCTGCTGGGATGAAAGTTGCGATATTGCATTCCAGGAGCTCAAGAACCGTCTGTGCAAAACACCTATTTTGGGGTACCCTGATGCGGGCAAGGAATTCATAGTTGACACAGACGCAAGTGATATAGGACTTGGCGGTGTGTTGTCTCAACGGAATGGTGATCAATAGATTGTGATAGCGTACTTCAGCAAGTCGTTGTCAAAGCCGGAAAGGAACTATTGTGTCACAAGACGGGAATTGCTTGCTGTGGTAAAGTCCTTGCAGCATTTTAGCAAATATCTTCTAGGGCGGAAATTCCACTTACGAACTGACCATGCTGCACTGAAATGGCTATTGCAGTTCAAAAATCCGGAAGGACAAGTTGCGAGATGGATAGAACTACTGCAGGAATACGACTTTGTGATCGAACATCGCAGCGGGAAATCTCATGGCAATGCAGATGCATTGTCAAGAAGACCTTGCCCTGAAGATTGCAAGCATTGTACTAGGCAAGAGGGTAAGGAAGTGGTATCTGTGAGAATGCTCAGGACAGACCAGCTCAGCAATGAGTGGAAGGACAGCCTACAACATGCACAGCAGGAAGATTCGGACATTAAGCCGATTCTGGAATGGATGAAGGCCAGTGCTCCTAAGCCCAAGTGGAGCGACGTCTCAGCAATGAGTTCGACCACGAAAAGCTATTGGGCCCAATGGGACAGCTTGCTGATTCAGGATGGAGTCCTGTGCCGTAAATGGGAAAATGGTCGGGGAGACAGGTGTCATTTGCAAATGGTTGTCCCTAAGGCTAAAGTGCCGGATATTCTACAGCTGTACCATAGTGGTTGTTCAGGAGGCCACCTGGGAGTTAAACGAACTCTCCTGAAGATCCGAGAACGGTTTTACTGGGTCCACTGTCGTGACGATGTCGAGGACTGGTGCCGCAAATGTACAAGTTGTGCGGCTGTAAAGGGACCTCAAACTCGTAGTAGAGGCGCATTGAAATAGTACAATGTTGGTGCACCATGGGAGAGGATAGCCATTGACGTTGCGGGGCCGTTTTCAGAAACTGAAAGTGGTAACAAGTGTTTCATAGTTGTGATGGATTACTTCACTAAGTGGCCAGAAGTCTTCGCCATTCCAAATCAAGAAGCTTCAACCGTTGCAGATAAACTAGTTCATGAAGTCTTTTGTCGTTTTGGAGTACCTTTAGAGATTCACAGCGATCAAGGAAGGAATTTTGAGTCTCAAATATTCCAGGAAACTTGCCGAGTTATGGGTCCTCAGAAAACACGAACAACTTCTTACCACCCACAATCTGATGGAATGGTAGAAAGATTTAGTCAGACATTGGAGAGGTACCTAGAAAAAGTTGTGGAAAAACGGCAACGAGCCTGGGACAGGCACATACAACCGTTTTTGTTGTCATATCGAAGCGCTGTTCATGAAAGTACATCAGTGACACCAGCTTTCGTAAACTTTGGGGGAGAATTACGGCTGCCTGCAGACCTGATCACCGGAATACCACCTGATGCCCCACGCAGTATAACCGATTATGCAAATGACTTGCGGAACAAAATGAATGACATTTATGAGCACGTCAGACAGACGGGCCAGCAAACGTCTAAGAAGATGAAAACACGGTATGACCGCAAAATGAACAACAAGGGGTTTGATGAAGGTTCACTAGTGTGGTTACACAATCCAGTTCGCAGCAAAGTGAAATCTCCTAAGCTTCAAGCTAAATGGGACGGATCGTACTGGATTGTGACAAGGATCAATGACGTAACCTACCGGATACAGAAAGGTGTCAGAGGTACTCCTAAGATTGTCCATGTGGATCGACTGGCGCGTTATTATGGGGCCAATAATGCTCGGGACGAGCATGTCTTAGGAGGGGGCAGTGTTACGCGCCACTATTAATGTCTTGTACATGGCAACACTAGTTAAACTAGCGCCCTCTAGTGTCGAGTAGCAGAACTAGAAGAGTCGAGATCCTTCCAGAAATTTCGGGACCGATATGTACTCGAACATTCTAGATGTCACTACAGTGGAAGGTTCTGGAAACTGTCTGAGGCCCTATATAAGGCCGGTATGTGTCAACAGGGGGACGCGGCAATCAAACACCGAGATCGAGCTGAGACTGATTTATTCATATCCACCCTCCAGTATTACAATAATCTCTCCAATCTCCCTTCTTAATGATAAGAAACAAAATTAAAATGGGATTTTACTCTTGCATATTTTTATCACAAAAATAGTAAGACAATTGATAGGTATTTTCACTATAAAATAATAATTTAAATAATATTACATATGTATAATAAATTAGTAAGTTATTCTGCTTAATAATACATTATTATGAATTATATCTCTCTAACTACTCATCTTCCCCTATCTTACAAATAAGAAAAATCAATTATGAAATCACTGGCGTTACAATATGTGTATGTATAGTATGAAATGTTCATTTAATTACTTAAATTAAATTATTATTCTTTTTTTTTTAGTAATACTTATTTTATTTTTAATTCAATAAATCAATTACATTTATTTCATTTCTTAAGTAATAAATCTAAAATAATACACCAACTAACTAAAATTATAAGTCCAGTCAGGAATCGAACCTAGGACCTTTGGTGTAATAAACGTGCATGCTGTGCAGCTTAACAAACAAAAAATAATATCATGCCGGGTTTTGATAGTTTACATTCTTTTTTTTACATACTTTATTTTCGTTATTTGAGCGTACGTTATAATTTAGAGTTTTGTTTTCACTGAACACGGTGACTGTGGCGACGCAGCTGCGCAGCTATACATCACCGCTGTTCAGTGTTCAAAGCCCAATCTATCCGGTGGCCTCACTGTCCTGCCGGAACGTGTGACATAATAATTATTGTTGTTTACTGTATTAGGTGAGGCTGCAGAAGGTATAGTGCAGTTGGAAACCTGATTGTTTTGCGGGCAGTGAGGTCGGACATCATCGTAATTGTTTAAAGTATAGTGCGGCGCGTCCTGTCTATGTGGAGAATCTTTAATAATATGGCGTCTGTTACGTATAATAATGCTCCCGTTTGCTAATTTTATTTTATACTAGCTGTGCCCGCGGCGTAGCTCGCGAATATAGGTTTTACTTAAAGAATTTGACGTTTAGGGTAAGAGAATATTAAACGATTTATATCATTACTGTATGAATAAGTGGTAACAAAATAAATCGATATGCTCAAAGTTCTAAGTCGTTTATGATAGAGCTTCTGTGTAAACGACGATAGAAGTAGACTTAGCCGCGGCGTACAGAAAAAGGTTACGGGGACTACTAACGCGGGAAAAACAAACATAGAGTTGGCCATGTGCAAAACAATCAGTACTGAGGTCCACTCCTGCAACGCGTAAAGTTTGACCTTGCGCTTTATTTACGATCGTCGTATAACACACGCTGAGTGGGAAACACACTGAAAATAGGGATGTTAGATGATCGTTGATGTTAAAAATTAAAACTTCGATGTTTTAACATCGATGTTGACATATGTCAAACATCGAAACATCGACGTCAATGAACCCATAATCGATAATTGGGAACTTGCAAACAATGAGAACTCGCGAAATCAATATAACTAAATATTGCATCTGCTCTGAAGATTAAAAACTTTGTATAATTCAGAATTTCTGAACGCATCGTTAACCTAAAAAAATGTCAGTATGGTGAGTCAAACTTAATCGTCAAGTGTCTCCTGTAATGTCACAATGGTCACTGCTTTCGCTTTATTTTGTAGTGTCGTTGTCGGTTGTCGCATAATAACTATTCTACGTAAATTGATATTCAAGTTAATTGTTACTTTTCCCTTGCTGTGTATACCCACATAATTTTGAAACAATGTGTAAGTATCTACACATATACAAAAACCATCGATAATGGTCAACATCGATGTTTTGAGTAGCCTAAACATCGAACATTGATGTTATTATCCCTATCTTGAAACTGAAGCCTGAGCCGTGGTAGCTCAGATGGTTAGCGCTCGCTGTAAGCTTTACAGTACTCGAGCAACTCGGGTTCGATCCCCGCCGGCACCAATTAAATTGTTAATTGCAATTTTAAGTGCTCATTTACCACGTGCTCGGCGGTGAAGGAAAACATCGTAAGGAAACCTGCATGTCTGAGAAATAAAAAAAATATTTCGATGACATGTGAAATTCGCCAACACGTATTGGGGCAGCGCGGTGGACATTTCCTTGCCCTAAAACCCTCTCAGAAATGAGAGGAGGCCTGTGCCCAGCTGTGGGACGTAAATAGGCTGCAACTTTACTTTACTTTACTTAAAACTGAAAGGAAAGTTATTTGGTATTAGAGGGATTCTGGGTATAAAACAATATCACTATCACGACATTTATTGCAATTTTGCGACTTTTAGTCGAATTGAATAATTGAATTGAATATTTCAATATCTCTTTTTTCTGGTTTTTGTTTCTGATGATTTTTGTGATGTGTTGTCTAACCTACACCCTTCGTCAGACTTTCAGTGAGTCTCAATACGATTCACCTGTGAAAAATCTTAACACCGCAATTCAGAAAAGGTTGTAATTTGTACAACGCCATCTATTACGTTCTTTGTGAGAAAACATTCTTTTTTAATTTAAGGAATACATATTTTTTACTGTGTTTTAAGTACTATAATAGAACGATACGAAATATATTATAATAGAACGTTTTTTTTTACACACGAATCTTTTTATTACTATTTCTGAGATTTTGTGGCGCCATTAAACAAATTCGAACCTACATTTCAAAATAATAATCATAACTTTCGATAGAATTAACCAATTTCAATAAAACAAAGATTAAATGAACTTAATTTCAAAAATTTTAACCTGCCTTTTGTATCACATTTTTGCCACACCACCATCTATCGATGAAATTGGTTAACTATTGTACTTTAATTTAGTTTAGATAATAAGGTTAATATATTTTGTATATATTTATTACGTTCTTTATGTAATACTTTTGTTTACTGCGTTTTAGATATAATTATATCATTATAGAACATTATTTTATATCATTTAATTATGAATTATAATATGATATCAATTTTAAAATGTACTTGATGACTCATCCAACGCCACTATTGAACAAATTCGTACCTATACTTAGTACCCATACTTCAGAATATTTGTCATAACTTTTGATGGAATTAACCAATTTTAATGAAATAAAGACTAAATGTAACCTGAATATACACTTAATAATTTCCTTAACTATTCTTATGATATAAATTAGTACTTTATACGTGATACGTTAACAAACAAACAGACAGACAGACAGACAGAAAAATCTAAAAATGGTAGAAATGTATTTATTTACTTATTTTTAGTACCTATCAATCACTTCTATTACAAAAATATAAAATGTACAGACATCTGCTATTTACATTTTTATTATATGTATAGATGAACGATATCGCAGCTGACCCAATATTGTCCCTGATAACCATTCTCTTTGGTTTACATCTAGTAGTACCCTTACTTTTTGTCCGTTACTTAATTGGTCTAGATTTCGCGTATGTTGGTCGTAGTAGTATTATTGATTATTTTGCCTCATGACTAATTTATTATGTACATTCTTTTGTAATTTTGGTTTTAAAGTGTAATCTAACTTTGGTAACATACTTCTGAATTTCCTACTTTGCAATAACTCAGCTGGTGATGAAATATCATTTTCTAAAGGTGTGTTAAGATACTCTAATAAAGCCAATCGATAATCAACTCTATCTCCTTTACTTTTAAGTATTATGTTTTTTACAGTTTGTACCATTCGCTCAATTTGTCCGTTAGATTGCGGATATCGTGGCGATGAGGTTATGTGTTTGAAATTCCATTCTAACGAAAACTGTCTAAACAGGGTTGATGAAAACTGTGGACCACAATCAGACATGACTACGTTCGGTATACCCTGACGACTAAATATGTTTTTTAGGGTTTCAATTATACTCGCTGAAGTTGTACATTGTAATTTCTCTATTTCAAAAAAATTGCTATAGTAATCGACTAATAATAAATAATCCACACCTTTTATTTGAAATAGATCTGTACCTACTTTTGCCCATGGTCGGTCGGGAATTTCGTGAGGTTGCATTTCTTCCTTTTGGTTGTTTTTCCTGTACGTCAGGCATATACTACAATTAGATATTAAAATTGTTAAATCGTTATTTATTCCCGGCCAAAATATTGTCTCCCTTGCCCGCAATTGACATTTTTGCAACCCTACATGACCGACGTGTATCTTTTTTAACAAATCTTTTCTTAAGAGTTTTGGCACCACTATCCTTTGATCCTTCCAGACTAGACCATACGCGATCGATAAATGCTCTTTATAGCCCCAATATGGCTTTACCAAATCTATGACGTCATGTTTGTTTGTAGGCCACCCTTCTATTATGTATTTCCTCAACAACGCGAGTTCTTCATCATTTTCTGAACTCTTTTGCAACTTAATAAACTGCAAGTCCGTAACATCAGTCGCTGCGCTCAGTCCCATATCTCTTGTGATCGCGCAAACTTCATCGTGCTGTGTATAGTCAGCGCTGGAAACCTGCGCGCTCAACGCCGGCTCGGGCTCGTATGCCCGTGACAACGCGTCAGCAATAAATAGATGTTTACAGGCTTTGTAGACTAATTTGAATGTATAGCGTTGTAATTTCAATAACATCCGTTGTAGGCGCGATGGTGAGTCCACTATTGGTTTCTTTATAATGCTAACGAGTGGCTTGTGATCAGTTTCGATCACGACATCTGTTCTTCCGTAAATGTACGCATGAAACCTCTCACACGCAAAAACGCAAGCGTATAACTCCTTCTCTATCTGAGCATATCGCTGTTCTGCTTTTGACAATGACTTAGACGCATAGCAAACTGGCATTCCTTTTTGCATTAGACAGGCACCTAAGCCGCTTTTGCTCGCATCTACTGAGATAGTAATAGGGATAGTAATAGGGGTCTAAGTCGTAATATCTTAACACTGGTGGTTTTGATAAACACTGTTTTATAACTTTTAAACACTCGTCATGTCGTTCATCCCAGTGCCATTCCGTTTCTTTTTTTAACAACTCTCTCAACAACAATGTCTTATCAGATAAATTTGGTATAAAAGCACCCACGTAAGTAATTAGTCTAGTGTTGCCCAAATGCAAGAACAAGACGAGACTTAGCAAGTCTTGGTCTTGGTCTTGCGCCAATACACCTGGTCTTGGTCTTGGTCTTGGTATTGCGCTCCCAGTCTTGGTCTTGGTCTTGGTCTTGCAGCAAGAGTCTCGCAAGTCTCGCAATGACCTATTAGCCTATTACTATTTATTAAACTACTTTAGATCTTAGAACAACTTAACAGAGTAGGTACATATTGAGCTTGAATTAACATAGCCATAGTAAAGACCAACCATATTAATAAATGTCTAAACATTTAATGAGAAATTCGAAAAATCAACTGACACCGGGTGGGGTTTGAACCCACGACCTAAGCGGTCCGTGCCGATGCTCTAACCAACTGAGCTACCTACCGTGTCCCACGGCCATGGGCGTCAGTTTCTTAATAAACGTTTACATTTAATAAGCTTACATGTGCTAAAACATGGTTAAACATACCTACATATAAAAACAAATTAATGGCAATAACTACACTGTATTTTAAATAAAATTATCTCTCTAGAAAGAGATTGATGGACCCTCACCATATATGAAATGGCATAAAAGAGTTATACAATATACCATTTATTTAAATAAAAAATAAAATACGATGCAAATTAAATTACTTCACAGTATGTACACAACAGCTTTGACATTACTGTTACCTACTTTATATTTATTCTTTTGACAAAGCGTTAATACAAAGTAACCATATGGCTGACTCATCACTTAACCTATTTCTATGTTTTCTAATTACTAATGATGCTTTAGAAAATAATCTCTCAGCAGGTACTGAAGTTGCAGGTATTAAAAGAAAATCACAGGCCATCTTCGATAAAATCGGATATTTTGTCTCATGCGTCCTCCAACAGTCTAAAATGTCTTCCGAGATGACGGCTCTGGGTTTACCTAGGTACCCCTCCAACTCTTTAATAACTAAGTCTTGAAGACAAGATCCAGATCCATTTTTACACATTTCAAGTGTTTTAAAAGTGCTATGGTGTCAACCATATTTATCAAATGTGTGACGACATATTCGAGCACTTTGTGTTTTAAAAACACACACTTGCAAAAGTCGAGATTTGCAGTGAACTTACTGAACATGTTTATCTTTTAGATAATAATAATAACAATAATAGTAAGTAATTATTATAAATCCATATAGTTAATTTTATAATAATTACTTACTAGAATAAATTATTATGATACCTACTTATTATCTAATTACAATATTTCTTGCGAGATCAGTATAATGTATTCGTGTCCATTCTGAGCACCCGGAAACTTATTTTATTCTTTGAAACATGTACTTTGTGTCGGCAATCAAACAGTGTCAAATGTAGTGCGTGTGGTGCAGCGGCGACGATTGTATGCGATATCAATAGTAGCCGCCGGCACGTGTATCTTGACATTGTACTTTCGAATAGCTGCACAATTTCTTTGACAGGTCAGTATCCGACCTTTGATGACGCCCACAACAAGACGCCGCGCACTATCAAAGTGCCGATGGTCAAAACTAGGGATGCACTCTTTTTTCTTTTAATGGATATTTTCATTCGCTATGTATATTTATGGTATTGTTCGTAATGCGCATAAGTCCAATTTTCCAATTTTTTTTTTCATTATATTTTTTGCCTCTCATAGAGTTCCTAAGCGTATACCCGAACTCCTATACTCCCTGAAACGACACTTAGTCCTAACTGCAAGACGCAAGAGTCTCGCAAGCTAAGTCTTGTTCTTGCTCAAATCTGGCACGGTCAGTCTTGGTCTTGGTCTTGCTAAAAAGAGGCGGTCTTGTTCTTGGTCTTGGTCTTGCAAAAATGCAAGAACAAGACCAAGACTGCAAGACCAAGACCGATTTTGGGCAACACTAAATTAGTCCTAGTAATCACTCTACATCCTTTTTATTTCCAGGTTTAGGCATGTTCGTAATTGCTGTAATGTGCGAGTTATCCGGATAGAGCCCCTTCTTTGTAATCCTGTGTCCCAAATACTTGATTTCTTCTAACCCAAATTTGCACTTATTTTTATTTAATTTGAGGTTGATTTTCCTGCACCTGTCCAATACTAATTTTAATCTTTCATCATGTTCTTTTTTGCTGCTACCGTATATTAATAAGTCGTCGATGTACATACAAACTCCATCTAAGTCATCAAAATTTTCATATATTTTTTTATGAAACACCTATGGTGCCGAGCATATGCCATAGGGTAACCTTAAGAATTTGTAACGTCCAAAGGGAGTGTTGAACGTGCACAACTCGCTTGTATCGTCTAAAGCCACCTGCCAGAACCCTGCTACCGCATCCAGAGTACTGAAATACCTAGCACCTGAAAGTTTTGATACAATCTCGTCGAGTGACGGTAACCTAAAATATTCTCTTTTGATCGCTCTATTTAATTCCTTCGGGTCAAGACAATCTCGTATGTCTCCATTAGCTTTTTTAACAATAGTTAAAGTACTTACCCAGTCCGATGGGCCCTCTACCTTGGCTATAATGCCTTGTTTTTCCATCTCTTCCAATTTCATCTTAACTTTGTCTCTAATCGCGAACGGTAGTTTCCTAGGAGCATGAACAATCGGTACAACATTTTCATATAATTTTATTCTGTATTTCCCCGGTAAGCACCCTATACCCTGAAAAACGTCGTCGTACTGCCCTAAAAATGAGGGAACTCCGCTATCCTCCTGTATCGACATCACGCGTCTCACCATATCCAACTCACTGCACGCAAACCTGCCCAAGACCGGCATAGACTTAACATCTGCTATTTTAAATTCTAGCATGTACATTTTACTTTTGTAATAAACCTTTAAAGTAATTTTCCCTACTACTTTTATGGCGGTGCCCGAGTAGCCAGATAACTTGGTATTTGTTTTTAGCAAATCTTTATCCGAGACCCCTATTTGTGGCAAATAATACAACGGCAATATCTCGTATTAACATCTGCCCCAGTATCTAATTTAAAATTAACAGACTTATTATTAATCATTAGGTTAACATTCCACTCTCTACTAGATTTTACAGTATGTATTACCTGCTCATCAGACTCCTCGACATTGAATACACTAGCACCGCAGACTCTGGCAAAGTGATTAATTTTCGCACGTCTTAGACACTGCTTGCGATACGCGGGACACTCAAACTTTTTATGTACACTGCCACAATGCCCACATTGCTTCACCCAAAGCGTCGAACCCGTGAAGGCACGCTCGCCTCGAGCGCGCCATGGCGGGCGCTGGGCCGAGCGGGACGCGCCGCCGCGTACGCCGCGTCCGCCTATGCGCGCGTCCGCGCTCACGCCACCTACGCCACCGCGATATCCTCTCCTTGAATCCCTCCTGTGCCGCACACTCCAAATATTCTCATCATTTTCGACCGCTTGATTATTATTGTTGATTAAGAATGCTGATAACTGCTCCTGTTTAATGTTATCCGCATACACCCTCGATACTATCGCGACTCGACATATTTCTAATGCTTTGCTTAAAGTTAGATCGTACTCCCTTAGTAGCCGTTCCCGAATAGCTGAATTGGATACGCCACATATCAGCCTATCTTTTATAAGACCGTCGCTTAAGGCCCCGAAATCGCATGTTTGAGCCAATTTCTGCAAGTCGAAAACATATTGTTCTATTGTCTCATTTTCTCTCTGATTCCTTGTAAAAAATCGGTGTCGTTCCATTGTAACATTAGGTTTGATATTAAAATGTCCATCCAATATTTGTAAGACAGCTTCCGCGGTAGTGCATTTTAAAAGTGAATCTTTGTTTTGATCTAGGATTTCTCGGCATTGATCGCCAAGTACATGCGATAATATATTAATTTGCACACTCGCCGCTTTGTTTGTTATTTCACATGCCTTTGTATAAATTTCATAGCTATTCCGCCATTTTGTCCAACTGGCACTTATATTTGCGTAGTCTGAACTCCCGTCGAAACGAAATGGTTTTGGTGGACTTAAGACACCTTCCATAATTATTAAATGTTATTAACTAAACACTATTCGAATTAACTTGTAATATACTTAATGAACTTATTTACTTTTCCGGCTGCGCCATGTCAACAGGGGGACGCGGCAATCAAACACCGAGATCGAGCTGAGACTGATTTATTCATATCCACCCTCCAGTATTACAATAATCTCTCACAGTATGGACCACGACCAAGGCAGAATTGAATTGGCGATACAAGAGAATACTTCGAAGCGAAATAACGGCGAACTGTGTTTTATTATTAGTGTGATTTTAGATTGTAATCAGTGTTGTGTAATTAAAGTGTCAATTTTGATAATTCAATCGGCAGTTTTTAATTGTCTCGAACCCCAAGCTCGTAACAGTATTTATAACCTTGGGGTTCAGGCAGTGGACCAAGTGTGTCCATCTGTACTACCGAAAATGATACGTCTGGCTTAATCCAAGATTCGATGGGTTGATGAGGGGCACGCGGCACGTTTGTGTGACAAACACACAATACAATGCTTGAGATATTTTTAACAAAAGGGCGTAATTCAGGAAATCAGAAATTACGTAAAAAAAGTTCTATCGTTATATCGTACCCAATGTGGTCTTGGTCATCATGAAAAACATGTAGCAGGCTCAGACCCCTTGAGAATATAGCACAATAGGCGGGGTTCTTCGCCAATGGGAAAATATTTGACATATAGAAGTCAATTTCGTAACTTGTATCGGGAAGAGTCTAGTTGACCGTTATTGAATTTATCAATGAGGTTAAGGGTCTCCTCATCTGCAGATTGAGCTAACTTGGTCCAATTTTTGGGGTTTTGAATATGGCATACCTCCACAGGGTTTCTACTTAGGTAGTCGGCATGGGACATTAAATACCTCTTCCTGTATTCGAAAGTATACCGGAAATCTTGCATGGATAACCACCACCTAGCTACACGGGGAAGCAAGTCCTTTTTACGCTTGGTTAGCTTTAGAGCGTTACAGTCCGTAACAATTTTAAAGAATGCGTCTAACAAATACTTTCTAAAATTCTGGAGAGCTTAAACTACGGTTAGAGTTTCCAATTCATAAGAATGATATTTGGATTCCGCGCCTTGGCTTGATTTACTAAAATGTGCTACTACTGTACGCCTAAGTCGACCCTCATGAATTTGTATTAAGACTGCACCGTAAGCGATAGCGAATGCATCTGCGTGTACCTCCGTAGGTAACTGAGGGTCGTAAATGGCAGGGACGGGTTAGTTTGTTAAACGGTCAATAATATACTCACGAGAATATCTTGTTCGACTCCCCACTCAAACGGCATGTTCTTTTTAGTTAATAAATGAGCGAAATAGCCCGCAAGGCCAAGGAACTGTGATATTTGTTTAACACTTCGAGGCTTTGGGGAATCGATCAATGCCTGGATCTTACGCATGCTTGACCTAACCTGGCCATTACTGATAACCCTCCCAAGATACTCTATTTCACTGCTAAGAAAGGTACATTTCTTAAGATTTATAGAGAAACCAGACGAAGTAAGGGTTTCTAAGACTCGTCGTAGGAGGGCTAATCCTTCGGATATCGTACCGGATAGCAAAAGAACGTCATCTATGTACACAAGGACCTTTCCTGAATCAATCAGACTTGAGCGTCTTTAAAATGATCTTTTGATAAAATACTGGAGCATTAGAAAGGCCATAAGGCATCTTAACATATTCGAAGTGACCTTCTGGGGGCACGAAAGCAGTTTTCGCAATTGATCCCGCTTCCATAGGTACCTGATGAAAGCCAGTCGCCATATCTAAACTCGTAAAGAATTTACTTGACCCTAACCTACCAAAGGAAAGGATGTGGTGCAAAGGAAACATTTTTTACAGAGCGTGAATTCAAAAACCTATAATATACGCTCATTCGATCTGTGCCATCTTTCTTTTTAACCAAGATCACGGGGCTTGCGTATGGCATTCTTACAATCGTTCATAATAAATTAAAATTTAAAATCAAAATTATAAAGTTATTCTATCTTTTAATTGCTGAATCCATGGGATAGCGTCGTTTTCGAGAGAGAACAGGTCTGTTGGGTAGCCGTGGTACCTTGTGAGTGGGCAGTCTCTAGCTATATGCTCGACATCCTGGGCAGCAGCTCCACACTCACCCCCCGGTGATTCCTTCCACCCGCACATGGTCATGAAGGCATTGCTTCTCCTGCCTCCGGTTCGTACCCTATTCAGTAGGCACCATTCCTTTCTTGGGAGCGCAAAACCAGCAGGTTTAAGTGTAGGGTTGATGGTAACTCCCATGCTATCAGGGGGTTTTGCGTTCCATTCCTGTAACCACTCAGCAGATGTGTTAAATCCGCCAGACACGAGTTCACATGCGGTCTGGTATAGTGGTTGACGTGACTTCAGACAGTGGGGTGGCGGATCAGTTAACGCTGCGTGAGCTGGCAGGTTGGGATTTCCGTAGATCTTCTGGGCCTCTCGTAGTAGTATTTGTTTTCTTCTAAAATGGGGTGGGCTAATATGGCTTAGCACGGGGAGCCACTGGAGGGGGGTACATTTTAAGGTTTCAGATATGCATCTCATGGTCTGGTTCAGCTGGGTGCCCACATGCAGCACATGTGCACTATTTGACCATATTGGTGCACAGTATTCTACTGTTGAGTACACCAAACTGAGACCGGTTCTACGCAGCACATCGGCGCTGGCCCCCACGTCGTGCCTGCCAGCCTGTGCAAGATGTTGTTTCTGGTCTGGAGCTTTTTGGATAATTTGTCCATTTGCTGAGCGTACGTGAGACTCCGATTGAGAGTCACGCCCAGGTATCTCGGAGTGGGCTTGTAGTGCAACATGGCTGCAGCAAACTCAATAGTGGGCTCGTATTTTGCCATTTGGTTAGCCAAGTGAAACGCAGTTACTTCGGTTTTGGCAGTGTTTGGTACTAGTCTCCATTTCCTAAAGTATTTGTCTAGTATGCTTAAGTCCTCGTTAATGGACTTCGGATGGTTTGAAGGTTTCTTGTTGGCAAGCTAGTGCTATGTCATCAACATACATAAATTTAACTCTGCGTTTCAGGTATGTCATGTAAGTAAAGATTGAAGAGCAGCGGAGCTAAAACTGAACCCTGTGGTAATCCACTGTTCAGCTTTTTGGTACAACTTTCATTGTCGCCAAGGAAAACCATGAACTCACGGTTGCTAAGCATGCTATTTAACAGGCCCACCACTTTTCTGCATGATACCGCTTTCATGAGCTTGTAGACCAATCCTTGCCGCCAAACTGTGTCGCATGCCGCTGACAGGTCTATTAAAACAGCAACCGTCTTAGTTTTTTTGAAAACCTCTATCCTCTATCCTTCGTATTAAATACCAGGTGTAGGTTGTTGTTCTCCGCCCATTGCACGAGGTGTTCACCATTTGCATCATTTTTGTTATATCACCAGGTCGTGTGATGACTATTGAAGTCGCCGGCATATAGGCACGGGTGTGGGAGAGCGGGGAGGTTGGTATTCCATGAAGAGTTTGGTGGTTTGTATACGCTTACAATGGTAAGGTTATTGATCATTATTGCAGAGGCAAATACATCCGGACCCCCATGCCAAGTCTCCGCAGCGGCATGTTTAATACCGTCTTTAACATAATTGGCGATGCCATATTGCGCGTGGTTAATTGCATGAGCAAGGTAGTATCCCGGGATAGCACCACGTTTATGTAGATCCTGTTCATCTCTAGCGTGAGTTTCTTGTAAAAGGAGTACGTCTATGTCAAACTCTAATAGAATCTTACTTACTACTTCGCATTTAGCCTGACTAATACTTTCTATATTAAGTTGGCAGATTCGGGTAATAGGTCCAATATCTCTAGTCTGGTAGCTCTCCGCGGAGAGCTGATCGCATTGAGGCATTTCAAGTGGGTAATTAAATGATATAATATTCTTTGAACCACTGTGATAGTGCTGTGAGGTTGCAGGATTATAGCGCAACAGTACAGCAGCCAGTAGTTTGTTGTTCATTTAGCGCCACCCAGGGGACACGTGCAGGGTACGGGTGGAAATTCCTGCGGATGTGAACAAATTCATCCCCCTGAATAACCTCATCCCCGCATTGCGTATGGTGATTCGGATTCACGTAATAAGTCTTTAACTATACTCCGAACGCGAAGCTTCTCATCGTACGATAATTTATACGGGCTATAACATACCGGTCCATTGTTGGAAAGTTCTATTTTCATACTACCTATCGTGACTGTGGATGAAGCGGTGCCAGTTATAAAGAACTTTGAAAAATCACTTATAACCAATAAAGGCTGTTCTTTCTCTTCACCTTTAAGAGGCGTGTTTACATTATTAATATCGAAAGCATGGTTTACCGGTATAGTTATGCCTGTACGCGTCAGAATTTGAACATTATTTTGTCGGATGTGTGTGATGCCTTCACGATTCAAAATATCAGTGCCTATAATGACCGGAGTACTGATACAATTGTGACGTACCACATAAAAATTTGCTTCAATAGGTATGTGAGGTAGCTTCACAATTAATGCCACAAACGAGGTACATTGGATAAGCTGACTTCCTATAGCACGTAACGTGTTAAGAACGAACGTCTATTGTATTCGGCGTAAGTGGCATAACTTTTAGAATCTTTGGTCATCACTTCGCAAAGAATAGACGCAATATCGACTGTTCGTGGACGCAGCATTTTAAATTCTCGTTTGAAATTCGTCCATGAACGATCGGTGCTGGACCACTCGCTAAGCCACACATGTGCTTCTCCCTTCAAAAAATTACCGATTCGCGACAAATACTCCTTATCGTCCCATCCGCACCAAACGTCAATATTGTGAAAATGAGGGTCAAAGTTAGAAATATAATAATTATTTGACCTTCCTTTAACTAACGAATTGACGGCCTCTACGATTCTGCCAGTTCTGTCCCCTTCTGTGGCAATGCATTCCCGTGGTACTGAAACGGGTGCGTGACCTGCCGTCGAGTCGTCATCGCGTACGTCATCGGTGACTGCACCAATCATTAGCGCGGGCAGTACTGGATACGGTGTCTGCCCCGAAGATGTTGACGCGGCCTGTAAAAGTGGCTCGGATGGCGGCGGCGGCGAAATAAAACGTTCCTCAAGCGTATTCAATCTAGCAAGGATAGCATTCAGCACATCCTTGTTCGACTCATGCTTGCGTTTACGAGAGCGAGATTGTTGTTGAAGAATTTTAAGATTTATAAGCTGAAAACTAAGCAAAAAGAAAACTACTAAAACGTTAAAATTTAATCACGACACTAATCTTTAATTTTAATGTTAGCAAGGTGGTTCAAAAGCGCGTAGGCAACGAAGCACTATCCCACTTCTGATATTATCGACCAGAAGTAAAATTCAAATAAAAAAATACACTCAAAACAAAACTTGTAACATAAACTTCTTATTACATTTTACAATATCAATCATTAATTAACAATTTAAGCGAACATCTAATTCCTAGCACGTTCGCTCTCTCCGACCGTTCGAGCCAAAAGTGGAAGTGCTACTGCAACCGCGATCGGCTTTTATCCCACCATCTCGGTGACGCAACCATAAGCCACGCCCTCTGTTTAGTCATCATCGTGTAACAATATATATACATTGGTTAGCAATGTCCAATTTGTGACATGTCTTGAGTTTTTAAAAATGTAAGTAAGTTTTCTCAATTTTTGGGTTAAATTTCTTGTGTGTGCTTCGATTATTATCTATGGTTATACCTAAGTATTTAATTTCTTGTGTATTTATTAAGCAGTTACAATTTGAACTAGGAAATTGATAACATGAATGAGCTAAATTTTATAATTGTTAATATATTTTGGTAATTTGCGAATTGAAAAAATAATATAGTATATGGCAACTAATTTAGCAAGGTTTTGGCGCAGTGGGGAAAAGTTTGCGCATGTACACTTTCGTGCAACCAAAAATTGTCGCTGTTACTTTCATAATATTAAAAATTCAGTTTTTTGGTGAAAGTTATGAAGAGGAATTCATGAAATATATGAAGTGTAATAAATAAAATACAAACAATTATTATAAAATCAAATATTGTCATTATGGGGCACAATAATATGAGGCGTCGTCGTCACTATTGTCTACTGTATATAGGCATGAAACCAAAGCTTGCAGAAGTAGCAGAGCTGGTAGAAGGGGTTGGTTCCTCATTCTCAATATCACTTTCGCCACTTCCACTGTCCTGTGTGAAAAAACTAATTATTAGTCTGATTAAATCTCTTTTCAAACTGTTTAAACTGATAAAGTTTTATAGGCTTTTTTTAGCAATTTTATAAAAGTTATAAACTAACTTTCAGATTTATACAGTAATAATAGAAAAATAGCATGTAGTGTTTACCTTAAAATGATTTTACATACCCTGTGCAAGTAATATAAATACCTTAAGAAATGTATGTACCTAACGTATGTAATGTAAAATCGCTGGTAGACCCAATAAATAAATGAAATAAAAATAAACTTGCGTCAGTGTCGTGGAACACTATGTTGGAACGAAGTTCTTGTATTATACCGGGTGTTTGTGATACACTCGACGAGGAATGACGAGGAAAACAAATCATCTTTTCAAAACGTTTTATTTGTTTTATTCACGCTCCATCATGTTAGCACAGCTAAATGAAACAATAATTTCATAAAAGAAAATCATGAAAATACTTAAACATAACACCAGTAGTGTAATTTAAATCAGCTGACTAGGGTTCGCGCGGACGTCGAATACGCACGGCCCGCAGCTAGCGATCGTATCAATACCTAATAATTAACAACACTTGTCTAAATACCTAACTTATTTACTTAACCTACTATTTTGTCACTGTGCTTGTCTCCGCCTGGGCACTTTAATACGAATTCACAGGCTAAATAAACAAAATAACTGGTTCGATTCCCCGCTAATGAGAAATTTACTTAAATGAAATATTAACAAGGATAGAATCATGCTTTTTTATTCATCGTGTAGGTACGTTTATTATTCTGATGTATTCAGTTATATACCTGTTCAGATCAGTTCAGTACTAAGTTATTTAAAAAAAATAGGTATGAAACAGCTTCCCGATTTAAACTCTCCGTAGCCTTATGAGATACTCCAAGTAGGGCATCGAGAACCGGTCCCTTTCCAGGAACCGGTTCTTTCGGTTCTAAAATTTTGCCGGAACCGGGTACCCGGTTCTTTCGGTTCTTTTCTTTCTTTTAGGTTGGAGGCTATTTCGTTCAATGTGAATAACGATAACAATATTCATAAAAAAAAAACAGTTTATTGCAAATTGTGGGTTAAAGTAATTATTCAAGTAATAATTGCAATTGTTTCTTTCTAATTAAATATAATCAAACATCTCACTAAGTAGGAACATTCATTTTACAATTGCACGATGCACGTTAACAGTTATTTCACATTACTTACATAAAAATAGTTTGAAAGATTCTATTCTATTATAACATTACAATATTCCATCATAGAATATACTTTACGGACTGTTATTATAACAAAACATAAATCAGCTCAGTTATGAAAAAAATAGTTTTAATTAAACATTACTTCTTAATTTTACTTAAATAAAAAAAAAACGTAGAAAAATTAATGCCTGCACATTTTTATCACTCAAAGACGAGCGCAGCCTATTGCAGACGAAGACAATATTCGCTCTGGCTCTACACTGGTGGGCGAAATAGTTTTTAAATGTTCATAACCTATCGATAAGTAGTACTCGTAGTCTTTGCCCATCATTTTCAAATAGAGCCATTTCAACTCAATTATAATTTCAATCAATTTAAGTCATTTTCTTGATCTGTCGATTCAGTGGCAGTATTAACAGCCTTAGACAGCTCTCTATTAAATTCCTCTTCATTTGTTAGGGGGATTCATGTAATTCAACTTCCTGCAGATTTTGACTTCCAATTGCTGTTTATTCAAGGGATACTTTTTGTCTAGCTTTCGTGCGATTTTGTTTATAAAATGAGGATGACAAGCGAGAATAGATATCTACATCTATCCTCGATGACGAATCAAAATGCCGATGCGTTGTCACACGTGAGGACTAAGATTGAATGCCTCGTTTCCTGTAACAAGGGGATCCGGTTTTCTACACTCACCATACGCAGCAGCGTATTCTGTGAGAGCGTGGTCCTACCCCTTTCGAGCCAACCCATTCGTGCTATACTATACCAGTAATATAGCAGCAGCATGGCTATACCACGTAAAAATTTTCAATTCCGTGTAACATTTCATCATTTGTAGACCGGAAAAGATAGTTGCATCGTCCATACTGGCAAAATGACTGTCAGGGTTGGTTAAGTATCGCAATATTGATGCTTGCATGTTTTTTATATTGTTTTCGCAATGCAGTGACCATTTTATTACTAAGATAAGTATTAATTTCAACGAATTTTCTTATAGCAAATTTTAAAGAAACATCGGCTGTAATCAATGTTGTATCGCGACGGAATAGAGCTTCTACGATAGTTTTAATAACATCCAATATCTTATTTAACTCTTCTATGTTTGTCCGGTCTACCTCAGTAAATACCTACAATATCAGATTTAAAATCAATTAATGCTTTTGAGATCGTTTTTAACTTCAGAAATCGGCTTAACTTCGCGACTATGCTGCTCCAGGGTGTATTTACATCTAAAACCAAACAATATTCTTGTCCAAAATCAGTTATGATGTGCTTTTGAAGAATTTCGTCACTTTTAGTGGGGGAAGCCTTGAAAATTTTTACCAAATTATTACAAATCCTACTGTTTGCCATAAATAGCAGAAATGATTAATAAACACGTTTTTATAACACTACATTGCAATGATATACCTTTTAAGAAACTTTGTAAAGGAACCGAAAGAACCGAGTTTTAAATTTTTGGAACCGGTTCTTTTCGTGACCCCTGAAACCGGGAATTCCCGGTTCTTTTGGAACCGGGAAAAACCGGTTCCGATGCCCTAACTCCAAGGCACATTAACATGTTGCCGTATTCACGAGCACTATAAACGTACGCGTTAGGCATTACTAAAACAAAACAAGAAACATAAAACGTAAAACAAGTATTAACAACAAGAATTTAATAAACAAAACGACTGTTGCTCATGCGCACTGGGTAGTCAACACGGAAGTGGTTCAAAAACTAAAATTAATAACCAATTCCGCCAAAAATAATGCCTACCGCTAAGTGCGTGCGTCCTAATGTCCTTGCAGAACGTACTTTGATCATTTTCACAGATGGTTAAACCCAGTGGCGTAGCGTGCCTTAGATGGGCCCTGTATCAAAATTTGTTGGGAGAGCCCCAATGAAATTTAAAGATTTTTTACTTTGAATTAAAATTATTATATATTATTGATTATTAGTTATTACTTACAATTAATACTCCTAGACACTAAGCTAGCCAAACAATTAAAATCAAATATACACTTTTCTTACCTTTTGTTCAGCGAACATAGCTGAACACGATTCGGCGGCATTTATAGCTGAAGAAGATTTCAGTCTTTCTAAATTATTTCCTTCTATAGACGAGAGTGATAGCCTTTTCTGTCCCATGGAAGTCCTTGTATTTTTTGTTTACACACGTTTGGGGCCCCTGTAGCCCGGGGGCCCCGTATCATTGATACGGCTGATACGGCGGTAGCTACGCCCCTGGTTAAACCGTTACGACATTGCCAACTTTAATTTTATAAGTTTAGTTATCCCTACAACTAGTCCTAATATGGAATTTAGAAGTTATAGTTGTCATTTTTAATACAGTTAGACAATCAATTGTACCCTGAAGGAACAAGCAGTTCGTTACTACAAAAATGATATTGAAATTAATACCTACCTACCTAATTGGGTTCTCAGTTACATAATTATAAACACTATTTCATCGTTATCTTTGATTTTGTACAAGAAAATAAAAATGAAATGGTACTGAATAACTGGTACTTTAATAGTTAAAATCAATTGCAATTATGATCGACAGTTAATTAATCTATCAGAATTAATCTAAAAAATAATTCTTTTACTTTGTTTTAATTGACTTTCCGTTATTGATCCGTCCAATACTTTAAATTTAAAAAGAGGTACGTCAAACTATTAAAACTTACATGCAAGATTTATTGTGATTGCCGCCTCTAATGCTTATATCACCTGCAAACAAATCTTAGTAGGTAAATTTTGGTGCAATGGCAGCGTTGCCAACACCAATTTGTCAAATTCTCCGAAAACCCATGTCAAATTTCCACAAATCTTCACAAATTCACCTCAATTTTATTTTAAGAAATGAAACAATTTTCAATTAACTTTATATAAAAAATATTTTTTTTAAACTAACTTTTTCTCCTTTTTTACTGCAAACATTTTTTTCACACTTTCCATATTTTTGTAACAAGCATTTTACTCCATGGAGTATTTTTAACTCCTTCCCTTGTTGCAATTAAAAAGTACCACTGTATCTGCATTTATAAGCATGCAGTTCTGTGCTTTAAAATTAACAAAAATAAAGAAATGAAGAGCATTAGATGATGAGGAATAATTTATTAGTTGACAATGTTTGTAAATTAAGATCACTAGAACAATAAGATGTAAAATATGAAAAGGCTGATATTAGGAGCAGAGTTGGTATGGAGGACATTCATCCTATTACGATATTATAAATCTGCGCTGTGCGGTAAAAGTGAAATGCACTTTCTATTTATTACAAAGATCTTTTTGGGATTAAAGTACGATGTGATATTGTGATTCCTTATTAGTCTTCAAAGGTACTTGTAGCCTTGTTAGTTTGAGCCTTCGTGCTAAAAGTCAAACTGATTACAGTCAGCACGTTTCTCAATCTCAAATGAAAGAATAAAAACACTTTTTAATATTTATTAAAGCATTGAAACTACACTGTAATTTTACTTACTACATAACATATTTCTAATAACACATTATTTAAAAAGTATATTCACACAGTAAGTTTACTTTAAAAAAGGTTGCGTGGGTTTACGCCGTCTGGCCATACAACATGCTCGCAGAGACAGGAAGTAGAGAAGTTCTACAACGCTCATTATACTGAAACCCATACATAGTCCTAGTAGACCGCCAGTATTAGCTGTGGAAGAATATTATTTTTATAAAAAGGTCAAAAGCTTTTTTTGCATAGATAACAACTGTTACTTCAAGAAACATCAAAACACAACCATACTGAATAAGTTACTACTTTACTGCTAGTATAGTTCATGCTTTTTATATTTCACTTACACAGGAATTCCGTGAGGCCAAATATTTCTTCTTTTGTAAATCTTAAAAATGTGTTATCCTCGAAATAGAAGTGGACTATTAACATATTTTCGCTGAAATAAAATTGTTAAAAAATGTTAAAGAATAAATAATTTCTATTAAAAAACTGAGCGAATCATAGAATAAGAAGTACTTTGTGCAAAACAAATCTTAAAATAAAATATGTACATACATACTTATTATATATATTTTTAATAGAAGTGGCTTTCAAATGTGACAAAGGAATACTGTAATACTTAAAGATACATCTCTTTTCGATTAACAATCAAAATGCAGAAGCTGTGTTGTCATCTCTTAGGCCGAAGATTGAATGCCTTATAAATATATAATAAAAGAAAAGGTTCAACATTGGTAATTTATTGGCTGTAATAGTGATAAAACAAATAAGTTCATTTACATGAAATATTCAGGAGTCCTATTGCGTAGTATTTCGGGGTATTGGCCGATGAGCGCCTTATTCAGCGGCGCCGTACTGAGTCGCCCAAAGTAGGATATCTCGTTGCAGGCCGGCAGGCACTCATCGCAGATCGGCGTATCTGTATTTTAATTACCATTTGTCAACCATTTGGTGCTTAATTTTATTTCACATTTTTCCGAGTTAATACTACGAAGTTGCTGTTCCTACCGTATGTCTAAAGTATGAATGCCTTGATACGTCTTATTGCCGATACCATACCGATACCGATACATTTATAAAAATATCGAAGATACAGATACCGATACGCTAATTCAATTAAAAAATGAAGGTAAAATATATGAAACACAAGTCAGGTTATTTTTTTAATTAATATAAAAAAGAAACAAATAACATGACAAAGTAAATAAAACCGTTTCTAACTATAGATAGGTTGAGATTATGTAATAGTTTTAGTAATTAAAATTAACATTGATGAGATTTTTGTTTAAAAAACAAAGTATTCTTAAGTTTTGCGGAGAAAGGCGATTTCGCAAATCTGTTTGAATAAGACCTGCGGTAGGAAATAGTCCCTCAGATGCGACAGAACTCCTTTGGAAACTAAAATACTTCTGCGCCATTATTTTCAAGTTTGGGTATAAGACGTCACCTCGATATATTAGGACGTCTCGATATATTAGGACGTCTCGATTAGGAGACCTTAGGTATCTCTCGACTTCTTCTTAGAGTGAATTACAGCTCAAAGTAGACAGGGGCTCATCTTCCTCGGACTCTCTAATAATATTTTCTCTAGGCATCTCAGAACTTACAGTTACAGTACTAGATGTAAGTGTGACCGTGTTAAAAATAGTTTCGAAATGCAGTGCTACATTAAGATCAAGTAATTGAACAAGACGCTTTATTGCCATAGTGATAGACTTTGATTGAAGTATTCGTGCTTTGTAACTAGGATCAAGCATTGTGGCTAAACAAGACACTGAATAAAGCGCGAGGTTTCCCCGAGCATAGTTAGTTCGTGCCTCGTTTGCAACGATATAGACGAGACAATACGTGCGTTTACATTACGTTTTTAAAGCGCTATATTTGAAAAGTATCGTTGAATCGGTCATAAAAATATCGCCGATGACGATATATCGGCAAACTGAGGGTATCACCGATATATCGGTATCGGTATCAGATGCATCCCTAGTCTAAAGCATTATTAAAAAAAAAACAGAAAAATCATTGAGGTACTTTTATCATAGAATATATAAACAATAACATTTCAATTTATTATTTGCTTCTTCTATTTATTTATTTTAACAAAGTAACAGGGTTTTTAATGGTCTCCCTTTGATGCTTCCTCTACACTACTCGCGAAGTAACTTCGACGAAGTGGTCGTCGAAGTCGATCGCAGTCCGAAGAACGGGACCACACACTCGTGCTACTTAGCGAAGAGCTCAGTCGTCTTGAGTCTCCCGCACCCTTAACATGAATTACGTTCAAGCGGCAGCTGCTATAGGTACCTAATTGTGCGAACAATACGACGTCAAAGCGTTAACTAAATAAATAATTATGTAGAAAGCTACATATTTAATATTTATATATTAAAAAAAAATTCATAACTGGCGTAAGCCGAGTAATCGGAAATCGCCCGAGGCGAAGCGAGGTTTGACGAAGTGAATCGAAGTACCTCTCTACACTATTTGCCTCGTCCAACTTCGATGTACTTCGCGAGTAGTGTAGAGGAGGCATAATAATTTACGGGACAACTTCTGGCGACATTAATTTGATCCATATCATTGGCAATATTGATTAGCATCAAAAATACAGACTGTTTTTATTTTGAGTCGAAAGACATTATCTTTCAGATTACTTTGTAATCGGCACCCTTAACACGAATGACATTCAAGAGGCAGCTGCTGTAGGTACCTAATTGTGTGAACAGTACGACGTCAATGCGTTAACTAAATAAATAATTATGTAGAAAGCTACAATAAACAATATTCATAACTGGCGTAAGCATAGTAGTGTAGTGAGACGCTTCATGTAACTTCGGGGTACTTCGCGAAGTCCTTTGACTCTGGCGCAAAAAACCGATAGCGATCGGAAGTCGCCCGAGGCGAAGCAAAGTTGCACGAAGCGAATCAAAGTCCCTCTCTACACTATTCGTCTCGTCTAACTTTGATCTACTTCGCGAGTAGTGTAGAGGAAGCACAAATCTAAAAATTACCCATAAATTGCCTCATAAGCGGATATTTGAAAGTTGCCACGCAAGAAGGTTAGCAGCCGCAGTTATTTAATTCTTAGTTACGGGAAGATGCTGCTGCCCATCTCCTGTTTCATTTTCTCTTTGTAGCCTCTTACAACACCCTCGGGACGATATGGGGTAGTGGATATTCTTACACTGCCACTACACGGATAGATGTATACCGCCATTCAATACCGAATCAGACCCCACATAAAATATCGAGACCGGCGACTGACAACAACGTCAAACGTGCGTGACGTCTGGTTCTACAAGCGTCAATCCACCTGTCAAGTGTGATTAAGGCAAATCCATGACGATTAAGGTCAATGTCCAGCTGTGGATTTCTACGAGCTGATGTTTAGAATGATGAAGATAACGGGTTTCGACATTCACATACAGAAACTGCCTTTGCTTTTATTATTGGAACGAAGCTCCTTATCGGACGGTACGAATTTGGCGGATGGGGGCTAGGCGAGAAAAAGTGTAAGATTTTTCAGTCACGACCCCTTCTGACGTAGTGTAGACGGCCTTGGCGGCTATAAAGAAGCGAGATGGAATTGCTATTCCATCTCCTTCGCACTTTTTCTTATCTTGTCATGAAAGAACTATTATTTTATTTTAAATGAGACACTAGTAGTTGATTTATTTGTATTTGTTAATCAATAATATAATACGTTTATCAATAATAATATACTACGAAAGGAACTTCATTCCAACCGAGTGTTCTACGTCACTCACGCATGTTTTTTATTGCCGTTTTAATTTTAAGTTGTGTATTTTATTTAGAAGTATTTATAAACATATTTTTTATACTAAATCAACTTAAGATCTACCTAATAAACAGAGAGAAACTCTGTCGCCTCTTACGACATATACAGAACGATAATATATACTAGTGGATATTCTTACACCACCACTACCTATTAAATTAATTCTCGTAAATTGAATACTATCTTACCTGTTTCTGTGTTAGGCTTAATTTTGGAGTAACATTTAGCGTCAGCTTTGCCGCAAACACGTGTCGTTCTGTTTTCTAAAATAAATTTAGTTATTCTTATGTATATAATGTGAAAAATAATAATATTTATAAACAGTATCCAAAAATAATGTAATAAATAATAAGCAATATCTGGTGTAAAGAAAAGTTTTAATTGTCTTACCGAAAAACGAAAGTGATACGTCGTTCTTATATAATAAATGTGCTTTACCTTATTGACAACATCTTTGGGCAGTACCATACGCATACTTACTAGGCATGTAGTAATGGACACATTTACATCTATCTAACATCGATTTGGCTTTACATTCCATTTCACAATTTCGTAAAGTGTAAGTCCTAAAAAAATTGTTACTTTATTTGATAATTTAAAATTAAAAAAATTTGTACAACCGACTTCAATATAAATTATTAAGAATAACTCAAAAACTATTAGCCAGATCTTGGTCAAAATTTATATGGGACCACATGAGAAGTACCAGCTTCAAATAAAAAAGATTCATCGAAATCGGTTTACCCAGAAAAAAGTTATGAGGTAACACATAAAAAAAAACATATCCTTTTTGAAGTCGGCAGAAAAGTTAATTTATTTTAGCTGATAACAGAGTTTGCCAAGCTGCTCTTGTCCGGTAGTATTATTAGATGCACATTACTAATCAATTCTAAAATTGCAATTACCAAGGTTGTTCTCATATTTTATTCAGAAATCTTCACGAAACACTGGATCACATCATTCTTGGCTTAAGATTATATGTAAAGCAAAGAATAACTTTTTTTTAAAAATAAAACTTAAATAAATTTAAATAATCGCGTAAATATAAGAAATTATTAACTTTTTTTTTGTTTTACTGGAAAGAAGACTATCGCTGCCTATGAATAACCACAACACAAGGGAAATTGTGGCTGCGATACCTTATAAAAGGGGTTTTTTAAAGAAAAAATAGCTGGTGATGCAGATTCCGTAAAGTAGTCGATGCCATGCCATTAGGAATTTGTGCGATAGTAATACTTGACGGCTGGAATTATTCCGAACAATTCCTCACAACCATAGAATTATTACCCACGTAATAATTCTATGCTCACAACACCCAGTGATAAATGCGATAGAAAATGCAGAGGTGCAACGCTTTTTTCTCACTAAAAACTCGATTGTTGACGATGGTCCTTGATTCAGGCTGCTCTTCGCTGGTTCAAATGGAAGGAGCTGATATTGAGTTGCCTCCTCCCCTGATCTAGAGATGAGAACAGTATTCCATGTGAAAGTTGCAAGTGGTGTGCTTGCAAGAAATGCTATTCTGCTCTACTAAGCACGCCTCACTTTTAGGTTTGGGGCTAATTTAGCTTTCTCAAGCGACCGCGAAACTGAACGTTACTCGATTTATCGACGCCGAGGATTCCTATATACTTGTTGAGGCCACAAGGAGAATGACATAAATTGAGGAGACACGACAAATTGGTTCTTTTTAGTTGTAAACGTGCCAACCTGTATCATCTGGGAGTTGAAGGATATAACATTTCGACGAAAGACTCGACATCAAGCACAAGTTTGTTCTGGCACTAATTTTTTTATGGAATAAGGGTGACAAACGAGCACGCAGTATACATGATGGTAAGTGTATGCTGTGGCCCATAGACAGGTAGGTATACTATGAGGTATTCCATGACGTTGTTCCCGTGAATTACTGGCATGCCCGTTGTAAAACGTTACTAGTTTGCATATCATTGATATGCGGAAGTAACAGAGTAAGTGATAGCAAATTCAAAGTTGCTATCACCTAATTTTTCACAAGAGTTGTTAATGCTAGTTTTTCACAAGACCGCTTCTTGTGAAAAACTGGCATTATCAACTTTGAAGTAGAAGCATGCACTGTTCACTACGACCATGATGCTTTGGTGGAGTAGGAGTAGTTTTAGAACCGGTACTAATTTTGGAGCTCATCTCTTCAGCACAATTATATGGATTATAGGCTCTAGGGTGGAGAGTGTTTTGCGCACTGAGCTCTGTAGTAACCGTATGGAGCACTTACATTGCCGGACAATTTGCAGTGTGTGTCCCCCAGTCATCTAGAGTCGAGTTGGACTTAAAGAGAGTGCCTAAAAGATTATCTTTTTCTCTACGGTATGAGCCAGTGAATCGTCATCCTTGTGCTAAAATGGAAGAGATGGATATAAAAATTACCTTGCACAGCCGTACTGAGAAAACAGAATGCAAGGGTTCCCAAAGGAAGGCAAACTAGTTCCTTGCCAATTCTGCCGATGTGCTCTCACTTTGCCTTGGTTATAACTCTTTTGTAAGACTTGGGGGGCAGGATAGTAGTTCTTATTCTTTTTAAGAGCGCTGGTGTTTACATCGCGGCACTGCTGGTATCTGCCTCATATGATCGCCATGTATTTATATTATTTAGTAGAGAGATTTTAGTGTTTTGCACCGGCTCATACCAAATATTACTACTTCATGAGTCTGTCTCTACCTTCTCAGTTAGCGGGGGATGCAATTGTACCATATATTATTTTAAGCGTTTCCTCAAGGACGTAGCATTTCTTTACAAAAACAATTTTTCACTGATTGAGAATTATAAATTAAATTCCGAAATTGCTTGACCCAAGTATAACAGGATCGGCATAAATTTACCTATAGAATACTAATTCTTTTTCACTGGAAAATAGGCAAAGCCTTTTATTAACGTCGATGTATTTAAGAGCGGGCCTTGCGTCTAAAATTCTCGGCTGTATCACTGCCCTCGCTTCTACTCCGGGCCCATAAATCTCGCCTATCTTTGCTATGTTCGGCGTCTCCGTCGGATTGTGGAGAAGTATCTGTAATATTTTCATGAATAATTAGAAATATCTACTTACGAACGAACAGGAACAGAAAGAGAACAAAAGAGGTGTTAATGTGAACTTTATTATTGTTTCTTTTATTTTAAAAGTACGCCTTGAAGTTTACGCGCTAGCGGTAGGTAATTTTCTTGCAGTGGCAGGAATATTAATTTAACTGTGATTAATTTTCCTGTGGTCTTGTGGTAACTACCTAATGTGTTAATAATCTAGTATATAGTCATAATAAGTTGTAAAATTAAAAATTTTGTACAACCGACTTCAATATAAATGATTGACGGCTCCGTGGCGCAATGGCTTAGCAATGAGTTGAAGCGCTGCGCTAGGGGTCGCGGGTTCGAATCCCGCACGGAACAAGTATTTGTATGGCCTACAAATAATTGTTTCGGGTCTAAATGTTTGTCCTTGCGCAATTTATGTTTGTAAACTGCCGCCACGGTACAGGAGAAAATCCTAGTGTGGGGGTAAGAAAGAAAAAAAATTATGGATATTAATGGATATTAAGTATAACTCGAAAACTGCTGGTCAGAACTTGATCAAATTTATATGGGACCACATTAAAAGCACCAGCTTTCAAATAAAAATCATCAAAATCAGTTCACCTAGAAAAAAGTTATGAAGTAACACACAAAAAATACAGTGGGATTGAGTACCTCCTTCTTTTTGAAGTCGGTTAAAAATTAAAAAGCTACTGGTATGTTTATTAAATATAAGTAAGGATATCTTTTATATAACTATGATGTTAACGTGTTGTTTTATTTATTATAACGTAGTAGTGCCACGCTGTAGCAATTATAGCTGCAGGCTGCAGAACGAACACGTCTAAGAAAGGACTATGCTCTGTTGTTTCATATTATGCTGACTGGGAGAATCAAGAACCTTTCTTGCTAGTAAAAAGGCATTCCATCTTAGTCCTTAGGGGTGACAACACATTTAAAATTTCATTGATAATTGAGGGCAGATGTGTGTTTATGGGTCACAGCATCCACTTACCATCAGGTGGATTTTGTGCTTGTACAAAAGCAGTTACAGTTACTTAATTCTGTTAAAAAAACTATAGTTGGCACAGCAACTGCTTAAAGGTTTTATCAACTAAATATATTAATGATATATAATATATAAATTATTACTCTGCTGGATATTCTAGATATCATTTGAACCAATTTTTATTTTATTGATGATATCTCACAAAACAATAGGGTACCTACTATGTCGGGCTGCCGTTAGAGCTCCATATAACTTTTAAGTCATATTGGCCTTTATAATATAATATATGTATAAAAATTGGCAGAAATTTTAAAAATCAAAATTTAATACTCTACACTAATACCTTGAAACCGACGCTTTTTGTCGAAGCACAATAATATTCAGCTACGTTGGCATCCAAGATCAGCGTCAAGCCGTGATTAGTACCGACGCCTAGTCACAGACAGAGTTAAATTGAAACAGAGCAGAAAATAAAATTTTAAATAATTTTTGTAGTTATTTTGATGTAGGTTTTATTGGATGCGTTCTTGGATCATCATCATCATCACCATTACAGCCCATCACAAATCCACTGCTGAACATAGGCCTCCCCCAAGGAATGCCACGAAACACGGTCCTGAGCCACCTGCATCCTTCGACTTCCTGCATGTCTTACCAGGTCGTCACCACTAGATAGTGGGGGGACGCCCTACACTTCGTCCGCCGGTACGAGGCCGCCACTCGAGAAGCTTGTATCCCCATCGGTTGTCGATTGTTCGAGCTATATGGCCGGCCCATTGCCACTTCAGCTTACTAATCCGTTGGGCTAAGTCGGTCACTCTGGTTCTTCTGCGGATATCCTTATTTCTAAGTTTAGTCATTCGTTCTTGGATGGTTCAGTCTATTTATTTTGCCAGCTTCATGTAGGGGTGAGTAAGCAACACGTTGAGTTAATTTTATTCCTTGACCAATTTTATGAAACAAATTGTAATTGAATTAAAGCAATTATAGTTTAATAAAAGTGTGAAAGTTAATATTTCTGCTAAATTTAATTTAATTTATACTCGTTCGTAATTTAAACTCGTAATTTAAACTCGATGAGGGGACAGATGTTTTTATTCGAACCAGTGGTGATTAAACAAAAGTGTGACGTTCAATAAGTATTATTTATATTCTATACATATTGAATAAAAAAGTTTCTGTTTCTGTTTCTACTTATTACATATATTAGTTGCCAGAGATATTTTGCTGTGTTAGGTTTTGGATATGTATATATGTATCTTTTCTTCACATGGTCATTTACCTGGCACGGCCACCTTTGGATATTTTTTTCTACGAAAAAAGTTACATTGAATAATAAAGTGTTACAAATTCTCCTAGAGAGAGGAGTTCATTGGATTAGTGCACACTTTAATGCCAATCCAGGGTGGCCGAGCCAGGCAAACGAGCGTATAAATATCAGAAATAAGAAACGTTTATGAGCAAAGTAGGTTAGCAAAAGGGAATGGAAAGTAAAGTTTAACTAATGGCTTTTAATTTTTATTTTACTTGTTACCTTTAGGTTTCCATGGAAATCCGTTAGGTGGTGCATCTGAAGGGTATCCTCCTTCAGGAGTCCAGTCTACGGATGGTAATGGGAAAGTTAAATTCAAATCGTTCAAGTCTCTTCTGTAAATGACAAAAAATTAGTTCAACATTAGTAGGATTACAATCTTATATAGAACTATTTATAGATGATTTTTATGTTCTTCGATTGTTATCTGTTTTCTTGTCAATATAATAAATAAAATATTCTATTTCCCCCTGTTACTAATAGTAGTCCACATTTCGCGGACAACGCGGGTACGACTTCCGACCAATTCAATTGATAATTGCAATATTAAATGCTAATTTAATACGTTCTTGGCTTTAAAGGAAAAACTCGTGAAGAAACCTGCATGTTCGAGGATATGTGAAACCGCAAACAAACACATTATGGCTCAATATCCTTCTCAAAAGTGAGAGAAGACTCTTGCCGATCTGTGGGACGTTAATAGACTGTAACTTTACTACTAGTAGAGAACTTGACTACGTTGACCGGGTACACAGATTATTTGTTTTAATAATAATAATAATAGTTTATTTGGTTTTAAAAAATAAAAAATAACACAATATAGACAAGATAACTTAGGAATAAGTTATTGAAATCACACAGCGGAAACCACAACGCTGATTTTCAGAGACATGGGTTGATTAAACTGAACTTAATTTTTCCAAGTCCCGAACATAAAAATACAACATACTACATATATAAAACATAACAAAATAAACTAAAGTTTGAAAAGGCAAAGAAAAGAATTCTTTAATAAATTTAAACATAAGTTATCATAAAAAAATGTGGTACATCGACCAACTCTTTTTCTATATTTGCAAATAAGGATGTGTTTTAGTTAAATCTTTTAAGTGCCAATCGTAATGCAATTTTCGAGAGGAAGTGGTGTTATTTCAGAACTCTTCGCAACAACGAAAACTACCACGTAACACTTAAGCATATCTTTGTACATTTTAAACTTTACCACGTTCACATTGGTTTGGTTTCCTTTCAATTTCAAAATTATACACGTTAGTTTTGTATTCATGTTTTTTTGTAATTGATTATTTTATCAAAGTAAATCTTTTAATTAACACTGGATGATGATTGATAATGTGATATTTAGTGTTAATTTGCATATTTATTATGAATTTACATACGGATTTCTAAACATATTCACGTTAGTCTTGGGGTTCTATCTTTTAGTCGTTATTAGATTGATTGATTATAGATTATTTTATAAAAAAAATCTTACTAATGTGGATTATGATAAATTACGTAATATGAATTTGGAGGCATATTATGAATCTACGTACGGATTTCTAAACATATTTTCACGGTGCACCACGTTGAAGGTACAACAGAGTCCTTCGTCAGTAAGCTGTGCATTGAACAAGTCTTGGCAGTTCATGTTTTTCGAGTCCCATATGCACGTTGCTAGCATTTCGTTACAGGGTTGTGTTACCTAAAATTTGATACGATCTTTGAAATATCATAAATTTTGTTCTATTTAAGAATCATGTCTTTCTTTTTAATTCTATTTAAAAAAAATACGTTATCATCATGGACGTTTACCTACATAACGTCCATGGTTATCCTATTACACTAGATATTTGTACTGAATCATAAAGGCGTTTTACATTTATAAATTATACATACAAGATCATCAACAGTCGAAACAATTATTTATATTTTCGTGCGGGAATCGAATCCGCAGCTTATAGCGCCAGACACTGCTTCCCCAATTTATATGATATATGAATAAATATACTAGTAGCAGTTAAAAATATATTAAAAATGGGCCATATCAAGAGTACCTTTAACCGACGAGCGTGTATGCGTAGGTATATGGATGTGGAGGAAGCGAGAGAGGTGTGTCAGGATCGTGCCAAATGGAAGTCCATAATCTCTGCCTACCCCTCTGGGTGACAGGCGTGAGTGTTTATGTTTTTTTTAGCAGTTCTTGTACTATTATTTATTCTGTGCTAATAGTGACGACACAAATAACACCATTGAATTCGTTACAATTTTCAGTGATTATTTACGTGGACGTGCTTGGCTGTAAATGTAAACACCATGATAAAATGTGTCAATAAATTGCATATTACTTTAAGAGCTTCGGTTAGAAGAAAGATAAAAAATATTTCTTCTTTATCAAGCTGAAAATTATAATAACGTTGTTATTAACAATAATCCTTTAACTTTATTTATTTCTATTCATAAATTAGGCAACATGGCACGCCACATTCTACAATCAATAACAGGTAGAAGAATATTTACGTAAGGGACTAAAAGCTAATTGGGTATAGCCACAGAATAAACAATAGTACAATAACAGAAGGATCACTCTCTCATAGCAAACTTGCGAGTTTTAACTTAGTTACAACGACGCAAATGTTCATAATATTTTGCTCGCTTCGGATATAACCTTCGTTAAAATAGTCCAATTAGTCCTTAACACTTATAATACTTAACTTATATACTTAACACAATTAACACTTGTACTTGCATGATTGTATGCACAAAAGCAGGCTAACTGCTCTATAACCCTCGCAGAAAAAAGAAGTCTGTGCCCATTAGTGGGATGTATATAGACTGTTGCATATTTACTTTTTATCGTTAAACAAAAATATTTGAATGAAAAGTGAAAACTGACATTGATGAGAAAGGAGCGAGTGTAGTCCCAATCAGCACTCTCTGCAATTTCGTCTTCAAAAAGGTCTACGTCGGCTTCGGTTGAACATAAACTGTCTAATAACTTTTTGTCCAAGGAAATTCTGAAAATATGTTTTTGCATTAATCTCTTCTTTCTGTCAAATCCTTATAAACCTTACAAATGGACTAATTTACTTAATTTAAAACTAAATCATTTTACATATAACTGCACAATGCAGTGATCAGGGTATCAGCCTTTTTAAGAAAAGAAAATACTTACAAATACCCGCATTGAACTCCCACCGATTAAAACCCCATAGTGCTTCATCAAATAATATACGAGTAAATTCAAATTCACGGAATAGAGCTACCAAGTGGGTAGCTCAAAACTGTCAAATGTTAAGAAATCAAAGATACACTAATCAGTGTTAACAAGTAAACAATTCAAGAAAAAAGAACCTTCTTTGAACTAAATACCGACTGATACGATTGCTTTTAGCGATACCTACCTACTTACCTGCTTACACTTGGTTCAAAAGTATCGATTTTTTTTAAAAACAAAAGTATCGAGTAAGTACTCGTATTTGTTTATATACAAGTTTTGTTCCTAATAGCGCTGTATCACTAGCCCTATACCGTGGCTGTAGTACGGTCGCACCTTTCAGGCGCTGGTGGTCAAGGATGTAAAGAGGTTTCAGTATTACGATGCACCTCTCTATCTACCATCTGCGGTTGAAACATGGGTATTTAATCGGTGAGAGCTTGAGGTGACCTGGCCTTTTCTCTGCAAAATGGTTGTGCTTCAGGTATTTACAAGAAACGCTTAATATAATAATATATCTTAATTTAAAAATAAAAGTTATTTCGAACTAGGAATTTTCCTGTAATATTTATTTTATATTATTATATGACATGATTAATGTAATATATGATATTAATGTGGTAACATTTTACCTGCGTTTACCTTAGTTGTATTTTACGATACCCAAGAAAAATTTGAAAATAACCCAAGATTAAGGAGTTAATACTCACCCAGAGTTAATATATCGTTCTGCTACTGATTTCTTCGCTTGGTTTACATTACAGACAGTCAGAGCAGGAAAGGGTAGATCTTGTAGATGCATGTTCTCAGAATTAATGCTTACAATCATAGGTGATAGGCTCCACTTATCAAACACGTTTAGAATGAAGAAGGCGGCACAAATTAAAGAGGAACAAAATGCCGTTAACCAGAAAAATCTACAATGTATACATGACTACTTAAAAATTCTGTCAAAATTTATTACATTGCTTGATAACACTAACCTAACATGTGATTGTTATGTAATATAATTTAATATCGATATGATAGTAAATTGTTGAAGGGACATTTTAAGAAATACTAAACCTATATAAAAATACATTTTATTGCGCACCGAAGAAAGACAAATTATATAATAAAATAAACAAACAAAAAAAATAAAATGTTTTCTTATTGTTGTTTCACGCTAACATGAAATCATCATCATCATTCATCATTACAACCCTTCACAAGTCCACTGCTGAACATAGGCCTCCCCCAAAGAATGCCACAAAGCACGGTCCTGAGCCACCTGCATCCATCGACTTCCTGCATATCTTACCAGGTCGTCACTCCATCTAGTGGGGGGACGCCCTACACTTCGCCTGCCGGTACGAGGCTGCCACTCGAGAACCTTTCTTCCCCATCGGTTGTCGGTTCTTCGAGCTATATGGCCGGCCCATTGCCACTTCAGCTTACTAATCCGTTGGGCTATGTCGGACACTCTAGTTCTACTGCGGATATCCTCATTTCTGAGTTTATCACGCAGAAAAACTCCGAGCATAGCCCTCTCCATAGCTCGCTGAGTGACCTTGAGCTTCCTCATCCGGCCAGCAGTGAAGGACCACGTCTCAGTTCCGTATGTCATCACTGGCAACACGCACTGGGTGTACAGTCTCGTTTTCAAGTTTTGAGGTATACCTGACGAGAAGATGTGCCGTAATTTCCCGAACGCTGCCCAACCGAGTTGAATCCGTCGATTGACCTCTCGGTCGAAGTTGGACTTACCTAGTCGGACTATTTGTCCCAGGTAAACATACTCGTCAACAACTTCGAGCTTAGTGTTCCCAACAACTACCGGCATAGGTGTGACATGGACATTAAACATGATCTTTGTTTTGTCCATGTTCATCTTAAGACCTATCCGTTGGGAAACACTATTGAGGTCATGGAGCATAGTGCTTAGGTCCTCCAGCGATTCTGCCATAAGGACTATATCGTCGGCAAATCGAAGGTGAGTGATGTACTCGCCATTGATGTTGATACCGTATCCTTTCCAGTCCAGAAGCTTGTAAATGTCTTCCAATGCAGCGGTGAAGAGTTTCGGGGATATGACGTCACCCTGTCTTACACCTCTCTGCAATTGGATAGGTTTCGTACTCTGGTTCTGTACTCGGATAGCCATCGTAGCCTTACTGTACAAGCACTTCAACACTTCGATATACCGACAGTCAACTTGGCACCGCTGAAGGGACTACAGCACCGCCCAAATTTCGACGGAATCAAAGGCTTTCTCATAGTCCACATACGCCAGACATAGTGGCAAATTGTACTCCTCGGACTTCTGTACAATTTGCCGAAGGGTATGTATGTGGTCTATGGTGCTAAAGCCTTTTCGGAAACCGGCTTGTTCGGGAGGCTGGAAGTCGTCAAGTCTGCGCGCGAGACGATTCGTAATGACTCTCGAAAACAGCACGTAGACGCGGCTCAGAAGAGAAATCGGTCTGTAGTTCTTCAAGAGAGCGTTGTCGCCTTTCTTGAAGAACAAGACCACCGCACTTCTGCTCCACGCCTCCGGTGTAATGCCACCATGGAGGACGGAATTAAAGAGCCTCTGAAGGACTTCAAGTACCGGTTTTCCACCCGCTTTCAGAAGCTCCGCTGTAATTCCATCCTCGCCTGGGGCCTTGCCGTTTTTAAGGTGCTGGAGAGCCATTCTAATCTCGCTCAGACTGACGTCCGGGATATCATCGGAATAATGTCGGATAAGACTCGCTCTTGGATCGTTACTCACACTTGCGTGCGGCTCCAACGATGACGTGTACAGCTGCCCATAGAACCTCTCAATTTCACTCAAAATCTCATGTGCCCCGGAAACCATGCTGCCACATTCTGTCTTCAGCTTTGACAGTTGGCGCTTTCTGGCAGACAGATCTCTGGCAAAGACTTTGGAGCCTTGGTTCCGCTCGATCGCTTCTTCAATACGAGCTGTATTGAAGTTGCGTAAGTCCCGCCGCATGCATTTGGAGATCTGTCTGTTCAGTTGCCTGTATGCTGTTAAATCTGTTGAAGAATGTAGCTTCATCTCCCGTCTAACAGCCATGAGATTAAGAGTGTGATCGGAGAGTTTTTGTGTTCTTCTGCGGCGGGTCTTGCAGAACTTAGCTCCGACCGCATGGACAGTTTCCAAGAGCTTGTCATTCAAATCGTCCACTTCATTGCAGTCTTCTAGGCACTGAAAACGGTTTTGTAACTCGAGCTGAAAGGTTTCGGGACTTTGGATTAGAGCACGAGGGGGACGGAGCGTTGACTTCATTAGACGAGACCTCTCCAACTTAACGTTTAGGTTCAGTGTGCCTCTAACCATTCGGTGATCGCTGCCGGTTTTCACCCTCGCGATCACTGAGACATCACTGAACAGTTGTCGTCTGGTCGTCATAATGAAGTCAATCTCATTTTTTGTCGAACCGTCGGGGCTCAACCAGGTCCACTTCCTGTGGGGCCGCTTCTGGAAGAAAGAGTTCATCATAAAGAGTCCCTCTTTCTCCATGAAGTCGGCCAGCTGCTGGCCCCTTGGGTTCCGTTTCCCTATTCCAAATTTCCCTACTTTCAGCTCACTGTTCTCTCTTGTGCCTAGTTTTGCATTGAAGTCTCCCATTAACACCGTATATTGGGTTTTGGAGGAATGCATGGCTCTAGATATATCCTCATACATTTCCTCCACCTCCTGATCGGGGTGTGCCGAGGTTGGTGCGTAAACCTGTATGACCTTCAGCGAATACCGTTCGGTGATTCTGAGTATAAGGTACGCAACCCTCGTCGACACACTCTCAATCTTTACAACGTTGTTAACGAGAGACTTGTGGACGATAAATCCGACACCTCCTTGGGACAGATGGTCGCCCTCCCGGTAATAGAGCAAGTTGCCGGATTCGAGGATTACCGTGTCCTCCCCCTCTCTTCGGACTTCGGATAATCCTATAATATGCCAGCGTAACTTGTCTATCTCTTCTTCCAGCTCTACAATCTTCTCGTCAGTCCTCAGGGTGCGTGCGTTGTATGTTGCCAGGTCGAGTCGTCGTAGGTGGCAACCGAACCTCCACCGGAGATTCTTAGCACCCCCTGCCCCGCCGTTATCGTGGTCGCCACCGTAGCCAGGAATAGCGGGGCCGCCGGGGACTGGGGGCCGTTTATTATTGTCATTGCTCATGGGGGGTATATTGCCATAGTTGCCACGCTTGGCGAGCGGGTTGGCAACCGCAGTCTTTTTATTGTTATTTTGGCTATTATCAGGAAGATGCTGCTGCCCATCTCCTGCCTGTTTCACTTTGTCGCCTTTTACGACACCCACGGGAAGATATGGGGTAGTGGATATTCTTAACCGCCACTACACGGCAACATGAAATACAATAATTTAAATTAAAAATTAAAAAAAAACCCCAAACAAAAAGATTTAATGATCTTTTCTTTTCTTGAAATTCACGATTAAAATCAAATAAAAATCAGATTAAAATCAATTATCTTTCAAACGAAAAAAACTCAAACTCGGTTCAACCGCTCAGGAGCTGTGATGCCACAGACAGACACACATACACAGATACACAGATACGCGGATTTTGTTGAATACTATTATTTTTAACCCCCTCCGTTTTCATAGGGTGTTAAAAATATTATTTACTTTTTAATTAAAATAACATTTACATTAAAATATATCGGCACTTCTATAAAATACCGGATCGAGAGTGAGTGAGAAGTTCCATCACTCTAGCGGAGTGTCATATCGATGATGGCGTAGTAGAATTGAAGGCATATCGAGAAACCCACTCGTTTGTGCAGTATAAAGCTCACAGTAAGCGTCACTATAGTCACTGTACTCAGGAAAAATTGAGGGAGCTTCTTTGTATACTTTATATAGTCCCGACCATACCATATATGTAGATTACTGAATTAATTTGTCTGAATAATTTATTGAGTTAAATTTATTTTTAATGATTTACTTTTAATGATAGCTATATAATATAAACTATTCTAAAAACGAACCTTTCTAACCAAGTCAGCTTTTTGTCCCCGATATAACGAAGACCGTGTAATGTTGATGTTTGTAAGTACTCCCTTAAATCCTTGCTGAAGGGCGCATAGTTCGTTGAAACTTGAGCCGGTTTCTCCTATAAAATGATTTGGAAATATTATATTTCCTTTCACAACATTTTTAATTATTAAAAATTACTCAAAAACTACTGGTCTGATTTTGATCAAATTTATATGGGCCCACGTGAAAAGCACCAGCTTTCAAATAAAAAAAGAATGTTCGGAGGTTCAAAAGACCTGGCAGCAGTATTAGATGACGGAATTCATTGACAGAAAGTCAGATTCTGGAAGAAAAAGACGCACAGAGCTACGGGACGACCGTTTCTCAGTGAGCCAAACATTGAGAAATTGAAAGGTTCTAATGCTTATTCTAGATTAATTATTATGGAAATGTAATTTGTTTTTTGGATGATAAAGCTTAAGTGCATTGGACAACCTGGAGTCTTGACCTTAGTCCGATCAAGCATATGTGGAACATCACATGTATAGGAATGGGTACAACTAGCCTCCCAAAACTTTAGAGAACTCAAAATTTTGATAGCCACGGAGCGAAAGCGCATTTTTCAAGAAATGATAAAAAAAGTGTTAATCCGAATCATACCTAAAATGATAGAAGGTGTAATAAGGGTTAAAGTTGGCTATACGTGACATTAAATCTTACTAATTCAAAATATTTTACCATAACAATCAAAAGAACGATTTTATATAACGAAGGTCACAAAAATACTTTGTGGTTCTTTAGATCAGTAGTACGAGGGGCGTGCCAAAAGAAATTAGATTCTCTTTATGTTCGCGCCCAAACGCTGGTTTCAAGATTTGACGCCAGCGGGAGCTCGGCTCGGTACCATACCGGTTTTGACGTTCGGGCGAGCGGAGTGGCTTTGGCAGAGGGCGCAAGGGTAGAACGTGAGTTGCTTGAATGCAGTGCTATCGATAGCACGTCGCAGGCGTGTCACTTTGTAAAAATCTGAGGTATGGAAAATGGTGGCGCGATTTTCAAATTTGTTCGCATTACTCGTGGGGTATTAAGGTTTAAGAGTTTGCAGTGTATATACTCAACTTATTTATTGAACTATAAGATGTGGGGTATTGAGGTTTAAGGGCTTGCGATTTATTTATATGGGGTTTGTAGTAATATGCGATTTATTTCCTAATTTCAGCTATGGAATTCCATACCTTGAAAAACTTCAGGTATGGAGTGCTCCATACCTTCCATAGTGGAAGTGACACCCCTGGCACGTCGTGAAGTCGCTCGGGATAGCCTCCATTTTTTAGAGTCGGTTTTGTTAGCAAATTATGCAACGACGAGGAATTGTATTCTAGATTTAGACGCCGGGTTGACAAATTGTTAGGAAGTTAACATTGATTGCGATCAACGTCTGAATTTGTGGGTTGTGCGCGCCTAATTTACCGCGAATTTGGTTATTCTAATTTGATAGCGTATATAAGTGCATTTGACAATATTAATTTGCTCGTGTGGCATTTGATATAGTTCGGAGACATTTTCCGTTGTCGGTTGAACGCTGAACTTTGTGACACTAGAGAAGGTCGTGTTAGGTTCTAGAAATAATTTGTTGCCACGCGAAACGGAAGTGACCTTTGATCCGAACATTCGGTATTCGTGCTGTGTGTTACGTTTTTGATTATAAGTAACGGGATTTAGTTGCGTTTTGAAGTTAGTTAAATGTACAATAAAGTTAATAGACTGACAAGGTGAAGAAGAAAGAAATTGACCGTGGGTGACGCCGCTGGAGATTACCATAATTTGGAGCGGTGCCGGAGTCCGGGTAGCTGCCGACTTCAACGGTCCAGTCAGGTCAACCACAATCCACACCACTAAAAACACCACTACACATGCACACACACCTCCGTCCTGATCGAACCTTGAGACAGTCGTCGCCTCAGATACAGGTAAGTACTCTTTATTTGACTAGCCTTCCCATTAAAGTGTAGTAGGATAGAACATTTTCCATAAGGCCACTTGGGCTCCGTCCTAGTTGTTTGTCGAACCTAACAGCTGTATGGGCCCCTGTCTGGTAGACCTTAGTCTGGGCAACTAGGTGCGTGAACACTTTACTCGTTTTGTTTGACACTGGAAGGTTATTAATAAGACGTAGGTTACACGCTCAGTTTTCCATCAGTTCAGCACATCGGTTAGGTTTAGAGGCAAATTGATCGTCTAATTGATTGAAAATGCGTCAATACGGTTAGTTAGTCAATTAATGGAATGACCGTATTGACGCATTTTAAATTAATTTTCGTTATTTTTGGTCAAACTGACGACAGACTATAGTATGCATGTGATTATCAGTCAACGTTAAGATTGAGATGGAGTTGCACGAAGTGCGTTGCGATAAAGAATAAGATCTGATTTAATGTTTGAATCATTACATGAATAAATACAAGAAAAATGGGGATTCTTTGAGATTTATTGCAAAAATTGCATTAAGCCTCAAGCAAACATTGAAAATATTAAAAAGAAAATGAACACAAGTATCCACTATTTCCTGACTGCTAGCTAAAAGTAATTATTTATATTCCTTTCAGTAGCTAGATTTCTTAACGTCACGACTAGTTTCTCCACTGCGCCGATCGACTTCCACATACAGGTTTTCTTTTAAATTAAATGTGGACTAACTATTTTAACAAATTATTGAAACGAACAACACGCTGATAAAGTATCTCTTTTATTAATTTCAGGTGTGTATAGAATTCCTTTTAGTTATCTCTGTTTACACCGTCGCTATAATTTTGTGCTCTTCTGTTAAGGTTACTTTCTAGCAACACAAGCTTTTTTAGTTATATATTATACATAATGTTTCATCAGGTATTTTTTCGTGATAATTTGGCAGAAATTCGATCGCGGCAGTAGTTCAGTCTACGTAATTTGCATGCTATAGATATAGTTATAAAAGGGTTAAGAGCCCCAGGAATGTTTTGAATTTTTTTGCTACTTCTTTTGGTGAGTCTGCTTGTTTACGAGCAATAGTAATAGTTTTTCGATTTACTGAATACAATAAATCACTGGGAAGTTTTGAAGATTTAGCAAAGACAGGTTAGCTACCAACCTTAGTCAATCAAGAAAATGTTGAAGCAATCGAAAATCTTATTCGAGGAAACCGACGAATAACAGAAGAGTTAGCGAGAACTGAATATTGGATTAGCAGCAATGCAAAAATTTACGAGTACGAGTCAATTACTCGTCGTAAGTGTTTTGCGAGTTGAGTGTTGCACAAACTTACCAATGAGCAGAAAGACCGTTGCATTGGGTGGTATCAACACCAATTCAGGATAGAAAAATTTTAAACAGACGAAAAAAATGTTAAGTTTGTACTGATTAAATATCTATATCTAATCTTGAACTACCTAATCACTATCGTCCCATTTCTATACTTCCATATCCCCTTAAAGGTCTAAAAACCCGTGTAGATAAGCAATTAGGTATTATTATAAAAAACAGCCTACTAGCTATCTTTCAGTCAGAGTTTCGCTCTGGTCACAGTTCCACCACAGCACTATTAAGATCACAGATATCATAAGAGAAGGAATGGATGGACGGAAACTTACAGCGGTAGCGCTTGTTGACTTTTCAAATGTTTTAACACACTCGACCACGATAGCCTTATTACTAGTCTTACAGCAGTTCTCACGCTATCCTTGCTGTCGTCAGCAGTTGGTTAGGTAGGGAAGTAGTTTTCTGCTTAGGTTGAAATTTAAAACGGCGTGCTAGCGTTCTGCAATGTGGTATATTATATCAATTATTGTTTCCAATATTTATAAACTCAATATCTAATGTTTTATCTTCTTCAATCAATTAATTAATCATATTTCAATCAATTTATAAATTTAGATATTAAGTGAATTTATAAATTTCAATTTTACTCTTTATCCAATAAGTGAAGAAGATGTTCTTAAAATTATTTTCTCCATTAAATCTAAATCAGCTGGCTATGATGATGTAATAGGATTATATACTTGATAACATTCTCCCAATCATTACCCACATCATCAATTTTTCTTTTTCTACTGGGGTTTTTCTCTTCCCAAGTTAAATAATCCCAGTTGTGTTAACCATTTTGGACCAATTTCTATACTTTCCTTTATTTCAAAGATTTTAGAATCAGCTCCACACAAATAGCTATCCAGCTACATATATAAAAATAAACCTTTTAGTCCTTTACGATCTGGTTTCCGTCCTGGACACAAGCTCTCCTTAAAGTTCTCGATAACGTACGATAGGGTATGGAGGAGTCAAAATTAGCAGTTCTCATATTAATTGACTTCTCTAATGCTTTCTGTACAGTCGATCGTGACATTCTTCTTGCTATCTGTAAATACATGGGTTTCTCTTCGTCAGTTTTGGATTAGTTATCAACTTATCTTCGTGGTTGCCAGCAAAGCGTTAAAGCCAATCAACAGTCTTTCTCTGATTGGTCTGATCTTAGTCCTGGCGTTCCATAAGGCGGAGTTCTTTCTCATTTATTATTTTCTATTTTTATAAATTCATAACTATAAATTTCAAATGCTCCTACCATCTGTATGCTGATGATCTACAGCTATACGCTCGGATTGATCCAGCAGAGGTTAATTCTGCGATCGAAAATTTAAATCTAGATCTTCAAGCCTGGTTCAGAAGTTGTGGAATTGCTGTCAATCCTGCTAAATGTTAAGCCATAAGTCTCGGTAGCCCTCGTCGTCTAGCTAAATTAGATTTTAATTCACTAGAGCCTATTGTTTACAATAGTACAAATATCCCTCTTAGACATGTAGTTAAAAACCTTGGGTTAATGATTGATTTTAGGTGGCTCAAATAAGCCGGAGAGTGACCTTCAGCATGCGTGGCCTTTTTCGTTTCAAGAATTTCCCGCCAACCGAGACTAAGGCTATATTGGTGCGATCACTTGTTTTACCGGTCATTGATTATGCTGATGCGTGTTACCCTGACGTGAATCAAGTACTTCTGTACAAATTGGATTGATTGTTAAATATTTGCATCCGTTTTATTTTTGGCCTTCGTAAATACGATCATGTATCCATATATCGTTCTAAGCTTAAATGGCTTCCTATTCATCAGCGTAGATGCATCAGAATTTTTTGCACGCTATTTTCAAACCTATATGATCCATGCACTGCCCAATACCTGAAATGGAAGTTTCAGTATTTGGGTTCTTTTCACGATCGTAACCTGTGATCCTCCGAGGACTACCTTATGTGTTTTTCCTCTCCTGAGGCCATAAGGCTATGGAATAAATTACCTCCACATATCAGGAAACCGACTCCTATTGCATCCTTTAAGAGAATTGTGACTGATCACTACCTTTCTTCTTCTAGCAACTAATATTCTTATTTAAATGTTTCTGCTAACGTGTGGTTTGATATTATACATTATTTAAGTTGTTTTTATATGTTCGTATGTAGGTATGCTTAAAATGATTGTATTATGTATTATTTAAAAATTATGTATGTTATATATCAGGTATAGAGTTTATTGTTTAAGTTATTTGTAGTGTAGTGTAGTGTAGTGTAAGTTATATATATATATATATATATATATATATATATATATATATATATATATATGTATATATATATATATATATATATATATATATCACTACAATACTACTTACCATACGTGTAAATACAATATATATATACTCGTATATATATTATATTTACACGTATGGTAAGTATATTTTTATATTTACATTCACATAGATATTCTCATGTTTTTATGGCACCTGCTTAAGTTTCTCTACTTAGTTGACTGGTAAAGAATGAAAGAAGAAATAAATAAATAAATTTATATTACTCGAAACACCTGTGCAATTACAAAAGCATAAACTTTGCCAGTTCTCCTACTATAAATAGGCATCTCACTTAGTACAACTAAGAGTGTCATCCGGACTATTTTTTATAGAAGAGAGGGCAAACGAGCATGCAGCTCACCTGATGGTAAGTGACTACCGCCGCCCATGAACAATTGCAACATCAGGGGAATCGCAGGTGCGTTGCCAGCCTTTTAGAAACAAATAAGCTATTTTTTTAAGGTCCCTCTGTTGTATCGGTCCGAAAAAATCGCCGGTGGAAAATGATTCCACAAAGAGGTTGAGTGAGGAAGAAAACTCCTAGTAAAACAGATAGTGGTGGACTGCCAAGCATCCAGATGGTGTGGATGGTATCGTGAGTTTTGTCGCAATGTGCGTTCGTGAAATTTGGTAGCTGGGTTTAATCCGAACGATTCCTCAAAGCACTCTCCATGGTAGATGTAATAGAAAATGCAAAGGGATTCAACATCCCCTCGCAGCGTTAATAAATCGAGCCGATCAGAAAGAACTTGGACGTCGATGATTCAAACCGCTCTGCGCTGGATGCGGTCAAATGGAAGGAGCTGGCACTGGGGTGCCCCGGCTCAGAGATGACACAGACAACAGTATTCCATGTGAGGCCGAACTTGCACCTTGTAAAGTTGCAAGTGGTGTGCCGGCATGAAATACTGTCTCGCTCTGCTGAGCAGGCCAAGCTTTTTAGAGGCCAAGCCTTTCCTTACAAGTGATCACGAAACTGCACATCATTCGATATGTCCACGCTGAGAATTCCGATACTAGCTGAGGCAGCAAGGGGAGTGCCCTTAAATTGAAGAGATACGATAAACGGGTTCTTTGTAGGGGTAAACGTGTGTCTTCTGAGGGTTAAACTAGACTAGATTTAGTCGTCCTTAATCCAATACTTTGTTTAACAACGACTCGACTTCAGACACAAGTTTGTTCCGGTACTCGATGACTTGGTCCTGAGAAATATTAGCACGGCCGGTGTAAAAAAAATCACATGTGCTGTAGTCCACATACCAATGAATGCTACTGGTTTGCTACATATCATTGATATACACTAGGAATAGCGTAGGTGATAGCAAATAGCCTTGTGGAACACCAGCATTGAGGCTTGTAATCGGAGCATGCACCGTTTACTACGACTTTGAAGCTCCGATCAAAAAAAAAAAACTGGTGATTCAATTGCACAATTTCTTGGGGAGCCCATAGGAAGGTAGCTTCAAAAGAAGCGCTTTGAGCCAAACTCGATCGAAGGCCTTCGCTATGTCAAAATTAACGGCCAGTGCCTTTCCCTTGGACTCTACTGCCACCGCCCATCTGTGAGTCTAGTAGACCAGAAGATGTCTGTAGTTGGATGGGTCTCAGCGGTCGCCTTTTTTAGAGATCGGGTGGACCAAAACTGTTTTTTATGAATTCAGGACTACGCCTTGGGTCGAGATGGTGTCGGAAAAGACGTGTTAAAACCGGTGACAACTCGGAAGCACACGTCTTCAGCACATTGGGAGCGACTCCATCACGCCCACACGACTTATTCACGTCCAAGGAAAAGAGTCTTTTACGAACCGAGCGCTGTGTAAGCCCCTCAGCCGGCACAGAGCACTTAGACCGCGGGATGGTCGGCAGTGTGTTCCCCCCGCCATCGAAAGTCGAGTTAGACGCAAAGAAAGAGCCTAACAGATCGGTTTTTTCTACTCTACGACATAAAAGCGTCACATCTCTGGCTCTACCACGTAAAAACGTACCCGTTTGAAAGCGTGTTTGTGTGTGAGGAGACATTTAAATTAAATAAACTAGAATCTCTGAAAGATGAGAAATGATGTAGTGAGATCAGTATAGATGAAATAATGGAATCAAATAGCATGAAAGCAAGTAAGCCAATTGTGTATGATGTAGTATCACTGAAAATCCTAAGGTAAGAAAGTGGCAATCTTGCTGCACACTTTATTTTATTTATGCTAGGAAATTAAGCCAGTACCGGCAGACTGGTGCAAAGCTTTTATAGCCCCACTATATATATATAAGGGAAAAAGGTCACAGCAGGGCTAAAATGTGGGATGTGCAAGCTGGGTTCAGAAAGGGAATGATCACAGAAAAGTTTTCTATGCGTTTATAGACTTGGAAAGGGCTTATGATAGAGTGGACAGGATTGTATTATGGCAAACAATAGAATCGTTTGGGTTGAGGGCTAGGTTGATACAGGCATTAAAGTCTCTTTATAGGGATTCTAGTGCTTGTATCAAGATCAATGAGACCTACTCGGACTGGTTTGGCATCCATAAATGCAGTGTCTGACAGGGTTGTTTAGATTTTCCGTAGCTGTTCAATTTCTTTTTATGGACAGTTGTTTGGAGACTCTGAAAGTTGAAGTATGTGGGTTAAGAATGAGTGCTATCCGTCAAATGTCTTTTGTACGCCAACGATCAAGTTATATAATATTTGAGTCGTCGACGATCAACTTTATGTTCTACATTTTTGCTGTTTTATTCATTCCTTACCTTGTAATTGTTAAACATTTTCTTGTCCCATTCGTACCATGGGGACGTATCCACGCGCATCTGGTTCATCCAATAATTATCCTTTAAACAAAATATATGTTAAATATAGTTTTAGATAAAGTTTTATACAAATGGTGACCAATACCATACAGTTAATTTGCCTAAGAGTCAAATTTATTTACAAATCTGTGCCCAAGTGGGACAATTTTTAGATATTGCTAATTAAAGATTAACATGATTTTTCAACATGCAACATAATTTTTCAGGAGCATATTCCTGATAACAGATGAATAAAAATAAAAAAACTGTGGTGGCCAACCCGCCTGCCAAGCGTGGCAATTCTGGCAATATCCGGCTTATGTGGCATTCTGTGGGGGCTTACGTTTAGCAATGGACTTTTATATAGGCTGTAATAGATAGATAAATTATAGATGATTTTTAATAAATTATTTTACAATTAAATTAAACGCATGATACACTTTGTATAGTTTAATATACTTCATGAGAGTAAGTTTAAATTTTCTAAATTTAAAGCAAGTAACGTATAAAAGCTATGATGCTGTACTTACTTTTTATTTTCGCATTTGTTTTTACAACCTATCAAAAGTCCACTGGAAAATAAAGAACTCCCTCATAGAAAGCCCCCATAGGGTAGATATTTTCCATATTTGCACGATTGGCAGTCGGGTTGGCAACCGCAGTTTTTTTTACATTTATTTGTTATTAGGAAGACGTTGCTGGTTTGCTTCTGGTTTATTTATTTCTGTCACCTCTTAACACCACTACACAGCAGTCAGCATTTTTTATCTTTACTGCTAATTGTCTTAGGTATTGTCTATTTAAGAGAATTTTTTTTAAACGTTTTTAATGAAAAAAATTTTGGCTATGTATTCATTTAATCATTAAGTACCTATATTATTTCATTCTGTGTGTTTCCCACAAAAAAAGAATTGTTTAATTACCTTTTTAAAAGCAGCCTGCGATGTAGGTTTACGAGGGCGTATCTCTATATCCTTTATTGGGTACATTATTGTGACGAAATTTTATGTAACTTTAAAAATTCACAACAAGTTTTCTTTATTAATAAAATAAATCTCTACGGAAAACGATAGCAAAAACTCAAAGCGAAAAACTCATGACACTCCTTTTGAAATTCACAATATGAATCACGCTTATTCAGCGTGGCCAATGTTTGACTACCGGTCGCTTGATTACCCTAATCTAATGATAGATCTAACCTGCACTGCCTCTTTTGTTTGATCACGAAATTATACATTTTCCAGTTGACCGTTGTAATTCCTTTACTACTAATTTCTGTAATTAAAATTTAGAGTGAACGGTAATATAACACGGCAATATTTATTTGCTATGTTAATGAATTTAATTTGTAGTGTTGTAATATAAAACAAATTGTAAATATTTAAGATTTTTCTTCAATGCTTAATATTATAATGCATGTTAAATATTTATTCTTTCATATGTATCCAAATATTTTGTATTTTTACGATGCTATCACGCTACTAACCTTGTAATAGGTTATGTAAAATATTGCTATGTCGGAACGCTATCCACCGGTTAATGTTAAGAAATATTAAACTCTGTCACAGTGTGGACAGCTTATTAAGAGTTAACGAGCGACCATTTATCACTGATGTGTTTGTTATTATTTAATTATTATAATATCATGTTTTTATTATTACTGCCATATCACGTCAAATTAGGGTTGACTCACGTTCGTAATATTTGTTCTGGTATAAATTCCTAATTCAAATTGGTTACTTTGTTTTTCTTTGTAAGTTTTTATTTAAGAAATATTAATATTATGTTGACGAGTAACCGTTCACCAAAAAGGCACAAAATAGAAATTTTACACTTTTTTAGGTTAATAATAACAGAAGTTACAATTTACTGCTTTTAAAAACTAGAAAATAAAAACAGGTATTGACATTTCATTATGTGCACTATGAAAAACTCAGTGATTTTAACATGTTTTTATTAGCTCGACTTGGTGTATGTTTGTGTAAGTCTTAATTTTTTTACATGTATCCAATAACATTTAAGGTTTGGGCAAGGAATTAAACTCAAGTAGAAATTTTCCATTTTATATAATTCGTTCATTATGTATACATACAATAATTATTATGTACAAAATTGAGTATTCAATAGAAATTTACAAAAGTAACAAAAAGCCAAAGAGAAAGAATAGGCTGACGCACTTGCACTTTTAAAGTTCCTAAATGAAGAGGAGATCGAAGGAAGAAGAAGAGGGCACCTCGACGTAATTCTAGTGCGTCACCGACTCGCTACCATCGCATCGTGAGCGACGGGCTAGAGTTGCGTCCAGTGAGCCCAGGAAGTAGAAGGAGGAAAAGGGGGTTCACCATTGCTGCTGGGGTGGGTGCGCGGGGCCGGCGTGAGCGGCCTGCGCATGTGCTGCAAGGTGGGCAGCACGCGCCGCGGCTACCTCAGGGGTCTCCAGGATACCATTGCCGTTCTGAGCCAATCTGATCTGAGCGGCGGGACCTTGCCATGAGGGAGCACCGTTCCACTGGGAAGCGGGGGCGTTCCACTGCTGGTGAGCGGGGGCGTTCCATTGTTGAGGAGCGGGGGCGTTCCACTGTTGGGGAGCGGGAGCGGCGGATTTAGCGGCGGAAAGAGCAGCGAGGTGAGCGGCACGGGCCTGAGCAACTTCGGGGGTCTCGGCGACTGGCGCGGGTGCGGCACCGGCAGCGTTCCACGCGGGAGCGGCAGGGGCGGCGTTCCACTGGTGAGAGGGGGCACCGTTCCAGGAAGAAGCAGCGGGGGCACCGTTCCAGGAAGATGCGGCGCCGGCACCGTTCCAGGAAGAAGCGGCGGGGGCACCGTTCCAGCTGCGCTGTTCATTGTTTTGCCAGTACTCTTCGTTGTCCCATCTGGGATCGTAGGAGCCGTCGTCCTGAGGGTTGGGGTTGTTCTGTGAGGCCTGTTGCAAGGCGGCTATGTGGGCAGCGCGAGCCTGTGCTACCTCAGGTGTGTCCAGGATATTGCGACCATCCTGTGACAGGGCGATGTTGGCAGGGGGACCAGCCCAACCGGAAGCATGAGCTCCGCACGCCAACGCTAAGCAAGCTACTACGATCTGTGTGCAAAAATAGAAAATCCGTATTAATTAAAATATTTGTTCAAACTGATTACAGGTTGTTCTACACTAGTTCATTGGTGTGACCTCGTGTTCATTACAAACAGAATTGCGTTTAACTTAACCGACTATGCCCTTCATTACCAACAACTAATTATGCAAAGTTATTGCAGTAGTTGCGACGGTTAAAATTATTGCAATTTTCTTTTTTTCGATTTTTTAAGAATAATTCTGTTATTTTATCAAAAAAATTTACGTGAGTGTTTTTCTGTAAGGAGAGTAAAAGCAAAATGTTTTTTACCTTTCAAAGAGGTAGACAAACACTTAAACTAGGAAGAAAAAAAAGATTTAGGACACAAAAACACTGGTCCTGTGATGTAATCGAACCTGCATACCGCAGCACTAGGCAAAGGCTTAACTACTGCGACACTGAGACATCAGAGCCGTTCTGTTCGGATTACTGCATGCAATCAGTATTGTAATTTATTGTTGTGATACCTTGTATTTTCGATGTTAGATTGATGACTAGAATTATGTAGAAGCTTTGATACATAAATGAAAGCACATGGTGAATAATGGAAACGTGTTAGTTCAGGGGTAGCACAAGTCTTACGTGAACAATTCTTAACAACCACTTTTTGATTTTTTGTTCTTAATTAAGGATTCTAGTACCTCATCGCTACAGCCTTTAGAAGCGCACTGCTGAATATAGGATATTGGACATAGTTGCCTCGCGTGGCAAGCTGGTTGGCAACCGAAATTTTTATTGACTGGTTGTTGTGTATTAAAAAGACGTTGCTGTCCATCTCCTGGTTTGTTTCCCTCTGTCGCCTTTTACGACACTTACTTGAGAATAGAGTCATTATATAAATAATTTAAAATTAAAATTTTTGTACAACCGACCTCAATATAAATTATTAAGAATAACTCAAAAACCTAAGGTCAGACCTTGATCAAATTTATATGGGACTACATGTGAAGCACCAGTATTTAAATAAAAAAAAGGATCATCGAAAGTTATGAGGTAACACACATAAAAAACATACAGGCGAATTGAGTACCGTCTCCTTTTTGAAGTCGGTAGAAAAATAGCATACATTGAGCTATCACTTGTATCAATAATTGAACCTACTAGGTCGAAAAGAACTCTTTCTGCGTAAAAGATTTGTTAAGGGTTATACCACCTACTTCCGCCACCAAGCAGGAGTTCTAATCTAGTCTGAAGGATTGCGAGTTAGGTCGTGAGGAATAATATCTTATGACCAAATACTCAATTTCTCCAGTCTCCAGAGGTGCCATAGCATCTGTAACCTTCTTTTTTAAAGTTTGTGGCAGGTGTCCAAGGACTCATGTAGCCACATACCATCAAGTAGACAGTGAATTTGTTTGTCACTTCAATTTTGTAAATAAAATCTATTCAAGCTTGACAATTAAAATGTATATTAATCAAAGTTGCGAACAGTATTCTTTATAATAATATATGTAACATATTTTGACAAACGCTAATTATAATATATGAGAGAGCGCTAGTTTTGACGTTTTGTATGCATTAGCCTGTAATTAAAATTAATGGAAAGATAATTGCTTAATATAGAACACGCATGTTTTATTGGTGCGTTTAATTGACAGTAATAGAAATAGAATGATTTGTATGTTGCTGAATAATTTATAAATAGTTAGCTACTCTTAAGTGCATGCCAAATTAATATCTTTTATGTTGTCCGTTTTATGCTTGTAGGTTTTATTTAGTAATAAATTACATCTTATAAGCTGGAAGGTGTTAAACAAGTTCTGAATAGCCAATCTTAAAAAAAATATGAAAATTCAATGAGATAAGTGTATCAGTACGGAATTTGGAACAAGCCTAAGTTCAGAATCACGTAATGATGTCAGGGCTTGCGGTCTAGTTGACCGAGCGCGATCGCCTACCCCGGGCCCGACCCGTCGGTTTAATCTAGTTGCATATTTAGTACCTAGCTTTTAAGTATTAAAGTATTAGATTTAATTGGCATATTACATCATCAAAGTATCAAGAAGGTAAACTATCAAGTTTAACACCATTAAAGACTTCGTTGTTTCTATATCCATGTCTTTTTATATAGATCAAAAAAGAACAATTATAACGTGAGTTTATATAAACTTAAAGCTGTCGGCAATAGGTTTTTTCAAACCAATACACAAAAAAAAAAAAAACAATGAAACTAATGAAATAAAGGAAGCTGCTACTTTCATGTCAGTACAGATTTTTTTAAATATTTAATCTTCTTATGAAAAATGCTCTAGTTCGCATAATTATAGTTATTTTAATAATGGAACAAAAAAGATAATTAAATTTAAATATAGCTCATTGTTTTCTAAGCAATTGAAAATAGAATGTTCATTATTTTTATTTTCACGCTCAGTTAAAAATGAAGTTAGTGCTTGCACGTGATGTTACAAAATATTTGATAAAATCAAGCATGCGGTTACAATGCTGGGAAAAGTTATTCGCCCTTGATTTACGCCGTTTATGTTTTTGACATGACGAAATTAATGAACATTACACTCAAAATTTAACAAATTATTTTATTTCCGCACTACTAATAGAAAACGACAAGATTTTTAATTAATATAGAATTAAATCCAGCATTCTTTTATATACCTATTTTCATTTATGCCTTCATTATTCATTAGAAATAAAAGTAAGTTATTCAAGCCATAAGTGAATGGCTGCAAGGTCCGAAGGCCATAAGAAGGTCATAAAGCAGGAAGTCACCTTTCCAGACCTGCCCACTATCACATTCATCGACTAGTTACCCTCGCTTGCCTGTCAATCTGACATTTAGGTACTTTTCTATTTGTCGAGTTTCATACCAGCTCTACTAAGATATTAAATTGAATTTTCTTTTTTTTAAATTTCATCATAGTGTTTTCTTACGACACGATACGTTTGCAGATGTCCATGGGCTGCAGTAGCGCCCTATTATCAGGTGAACTGTCAGATCGTTTATTATATTAAATTAAGGATTTTTTTTACCCTTTCCTTGGTCGACGGAATTAGAAGTTTCATTATTGGTTATAGCAATTTTTCCTTTACAATATTGTCCCGTATTTGAAAGGTTAGATAAACGTTTTGATGAAACTTTACAGAGGAAATGAAGGTAAAATTTTACTATTACCTAGATGTGTCTTCTTGGTTGTCTACTGTTTTGTTATAGGTTATTAAGGTAGGCATTTCTAAATTAGATATAATTATAATATTGATTAAATGGTGCGGGCGATGCGTGGGCATACCCTTCTAATAGGCGTGCGACGGAATGCAGATAAAAACCCTTAGTAAGCGACAAGGTGAGCGACACTAGGGTCTAGTCAGATAGATGGGCGTGTCTCGGAATAGAAGAAAAAAAATTTAATTACTTATGCTTTTTTGATTTGATTTCAGCTGGGATTAAAAGTCTAGACTCAGTTATTTATTATTATGGTGTTCTGAGTAACATGGCACTTCTACATAATAGATTCGTCAGATATAAATACGTATATGAGGAGTCTACTGCTGGACATGGTAAGTAGTGTAATTTAAAAGTTAATTTTGTGTTCGAATTATATAAAGAAGATGATATCATAGATGTAGCAACTTTATGGGGCTTAAGACTTAGTTTGGTTACCAAATAAATCACGATATGAAAGCCATGTTAAACAGGTCCAGATTTTTTTTATTAAATAGTGCAGTATAATACAGGACGCTATAAAGGCTGATAGCAGTCTGCATTCGTCTCACTATATTTGGACTGCTGACGTAGGTGTTGATAGTTGTACTTGCTTTGACCGTGCTTGACTCACAACTTATCACCAATGCACTGACAATTTAGCTGCCAAATTAAATAAAATTTCTTCAACTTACAATAAAATAAAAGTAGTATCTTTCTTTCTTTTTTGTTAATCCGTAAAATCTACTGCTAGACGTGGGCCCTCCTCGTTAAAGTGAGGATTTGGATAAGACTTTTGTGGTAATTTTTATTGTCGCTTCTAAAGACACCCACAGGATAAAATGAAGTGATGGAAACTTACGCCGCTATCACACCACAAATTATTTAAAAAAATTATATAGTTATTGTGGAATAGGTCTCTCGTGAAAAATTCTTACGGCTTTTGAAGGTTTGAGTAAAATTATTGAATTTAAAAATATGTATTTTCTTTAATATCCTTGTTTTATATAAAGGAAATTAAACATTTGGATAAATGCTAAAAAGCGAATAGGGATGTATCTTAAAATAACTGTTTTATCGATTTCTTTTCTTTAAATAATAAAAAAAAAGATTCAAAAATTTCGAATTAAAAGGATATAGATTTTATTTCGTCGTGCAATATAACACAATCGCACTGAATATTTTTTAAATAGTAATGCCTAAGCCGCTGATTCTGGGTAAGAAAAACAGTAAGCAAATAATAACAGACATGACATGTATAAATAAGTATTAATGCTCCAATTATAGTTAATGCAGGACAACTTTCAGTGACATTGAATCACGTAGGAAACGTAAACCGAGTTTGATTTCTGGGCTTATTCTCTTAACCTTGCTACGGCGTTCAATCGAGTTTTTATAGTTAAATTGTGCGTAGTCACTTATTGGTTGTAAAAAATAGGCTCAGTGCAGACAGGCACACATAGGCTCAATATTACTGATCGAGATATTTTGATGTATAATCTGAATTAAATGATTATATTTTTTGTTAACTAATACTGCAATATGACGATTGTTAATTTATATTGATATAACATACCGAAATGTTTATTATATCTTACTGTTAGTAATTTTTCTCTTTCTTTTGCTAATTATTATTAATGGTTAAAGAACTGACGTGTTTTGCACGGATTGAATAGATTCTTATTTTTTGGTTGTCTTGTAATATGTTGATTACATTTTATATAGTTCTGTCACTTTTTTTGACTTAACCGTTATTACTAGGTACATCCACGTACTCAATTTGAAAAATATAAGAAACATTACATTATTACAAGTGGTAAATTTAAAACTTTCTACAAACGACTTCAATATGAATATAATTTATTGTTAATTTTTTTAAAGACCCCTCGACCGAATTCGATAAAATTTTAATGGTACCATCTGGAAAATATGCCATATTGAAAAAAAAAAAGAATTTTCCAAATCGGTTCAGGCTTCTTACATAAAAAAAAAAAACAGTTTCCGACGAATGAGAACCTCCGCCTTTTCTAACGTCGTTTGAAAATTGTGCGCGATTATATGAAAAAACCGATATTGCCCTGGAAGTCGCGTGCACGGCACGCGTTGCGCGACCGACCGGTAATTTTTTTAATTTTCGACATTATTACAGAGGCCTACTTATTCACGTCACGCCTATTATATTTAATTTTTTAATTGCATTAGCAAAGTTTGCATTTACAAAATTTATTGGTATGCGTACAAAATTACATGTAAAATTTAAATACTATAGTAACAATTTCACTATATACTTAAAAATATCTTTAATAATGTACGAAAATAGTAATTTTAGTCAAAAATTAAAAACAAAAAGTTTTACTTTAAATATTTGGCAAAAAAAATTGTTTTGTATGGATGTAGATTATTATAATTACAATAGAATGGATGCATTTAATTTAAGGTTTTTTTTTTTATAAGATGATTACCTAAAAATTATTACAAATGCAAATCTTTCCTTTTAAAATTTAGAGAATTATCACAAATGTTATTAGACACCGCTGCTGCGTTTGAAATTGACTTGTATAATGGTTGCAAGTGTTCAGAGGCAAGGTGTGACCTGGTGGTATACTACGTCAGAACGAATAATAAATTAAGTTATTGTAAGTTGTAACCCAAAGCGTGCCATTAAATGTCGTTGATCGTTAGCTCGAGCATAAGCTCCAACATAAGTGTCACAAGACAAGCTATCAAGATGTTATAGTGAGATATAATATAATGAAAAACAAATGTATAATTTTATATGAAATTCCTTTGTCTACATAAAATTTAAATATTAGGCATTTTAAACTTAATTATGTTTTATTTATGTGAAATAAAATTACTTACCATAGATTTCATTTTTGTGAAGAAGATAAGCACTAAGGTGAAAGAAAGAAAAAAAGAGAAGTTTTGTTCGTAAATTCGATTTGTTTGATTAATAGCGCTGATGGAAGACTAGTGCCTTCCAGGAATCGCTATGTAGAAGTGCAACTTGCGTCTGTGCAAAATGAGGGCGGGAGCTAGCTTTTATACTCGGCGCCTGCGCAGAGGGGGTGTACGGTGGAAGTCAACTTTTGAACGTGAAAGTACTGGGGCATGCCACTGATAATAGCAAATATCATAGTACACATTTCAATGGCACTCGCGTTTTTGGATTATTTCTGTGTGTGATCAGATGGTTAATGTTAATGTACGTGATTAATTTTTTAATTCTTCTGTTATTAGTGTGTTATGGTGGGTCAGTGCAATCATTTCCACCTTATGATAACTTTTTTTTTACAGATTAGTTCAGGTGGCATTTTATGTTTTCATTATTTGTTTTTGATTGATATTTATCTAGATTTTTACGAAAACATATATAGTATGCGCTTAAGTAGCACGAAGATTGGTTAGATATTTTTATATTTAAAAAAAAAGATTGACAGATAATGTTGTGCGCCGATAAAATTTTATTTGTAAGTAACAACAATAAATAAAAAAGTTTACTAATTGGGCAAATACGTTTGCCCACTTTTATTATAAATAGTGATTTTTTATAATCATTCGTGGTTGAAGGAAATAGAATCATAGTTAGAAAAAACCGTAGTTCCTCGGGGACTCTACGCTAGCTTGTCATGATACGCCAGTAACTTGAGTGTAACCCTTACCGGAATCACTGAAATTATTAATTTTAATTTTAAGCGCTGTATCACTATGCGATCGCTGGTGATGAGATCCATATGAGAAATTAAAACTATTTGGAGGAAATGTGAAGTCTGCTACTACAAATTGGAGCAGTGTGGTGGATTCTTCTCTGCTCGAAAATTAACGAGCGGAGGCTCGGACGTAGCTTAGATTTTTTTTAATAGGATAGGGTGACAAATGAGCATACAGTCCACCTGATGGTAAGTGGTTGCTGTGGCCGATAGACATCTACATCTATCCTCGTTTGCGAATCAAAATGCAGATGCGTTGTCACCCGTGAGGACAAGATGGAATGCCTCTTTTCCAGTAAAAAGGGTCTCCGGTTCTCTACACTCACCATACGAAACGCAGCAGTGTTAAGCTGCTATTTTACGCTGGTATTCTGGGAGAGCGTGGTTTTTCCCCGGTAGAGCCGACCCATTCGTGCTGCAACTATACTACTAAGTCCTTTAGCCCGATGAAGTCTTCCGCCTAACAGTACAAAAATCACTGAAAAACTACGCATCAGGTTTGAGAGGCTTGTGATATCTGTGCCCAGCCGTGGGACGGTTAATACTCTTTTTAAACCCATATACCGTTGATAGTACTTTTTTAAATAAGAGTACCTGAAACAGCCCAACTCAAGACTCAGTAACCTGAAGTGGCAATGGGCGGGGCTGGTCATGTAGCTCGATTAATTATGATTAAATATATATACGTATATATCCTGTAACAAGTTAAAATAGGTATTACCATCATCAACATCATCATTACAGCACATCATAAGACCACTTCTGAAGATAGGCCTCCAAGGAATGCCACAAAGCACGGTCCTGTCCTGAACCAACTGTATCCACGTATTCCTACATCTCTTACTACGTTTTTTTACATCCGTTACCCCATCTAGTGGGAAATAATTATACCTATACACTTATAATATGTATAATCACACATACATTTTAATTATATTTAATTATATTTTAATTTAATTTAATTTATAAATAAATTATATTTTGTTTGTAAAACCACGAAATCATCTGAAGTTACTACGCATTAAAATTTCGTTGAAAGTGTAAGTGAATTAACGGGCGTATGATTCTCACTCTAGATGACGCAATTGAACTTAATTCTTACTATAAGTCTTTACAGAGCTAAAATATTGCGTATTTTAAGAAGGAAAAACAGAGAAAAACATTGTATATAAATAAATGTATAGGTAGAAAATAAATGGCAATTTTGATGCTCTATTCTTTTTATTTATTTTAAAGTTTGATGTTAACTATGTTACTGGACAAAAAATATTTAAATTAAGAAGTTAATTCAATGATTAGTGTTTCTATTCCCATGATAGTTGTGTAATAGATATCAAAAATTAAGCCCGCATGATAACTATCTTTATATATATAATTTTTCTGTCTTCTCTCTCTATGTGACTGAACTCCTAAGCGGCTGGACCGATTTTGGTGAAATTTTGTGTGTATGATTAAGTTGATTCGAAACTTGTTTAGATTTACAATTGGAGTTCCGTGCAAAGCTAGGACGGATCGCTAGTTTGCGTATATAGTTTTTAATCGATTGTTTACGCGTGCAAACATAATAATTTTTAGAGGCGTATGTAATATGTTGACATTAAAATTGTTAGTTATACCAGCCACATCCTACAAATGTCGCACTGGATATTAAGGGTCATCTTTCAAATATGTGCGGTGACTTTGTACCGTAAAAATTTTTAAGTACCTACTATATAACATTATTTTTCAGAATGCGCCTTCAGTAATGCCTTTTTTATAAAACTAAAGTGACAAACAAACTAATAATGCGCCTGATGGTGGGATACTGTAGCCCCTTGGACATCTGCAGTAAACTTCAAACAAAGAAGTCTACAGATGCGTTATCTCCTCTGAGAGCTAAGATGGAATGCCTCACAGCTTGTATTGGTAGTAAGGGTATTGCTTGTAAGGGTATTGAAAGCCAATACAGGTAGTATTGGCTTTCTATACCCTTGAAGCTGGAACACAGCAGTACACGCTGAACGTAAAACGCTGGGCAGGTGGGGTGACAAGCGCAGTCAAGAACTTCGAGTTGGTAATGTTTCTTCACACCATCAGTCTGTGAAATTTTGGTTTGAAAATTTCAAATAGATTTCCGCCATCGGCCAGTTACATCCTAGAGAGAAAAGGTTGTTTTTGTGTTTTGAATCTCTTTCATTTGATTTAAAAACATATAATGTGTGTGTGTGAATTTTTTTGAATAGGATAACGGTGATAAACAGCACACAGTCCACCTGATGGTAAGTAGTTGCTGTGATCCATAGACATCTACATCTATCCTTGACTACGAATCCAAAAGCAGTAGCGTTGTCATCCGTGAGGACTGATGGAATGCCTCGTTTCCAGTAAAAGAGGCCTCTGGTTCTCTACAATCACCATACGAAACACAGGAGCGTTAAGCTGCTATTTTACGCTGGTATTCTGTGAGGGTGTAGTCCTTCCCCGGTCAAGCCAACCCATCCGTGCTACAACTATATTAGCTGCAGCTGCAGCATGGCTCTACCACGTATAAGATGTACCATATGTCTCCATACTCTGCAGGATTATGAAGCGTATATTGAATGCATATCTTATGGCATACCTAGAGCGGAATGATATCCTTAGTGACCGCCAGTACAAGTTTCGCCGAAATCGATCAACTGGTGATCTTCTAGCGCTTACCACTCACATACGGGGCGAAGCCCTCGAGAACAGTGGGGATGCACTTGCTGTTTGCACCTTCCAACACTTGATGTTTCGAAGGACTTTGACAGGGTTTTGGCACGCTAGCCTATTGGGCAAGCTTTCAACGTACGGCATATCCCCTGGCCTGACTGACTGGGTGAAGGAATTTCTGAATGAACGATTTTTCCGAGTCGTCATCAATGGCTGCTCGTCCTGTCCTATCGTGACAAACGCCGGAGTTCCTCAGGGGTCCGTTATCTCCGCAACTCTCTTCCTACTACATATAAATGATCTGCTCATTTCCGGAATCTATGGGTATGCAGACGACAGCTCAGTTGGGGAGAGATACCAACCAAGTTCCCGGGCCAGTCGGGATCAAATCCAGTCCGAAAGAGAGGCTATGGTTGAGCGTGTAAATCTCACACTACAGGCAGTCTCCAAATGGGGCGATGCCAATCACGTGAGATTCAACGCCTCCAAAACACAAGCGTGTCTTTTGACCGCTAAAAGGAGCCCGCTAACCCTGACTCCTACTTTCCGAAGTTGAATTTTCTCCAAACCTCAACTATGGGTGGTTCATTGAGTCGAGAGCCAAAGCAGCCGCAAGGAAACTTGGTTTTCTTGCAAGGTTGCGGCGGGGTAGCTTCTTACCTTATATAAAGCGCAAATCTGGTCGTGCATGGAGTACAGCTTTTACATATGGGTTGGTGCTGCAAAATACCATCTGGCAGCGTTCGACTCAGTGGAGAGACATGCTAAGAGGTTTATTGGTGACCTTGACTTGGTTGAAACCATACTTGTCAGCCTCGAGCGCAGGCGGAGAATAGCCAGCCTCTCGGTATTCTATAGCATGCATTTCGGTGAGTGTGCGCGCTGTAACTCCTCCCTCTCCTATCCACAATCGGACAACCAAGCGGTCGGCGGGTCTTCACCCCCTTTTTTGTCGAAATTCCATGCATTAAGACCAAACGGTTTGCTTCGTCTCTTGCAATGTGTATAGCAAAGGAGTGGTATAATTTGCCGGCTACTTTCTTTCCGTCCGAATACAATCTGGGCGTTTCAAGGCAAGAGTGAATAGGCTTTTGTTGCACTAAGACAGTGCGATTTACCATCTAAGGCTACATCACCACTTACCCCCCGCAGTTACTAGGGATGGAGGGGGGGGGGGCATAGCATAGCATTATTTTGTATAAGTACGTAACTTTAAGTTTCTGCACCTTTTTGTCATACGCATTCAAATAATACGTAGTAGAGCCATTATGTAGGTACATAGCTGCATATATATGTCGGAGCGTCTATAAAATACCCGGTTGGATCGAGGTAGAATGGAGGGTATATCGAGAAACCCCCTCTTGTGTCAGTAGTATAAAGTTCACTGTAGGTGCCGTGCGCGGGGATTCCGCTTAAGTCATTCAACGAGTGTGGTCGTTCGACTAGTGCTAAGATAGTGTTGTGATTCTGTTCGTTGTTGTGATTCGTCTAGTGCAGTCAAGGAGGATTGGTGTTGCTGAGATGCTGTCCTGTTACATTGAGATAAGTAGTGTTGCTGTTGCTGTACATATTTTGGTGTTATCATGTAATTGCGTACCCCACGTTACACTGGCGTGTGATTGTGGCTGAGACGTATTACGGTGTGGTCGAACTGTAATTTCACTATACTGAATGTATAGTGCGTTACGTTGTCTTATTACTGATAATGATTAAACTGCGTAAGCAAGATAGCAAGTTGAACATCCACTCTCACACTTTTATTATTTTTAACAGTTAACGCTATCCTGATGTATTTCCAAAATCACAAGTGGAATACTCTGTTGTAATCTCCGACACCAGAAGTGGGATCTCCTGTTGTCATTTCCGATATCAGAAGTGGGATAAAGTCCCTGTTACTGTCCACATATAACCTTCGAAGAGTGTGAGGGTTATAACGTTGGTGAAATATTATGATTTGCATCGCGTTTTGTTTTTGTGTTTAATTTCTTAAATCAAGTTTGTTGTCGTATTTACGACACTGACGAATCATTAAAGTGTATAGTTAAATTTAAAGTGAAATGTTTTAAGCCAAAAGTTAAATCTTTTTGTTCATTTTATAATAAAAAGTACCCGCAAGTACTTTTAATTATTTCTTAACGTACCCAAATATGATAACAAATGTGGAAAGAAATGTTGGAGGTATTCTAAATGAGTTATCGTTTGCATTCAGTGGAAGTTTAACTTGCTCATGTTATGTTATCATTTGATACATGAGGAGTAATTTACATGGGCTAGTTTTAAAGTTTAAAATGTTTAAATGATGTACCGAAAAAAGGAACATGTTTAACGTTAACGTGCTATTAATTAAAAACACTAAGTTTTACTTCTGTGTTCTAATGTGTTGATAAGTGTTACAGTTTACTGCGAGTATTACGTAGTCGATAAAAGCGGTCGCTCTTGGGTGGAAATATGCTGTAGGATTATGACGCCGCGGACATTTTATTTGCCGCTGCTACCGATCACCGTTTGATACAACATGAGTAAAGTAAATTTATCCTAAACATTGTCTTAAAAAATATTTTGTAAGAATAAGTGTTTACATCTTTAATTGGTTGCGAAAAATGCCGGAAAACCAAAGTATAACTGATGAAAGTTAAGTAGAGCAAATTAGTTCTGACATTGAAGAGAGTATTTAAGTTTACATGAGGATCGGACCATACCAGAGGTTTTCGTGTAGGTGGCTACTGAGCTGTGGAGCTCAGTATTTGGTGCCCTAGAAAGGCGAATGGTGTCCCGAGAGTAGTGCTGCATTTAAAAAAAAAAGTTCCTACTGAATATTTTTAATGTGTTCTTATGTGTTACAGTAGCACGTGTGATGTGACTACATATGCGCGAGTTTGAGATGAGTGTGTGTGCCTTGCTGGTCGGAACGGACTGCCGGGTCCAGTTATAACATGGCCTGGTTTCGGCAGATGCGTATATGCAGGCGCCGTCCCGGCCGTGCCTCGAAAGTCTTACACTATGTGTGCGCCAAAGTCGTACACTGTGTGCGCGGAGGTCTTGTACTCTGTAAGCGCGGAAGTCGTGTTCTATGAACATGCGTCAGGGTCTGTCCTGGCAGGCGCTATCCTGGTTCACGTTTTTAACGTGGGATCTCGCAAGATCAAGTAAGAGTATGTGTGAGATACTTCGTATGGGGATGTATGATTACTTGTGAAAGCGAAGTCTTTATTATTTCACGGTATGAGAGCGTATTTCCGTTTGAGGGCCTCGTATGTGTGATGGATGAGAGAATAGGCAACTGTGTATGTTGTCCTGATAATTAACAACTTGTTTTGCACGCAGATCACGATGATTGCAATCTCGACGATGCCTGTGAACCCTCCGGTGCTACTGCTGTTCCCGTTGACGCTTTGGAGTGCGCGGTACGGTGAAGCGTCTCGCTGCGCTGGTGAGATGCGACGGCTCGCTGTGCGAGTGCGGCACGCCCTGTGCTGTTATTTTGACCACGTGAGCTTGCTTCATAGCAGCTAACTATGGCGTGTGCTGGTTTGTTTTAATAGCCACGTGCGCTTGCCTTATGCCTGCCACAGAGGCAAGCAGTGAGCGACGTGTTGACGTTTGCTATGTGAGCAATCCCAGCGGTGTGCTGATGAATACTGGTGAGTCGTACCCATTTTATTATGATTCTGGGCCGAATGCCCTATCATCAAAGATTGTGTTGTGGCAAAAGTGTAAGTAATTTTGTAAATTTAACCGAAATCTGTTAAAGTTTGGTGTGCAAAGTAAAAAATACCCCCATGATCATGTGAGGAAGATCCCCGATCACCAAGTTCCTTGAGATTTAGAAGTCATAGTTGATGACAGTGGTAGTGAGACCAAATTTGATTAAGAATGCTTGTATACTCATACTCAAAACTTTAGACCGCACCTCATGAGTAACATGTGGCGATGGGTCTGTAGGAAATCGTTGGTGCGATTTCTGTCTGTGTTGGTGCATATTTGGCGGCAGATATGTAGGGAATCGTTGGTGCGGTTCTGGCATATGTGGCGGCAGATGTGTTGTAGCATATTTGGCGGTGGATATGTGGAGAATCGTTGGTGCGATTCTGGCATATGTAACGGCAGATATGTAAAGAATCGTTGGTGCGATTCTGGCCTGTGTTGGTGCACAGAGCCCCTTGTGTATTGTAGCGTATATGACGGCAGATATGTGAAGAATCGTTGGTGCGATTCTGGCATATGTGACGGCGGATATGTAAAGAATCTTTGGTGCGATTCTGGTCTATGTTGGTGCACAGATTTCAATGAAAGTTTTACGAGTTGAATATGCATTGCTTATGAATTGTAAAGAGTAAAAAATTGTTAAAATTACTGTGTTGGAACTTGTTGATCGGACCTTCCACGATAAATCATGTTGTGCAGGAAGCACTGTGTACGAAGCCTTAGTAACAGGGCATTGTCAATAATGACAGTTAGCTATTGTACTTAGACTTAGGAGAAGTAAAGTACCATTTGGAATCGATCTTGTTTCGATTGGCAGGATAGCCGAGCTAGATTAATCTCTGAGCATATTTCTGTCCACAGGCACTACCGAGGACAGGTGCTGGTAAGGGATGGCCGTGTCATGGCCTGATGGCGCTATGGTGCAACAAGCAGCGCCATCTAACAATTTAGTTTTGCGAACTAATAATATGTACCCACTCATATCAGGATGGACGAGTGGACGAATTGGTGTTTGTTACAGGAACGCATAAAGATACACGCCCGAGGACGGTCGTACGTCAGGACGGCCGTGTCGGAGCGTCTATAAAATACCCGGTTGGATCGAGGTAGAATGGAGGGTATATCGAGAAACCCCCTCTTGTGTCGGTAGTATAAAGTTCACTGTAGGTGCCGTGCGCGGGGATTCCGCTTAAGTCATTCAACGAGTGTGGTCGTTCGACTAGTGCTAAGATAGTGTTGTGATTCTGTTCGTTGTTGTAATTCGTCTAGTGCAGTCAAGGAGGATTGGTGTTGCTGAGATGCTGTCCTGTTACATTGAGATAAGTAGTGTTGCTGTTGCTGTACATATTTTGGTGTTATCATGTAATTGCGTACCCCACGTTACACTGGCGTGTGATTGTGGCTGAGACGTATTACGGTGTGGTCGAACTGTAATTTCACTATACTGAATGTATAGTGCGTTACGTTGTCTTATTACTGATAATGATTAAACTGCGTAAGCAAGATAGCAAGTTGAACATCCACTCTCACACTTTTATTATTTTTAACAGTTAACGCTATCCTGATGTATTTCCAAGATCACAAGTGGAATACTCTGTTGTAATCTCCGACACCAGAAGTGGGATCTCCTGTTGTCATTTCCGATATATACATATATTTGTAGCACGAATGGGTCGGTTCAACCAGGGAAGGACCACGCTCTCACAGAATACCAGCGTAAAATAGCAGCTTAACACTGTTGTGTTTCGTATAGTGAGTACAGGGAACCGGACTTTTGCTGGAAAAGAGGCATTCCATCTTAATCCTCACGGGTGATAACGCATCTGCATTTCGATTCTTTATTGAGGATAGATGTAGATATCTATGGGTTACAGCAACCATTTACCATCAGGTGGACTGTGGGCTCGTTTGTCACCCTATTCTATAAAAAAAACTATTAAAAATGATGGGCGGAACTGAGTTATTGTTAATAAGTAAATTTTTGATAGGTTGTAATGAATGAATAAAGGAATGAATGTACTTTATGATGAGCATTTATGCATAGGTATATGTATGGGCGATAAGGAGACGAAAGAGATGTGTCAGGATCGCGTCAAATGAAAGTCCCTAGTTTCTGCGTACTCTTCTGGGTGACATGTGTGAGTTTATGTTATGTTTATAGTATGAATGTACTTTCTGCATTCGGTAACATATTTAAAATATATAGGTTTGTTATGTAACTCGAGTCTTGTATCAACGCAAGTGTGATAACGAAAAAAAAATACTCGTATTTACACACAATTATGACAATTTATGACAGTTTACAATGAAAGGAATATAATATACACATTTGTAATTATATATATATATATATATATATATATATATATATATATATATATTAAGCTGCTATTCTACGCTATATATAATTTTAAGATATTGACGTGTAGAGTCACACAATCAAGTTTTGTAGATTTTATATGGATGGATGATTAAAAGCAACTTATGAGTAAGATTCGGCAATATCCTTAAAATGACCGGTGCCGATGATTTGGCCTCGTACTTATACAATCTGTTTTACGAGGTAAAATTATGGATTACCTTATAAAGTTGGCACTACAACGCCAACCCAGTGTCGTCAATAACGTACTCTCGCGTTAAATGTTTCGTCTGCGGCTTTCACAGTAAATTCATATTAAGGTATAACAGATTTATTTTTAAGTATTGTTACTGTAGATATTTTTTTTATATAGAATAAGGGACAAACGAGCACACAGTCCATCTGATGGTAAGTATGCCCATAGACATCTACATTTATCCTCGATTTAAGATAGTCGATCCCACCCAGGCGAACTTGTAGGTTGCCTCAACCGGGGACAGATTACGCTCTCACATAATACCAGTGTAAGATAACAGTTGAATGCTGCTGTGTTTTATATAATGAGCGTAGAGAACCGGATACACATTTCGCTGGAAATAAGGACTTTAATCTTAGTCGTCAAGGGTGACAACACATCTGCATTTTGATTCTTAATTGAGGATTAATTTAGATTTCTATGAGCCAGAATTAAAATGCAGATACTTTGTCAACCCTGAGTCATTTGTCAGACATTGTCATCTATACAAATAAATAAAATTGAAGTGTCTGTTTGTAATGTCAAAATAACAGCTTTTTACTAAATGCATATGAAAGTACATACGGTACTTATAACAAATAATTTTTAAAATTTTTGTCTGTCTGTCTGTCTGTCCGTCTGTTTGTTCCGGCTAATCTCCGAAACGGCTGGACCGATTTTGACGAAACTTCCACTGGCAGATAGCTTATATTATTAGAAGTAACTTAGGCTATTTTTATTTTGAAACAATAAATAGGGTTGCACGCAAAGAAATTAAAACCCATGAAATCCAATCGTAATAAATTACACGCGCTCGAAGTCGCGGGGAACAGCTTCTTTAGAATAAAAAGGGTCTCCGGTTCTCCATACGAAACATAACAGCACTAAACTGCTATTTTACGCTAGTATTCTGTAAGAGCGTGGTCTTACCCCGGTCGAGCCGAACCATTCCTGCAACAAATATAATATAACTGCAGCTTATCTCTACCACGTATAAAGTGAATGAATAAATGAATTTCTGAAATTTATTTATTCATATTACTTATTTATTTATTTTACAAAACCATTACGGCTAACGTACGCATAAAGTGATCGGCTGGCTAAACTATGGGTCAGCTTTGACATAGGTGTTTTATGTACATAAATATAAGTGTGCATGGGCGCTAATTAAATCGGCCGGATTTAAAATCTGTAATAAGAAACAATACTCCGATTCGGTCGTAATCGGCCGATGGCATTACGTCTATAGTTTTGTACGAGAAGACACAAATGATCTCGGTTATGTGGACCACCAGACCGAATTTCGGTCACCGAGTCTTAAGGGAGTATAGCCAACTGCGCAAGACGGGATTATGTGTGTGCGTAAGCATATAGGTGCATATAGCTCCATTTCTTCATCTTGTTGTCCAATGGGACTGTCATCCATCAGGACCGAAAAGAGACTTCCTGATCACGGGCTGCTAGTGTGAATTTCTGGACTTAAAAAACCAATAACTAATTATGGCATGATGTTTCTGATGAAGCATTTCATTAGTCTCGCGCAAAATAATGGAGGCATAGTTGTTTTTCGGCATATCATTTGACGCATTTTAAAAAGAAAATCACAAACACATGGTATGAAATCCATATCGGACTGATCTAGCCGACTGGTAATAAATCGTTCGATACGCGGTTAAGTTGATCGCACGACGAAACAAATGTTCCACGCGCGATCAATTCCACACCCGGCCGATCACAACCGCCTGTTGACCTTGTCTTTCATGCGCGGGCAGCTAAAGTGCATGAAATTTCGTACGAGTACACAACTATATGTCAAATCCCCATCTCCAGTAATGGACTTTTACGGATTGATGATGACGATGACGAAGAAACATTTATAAGATATATAGTTTAAAAAAATATGAAGTAATTCTGTGACATAAAGATTTCTATGCTTTTCATATAATATTTTATAAAAGAAAGGGTGTGACAGACGAGCACACAGTACGCTTGATTTTTTTTATAGGATGAGGGTGACAAGCGAGCACACAGTTCACCTGATGGTAAGTGGTTGCTGTGACCCATAGACATCTACATCTATCCTCGTTTGCGAATAAAATGCAGATGCGTTGTCAGCCATGAGGACTAATATAGAATGTCTCTTTTCCAGTAAAAAGGGTCTCCGGTTCTCTACACTCACCAAACGAAACAGCAGTCGAGCTGACCCATTCGTGCTACAACTATATTACTGATATAGCTGTAGGATGACTGTGAATGGGCCACTGCCAATGGGTGACACTTAGATGTCAAAATGCAGATACTTTGTCACACCTGTGGACCAAGATAGAATACCCGGTATCAGTATATAGGGCCTCTGGTTTCTATCACTTAACATACATGTACCATGGATTACACCGGTTTTTTCTGTTATTTTATGCTGGTATTATGTGCGAGCGTTGTCTTTTGTCGTTCAAGCCTTGTAGACTATTCGTCCAGTTGTATGTTTTGATATTTTTTGTAGACTAAGGACTTAAAATTGTAATAGGCGACTGGTCTGCTGCCGGATTTAGATTTCTTGTGTTTATAGACACTTAACGCACCTACCAGGCTATGTATGCATCATAATTTTTATATTTTCCTTATTGAGGTAAAAAAGGATACATAATTTAAAAAAACAAACTATTTTTTCTACTTACGACGACGACAATTTATTTAATTTGCACATTCATCGATAAATTATAACCTAATGCAATTGGTGCAATAGAGAAACAATTGAACTATAGAACTGCCATTTTCTTTTTTGGTAATGTTGTATTTTATTCTACGAATAAATTTTGTTAGAGAATTGAAAAATTGGCTCATAATTACATTTTAAATAGATATTTCATTTTAATAAATGTAATAAATGTTAAAATGTTCCTATGATAGTAATTAAAAGTACGTCGGGAAACTAAGTCATGCGCATCGTGGAACGACAAAGCCAATGCTGTGTACAGGATCCGATCTTTATACATTTGCAGCTTTTGCAGCCCATATGTCAACGAATTTCAAAACCTAACTTACTCCAGGTTTCGGCAAAACACAAAGTGTTCCCTCCATATTTTCGACCCTCTGGGGTAGTGTACATAGTAAAGACGTAAAGATGAAAGTTCCCTAAATAGAGTTAAGTCATATTTTTGTTTTTATATATTTATAGGTTGCTGTAAATATTTCTATAGGCCAAAGTTCTTTATTTTAAGTTCTTAATGCCTGACATAAAGTTATTGTATATTGGTAATGAAAAATCACCGTTTATATGTATGTCAAAAACTCTTTAATGTTGATGTTAATTACTTGAACGTTTCGTCCATTCGTATAAAAGCTGATAATTTATAATATTCTAGGTCATAATTGTCACAGCTTTAAGTTTCAAGGTCTGGCGATAATAACTAAAAAAAAAACCTATCGATGCATGTTTAATTACAGTCCAATATTGAATTATATATAGGCTTATATAAGATTTGTAAAAGTAGAATCGAAAGTTGATTTGTGACGTATATGTGGTTAAAATATTTACATACACAGTACAGGTGACAAACGAGCACACAGTCCACTTGACGGTAAGTGAATACTGTGACCCATAGTCTCGCACAAATATTATCGATAAAGAATCAAAATGCAGACCCAGGATGGATTTAGATGGAATGTCTTGTTAGATCGTTATTATATAAAGGGTCTCCTTTTTATTGGTAACGAGAGTTTTTGTCACTCACCATATGAGAAAAAGCAGCATTACACTGCTATTTGACGTTGATATTCTGTTTGAAAATATGAATGTTCTAATTTGAAATCTCCTTTCACAGTTTTAAAAAAATCGTGTTTCATAACTTTTCATGCGATGACTTTTTATTTAAACCTGAAGAATTGTATGAAAAACTTTAAATGGCATTCAAAGTTTTCCATACAATTGCATTACATAATATATATACATACATACAGTTTACAAACATATATAGTAGATACAATTTTCTTTGCTGGAAGATGCGCTAGTAATGTTCGAGAAGGCCGTAGAAGAGGTATCAATTCATCATCATCATCATCATCATCATTACAGCCTTTCATAAATCCACTGCTTAACAAGGAATACCACAAAAACACGGTCCTTAGCCACCTGCATCCATCGACTTCCTGCATGTCTTACCAGGTCGTCACTCCATCTAGTGAGGGGTCGCCTTACACTTCGCCTACCGGCACGGGACTGTCACTCGAGAACATTTCTTCCCCATCGGTTGTCGGTTCTTCGAGCTATATGGCCGGCTCACTGCCAATTCAGCTTACTAATCCGTTGGGCTATGTCGGTTACTCTGGTTCTACTGCGGATATCCTCATTTCTAAGTTTATTACGCAGAGAAACCCCGAGAATAGCCCTCTCCATAGCTCGATGGGCGACCTTGAGCTTCCTCATACAGCCAGCAGTGAAGGACCACGTCTCAGATCCGTAAGTCATCACTGGCAACACGCACTGGTTGTACAATTTCGTTTTCAGGTTTTGAGGTATACCTGACGAGAAGATGTGTCGTAGTTTCCCGAACGCTGCCCAGCTGAGTTGAATCCGTCGATTGAGCTCTCGGTCGAAGTTGGACTTACCTAATCGGACTATTTGTCATAGGTAAACATACTCGTCAACAACTTCAAACTTAGTGCTCCCAACAACTACCGGCATAGGTGTGACATGGAAGTTAAACATGATTTTTGTTTTGTCCATGTTCATCTTAAGACCTATCCGTTGGGAGACACTATTGAGGTTATTGAGCATAGTGCTTAGGTCCTCCAGCGATTTTGCCATAAGGACTATATCGTCGGCAAATCGAAGGTGAGTGATGTACTCGCCATTGATGTTGATACCGTATCCTTTCCAGTCCAGAAGCTTGAAAACGTCTTCCACTGCAGCGGTGAAGAGTTTCGGGGATATAACGTCACCCTGTCTTACACCTCTCTGCAATTGGATAGGTTTCGTACTCTGATTCTGTACTCGGATAGCCATCGTAGCGCTACTGTACAAACACTTCAGCACTTTGATATACCGACAGTCAACTTGGCACCGCTGAAGGGACTGCAGCACCGCCAAAATTTCGACGGAATCAAAGGCTTACTAATACTCCTCTGTCTTCTGTACAATCTGCCGCAGGGTATGTATGTGGTCTATGGTACTTAAGCCTTTTCGGAAACCAGCTTGTTCGGGAGACTGGAAATCGTCAAGTCTGCGTGCGAGACAATTCGTAATGACTCTCGAAAACAGCACGTAGACGTGGCTCAGAAGGGAAATCGGTCTGTAGTTCTTAAAGAGAGCGCTGTCGCCTTTCTTGAAAAACATAACCACCGCACTTTTGCTCCACGCCTCCGGAGTAGTGCCACCGTAGAGGACGGAATTAATGAGCTTCTGAAGGACTTCAAGTACCGGTTTTCCATCCGCTTTCAAAAGCTCCGCTGTAATTCCATCCTCGCCTGGAGACTTGCCGTTTTTAAGGTGGTGGAGAGCCATTCTAATCTCGCTCAGACTGACGTCCGGGATATCTTCGGAATACGAGTAGTGTCGGATAAGATTCGATCTTGGATCGTTATTCACACTTACGTGTGGCTCCAACGATGACGTGTACAGCTGCCCATAGAACTTCTCAATCTCACTCAAAATCTCGGGTGTCCCGGAAACGATGCTGCCACACTCGGTCTTCAGCTTTGACAGTTGGCTCTTTCTGGCAGACAGATCTCTGGCAAAGACTTTGGAGCCTTGGTTCCGCTCGATCGCATCTTCAATACGAGCAGTATTGAAGTTGCGTAAGTCCCACCGCATGCATTTGAAGATCTGTCTGTTCATTTGCCTGTATGCTGTATGCTGTCAAATCTGTTAAAGAATGTAGCTTCATCTCTCGTCTAACAGCCATGAGATTAAGAGTGTGATCGGAGAGTTTTTGTGTTCTTCTGCGGCGGGTCTTGCAGAACTTAGCTCCCACCGCATGGACAGTTTCCACGAGCTTGTCATTCATATCATCCACTTCATTGCAGTCTTCTAGGCACTGAAAACGGTTTTGTAACTTAAGCTGAAAGGTTTCGGGACTTTGGACTAGAGCACGAGGGGGACGGAGCGTTGACTTCATTAGACGAGACCTCTCCAACTTAACGTTTAGGTTCAGTGTGCCTCTAACCATTCGGTGATCGCTACCAGTTTTCACCCTCGCGATCACGGAGACATCACTGATCAGTTGTCGTCTGGTCTCATGAAGTCAATCTCATTTTTTGTCGAACTGTCGGGGCTCGACCAGATCCACTTCCTGTGGGGCCGCTTCTGGAAGAAAGAGTTCATCATAAAGAGTCCCTCTTTCTTCATGAAGTCGGCCAGCTGCTGGCCCCTTGGGTTCCGTTGCCCTATTCCAAATTTCCCTACTTTCAGCTCATCGTTCTCTCTTGTGCCTAGCTTTGCATTGAAGTCTCCCATTAACACCGTATAGTGGGTTTTGGAGGAATGCATGACTCTAGAGATATCCTCATACATTTCTTCCACCTCGTCATCGGGATGTGCCGAGGTTGGTGCGTAAACCTGTATGACCTTCAGCGAATACCGTTTGGTGATTCTGAGTATAAGTTACGCAACCCTCGTCGACACACTCTCAATTTTTAAAACGTTGTTAACGAGAGACTTGTGGACGATAAATCCGACACCTCCTTGGGACAGATGGTCGCCCTTCCGGTGATAGAGCAAGTTGCCGGATTCGAGGATTACCGTGTCCTCCCCCACTCTTCAGACCTCGGATAATCCTATGAAATTCCAGCACATCTTGTCTATCTCTTCTTCCAGCTCCAGGATCTTCTCGTCAGTTCTCAGGGTGCGTGCGTTGTATGTTGCCAGGTCGAGTCGTCTTAGGTGGCAACCGAACTTCCACCGGAGATTCTTAGCACCCCCTGCCCCGCCGTTACCATGGCCGCCGGGGACTGGGGGCCGTCTCTTTCTTGCTCTCATCATTGGGGGGAAAGTGTCGATTGAGAGTGTGAAAATTGGTCCAGATACTTGAATGATGCTGGTGGAGAGTTCGTTGAAAATATTAAATCACAAAAACTTTTATCGTAGAACGTTTTTAGTTTCGTACAACTTTCTCAATTTCAAGGTGCTATTAAAGGATTGATGGATTAAAAAATAAACAAACTAAAAAGAAGAAATGGCTGCCGAATTCGAATCAGAAACTTTGAATTTATTTTTTGTTTTCATGAGTATAGCATGGAAGGTAAATAATTTGTCCCAGCAGGGTCATGTTTTACGTCCACCTACGTGCGACACGAGTCCCTGTGGCCTATGCTTGCAATATCTTATAAAGTTACTCGCAATATTTATATTATAATTTAAGTTATTGTTATCATATTTCAAAAAGAGTTGTCGTTGTTCATACATGGAATATTTTAATACTTCATCGTCAGCCGTAAAAGTTTACAGCTGGATATTGGCCTTTTGCTTTGTAGGGAGGATTTGTCTTTATCATCTTGCTTGGCAGGCCTTTTTTTCATGTTTCATCATCATCATCATTACGGTCCTTCTGGAATTATCAAGGGGACATAGGCCTCAAGAAACGCCACTAAACACTGACATCCTGAACCACCTGTTTCTATCGACTCCCTGCAAATTTTACCAAGTCTTTTGGTCTATTTACGCTTACTAAAATATTTAAAGTTTGAAAGGCACAAGAATATTTGCAAAAAGGAGTTTTCTCGGACACGTCATCTATTTTAGAGAAAAAATATTTAGAAATAGAGATAGTGCTAATAAGGATCAAACATTACATAGTTACCTTAAGTGACAGCTTATAGAAAATATCTTATATCGAGGAAGGAAGACCGAAGAGCGATATTATCGATATGCTGTTCTATTTAAATAAGATTTAGATAGAGCGGAATGAAAAAAATACAAAATGGGTCAATATTACAATAAACATAAAGCTTAGAATTCTACATGCATTGTACATTATGTAGATAAGTCATGATTTGATTTTCTTGATGATTTCTTATATTTACGCGAAGACTACACATTGAATAAAACTACTTTTACGGATTTTATCGCGTTTAATTAAGTTATTTTATATTCCCGACCCAGCAACCGTGGTCCCCCGTGACCACGGTTGCTGGAAAGCAACCGAAACGTCGGGAATATAAAATAACTTAATTAAACGCGATAAAATCCGTAAAAGTAGTTTTATTGATTTTCTTGATTGTATATAAATGTATATGTCTATCCTTAGATGTCAGGAGGTAACTCTTTTCCATTGATAATAATTTAACAAGTAATAAAGTCCTTCATTATCAAGTGCCGCCCCGCTGCGTTTACGACAATGGCCACCTTTTCGATAATCCCACATTGTCATTCGAATTAATTCGCGACAATTACATTGCAATTGTAAGGTAAATTATTTCAATATCTGTATTTTAATAATACACTGCCCGTATCGTTTTACTTTAAAAGGCAAACGAGAGAATCTCTTGATTAATTTCGTCATTAATGGAGATTAATTATAAGATGCAGCAAGAAATGTCAATTAATAAAACAGCGAGATAGGATGATGATTATAATCTGAAAGTATGCTATTTATGTGTCATTGGAGGGTAAAAATATGTAAAATATAAGTAATAAATAGTGGTTTTATACAAAAACGCAAATTAGTTACCTGTATTTCTTTCCTCTAGACGTGTAAGGGTGGGATATGAAAATAATAAGTTTTGCTTAAGCTTTTTTATAAAAAGAAATAATAAAAAATCCAGTATTATAATAATAATAAAATTAAATAAGTAATAGTTGCATTCAAGGTCCTAAGTTGATCGATAAGCGATCTCTGTACTAATCTCGAAAATAAGTCAGTTATTACGTTATTACAGACACACACTTCTATTTGATTTGTAATATGTCAATACCTATGTATTGATAAGTTGATTCTAACGCATGCTTAAGATATTTAAAGACTTTGTAGATAATTGAAATACTATTAGTCTTCAGTTAAAGAGCTCTTACAGTGATAGTGTCAGAATATCCACTGCCCCATATCATCCCGTGGGTGTCGTAAGAGGTGATAGACGAAAACAAATCTGGAAATGGGCAGCAAGGTCTTCCTAATAACGACTAAAAATAAAAAATGCGGTTGCAAACCCGCTTGCCAAGTGTGGTAACTATGGAAAATATCCCCTCTATGAAGCAATCTATGGACTAGGCCTATTTTCAACAGTGGACTTTATACTGGCTGTAACCTTAAGAGCTCTATGTAGTATTGGGTAAATCTTAAGCAGCTATAGTCGGACAAAAATTTTTAAAGAAAAAAAAAAGAAAATTTTCCTTTTATCGACAGGCTTGATCAGATAAATTCCTGACATATATCTACCCATAAAATAATAATTTTTTTCAACTGCACACTGGTGTACCCTTCAGATACAAATGTCATTCAGGTTATGACACACCGGTGAAGAGCCCATTAAAATATACCCAACACAAACTCTACGGAGTACCAGTGAGCCAAACAGTTAATAAGATGTCAGATAAAAGCGGTCTATATGTTACATATGCCCAAATACTCAAGCGCTGCTCAATTTTAAGATGCCGTTAAGTATCGTGCTGTCTCTATCAATTTAAGTCAAAGTGACTGTGACACCACGAGTTTTAAGAACATCTAAAATTGAGAAGCGTTTGAGTATATAGCTGATAGTGTCATAAACTACCTTAGGTAATACCAAATCTCATCGAAATCCGTTCAGTAGTTTTTGCGTGAAACATGACAGACACAAGAGCTAAAATTCAAAAAAGATAAACAAAAGATTTTATAATATATATTCTTACTAGCTGGCCAGGCAGACATTGTTCTATTTCATATTCATTGATAACCAAAAAAACTTAAATTCGTAATTAAAAATATCGGGATAAAAACTATCCTATCTCTCAAGTTGGACCAAATTGCACACAGTGTGCAAAATTTCATTGAAATCAGTTCAGTAGCTTAGGAGTTCATCGCGGACAAACAATGTGACATGTAGTTTTTATATATAAAGATCAATTACTATAAATAAAAATCGATCAAATAAAAATCAAAAAATTATATCAATTGACTATAAATAAAATAAGAAAAAATAAATAGCATAACAGGACACTTCTTTTAATTAAAATTTTCTTGTTAAATTCAATTTGCTAGAATTAGAAGTGAAACACCTGATTGGCCAACTATATGTGTAAAGTCGGTCAAGTGCAAGTCAGTTGCGGCTGGCGGTTCTTATCGCGGAATCTGAGCCGCGCGATGGATTTGTGCACTATTTAGGATTTTATTTCAAACGTGTGAGTCAGTACGATTCATACGGAATTGGGTATACCTACTTGGCCCAAGAGTTTAAAAACGTCATTCAAAAACTTTTGACATAGAGGTGAATTAAGCTTTGTCTGTGGATTTGTAGTTTCATATTTTGAATAAATTATCTAAATTAATTAAATTTCACTTGGTGAATCATACATGTTATGGTTAGTGACTGTGATTTCAGTAGAGTCGGATATTGTTCGGATATTTGCCCTTTATGCTTTTTACGTGGTAGAGCCATGCTGCACCTATATTATTAGTATAGTTGTAGCACGAATGAGTCGGCTCGACCGAGGAAAGGCCACGCTCTCACAGAATAGCAGCGTAAATAGCAGTTTAAAGCTGCTGTGTTTCGTATGGTGAGTGTAGAGAACCGGAGACCCTTTTTACTGGAAACGAGGCATTAGTTACATCTTAGTTCTCACGGGTGACAACGCATCTGCATTTTGATTCGCAAAGAAGATAGATGTAGATGTCTATGGGCCACAGCAAACACTTACCATCAGGTGGACTGTGTACACGTTTGTCACCCTTATCCTATAAAAAAAATATAGAATAGAATTAATAATATAGTTATCGCAATCGGTTTTATTATAAAATATAATGCAAAGAGAAAAAAGAGGCATACTATCTTAGTCTTCACTCTGCATTTTTATTTGTAATAGAGAATAGATGTAGATGTCTATGGGCCACAGCAACCACTTACGATCAAGTGGACTGTGTGCTCGTTTGTCACCCTATCCTATAAAAAAAAAATAACTGCGAGTAGTACACAAATTAATCACTTAGGCCTACGTAGATGACTAGTCTCCGTTAACACTAGCTGCAGTGACCGAAGTTCGGTCTGAAGAACATTATCACACACGTGACCGAAATGATTCGTCGTTCTTTTCTTTCTTTTTTAAGCAATTACAAAAATATGTGGCACCCATCCATTGTGGCCTAGGTAAGTGTTGGGGGCTGGCAGACTGATTTCGGCCTTAACGATAATATTCATATAACATCAGAAGTGATTGCGGGGAATGTATTGATATTACAACCAGACAGATGGCATCTGCCTGGTTGTAATATCAATACATATTATAGGACATTAAAAAAAAGAAAAAACCTTTTTTGTTGCTAATGTAATGGTGTTTTATTTGAACTGTGGGTGTGAATGTTAATCCTAGGTTTTACTATCAAGTATATGTAATTGAAATTAAGGACGGCGGGAACGGGCATTCTGTACCTCTGGATTCTTTAATGTCAATTAATGTCTTCCTGACCGATAACGAATATTTCGCTCACCTAACTACTAAAGTGTTATTTGTAAAAGTTGGCGGAGTTCAGAGAGTTCGTTCAATTAGAAGTACTGTTTCATCAAAAAAATCTCGAGGAGACATGCGTATCTGGGAAATGAAATTCACAAACATTTCGAGGATAAGTGAAGTCCACTATCCTGCGTGGCTGACCCACTGTATCAGTGCAGGGCATGGCAGTTTAAAAGTAATACTTGGAATGTAATATGTCAAATGGTATATAAAATAGAAGAATGCCTGTTCACAGCAGTGTAAAGTTTATTCCTATTTATTAGTAGCTGAAATATAAACCGGAATAGAGTCACAGGCAGCAGTAAGCGTTTAATAATACAAGAAATAAGTAATTAGTAATAAGTAGTAACTCTAAAAAGTGCTGGTACTCCCATTATAATTAAAGTAATTAGACTTTACGGTCGGTATATATATAAATAATGGCCTTGAAGTCAAATTCCTTTAAAGTTCCGTTTACCTATAAAGGAAAGGTTCCGGTGTCTGTTATTAATGATAAGAATTAAATTATAAATTTGTATCGATAAATATTGAAGTATTTCTGTGTCTTTAACGCTGCACCCAAATAATACAACGTAGATTAAGAATGTTAACAAAATCGTTAAGGTAACTAGTTTTTTAAGTTTACAATTATGTCTTTCTATATTTACTATACAATTCTGCTTAATATTTTATGCTCAAAATAAGAACTAAGGCACGCAGCATTGTATGTCACAATATTGTAGTAATTGAGTACCAGGCGGCGATTGTTTAAATCATAAGTTTGGAATGCGGCCTTGTGTGCATTTTTCACGTGGACAGCTCGTGCTTCCGTTTTTTTTTACTTCAATTTATTTTTATTTGTCTTTATGCAACAATCATATGAAATATGGCGACCATTAACGTGTTCTTTAAATAAAATAAACAGACAATATTTTATGTTGATTTGTTTACACAACAAATGATGAATGAAATGATGGGCGGCGGTGGTCATTTACCATCAGGTGAGCCGCATGCTCGTTTGCCACCGAAAACAAAAAACGAAACAAACGAAATAAGTTTGTAAAATGTTATTATTTAGTTTCACGATTTCTACTGCAGGGGATCTATAAATATTGAAAAAATTGAAATATTATATCTCATAGCGAGGGGGAGGAATTGTAACACTTTTCAGGCGGGATGACAGTACTTTTTATTAGTTTGAGTGATTATCAAAAAGATGCTGCTACACATTTCGCTTTGCATTAGCCCTTGTCGCCTCTCGCTGCTTATGACACCCAAGGGATGATATTCGGTAACTAGTGGATTCTCCACTACTGTCCAGCTACAGGCGATAAATAATATATAATAATAATATATTAAAACGTAGTAGAGCCATGCTGCAGCTATATTATGGTTATAGCACGAATGGGTCGGCTCGACCGGGGAAGGACCACGCTCTCTCAGAATACCAGCGTAAAATAGCAGCTTAACGCTGCTGTGTTTCGTATGGTGAGTGTAGAGAACCGGAGACCCTTTTTACTGGAAACAAGGCATACCATGTTAGTCCTCACGGGTGACAACGCATCTGCATTTTGATTCGCAAAAAAGATAGATGTAGATGTCTATGGGCCACAGCAACCACTTACCATCAGGTGGACGGTGTATTCGTTTGTCACCTTTATCCTATAAAAAAATATAGAATATATAATATATTAATAATATAATTAATAATATAGTTATCGCAATCGGCTTTATTATAAAATATAATGGTTTTTGCTATAAAGGACTCGGTTAGCAAAATAATGAAAATTCATAATTTTGTATGAAAATGAGGGGTAAAAAATGTCCAAGCAATTTGTTCTAAATGGGAAATATTATTTTTTTTTTCATTTTTGTAATGTTAGGTACATTACAAAGATGGAATAACTTGACATAAGAGAGCCCATCTAAATGTCAGTGGTAACTCCGTCTATTCTCTGTAAAAATATACATAATAATTATTGTGATTTCATAACATAATATACAATATTTTATTATATACAATGTTAAAAAAAAACTATAATAAAAAAGAAACTAAAAATAATAACTTAATTATCATACAGTCCTATTCCCCGTGGTATCATGCCAATAACGCTGGCTGCGTTTCCTCACTGAATGGCTATTCTTATCTTTTGAGCGAGAAAAGAACCAGCCCTCCTATCACCAGCAGTAACGTCCAGTCACGGATAGAGTTCCTTTAGGAACTTCACCGCACGTGAACCCCACGGACTAATAGTCTCTACAGCAAATGGCACAAATATGTAGTCATTTCTCAGAGACTCATATTTACGCCACTTACTCAGTTCAGCAGCCTCTGATTCCGCCCCGGTTCTAAATGAGGTACCCTTGAGATGAGAGACCGCCAAAGTGTCTACGCAAGTAGCATCCCACACTAGGATTTTACCTCTCTCCTAAGGGACCAATGTTATACCATCGGGTCTCCTGCCATTGTCTCTAAATATCAGCGTCGACAAGTTTCTCATCAGTGCCTGATGGGGTTGACGAATCGCCGCTCCTAGCCGGAATCCTATGGCGATGCGCAAGCTTTTCCCATCAAGTAATATGGCGAGATTATTTGATTGTAAAGCGTATAATTAGTGACTAGATTCCTTAGTCGAAACAGCTAAAAGGCGTGCCTGATCTTGGTCACTATGGAAATTATCAAACAAATCTTTCTGCACGTTCTGTACCAACGGAATATCCCACTGTTTTTATTGGTTAACTTTCAGTGGAACATTTTCGCCAGGACAGAGCGCTCGCCATGTCTGCTCTGCCTCCGTACCAAAGCACAGGTCTATTTTATTATTTAAAATTATGTTACATAAGTCACTGATACTATGCACGGAAGCAAGGAAAGCCGGCAATGCAACTATAATACCACATTTGAAAGTAGCTTGGGTCCAGGCTGTGGTAATTAAAGTTAAATTTAGAATTATTTCTAAAGACATTTTAAGATTATTGTCAATATCTTTTAAAATATCCGAACATTTCCAGACTCAACTCGAGCGGAGTAAGTATGTAAATCTAGGTACAAGGAGACAATATTTTTAAAATAGTAAGAGCAATGTGGGGGTTTAAGTAATACAATTTATCAACGTGGTTTGAAACCTGATATAATTTTGTTTTTAAAAGAGGTTTAATACTGTCGAATACTATTTGTTATTTACAATAAGGATATTATGTTAAAAAAATATTCAGGCAAATATAATTTATTTACCATACGAATTATTTCTTCAGATTTTTTGGTTTCTGAGATTCACTCTGTCATAATAATTCATTTAAACTAATTTGAGTATACACAGAAGAAGGAAAAGATATTGCGTAGTGTTCATACAGCCTTAAGAGTACTTTTATAACACAATCCATAAGTTGTTTTTGTGCAAAAATTGCTTCCGACTGAAACCCTGGACTCTAGAACTTTTTTTTATAGGATAAGGGTGACAAACGAGCATACAGTCCAACTGGTTGTAAGTGGTTGCTGCGGCCCATAGACATCTACATCTATCCTCGATTACGAATCAAAGTGCATATGCGTTGTCACTCGTGAGGACTTACATGGAATGCCTCGTTTCCAGTAAAAAGGGTCTCCGGTTCTCACTCACAATACGAAACACAGCGGCGTTAAGTTGCTATTTTACGCTGGTATTCTGTGAGAGCGTTGTCCTTCCCCGGTCGAACCGACCCATTCGTGCTACAACTATACTACTAATATAGCTGCAGCATGGCTCTGCCACGTAAAAAAGTTTAATTTTAGAATATATAAATTAGAATTAGTAAGTGTACAAGCCGCAAGGTCAATAACTCTAATTGGCAGCATACTCTTATACCCCTTAATATCTGAAACAGCAGATGGGCAGCAGCCTCATCCTGATAACAAATGAAAATAATAAAAAAATTGGCACAACTACTCCTATGACGTCATCTGATATAAGGATGTAATGAAAGAATAAATGAATACTCTTATTATGTTACCTTGAACGACAAGTAATTCTATAATATTGTTCTACAAATACAAGCGTTGATGCGGCAAAATCAGTTCAGAACAACTCATATTACTTTTGAATTGTAACCACTGAACTTGAATGCACTGTAGCGTGAAGTTATTTTAGTTGAGCAATAGCTTAAACAGTATGCAGATATTAAGAGAACTTTTTTGATAAAATTGCAGTAGATTAATGTACCGTAAGTTTAAATAATGAATTATGTGTGATTTGGTGTTGATGGTGAAATACAAAGCCATATTAAGATAGCGGTGCATTTAAATTATTCGTGTTTCTGACGTAAAATTTCGGTTGTCAATCATATTTTCTACCGACTTCAAATAGGGGACGGTACTCAATTCGAATTTATGTTTTTTTGTTACCTTATAACTTTTTACTGGGTAAGGCAATTTCGATTATTATTTTTGTATTTGAAAGCTGGTACTTCACATGTAGTCCCATATAAATTTGATCAAGGTCTGACTAATAGTTTTTGAGTTATTCTTAATAATTTATATTGAAGTCGGTTATATAAAATTTTTAATTTTTAATTATTTAAGTCTTCCACCGTTTCTAGAAAGGTCACTCTGACTGTGAAGAAAACGTTGTAAACTACTTAACTTATTGTTATGAGTAGTATACGTAGATACGAGTAAGTATTTTTTGACATTTGTGTACGGCCATTTACATAATAAAAACCTCTGACTTGTGACGGGCAGCTGTGTCAAAGGTAAAAGGATCGTCGATCCGCCTATGAAGGGTGGCGATTAAAGTAAATTCCTTAAATTATAATATTGGCTTACAGAATGATAAGAGAAAGAGAGAGAGAGAGAAAGAGTGACAGAAAGAGAGAGAGCGAGAGAGAGAGAGAGAAAGAAAGAAACAAAGAGACTCGACGCCCACGCTTCTGCTATATTATGGTTGTAGCACGAATGGGTCGGCTCGATCGGGGTAAGACCACGCTCTCACAAAATACCATCGTCAAATAGCAGCTTAATAAAGCGTAAGGAACCTGACACCCTTTTTACTGCAAACAAGGCATTCCTTCATCTTAGTCCTCAGGAGTGACAGCATATTAGCATTTTGATTCTTTATCCAGAATAGAAAGATATACCTATTGGCCAGGTCAGTGGTCTAGTGGACTGTGTGCTCGTTTGTCACCCTTATTGTATAAAAAAGAGAGCGAGAGAGAAAGAGTGAGACCATCAATTGATATTGTCCATTTGCCGAATTGATTTTTTATTGATTTACAATAAACTGAATCTAAAAAATAAATAAAATTTAAATTTCCTTCAATCATAATAATTTAACAGCACGAAGTTTTGTTTTATAGAATATCGGTGACAGACGAGCACACAGTCCACCTAATGGTAAGTAGATGCTGTGGCCCATAGACATCTACATTCATTCTCTTTTAAGAATCAAAATGTAGATGCGTTGTCACCACTGAGGACTAAGATGGGATGCTTTATTTCTAGTAAAAAGGGTCTGCAGTTTTCTACACTCACCATACGAAACAAAGCAGTATTAAGCTGCTATTTTACGCTGGTATTCTGAGAGAGCGTGATCCTTCCCCGGTTGAGCCGACCCATTCGTGCTACAATCATAATATAGCTGCAGTGTGGCTCTACTAAATTGTTTTTATTATAAACGCAATATATTTGATCTTGTTAAAGTGTTTTAATAAAAATAATAGATCTTTTACACAGTTTAACTCGTCCTTAAAGATATTTATTTTTAATTCGTACATAATTACCTTTCACACGCCAAATATTGTTCTCACCCACACCCTTACATTTCCAAGGTTAACAGGTGAGCTGTCACTAAGTGTGAGAGATACGGTAAATTAGTATGGCGAGTAATTCGCCCCCTTGCATAATTGGAAAAAGTCTAAATTGCTCAAGTGTATTGAATATATTGCCCTGCAAATGCAAGCATTACGTGACCGGCTGCAAGGGCAGCGGGTCAGCTGTGCTGCTCTGTCTTGACAATGAGAAATGTTGGGAGGTTGTGTGTTGGACTAGTTTTTTTTTTGTATTTGTAAATGTCCGGTTTATGGATAAGTATAGCCTTAAAGCTTGTAAGCTATAATTTATGTGAAGCTAAAGTTATGGACTTGAGATAATTTATTCCGAATGACCGTGTGTACTGTATGGAGATTGCGTCATTTCTAACTTTATTTCAAATAAGGTTTAGTGAAGGTAATTTTTTCACTTCGATCAAGAGGTTAATCGATAAATTTAACTCGACTGGGCAGCGTCTGGGAGATTAAAACACATCTTCTCGTCACGTATGCTGAAAAACTTAAAAATAAGAGTCTACAACCAATGCATGTTATCAGTTGACATATGGATTTGCGACGAGCTCGTACGAGTATGAGAGAGCTCAAGGGCACCCAGTGAACTATATATTTGTTGTTTCATCATTACTATCATTAAAGCCTTTTAAAAGTCCACTGATGAACACTGGCCTCTCTTATAGATTACTTCGTAGGGGTTATATTTGCCAGGTGGGTTGACAACCGAAGTTTTTTTTAATTTTACTGATGTTATTTCAAAAACGTTGCTGCCCATGTTTGGTTTGTTTCTCTTTGTCGCTTTCCTATGTTGGATGACATGTGGTAGTGGATATTCTTTCCTTTATTCCCCATCGGTTGTAAGTTCTTCGAGCTATATGGCCGGCCCATTGCCACTTTAGCTTACTAATCTGTTGGGCTATGTAGTTGAGTGATACATTTTAAAATTTTATATAAAAGGAATTTTTAAATGAGTGTCGATTTTTATGAATAATGGCGATAATCCATATTTCACTTAAATACAATGGCTTTAGTTTTTCTTGAATATGCTAAATTAAGTTTAATAAGTTAATCTACACAGGTGACCTAGATTTTGCTTACATATTAGATGTCTAGTTAATTTTCCAGAACGTTAAAGACATAAAGTCTTAATCGCTACCTCATGTCCGAACGCGTTGATGTCGAAAACAGGCGACTGTGCGTGTAGCTTGAACTTGGCAGGACGTAGAGCTACGGAATGTCATTTGCCTTCTATGTATAAAGAGTCAAGTGTGAAAGGCACCGTGTCACTGGGCGCGCTGGAATCAGCCCGCTTCGATATAAATAAAAATTAAATTTGTCCTTAGTAAAGAGTAAACATTATACTAATATTAATATAATATAAAAATGTTGGAATATTATTTTGGAAAATTCCTTGAAAATGCACATAAGAATTCTCATTATATTTATTTATTTGGAAGATTAAAATTTTTGAATAAATATTATATGTAAGTCGTGTGATGGTGGCTTTTAAGAACGCATAACCCCATTTTGTCCCGTGGGTGTTGTAAGAAGCGACTATGGAAAATGTCAGAAAGTTCTTTCGACTTCTAATAGATGGCAGTAGAATTATCTTATTTACATTATGTAATGGCGATCGCAATACGGGATCTGTGGTATTGCGATCACCATTTTGTCTGCCAAATGTGGTAGGTCCGTTCTACAAGGGAATAAGCCAATATATAGTAGAGGACACTTAACGGCTGATTGATGATGATGAAGAAGAAGAGAAGATAGGCTTTGTAGTGTGTTCGCTTGCACATTTATATTGTAACTATATTAGTGTTTTCAAGTACTTACAGTAAATAAGCATTCATATAACATACATACATACATACATATAATCACGCCTCTTTCCCGTAGGGGTAGGCAGAGACCAGTTCTTTCCACTACTTAAATAAATTAAATGTCCTATTCTATAACAAGCAAACTTACAATCTTTGGTAATTCTTGTTTTAGTTAACTTAAATCATAATCGACAATAAAATAAAATGTTAATCGATAAAGGTATTCATTTCGTAGTTGAAAAGGTCAAAATTTACTTATGGTATTTTATAAAATATGTAGTATAGGTATAGAATTGTAAAAAAACTTTCAAAGGCTATATCACAGAATAAATAGTAGTACTACCTACTACCATATTTGAAAAGTTAATATACCGTGTTATCACGTCGTTTATCCATTATCTCTCCCCATCTAAATGATTAGCTTATTCTATTCTAAACGTGCGAATCATTATTAATTTTGTATCATTCCACATCTATTTCTCAATGTTGATGAATTTTATAATTTTTCAGGATGATCCTTTTAAGCTTTGATCGTTTTATTTTTGGTGAAGGACCATTATCTTGAAGTGTATTCTCGTCATATGGTTCAGAATGTCTTCTCTTTAGGAACGGTGTGTGTTAATAATATGACAAGCAGTAATACTTCATTTTCTTCACCTACACTCTATGACAGTACCATAACAAAGCAGAAAAATATTAAAAGTAATTCATATAATGAAAAAAAATGTTATTATGTATAGTCATAGGCAAAAACTTGGGAACATCATTAAATAACTGTTTAAAAGGGCAATAGATAAGTAGTTACTGCATGTCTGAAGCACATTTAGTGATAATATGAATAAAATTTTAGCTAGTAAATTTAACACTAATTATTATTAATTAAACTAATTATAAATAATTTCTGTAGGGAGAAGAGGCAATATAAACAAGAATCAATTATTAAAATATATTGGATATCTCAATAACATAAATGTGCATAAAGTAATCTTGTTTACATTACCTTACATAGAGCCTCAGGAAAATAAAATAAGATATAATTTAAATTTAATAATGAATAATTTGACATGTAATAATAATTTAAAATTGACATTAAGTTGTAAGAATTATTACATTACAACTCCATATTTAATTTTAGTAATCACCAAGTGGTCAGTTCTTTCAATAGAGATACTAAATTACGTGGTGGCTTATTAATATTAGGTAATAAATCCATATCATGAAAAGGACGTAAGGATACTGTGAGCCTCTCTGTTAAGCGAACTGTAGAAATGGCATGTGTTGAGGTTGAGCATCTCATTGTTGTCAATGTTTACAGACCCCCATGTTCAAGGTACGATGCCTTTGAAATAATTATAGAAGAAGTTTTAATTAAAATGTAAATTAAATTTAATAAACAGAATAAATCTTTTGTAGCATGCGGAGACTTTAATGTCAATCTCCTGGAAGCTTCTTCCATCGGTATCAATTTTTGCCCTTTGTTCAAATCACACAATCTTGACAATTTATTCTTTGAAGCTACACGTATTGCAGGGTATAGTGCAGCTTGTATTGATAATATTTTTACAGATGTACAACAAGAAACGAAAACGAAGCAAGAAATTCATAATTAAAATACTAAGTTCAGATCACTGTGGACAACTGGTTTCATTACCATATATGCACAAAAAACAGTAAATTGTGTTTGTTCCGATTAATTCAAAACGTGTGGAGAGATTTAGAAGTAATATGGTATAAACCTCTCATCACTTTATTACAAGAACAATTCAGACTATTTATATGGAGTATTATTTACCCTAATAAGCAAATTTAATAAAACATTTATTTCTAAAATATTCTCCAGTAACAGTCGCAAGGCATTTAATGAGTGGGCGACAAAAGGAATTCATAAGAGCAGATGAAAATTATATGAACTTTGCCATGAAAGATCATATAATCTTTCCGATACTTTTAGAGAATATGTCAATAATATTCTAAAATGTTTAAAAGAGTGTGCTCCACAGTCAAATCTTTACATAAAAGCAACAAAATTAAGACCGCTAAAAATAAAATTAAAATTACGTGGAGTATAATTAATAGCGAACCAGTAAAGATAAATCTCGTAACAAAAATTATCAATTGAAAGTGAATTGACTCGGTCAAATCAAGAAGTCGCAACGGTGTTTGAGAAATATGTCACTGATATACCTATTTTGACAACAAAGTCACCGAATACTTCTCCAACTGTTGCCTTATTCATTGGTCAAACAGAATTTTAACGACCTGTTTAGAAGAATTTAGACTTGAAAAAGTATTACCACAAAATATTTTAAAATATTTCAAAACCCTTGATTTATGGGGGATTTACTTTACAGTTATTGCGTCCATAATAGATTTAATTGCACCTCATCTCGCTATTATTTTTAAAAATCGTATCGAATTTGGTATGTTTCCTGATTTAATGAAACATATTAAAGTAATACCTGTTCGCACCAAACGCTAATTTCAAGAATCGACGCCAGGTGGCGCGCAGCGCGGTGATTTCCTATCGGTTGACGTTCGCGCGAGACCGGATTGGTTGTTTGAGAGCCGGGTCGGAAGTGATTGAATGCAGTGCGTTACAGTAGCTTGAGAGCAGCGGTGCGGTCGATTAGCGTATTTGGTGACCGCTGCATATATTTCGCGCGACCAGTTTTTTTTGGTTTTATGGTCTAGATTTTTAGTATTTGGGCGCGTTGAATTCGCTATTGAATTTGTGGTTTCGTGAAGACCGCCTCGGATTAGTTTGTCTAAGTTGTAGCTGGTCACTAGCACGGCGTGAGGTCGTCCAGTATAACCTCTATTAGTGTTGGTTTATTAGAAAAATTATGCAACGACGAGGAGTTTGTGGAGTCTAGAAAAATAAACGCCGGGTCGATTAATTGTTTGAAAGTTAATGTTAATTGTTCCTTCGCGTTAAGTGCCTTTTGTGTGTTGTCTATGTAGTTTTTTTTCGTGCCAGCTAGGCTGACTTTGAATCTTAATGCAAGCGTAGTATTTAATATCGTACGAAGGAATTTAGTTTGTCGGTTGTAACGCTGAACTTTGTGACTCGAGAAGAGACCGCGTTCTTGTTGGTGGTTATAATCTTGTTGCTACGTGAAACGGAAGTGAACTTTGATCCACCGTTTATTAGTCGTGCCGTGTGATTACGATTAACGGGGATTTATTTGAGTTTGAACTTAATTAAATTTACAATGAAATAGTGTACAATATAGTTGATAAATTGAAATAGTGAAGTGACGTCAGACTTGAGGTCGGATAAAATGAACTACCACCTTTGGAGAGAAGCAACGCTGGATCTAACGGTTGGGTTAGGTCAAACAGTATACACACTCCTATACACCACTTTCACGCACCTACACCTACCTACGGCCTGACCGAGCCTTGGAGCGGTCTTAGCTTCAGAACCAGGTACGTACTATTTATTTACCTAGCCTTATCTCTATTGTGTAGGTCAATAGTCCATAGGCCGTTGGGCCCCGTCCTCTGCTGGCCGTCGATAGGACTACTGGTGGGCCCTAGTCTACCTTTGTTGGGGCAGCTAGGGGCGTGTACAATACCTTTATTTAAATATGGTAGTACATTGGAATATAATCGAATTTTAGACCTATTTCTGTACTACCAATTCTCAGTAAAATTTTTGAAAAGATAATTTTAGATCAATTGTTAATTTAAAAAAAATTACTCCATAAAAATCAATTTGGTTTTACAAGGGGCCGCTTGACAACTTACGCAGGTATCGAGCTTATGAAATATATTTTTAATGCCTGGGAGACTTCACAAGATGCCTTAGGTATTTCTTGTGATCTTTCTAAGGCTTTCTATTGTGTTCATCATGAGTCATCAATTCAAATATTGCGCTTAGGCTTATTATTTCATATTTAAATAACAGAACTCAAAAAGTCGTTATCAATGGTAAATATTCCTCCGGATCAGTAGTATCAATGAACGTTTCTCAAGGCTTGATTCTTGGCCCATTCCTGTTCTTAGTTTATATTAATGACTTAATTTATCTTGTAGAGGACAATCACGATATAGTATTATTTGGTGATGATACCTCTTTAATTTTCAAATTCAAACGACAGTCAATTAATTTTGACAATTTAAGTAATTAATGCTCTATTGAAATTAGTCCATTGGTTTAACGACAACAATTTGCTCTTAAATGGCAATAAGATAAATTGTATTAAATTTACGAGACAGCTAGATTAGTTTATTTCAGTTATTTCCATAGCATAATGTCTTATGGCATTTCGCTATGGGGAAATGCAGCTGATTTAGAAACTATTTTTGTTTTGCAGAAGAGGGCCCTAAGAGCTATTTACAACCTTAAACCAAGAGAATCTCTTAAAGAAAAATTTAAAGAAATAAATATATTAACTTTGGCCTCTCAGTATATTTACAAAAATTTAATGTATGTTCACAAAAACAAAGATAGTTTTAGTAAAAAAATAATATAAACTCTGTAAACACCAGGAACAAACACAAACTAGTGATACCGGTCTCTCGACTCTACAGAGTCAGTCGCTATTACAACAAAGTCCCAGAAAATATACAAGGTATCTCTATTATCAAGTTTAAATATTTAATTAAACAAAAGCTGTATAAAAGGGTTATTATAATATAAATGAATACATGGTTGATAATAACCCCTGGGAATGAGGTGGTCGCTTCCAAGCTGTTTCTAAAATAAATTTTCTAAATAGTTTGTAACATTGGTATTTTAAAATTTATTTAAAAAAAGAGTCCCGCTGGGTTTCTTGCTGGTTCTTCACAGGACTGAGGATTTTTTTTGAACCAGTGGTAAAATAAAAAAATGACTTTCAATAAGAATTACTTGCAATCAATATTGAATAAAAAATTATTCTACTCTTTTCTATTCTACTTCCATCTTCCCGAAAAAGCCGGATTCCGAAAAGGCTTTTACACCATAGATCACATACATACCCTTCGGAAAATTGTACAGAAGACCGAAGAGTACAATTTGCCACTTTGTCTTGCGTCAAAATTTGGACGGCGCCGTCCCTTTTTGTATCGTACAGTAAGGCTACAATGGCTATCCATGTACAGAACCAAAGTATCAAACCTACCCAACTATAGAGAGGTGTAAGACAGGGTAACTATATGTACCCGAAACTCTTCACCGTTGCATTGAAAGACGATTTCAAGCTACTGAAACAAGCTGCTACCGGAAAGGATACGGTACTAACATCAATGGCGAGTACATTACTCACCTTCAATTAGCCGATGATATAGTCCAGAATCACTGGAGGATCTTAAGCACTATGCTCAATGACCTCAATAGTGTCTCCCAATGCATATATCTTAAAGTGAACATGAACAAACATAGATCATGTTTAAAATCCATACATGCATATGCCGGTAGTTGTTGAGAGCACTACGCCCGAAGTTATCGACGAGTATGTTGCACCTGGGACAAAAAATTCGACTAGGTAAGTCCAACTTCCACCGAGAGGTCAACTCGGCTGGCCAGTGTTCGGGAGATTACTACACATCTTCTCGTCAGGTATACCTCAAAACCTGAAAACAAGATTGTACAGCCAGTGTGTAGTGCTAGTGATGACTTATGTATCTGAGTCGTGGTCCTTTACGGCTGGCCATATGAGGAAGCTCAAGGTCGCTCAGCAAGCCATAGAGAGGGCTATACTCGGGGTTTCTCTGCGTGATAGACTTATAAATGAGAATATCCGCACTAGAACCACAATAATCGACATAGCCCAACGAAGTAAGTTAGTCGGCTGAAGTGGCAATGGGCCGGCCATATAGCTCGAAGAATCAACAACCGATGGGGAAGAAAGATTTTCGTTTGGCAGCCTCAAATCGGAAGGCGAATTGCATGTTGCAATGTTCAGCAGTGGACTTGTTAAGGGCTGTGATGGTGATGATCGTGATGATGATGATGATGATGAGTGAGTATCTCTACGTTAGTGCATACACTTATGGCATTGTAATAATCTCCTACAAAGTTTATGATTTACAACAGTAGTTGTAAGAGGTACCCACATGTCAGACCACTTCAGATGTTTGTTGGTAGAAGCGGCTAGAAGGATGTCATCTCCTCCTCCCACTGTGCACTTTATAACTATAATACATGATTAAAATTTGTTTTGACTTTGTCCTACTTATTTGCACAAGTAAATTGCAATTTTTAATTTCGAGTATAACATGTTTATTTAACTCCTGCCTATGACTTTGCCAGTGGCAATGTATGTTTTCAATAAATCATTGCAGTACCAATATCTTATATCAAAAAAGCAATTACTGAGCTTATTAAGCAATTAAAAGCATTGCTTATTATTCTAGAGAGTTTTTACGTCTAGTTTTAATGATATAACAGGCTTATTCTATTTATTAATGTAATTCTTACTATATCAACAATGGTAATATTAGGCATTGCCCGAGGCTGTTGTACGTTCTTAAAAATTATGATATCAGTTTGGTTCATCACGTCGTATCGATAATATAAATCAAAAATAGATACATACAGGAAAAAGGTGAATAAATTATAAAAAGTGTAGATAGTATTAAAATACTATTATTATAAATATAGGATGCAATTCCTTTGATAAATTCACCGCGCGTAGAATCCCACAGACTGATAATCTACAACTAATGATTAGTCACATCTTAGAGAGTAATATTTACGATTCTACAGGAAACGTATCTGCGACTTAGTCGTCGCTGCTGTTAGTAAAAGGCTGATACTTTTTTTGACCAAATGCTAAAGATTCAGGATAAACGAGCACACTTTACCTAAGAATAAATAGATGCTGTAGCCATATATAATAAGTGAAGTGTAGGACGATCCCCCCCCCCCTTGATGAAGTGACGACCTAAAAACTAGTTAAATATGAAATAAAGTAACTGCATTTTTAGACGATCTTAACTCCATAAATTCTAAAATTCAGTTCACAATTGAGTTAGAGGTAAACAATTCTTTAGCTTTTTTATGTGTTAGTAATTCGGAATCCTGATAACTCCTTGAGTCACACTGTGTATAGAAAAAAGACTCATACAGTTAGATATTTAAACGATGATTCTCATCACCATCCATCTTACTTAGCTACCGTACTTTTTTTCAGAGAGCACGGATCTGTGACAGTAAACACCTGGACGCCGAGCTCCAACACGTCAAGCAAATTTTGCACGACAACAAGCTTCGGGTCCCATGCTTACGTCACTGTGAACGAGTGAAGCCGGCCACAGTCGAGCGAGTGCTTGCTGTACTTTCATATATCAGAGGTGTTACTGAAAAGATTGGCTACATCTTGAAGCGTGCTTCCATGAAAATATACTTCAAGACGCTGAAGAAGATTAGTCAGTTTTACCGACAGTCAAGTGTAATGTCCCTCTGCAAGATGCAGGAGTGTACAAGCTTGATTGTGAATGTGGTCTCTATTATATAGGACAAACTAAAAGATAAATAAAAACTCGCGTTAAAGAACACATAGCTGATATGAAGAATCGACGCCCCGGGAAGTTTGCAGTCTGTAAACACGTACAGGATCACCGTCATCACTACATAAGATTTGATAGACCACAAATCCTCGCTAAAGAGCACCGGTTCCTTCCAAGGATGATTCGCGAGGCTATTAAAATAAAAAAAAAACATTCTAATATCAATAGACAAGTTGGATGGGTGCTACCATCTGCTTGGGATCCTATAACTAATAAAATTACATTCCAACCCGAGTATCTATACAACTGCAAATCTTCAAGACACTGTAAGTTCATAATGCACATAGATCGGAACGCAATTAATTATTTCAATCTGGAGGCAGCCAT